>JAJHZJ010000155.1:4025574-4706364 GCA_023548195.1 Bettongia penicillata ogilbyi | reverse complement strand
GTAAATGTATTCTTAAAACATGCCAAGGTACAAATGATCAAGAAAAAAACAAAACAAAATTATGATATTCCTCTTTCTATATTTATCTAGATTATAGATATATATGTTTTTTACTTTGTATTTGTATTCATTACCTCTTCAACCAGTTCTTTATGGACTATACAGAGATTTTCTATCTGAGTAAAAGCTATTTTGATAAGCTTGTGAGTTCTAATATTTTGAGAGCGAGTTATTTCTAGTTTCAAAGTCCAGTGCCTACTATGATCCAATGAGATATCTATCATTATATGTTATGTATGTATATATTATATGCATATGAAAATTCAAGTGATTTCAACATTATGTTAGGGAAAGAGGAATATCATAATTTTGTTTTTTGTTCTTGATCATTTGTACCTTGGCATGTTTTAAGAATACATTGACATAAAGGGAATGGTTGCTGAGTCACACTCAGTGTTGTTGAATCATTACAGCAATCCAGAAAGCTACCAAAGGACTGAAAAATGAAATATCTTTTGAAGAGGGAGATAACATGAAAATACTCTTGTCTGTCAGCTCACTTTTATAGAACACAAAGAGGGGTGGTTCCTTTGTTAAAAGTTCATCCTTCTGAACCTCCACCATCTTTTTGTGTGATCTCTTACACACCTACAAGAGGACCTGCCCACACCTCTTGGGGAGATGTCCCTCAGTTGACTCCAAACAAAGGCTCCTAGGCTGTAAACTCATCAAGTTGACTGGGAAACTCAACAACTTGATCAAGACCTCTCCTAAATTAGCCACCTTATAAATATATAGAAAAGGGAACAGTAGTCATTAAGAACCATCATAGCTTAATTAATAATACATCATACTGGACTAAACTTCACTTCTGTTTTTTATAGTGTGCATGTTTGTCCTTTGTTGCCAAAGATGACCATGCCATCAGAGAAATAATGACATGACTTGCACTTGACTTTGCTTTGAGTGAGGGAGGACTGTGCAAGGTCACCAGCCTCATTTCTCCTCTGGACTCATCTGGATCCAGTAACCAGATATTCATCACGATGACTAGAGATGACCCAGGATGAGGCAGTTGGGGTTAAGTGACTTGCCCAAGGTCACACAGCTAGCAAGTGCCAAATGTCTGAGGTGAGATGTGAACTCAGGTTCTCCTGATTCCTGCAATGATGCTCTATCCACTGCACCACCTAGCTGCCCCATTTTTATAGTATTATCAATCTGGTAGAGCAAGGGACAGCTATAGACATAGTTTGCCAACACATCACTAAAATATTTAACAAAATCTCCCATGTTAATCTCATAGGCAAGATGGAGATATGTGGACTATATGGTTAAATAGAATATCCTGATCTGCTTGGCCTTATAGCATCATAAGCAACACTTCAAATAAAGTAGGGAAGAAAACAGCTGAGTGTGATGTCAAGTAAACTAAAAGAGAAGTGAGTATATGATTAATTGATATATATATAAACCATATCTACTTTACATTTTTAACTAGGACTACCACTGAATATGAGTTGCCTGATCTCTTAGATCTTCCAGGTGAACAGAAAGTAGTCTTCAAGGACGCTGTGGTTCTCAAATTTAAAAATACTGTATATGTTTACGCTGTGTGTATGTGCATATGAACATATAAGCATGTATATATACATGTCAGCCGTTAAGAAGCCACAGAAGCAGACTTGGTAAATAGTTATTCACTTTCAGTTTCCTTATTTTAAAATAAAAATATTGTGCCCATGAAAAGGCAGTTTTAAGGAAGGATGATTTTTGCAAATGCTAACCCCAACCAGTAGTTAGAACATGGGATATTATGTCTGCTTAGCAGGAAAAAAGACTCTTATGTCATACTTGCAGACATACTGATCTAATCATTTCTTTTTCAGGAGGGTGTCAGGAATATGCAACTTCTTTTTCTCATTAAAATATGTATTGTAAATAACTACATAAAAATATGTATTGTGAAATATAAATACAAAACCTATTGTAAAGCATTGCAGTGCTACATCAGTTCAGTTGCCCTGCCATTCAATGCTTGCTTCCTGTGGACTGATGTGTTGGATAGCATGAGTTTTTCACTAAACGTGAACAATCTTAGAGTTATTATCCTTGTCCCAGAATTCATTATGGAGCCTTCTTGCATTCACAGGCAAAATATGCAATTACTGATTTGTTTCTACTGTTTTATTGGGATCCAGAATTGACTGGATGGTCAGACTCAAAACTTCAAAATTCATAGCAGTTTTAAATGATTCAATGTTAACATGGCAAGGGGTCTACAGTCACATGTCTTGGAGCTCTGGGTTGTTGAGCACTGTTTTCGATGACTTAAACGGATATGGGGCATTTTCATCAAATTTAGCAGACAAAACTTAAAAGGATAGCTGATGGAAAGTTTTCACAAGCTTAAACACTGGGCTGGATGTAATAAGCTGAAATTAAATATGGATAAATATAAATTTGTACTGTTGGGTGCAGAAAATCAGCTTCACAAGTATATGGTAGGATGGACATATTTCAACAGATTTTCTGGAAAAGATCTGACAATTTTAGTAGACTGAAATCTGATCATTTATCAAAAGCATGATTTATTGTTGTCCAGTCATTTCAGTTGTGTCCAACTCTCTGTGTCCCCATTTTGGGGTTTTCTTAGCACAGATATTGGATTGATTTGCCATTTCTTTCTACAGCTCACTTTACAGATGGAGAAACTGAGGAAAACGAGGTTAAGTGACTTGCCCAGGGTCACACAAGTAGTGAGTTTGAGTGGCCTCAAATTCAGCCAGATTTGAATTGAGGAAGATGAGTCTTTCTGATTCCAAGCCAGGACTCTATTCATTCACCACCTAATTGCCCAGCAGTAAAATAGAGGCCAAAAAAAAAATACCTAATTCAATCTTGGGCTATATTATAAGGAACATAGCTTTCAGGAATAAGAGAGTGATAGTCCCAGGGTGCCCTGCCCTAGTCAGACCCCATAAGCAGTTTTATGATCAGTACTATGGGTACCATGACTGAAGAAGGATATTTATAAGAAGAATATACAAAGGAGGGCAACAAGGTTGATGGACATACTTGGGTCCATGGTAGGGAATCAACTGAAGTAAGTGAGCATATTTAACTTGAAGAAAAGAAGATTCTGAAGATACACAACAGCTGTAGTTGAAGGAATGTCATGTGGAGTGGAGGATAGATTGAATTTGTTCTATTTGGCCACAGAGACGAGAACTAGGAGTAATGTATGGAGGTAGAAAAGAGACTAGTTTAAGAGAAGAAAAAAAAAGATTTCATGCCAAAATATTACTCTTGAGAGGGGGTACTTCTCTCATCGAAGTCTTCAGTCAAAGACTAGACCACCATTTCTTGAGGGTGTTACAATGGTGATTCCTTTTTTTAGATTTAGACTCAATAGCCACTGAGGTCAATTCCAATTCTCCAATTCCCTTATTTCCTCCAAAACTGAGTTTTGTTCTTAAATGTTACATATAGAAACACATTGTAAAAATAGCATCTGATTGTTCAATGCAAGTGATACTAAACTGCTGTCATGTGCCAACCACTTTTATAGCTTATGATTGCTTTCTTTCTATTCTAGCACAGATGAGACAAAGGAAAGATGAGTGGTACCTGCCTGCAAGGTGAGTCTAATCATTTGGAGGGCTATAACATGTCAACAAAAGAGGAGGTAAAAATTTGAAGAGGAGGGAAAGAGCATTATACTAAGAAGGGGAACAGGAAAGACTTTCTATAACTCATATAGATGAGTTAGCACATAGGAATTGAGCTTTGAAGTAGTGTGGGAAGTAAGAAAAAGTTTCATACCTTGTAAACTAGAAATATTGTCAGTGTACATCAATACAAGTTAATGTGATTAATAGGAGATATAAAAGAGCTTGGAAAGATCAATAAGTTTCACACAGCCCCTTTAAATACATACCATTCTTATCTATAAACTAATACTACATCTTGATTGAATTTGAAAGAAAAACCAACCCAGAATATTTTTACCAATAAAGATGTCATATAGTCTTGTACTTTGTATGATTCGACTACTTAGAAACCAAAAGACTCTGTCGATAAACCACATTGCTCCACTCAAAGCCCAGTATTGGTGTCACATAAATGTCCTCCTTACAAGCTAATAATGATTTCCATTATCACTTAGCACATGCAGAGATTGCTTTCAAGTTTGTCTGATAAATATTATTTTTTCCATGGCTCTGTTCCTAATCCATTAAAGTCACTAAGTGAATTTAAGTAAACTTTGCATTGAAAAAAATTCTTCTACACTTGAAATCTTTGAAATTGTGTTTTTTTTTAATTTTTTGATAGTTAAAAAAAGGAACAGTCATAATCAAATAATATGCTGAGCCCTGAAGTGCTTGGAACATAATGATGAAAGTGGTTACAATTTCCTATAAGGTAGATTATGTTTGTGTATGTTTATGGAATATATGTATATATACACATACATATGTATATACCATACACATACATACATATACAGTTGCTGGTGAACCATTCTGACCATACCACCACTACTATTGACCCCAGAAAGCATGCGTAGAGCCACCCTTCCTGATTACTATGGACAAGAGCTTTGGCACCTGCTTCTAGCCCAGTACTGAGAGGACTTGGCATTTTATAAAGACTTAGCAAATATAAGGGATCCCCTTGATCTGGAAAAATCCGTGTAAAATATTTTGCCTCTCCCTTCATACCAAAGAAGTCCAATTTTTTTTCTTTTATGGGGTGTTTACAGTATCTTGCTCTAAAATGTGTGTTAAGTATTTGGTCATAGATTTTGTCATCTTCATATACTATTTGAAGCTTTCACAAAACTCCCCAAAATTCCCATTTAATTTCTTTATTCTGACCCACAATATATAGAAAGCATGATGTGGAAAGTCATGATGTGGAAGGGATAACTCTATAACTATGTTTCTCAATTTAGACTTATTGGTCATGGATCTGAACTCGTCTTTCTTACTCCAGACCAATGCTCTATCCCCTGGGACACTTCGTTGCTCACTGGCTGACACATAGTAAGCAGATGAGAGAGTGACAGAGACGGGGAGAGAAAGAGAGAGAGAGAGAGAGAGAGAGAGAGAGAGAGAGAGAGAGAGAGAGAGAGAGAGACAGAGACAGAGAGAGAGAGAGAGAGAGAGAGAGAGAAGAGAAATCTTCACTTGAAAATAAAATATTCTAATTTTTTAAAATGTTTATTGTTTGATTTTGAAAGTTAGTATATAATAGTGGATAAAAAAACTATTCTTGAAGTCACAAACATGTGTGTGTTCATCCTTCATTGCTGAAGAAGACCACGTCCTCAGAGAAATGATGACATGACTTACATTTGACTTTGTTTTGAGTGAGGGAGGGCTGTGCAGGTCACCAGTCTCACTTCTCCAGAGGCATTTGAATCCAGTGACCAGATATTCATCAGAATGACTGGAGATGACCCAGGATGAGGCAATTAGGATTAAGTGACTTGTGCAAGGTCAAACAGCTAGTGAGTGTCAAGTGTCTGAAGGGAGATTTGAACTCAGGCCCTCCTGACTCCTGCACTGATGCTCTATCCACTGCACCAAGTAGCTGCCCCTTTGAAGTCATGAATACTTGAGTTAATGACCCATCTCCAATACAAACTGGCTGTATGACTTGTAACAAGTCATTTAACCTCTCAATGCCCAAGAGAAACTCTTTAAGACTCTGAGTAGCTGAACACTTATAGGGTAGCTAAGTGGTGCAGGGAATAAGGTGCTGGGCCTGGAGGCAGGATAGACCTGAGTTCAAATCCAGCCTCAGACATCTATGTCTCCTGGAGCAAGTTACTTAACTCTGTTAGCCTATTCCTCCTATAAAATGAACTAGATAAGGAAATGGCAAACTACTCCATATTTTTCCAATAAAGCCCCAAAGGGGGTCATAAAGAGTCAGACACAACTGAAAAGTGACTAAAACACAATGACAAAAGCATAGTACTTGTTGATCTGCATTGGTAAAGGGAGTCCCCTCACCTATATCAATCAAATCACATATAAAACCCTAAATGCCCATTTTGCAGATGAGGAAATTGAGCCTCTGAGTACCTTTGGTGGAGGGGATCAAAACTAGGTAGCAAAAGTTTGGACAATAGCTTATCAGCTTTACAGTGGATACTGTTCCTTTCATGTTTGGGTTAGAATAGAGTACTGTTAATTGCTCGCAACTCTCAAATTCTGTAATTTGTGATTCTGTAGCCTGACCCCAAGACCAGTATGTAATCCACTAGAGAAGACTGATTCTCAAGAGCATCTTCATCCAACCTAGCATAGTATCAACATATTATTTGATAAGGGTTTGTGTGAAAGGATAGGTGTACCTGAAATTACTTATGCTGTGATAATAGGATCTCCATCTGGGAATTGACTAAAACATTTGGGAAAGTGTCCCAGAAACATTTTTACCCAATATAAGATTCCCTTGGTATTTACAGTACTATGCTGTCCTTAACAAAAGATATAAAATTAAAATTTAAAGATTCTTATATGAATGGATTCATTGGGTGTCATTTTTAGCCCTCATTATAGTTTTTGTTGCAGAGATATAACCGCAAATAGAACATGAAGCCGCTCAGAGTTGAAATTCAATGATAACTCATTGTTAGGATAGAATCCTCTGTGTGTGTGTGTGCGTGTGTATGTGTGTGTGTGATTTAATGATAACTAACACTCAAGATTAATCCAGACTACTGACAGCCTCATGAGTCTATCAGAAATGGAACATGGAATGTAATGTATCCATCTCATTGACAAGGACAGTGAGCAAATGGAGCAAAATTAGTACATTTGCATGACAACCTTTAAGACTGTAATCATACTGTTCCTTTCAAATGTTATGGTAATGGACCTTAAGGAAAGAGTATAAACAAGACGCATCACTTCAATCCACATTGTACCCATCAACCTTATCAATCTGAGTGCTGAAAGTATAAGCAGAGCATAAAATTAATTTCAGACTTCAAAAAATACAGTCAACACAGGATTTATGACTCTCAAGTGATATGTCATACTGTGAAGTTCTCAAAGGCATTTTAGTCACAAACACACAAAAAAAACCATCTGAAATATATTCTACCAGTTGAGAAATCTAACCCAAACTAACCTTATAAATACCTATTAAGCGTCTAGCATGTGTAAGCCATTGTACTAGATTCTGAGGTGATGGACACAAAATCTACAAGTCACTATCCCAAACAAAGAAATTCGCGTTATATTGGGACATACAGCCGAAAAAGAAAAATTTACAAGATACTCTGATGAAGACAAGAACACTAACAATAAAAGAGATAATAATGACTCACATTTCTATATTTTTTAAATATCGTTGTTTTTAAGGGTTTGGTTTTGTTTTTGCTTGACTGTGGTTTTTGTTTCTGGTAGGGAATTGTGGCTTACACAGATTGGTGAAGACCCAGGATGGAAACTCCCTCCATCAGCAATTCTTCTATAACCTGTAGTCTTATAAGGTCACCTAGGTCTCAAAGAAGGTGAGACTAAACCACAGTGATATCATTAATAGGGGTCAAAAGCAGGAACTGAACCCAGATTCGGTTGACTTCAAGGCCTGTCTTTAATCTATTATGTTAAGCAGCCTAATTATTTATATGTTGTGCAAAGGGCAGCTAGGGGATGCAGTGGATAGAGTGCTGAGTATAGAGCCAGGAGGACCTGAGTTCTAATTCAGTATTAGACACTGGCTGGTTGTATGATGCTGAGCAAGTAACTTAACCTTCCTTATTTGTCTTAGCTTCTTCAACTGTAAAATGAGAACCCTGCAGAAAGAAATGGCAAACCACTCTTATATCTTCATCCAGAATCTTTACCCCATAAATGGGGTCAGGAAGAGTCAGACAAAACTTAAGAGTAACACCTTAGAATCATATGGTCAGCGTTGGAAACTCAGTTCTATCACTTTACTTTTCTTGAAGCATGGGAGAGTTCTTTCAACACCTGTGTCTGCCACTAGTAAAATGAGAGGACAGGACTAGATGGCTTCTAACATCCTCCTAGCCCTAACTCTGTCATCCTGTATGAAAAATACTTTAAGTTTGCAAATGACTTTATAGATACTGTTTTATTTCATCTTCACACAAACCCCATAAGGTAAGGGCTATTATTACTGCCATTTTACAAATGATAAGACTGACATTCAGTCTGGTTAAGTGAATTCTCCAGGGTTGCATAACTCAAAAGTGATTGAGACAAGATCTGTACAAAGGTTCTCTTTGCTTTACGTTCTTCACTCTATCCACTACACTACACTGCCCCTCTTCTGAAAGGTTACCAAGAGGAGAGGAGGCAGCTAGGTGGTGCAGTGGATAGAGCACCAATGCAGAGGTCAGGAGGACCTGAGTTCAGATCTCACCTTAGACACTTGGCACTCACTAGCTGTGTGACCTTGCACAAGTCACTTAACCCTAATTGCCTCATCCTGGGTCATCTCCAGTCATCCTGATGAATATCTGGTCACTGGATTCAGATGACTCTGGAGGAGAAGTGAGGCTGGTGACCTGCACGGCCCTCCCTCAATCAAAACAAAGTCAAGTGCACATCATGTTATCATTTCTCTGATGGTATAGTCTTCTTCAGCAATGAAGGACAAACACACACACTCACACACACACACACCAAGAGGAGATGTTATGTATGAGGAAACTACAGAGAAGCTAGTGTTCTAAGAGCAGAGGGAGAAGTTGTTTCGTTGTTTCACTCATGTCCCTCTCCATGTCCCCATTTGGAGTTTTCTTGTCAAAGATATTACATTAACTTTCCATTACTGTCTTCAGCTCATTTTACAGATGAAAAAACTGAAGCAAATGGAGTTAAATCCACCTGATAAGTGTCAGAGGCCAGATGTATCTGAGTTCTTCAGGAAGATGAGTCTTCCTGACTCCAGGCCCAGCACTGTACTCACTGGCCACCTAGCTATCCTGAGGAAGAAGACAGAGTATTTTTTAGGCATGAGAAAGACGAAATTTAAATACGCATTAGTAGAAACATAAAAGATGTAATAAAGTGAAAATGCACAGTTAAGAGATTAACTTAGGTTCACATTGCACTTCTGGTTTGCAAAGCAGAACCAGATTTGTTCAGATATCTGACTCTGATTAAGAGCTAGAAGGGTCTTCAGAGGAATCTAGTTTTCATTTTACAGAAAAGGAAACTGGGCACAGACAGATTCAAAAGATTCACTTGGGATCACAGAGATGTCATTTAAACTTAGGACTTACTGATCCCAGTTCATGACCAGTGTCCAATTTACTACACCACAATACCTGTCAATATGCACAAAAATTGATCAACACCCACATACACACATGCACACACACACATCCCTTCAGGCAGTCCTAAGTAGAATCATAGGATTTAGAGTTGAAGAGATACCAGACTAGGTATTTATCCCAACCTCTTTATTTTTTAAACGAGTAAACTGATTCCCTCAGAGAAGAAGTGACTCCTCTAAAGTCAAACAAGAATAGTTGATCTGAGTTTCAAACACAGGTCTTCTAACTCCAGATCTAGAGCCTCCTTCCACTAAAAAAAGTTTGAGGCTAAAGATTGAGCAACTCGATTGATTTTGAAAAGCAATAAATTGTCTGACTTAATGAAGATGTAGTAAGATAATTTTTAGGGGGGGGGGCAAGATGGCGGAGTAGAAAGACACATATACGCTAGCTCCGAATCCACAGCCTATAAAATATCCATAAAGAAGAATTCCTAACAAATTCTGGAGCAGTGGAAACCACGGAACAATGGAGTGGAGGAGAATTCTGTTCCAGAGAGACCTGAAAAACTGACACTAAAGGTCTGTTGCACACAGAACCAGAGCAGACCCCAACCCAGCCCTGGCCAAATGACCTGGAGAGGAGCACATCCAAGCAGGCTTCAGGGACAGAATCTCCAGCTGCCACGAAGTTCCCTCTACCCACAGGGGCACAGGTCAGTGAGAGAGCCTGTTTGGCTGGCTGAGAGGGGAGTGGGGTGTCTCCATATCTCAGGCCCCTTTGGGAGGCAGCAGCAGAGGCAGCAGAGGACAGGAGCTCCCAAAGCAGACAGGAGCTTGGATACATTGTTGAAGGTCTCTGCATAAACCCCCTGAGGGAACTGAGCCCTGTGAGATGACCCTGACCCCACCTGAGCACCTCAACTTAATCTCACACTGAATAGCAGCCCTGCCCCTGCTGAGAGTCCCGAGACTGGGAAGCAGCATTTGAATCTCAGACCCCAAACATTAGCTGGGTGGATCTGGAGGCAAGGTGGGTGTGGAAAGGAATCTCAGAAGTCAAGTAACTGGCTGGGGAAAATGCCCAGAAAAGGGAAAAATAAATAAGACTACAGAAAGTAACTTTCTTGGTGAACAGATATTTCCTCCTTTCCTTTCTGATGAGGAAGAACAATACTTACCATCAGGGAAAGACATAGAAGTCAAGGCATCCATGTCCCAAACATCCAAAATAGATATTCAATGGGCTCAGGCCATGGAAGAGCTCAAAAAGAATTTTGAAAATCAAGTTAGACAGGTGGAGGAAAAACTGTGAAGAGAAATGAGAGAGATGCAAGAAAAGTATGAAAAACGGGTCAACACCTTGTTAAAGGAGATCCAAAAAAATGCTGAAGAAAATAACACCTTGAAAAATAGGCTCACTCAATTGGCAAAAGAGGTTCAAAAAGCCAATGAGGAGAAGAATGCGTTCAAAAGTAGAATTAGCCAAATGGAAAAGGAGGTTCAAAAACTCACTGAAGAAAATGGTTCTCTCAAAATTAGAATGGAACAGTTGGAGGCTAATGACTTTATGAGAAACCAAGAAATCACAAAACAAAACCAAAAGAATGAAAAAATGGAAGAGAATGTGAAATATCTCATTGGAAAAACAACTGACCTGGAAAATAGATCCAGGAGAGACAATTTAAAAATTATGGGACTACCTGAAATCCTTGATCAAAAAAAGAGCTGAGACATCATCTTTCATGAAATTATCAAGGAAAACTGCCCTGAGATTCTAGAACCAGAGGGCAACGTAAGTATTGAAAGAATCCATCTATCACCGCCTGAAAGAGATCCAAAAAGAGAAACTCCTAGGAACATTGTGGCCAAATTCCAAAATTCCCAGGTCAAGGAGAAAATATTGCAAGCAGCTAGAAAGAAACAATTCCAGTACTGTGGAAATACAATCAGGATAACCCAAGATCTAGCAGCTTCTACATTAAGGGATCAAAGGGTGTGGAATAGGATATTCCAGAAGTCAAAGGAACTAGGTCTAAAATCAAGAATCACCTACCCAGCTAAACTGAGTATAATACTTCAGGGGAAAATATGGTCTTTCAATGAAACAGAGGGCTTTCAAGCATTCTTGATGAAAAGACCAGAGCTGAAAAGAAAATTTGACTTTCAAGCACAAGAATGAGAAGAAGCATGAAAAACTAAACAGCAAAGAGGAGTCATAAGGGACTTACCAGAAGTGAACTGTTTACATTCCTACATGGAAAGACAATATTTGTAACTCTTAAAACTTTTCAGTATCTGGGTAGTTGGTGGGACCACACACACACACATATACACACAAGCATGCACACACAGAGACAGAGAGCACAGAGTGAATTGAATAAGATGGGATCATAGCTTTAAAAAAAGGAAGGTAAACGGCGAGAGAGAAATGTATTAGGAGGAGAGGGGGAGAAATGTAATTGGTCAAATTATCTCTCATAGAAGAGGCAGGCAGGAGACTTTTTAGTGGAGGGAAAAAGAGGGGAGCTGAGAGAAAAACATGAAGTTTACTCTCATCACTTTCGACTAAAAGAAGGAATAAAATGCACACTCATTTTGGTATGAAAACCTATCTTACAACAGAGGAAAGTGGGGGAGAAGGGGATAAGCAGGGTGGGGGGGATGATGGAAGGCAGGGCAATGGGAGGAGGGAGCAATTTGAAATCAACACTCTTGGGGAGGGACAGGATCGAAAGAGAGAATAGAAGCAATGGAGGGCAGGATAGGATGGAGGGAAATATAGTTAGTCTTTACACGACACGACTATTATGGAAGTCATTTGCAAAACTACACAGATATGGCCTATATTGAATTGCCTGCCTTCCCAAGGGAATGGGTGGGGAGGGAGGAATGGGGAGAATTTGGAACTCAAAATTTTAGGAACAACTGTTTAGTATTGTTCTTGCTACTAGGAAATAAGAAATACAGTTAATGGGGAATAGAAAGTTATCTGGCCCTACAGGACAAAAGAGAAGATGGGGACAAGGGAAGGGAGGGATGATAGAAGAGAGCGCAGATTGGTGATAGGGGAAATTAGAATGCTCAGTATATTGGGATGTGGGGAGGGGACAAAAGGGGAGAAAATTTGGAACCCAAAATTTTGTGAAAATGAATGTAAAAGGTTAAATAAATTAATTTATTAAATAAAAAAGTAAGATAATTTTTAATCTCGTCTCAAGTAACTAGAAAATGAGACATAAACATCTTAAACATGCAAAGCTATTTTATGCATCCAGCCTAAAAGTTCAAGTTTCCTGATTCTAATTCAGCTCCAAATCTCTATACTTAATTTGATTAAAGACTAGAACCCCTGGAATGGCATTCCAAATACATTTTCTTTGATTTTACATGCATCTGTTTCCTTGAGGGGAACTGCATATGTGTGAATACTTTTGAGTCTTTGTTCAATTGACTCATTCATGTGTAAATCTTTGCAATCCATTTGGAGTTTTCTTGTCAAAGATACTGGAGTGGATTGCCATTTCCATCTCCAGCTCATTTTACAGAAAAGGAAACTGAGGCAAACAGGGGTAAGTGACTTGACCAGGGTCACATAACTAGTAAGTAGTCTTTGGTCAAGAAAAGGATATTCCAGAGTGATTTAAACAGTTAAATGACATCAGTACTAGTTCAGTTTGTCAGTCTTCTTAATGGAGACACACATTATTTCATCATTAATCCATAAGCATTTAAGTAATGTTCTGCAATTTGAATGGTTTCATTTTCCAAAGAATTCATTTTAACCACTAACTTCCCTCTTCAGGAAACTCATCTGCTATAAACACTTGTGCAGCTGTCACTAGAGTTGATGGCATTTCACCTCTTCCATCCCTGACCTAAAGAACAGTAAACATCCTAATAAGCTGAGATAGTTTTATTATCAAGCAGCAATGCATGTACAATACAAGCTCTATCCAAATGAAGTAAAGCTGTACATTTAAGAGACAGTGTTCCCTACTGGTACAGCACTGGAGACTTTGGTTTTTATTTTGCATCTGACAGCTACCAGCTATGTGACTTTAGGCAAGTTGCTTAACTCTTCTGGGACTCAGTTTTCTTATCTGTGAAAAGAGGTTAGTCATCCAAAGGGTTACTCCTAGATCTTGAGGATCCCTTTCCCCTTTGCAGAAGTAACCTCCAAATGTGAGTATGACCTAAAGGGGATGAGCCCAGGGTGGGAAGCTACAGAATTAATTTATAATGAGACTAGTACAGTAGATTAAGGACAGGCTATGAACAGTTTTTAAAAAGCCAGCCAGGCAGAATACCCATAGAAACTAATTAAACCAAGGTCAACTAAAAATCATTTGTAAATAAGATGTTTGTTTCAAAATTGGACATCACAGGGATGAAATATGTTGAGAAATAAGACAATATGACTTAACAGAAAGATTACCAGCTTTATGGTTTCTGGATTCAGATCCTCCCCTCTGAAGCTTGCTTCACCTGAATAAGTATTTACTACTTTGGACAAGTCACTTAACCTCCCAGACTGGAGTGCTTTCATCTGAAGAATAAGAAAACTGGCCTCTGAAATGTCATCCAGTCTTAGTTTTATGATCCTAAATCTATCATCTTTTGTTATCAACTTTGGGAAGGTAAATTGTTCAGCTGTAGATTCACTTATAATCCACTGAATCTCAATGAAAGCTGTGGCTGGTTTGGACAGAATTTATTTATGTTCATTATGTCACTGAATGGAAATGCCACCAAAACCTAGTATATAGAGTAAGAAACAAAGTTTTTAAAATGAACAAATAGGACTCAGTGAATGCAATTTATTTAGACCGTCAAAATATCTTCCATTTCTAGACAGTACCTTCCCACAGAAGGCTATTAAGAAAACTTGTTATGAAAGGAGAAGCAAAATCCTGTCAGAGATTAAAAACTTGAGAGGAAATAGGAAGTAAAAAATAAGACTAAAAGGATAATTTTCAGGAAGAACTGAAGTTAATAATGATGTTCTCTTGAGATCAGTACCAAAGGCTCATGCTTTCAGTAGCCTTATTAATAATATGGAAGACGGAGGTGAATAACAAGATACAGAAAGATGCTGACAGTACACAATTACAGTATTTAATTTAGTAAAAAAAAAAATAATAAAGAAAAAATAGAACAACATGGGCATCGCAGAAGGGTGCAATAAACTGAGTGATTTTGGCACGTGATGGAAGATGAGATCCTAGGTTGGCAAGCTCAAACGGCTATTGAAAAAAATTATTTAAAGGACTCCTATACCCTGAAGGATTTCAAATTAGCTGGAACCTCTCCTGGTGCCATGGTGGACAGCTTAACTCATAATAATAGTCAGACGGGGGAAAGGATGCTAGCACGCATTCAGCAAAAAAAGGAAAATGAGAAGGATCTGGAATAAGAGGTGATTTTTAAAAGGATGCCTGTTGTTACCCTTGACAAAATGAGGTCACCTTAATCTTTTTTTCCTCTTAAATAAAAAAAAAGGTTCTGAACAGGGTAAACACTATAATAGAAATGAGAGGATCAAGCAGAGATTTCTTTTTAATGACATGCAACAGGAGTGAGTTAAAAAGCAGCTGGTTATTAACGTGAATCTGGGTATACTTCCAGGCAAATCCTGGCCCTCTGAGAAGGGATTGAAGGAGGAGCCGAGGGGTGCAGGGTGAAAGTCTGAGGTACTAGCTTATTAATCTTCATAATCCAGAACCAAGGAAGAGAAGAGAGGGAGAGAAAAGTGGAAGATCTGCAGATGGTGAATGAAACCACAGAGAGGTTAAATGATTTTCTGAAGGTCACGCAACAATGGAATGACAAGGCTGGGGAAGGAACTCAGGTCTCCTCCCTTCCAGTCAATCAGCTGTAAAATTTGCCAGATGTGATTTTTGTTTTTCTAAAGGAGTTTGGAGAATAAAAGTCAATTAAGCTCCCCTGTTCACCCTGTCTCCTGATATAAATGGAAATCTGGTGAGCCTGTAAAAAAAATTTCTTTTTTATATTTATAAATAAAATGGAAATGTACGATAGACCTCCAGAGCTCACTTTTGCTCTGCTCAGCAATATCAAGGCAATGTGTTTGAAGGAAACTTTCAAAGATTCAAGGCTGATGAGGTTAAAATGTTTCCCGTTTTCGAATTTGAATGTGACACAGGTCTGTTCTGATCAAAAACTTCTCATTAGGGAAGTTTCTGATTGAAAAAATAAAAAAAGAAATTCTGAAGATTAGGGCAGGGGGAGGTATATAGGGAGAAGCAGGAAGAAGGGACCCATCAAAGAAATAGGAGTGTATGTCCCTAATCTCCAGGAGTTTACAATCAAATTGGGATGTTTGAATTCTGAAAGTGTCTTTATCAATCTGAAAGTCTCTTTTTTCAGGGATTTAAAGTTTCCACAAAGCAAGCACTATGTAAGCTCCTTGTGGACAATGTCTGCTTCATTTTCTTGTCTTTATACAGCAACATCAATCACAAAATAGTAGATATTTTATAAATGAATGTAAATTTGAATTGAACTAGACTACAATGATGTTAAAATTAACAAGCTTCTTTTTTATTAGCATCTATTTTATCTCCTAGGATGGCATAGTCGAAATAAGCAGAGGATTTTGCTTTAGGGATTCAAATCTTAATTCTATTAGTTATCATTTATGTGACACTGGACAAGTAATTTCTCTTCGAGCTTCAGTGTCTTTAACTGTAAATTGAGGGAACTGAACCAGATGACTGGAGTTCCCCCCTGATTTGAGAGATATGATCCTATCTAGACACAAATAAACACATGGGCACCAAAGCAGTGCTACTATGACCAAGAAAAGGACAGGGCAGGTAGAAAGAGGAAAGGGTGAGCCAAAGTGCTCACCTGATCGCTTCATGGTGCTAGGAGAAATGGAGGAGGGCTTCCAAAAGACTGGGAGGACTCTTTGTAGTCAACTATTAGGAAAACATGGAAAGGACACCTGTACCACTGGAAGGAACTTCCAAAATGATGAAATAAGAGATTCATTTAAGTATTTGAGGAGTGTTTTTATCTCAATTTATGATGATGATGCCTCTAATGGTTAAATATCAAGCAATCAATCATAAAGCATTTAGTAAGCACCTACTACATGCCAGGCACTGTGCTAGGAACCTAGAACACAAATAGAAGGAAAGAAACTCACCACAATTAAAGAATATATTTTTTAAAAATTTTATTTTATTTTTTGCAATTAAGAAAAATCTTCCTCTCCCTCCAACTCCATAGCTCCACTGGGGTGGGTAGGGGGAAGAAAAGAAAAATACTTGTAAGAAAAATGCATAGTCAAAACAAAACCCAATTCTCACATTGGCCATGTCCAAAACTTTGTGTCTAGATCATTCTGTACATGAACCCATTACCTCTATGCCAGAAGCTGGGTAGCATGTTTTATCATGTGCCCTCCTAAATCACACTTGGTAACTATATTTTTCAAAGTTTTCAACTTAGGCAGTTATGTTGCATAGTGGATAGAGTGCTGGGCCTGAAGTCATGAAGAACTGAGCTCTGGGAAAAAATAATTAAGTGACCGTTGGCAAGTCAGATAACCTCTGTGTACCTCCTTTTCCTCAACTACAAAATGGAGATAATAATAGCATGCCCTTCCCAGGGTTGTTACGAGGATTAAAGGAGATAATACTTGTAAAGCACTTAGTGTAGCTCCTGGCACATAGTAGGTGCTTAATTAATGTGTGTTCCCTTGCCTCTTTCTCTTAATTCTTTAAAAACTTTTAAAAGAGATTGCATTCTAATGGTGGAAAAATACATATCCATGTTTATGCAATATAAATGTAAATAAATATAAAATAATGAAATAAAATGTAACTTGGGAGGGAAGGCACTAGCATCTGGGAAAATCAGGAAAGACTTCCTGCAGGAAATGACGTTTGAGCTGGGTCTTAAAGGATGACAGGGAATCTACGAGGTCAAAGTAACAAGGTGGTACATTTCAGGCATGTGAGACAGTGCCCAGGCATGCAGCCAGGAAGGAGATGAAATATCCTCTGTGACATTACAGTAGTCACATCATAGGAGGGAAAATAATGTCCAATTAGACTAGAATGATTGTGAAGGACTTCAAAAGCTGTACAGAGGACTTGATAGTTTATCCAAGAAGCAATAGAGGTGATTGAGTAGAGGAGTTATGTGGTCAGATCTGTACTTAAGGAAAATCACTTTGGTAGCATGAGTTGGAGTGGGGAGATCTTTGAGTTAGGGAAAACAAGGAGGAGATTATTGCCATAATCTTGGAGATAGGTGATGAAGGTCTGATGCTAACAGTGTGAATGAAAAGAATGAGTAAAATTCAAGAGATGTAGAGGAAGAAATTGCAAGATTTGGTAACTGATTGTCTATGAGGGTTGAGGGAAAGTGAAGAGTCCAGGATAGTGCCAATGCCAGAAACTTGAGAGACTGAAAGGATGGTGGTACCCTTGATAGTACTGGAAAAGTTAAGAAGAGGGAAGGTTTGGGGCTGTCCAATTTTGGACATAGTGAAGCTTGTGATTACTCTATGACATCCAGTTTGAAAAGCCTAATAAACAATTGATGATATGTAGCAGAAGCTCAGAGTCATAGAGCCTAATTGAAGAATGTTGGCAAAGTTCTAGAGGAAATTTATTTTTAATTCTTATTAGTTTCTTTTAATAGTAATTCTAAGATGCCCCTAAAATTTTCTTTCCAGTTTTTTTGGTGATAAATTAAAATTTAGAAATCAAACCATTTTCCTAAACAAAAATTTAAACTTTTTCTTCTTCATCAAGAAGGTGAATTAGATGACAATGATGCCACTTAGTGACTCCCTTAATTCCTGGAGAAAACTTTTTTTTTTAACAAAAGGGATTCTGAGTGATTTTGAAATTTACAAAAGAGCAGTCTGAAAACTGAAAGCTTTTTACAAAACATTACCTATTCATTTTGAGTCATTTTTCTCCCCTTTGAAGAGAATTATGTTGTTTTGAGTAAACTTCCATCTGCCAACAGAAACAAAGGGAAAAAAAAGATATGACTGAGATATTTGAGATTAAGACAAACATTTTCATTTACCTTTTAAACCCCACCAAGCTTGTTTTGTGTATGGAGACTGAACTGAACAGAGTGAGGTGTTTTATAGAATATTTGAATTTGAATTGATTCTCTTATGTTTCTATTAAAGCAAAAGTGTGCTTATGGGGCACAGGAATAAATGAACCTCTTTGGGAGAGGGGTTCAGTATTCATTCTAAATATTAGGAAAAGTTAGGTATAATAATTAGCAATATTCCTCCTCCCTCTACTCCAGACAAACTATAAAATTGTAGCTCCTACCCTAATAGGAAGGTCTGATTGGGATCGTAAACAGGCATCGTATATATTTTCTGCCCCCCATAGTTTTACATGCCCTTGGGAAATGTCTCAGTTGCCTTACCCTTGTTACCACTTTGATATTTACTCTTTATATCATACACACATGCACATTCTTTATAGAATCTTAGAATTAGTTAGGAATCTAGTTTAAAATCTGGCTCTGTTCTCTGAAAAACAGAGACACTTAGCAATGTGCTTTTTGAATCTAAGTTCTAAATGTATGTATGTTGAAACAGAAATTGCTATGTATGTATGTTTTGACTCCAGAAAAGCTATATCCCCATGAGGTGGAGTCAAACCAAAATATGCAAAATGCTATAGTAGCCTGGAACAAAATTAAGGTAGTTGAATCTAAAATAAAGTGGTTAGTTATTTGAGTTTTAAACTGGAATATATTATTCATGTACATATATATACATATATATATATATATATTCTGATGTTAGCTATTCAGCTAAAATGATATACACATGAATGTTTTGGGAAACTAAAGAAGCCATCAATTCAATTCAACAAATATTTCTTAAGCACCTATTATGGTCAAAGCAAATTATGTAAAAGTAAAATTGTCCTTTCAAAGAGCTTACATTCTGCTAAGAGTAGAGGTGAGTATGGATTCATCTTATTTATATTATGAATGTATCATATTTATAAATACTTTGCTTAAATTATAAGTATATATTACATGTAATTGAAATATAATTATGTATAATTACAAATAATTAAAATATAATTACATATAATTGTAAATTATTTATATTATTGTTTGTTATATTTATACTAAGCTTATATTATGAATAATGTAATTTCTCTATAGAGCAGTAGAAAGCGTAACTGATTTGCAAACCTGGATTCAAGTCTCAGCTCTGAAATTTACCAGCTTTGTGTCTTTGGCCAAGGTATTTCACCATTCTGATCCTGTTTCCTTCTCTGTAAAATGAGGTTGGACACATAACCCCTAAAGTGCTTTTTCCTCTTATAAATCTATGACACTCTTTTTGGTGACCCATCCTTACAGCCATCCTAAGAGACTGGTAATTGAGTCAGGCAACAAACCCATTTTACAGATGCGGAGCTCAAGATGATTATAAACTGCTGAAAGGGGGGAAAATATTGCTCAGTCTTGGGTTCCTGAATCTTTGGGACTGTCTGTACATAGAGGGCCAGCAAGAGGGAAGGAGGTATTCTTGTACAATAGAGAAAAGATTCAGTGCTCAAGAAAAGGGGCTGCTATGTGTAGGGTTTGGAGGTGGGCCTGGGATGGGGATGCAAAGTCGTGTTGGCTTTGAGGACTGAGAGCTCTCCAGGAAATTTAGAATCACAGGATAAAAGTTCAAATTGTGACTGTCTCTTCCTGACTTGGGCAAGTCACTCTACCCTCTCCCAGCCTGTTTCCTCTTCTGTAAAATGCGAGTGCTAGACTAAATGACCCCTAAGACAAGTGAGAAAGCTGTGGAGAGGAGAAGGGGGAGAGAAAGGGAAGAAGCCTCTCCAGAAACAGAGTATGTACAAGAGTCTTGAAGTAACAAGAACTTTTCGAGGCCAGGCATCAAGCCAGATTGGGTTAGAGTCCTGGTGGCCGGACATGGGAGGTGGTTTCGTTGTTTTCCCACATGCACACATACACAAAAGGGCCAGGAAGTCTCCAAAGGAAGTGAAGATCGTCACTGCTCCAGTGCAACAGGGCCTCCCCCCACCTCAGCTGACCCCCACCCACCCCACCCCCACCCTCCCACCAGCTGCATCCAGGGACCAAGTGTAGAACCAGCTCTCTGCAGCCACAGCTGGAGCAGCCCAACAGCCCCAGTCCAACGCAGCCACATCTAGTTCATACCCTCCAAGGCCAATGAAAGTGATCCCGCTTCTAGGTGAGTTACTTACTGTCTTTGACCCTGGGAGGAAGCAGGGATACGACAGCATTTTGCTTGGGTATAGATTTGGAGAGATCAATGAGGCACAAGGTCTTGGGTCAGAGGACCCAGGCTCAGATTGAATCTTCCACTTAATCCTCGTTTGATTTCTTATAAGTGATTTCTTCTACTTGGACCTCAATTCCCTCAGCTATAAAAACGAGTGAGTAGACGAAGTATCCCTTTTAGCACTAAATCACTGGTTCTTAATTACTTTGCATCATGAACTCTTTTGGCAGTGTGGCAAGCCTACAGATCCCTTCTCAGAAGTGTTTTGAAATGTATTTTTTAACATAGGATTGCAAAAGGAATCAAATACATTGAAATATAGTTATTAAAACTTTTTTTTTTTTAGTTCACAAATCTCCAGTTAAGATCCTATGCGCTAAATCCATGACCTGGTTCTCTTCTGGGTCTCTCAACTCAAAAGTTCAGTCCTCTGACCTCTATATCTGAGAAACTACATCTTCCTTCTCTTCCTTGGCAAGGAAGCCCCAGAAAATCCCAAGCCTATGCACTAAGTGGTCTCCTTGGAAGAACTTTAACTTCGAGCCATAGAGACTATAAACATTGAAGTTTGTTTGAATAACCTTTAAATGATGCTCAATATGAAGAAAATAAATCCTTTGATGGACAGCAAATGAATTTGGAGTGAGCTATGATCACATCTAGCCCCTGTGTAGGACTTGTATTTAGCTTGGGAATCTCTTGCTACCAGTTAAGGATAGTTTATCTCCTGACTTTTCTTGGAATAATAGCTTACATAACTCATACCTATTCAGCCCATTCTTGTGAGTTAGCTTCTTGAAACAACAATTTAAAAAAACTTGGGGGAAGGGGGAAGTACGCCTTCCCAGGGAGTTCCCTTATCTCTTCTTAACAGTCCACTAAAGATTGTCCAATTTTATTTTCATTCACTTAGAGATAAAGTTCTGCTCTGTCCTGTGTTTCATTGTTTTTAAGTTACTCCAGATTGTGCTGCTTTCCATTTCCTGAACAATGGTCTTTACTCTGTGAGTAGTAAAAAGCTGAAAATCTTAAAACTTGTGCTACAGAAAATAGGTGATTTTGGGGAAAAATCTCCATCATTGATTGGATTACAGAAATTATTGTCTTCTTTTTTTTAAAAAGCATGCATTTTAAAATGTTTGATGCTCTTTTCATATGTGAAGTATAGTCTGTTTACCCCATATCATATGCCAAGACTTTTTGAATTAAGAAAAAAATATACTATTTCAAGTTTTAAAAATTTTCAGGCATATTGTGCATTGGCTGCTAAACAGAGAAATTTCTAGAAAAGTACATTTTAAATCATCTAAATTTAACTTTTAAAGGCCCTAAAGTGAGAGTGTGGTCACGTATGATCTTGGGATGGTCGCTTTACCTATCTGGGTCCCAGTTTCCTCATTTGTAAAATGAGGGGGCTAAACTAGATGGGTCTCTACGGTTTCTTCCAAGTTGTAAGTAGACAGTGGGTCATAGAATGTAAGCTGTGTGAGGAAAGGGTATGACAGTTTTGCATTTATGTTCCCAATCTATACCTCAACACCTCAGAATATAAATGAGTCATTGAGCAAACATTTATTGAGTGCCTGTTCTGTGTCAAGTATTGTTTTAGGGACTGGAATACAAAGATGATAAATGGAATAGTTCTTGCTATCAAGGTTATTGTATTTGTGGGGAGAGACAGACACGCAGAGAGACAGACAAAAAAGAACATTCATTCTATCAAGGAACTGTATTTGTGGGGAGAGACAGACACAGAGAGAGACAGAGAGCAAAGACAGAGAACAGATAAATAGATAGCACTTAACAAATAGACTAATAGAAGGTTCTATGTCCCAACTGAAGAATAAGAACATGTTAATATTCTTACCAAAAACAATAGCAATCTGTTGTTTACAGTACCACTTATGGGAGCATGGATCATAAATGTAGAAATGGACAGGACTTGACCTTCCTGGTCAAGCCTCAGAAAACTGAGGCTCAGAAAGGTGGATGGATTTGCCCAGTGCCATGTAGATAATAAGCAGCACAGCTGGGATTCAAGCCCTTATCCTCTAAACCTCCTGACTTTTCAATAGATGTTATATGGTTTGAGTTGTGCATTCCCCAATTGAATTACAAAAGGAAAACAAAAGGAAATGTGTATTTTACATGTCTCCTTTCATTTAGTGTGCTTGTCCACTTTGCTGGATGGGGCCTTTGCTCAGAACTGCGCCAAGACCCAATGTAACCCACACGCAAAATGTGAGATTCGGAACGGAATAGAAGGCTGCTACTGTTTCCCAGGATTCACAGGAAATGGCATAACAATATGTAAAGGTATGTATTCTCTCATAACTTTTAGAATTGTTTTGAACAGAAGGGCTGACTAAGAGCATGGCTATTTCCTTGCATTACTAATTGTATATAATATACATTTTCTTAAAAAAAATTGATTATCATAGAGAAGACTTTTGACTTGATGAATATTAAATTTGAAATGGGCCAGGCCTATCTCCTCTCCCTTTGGGGGGGCAGTGACAACAGTTAAAGGAGGAAAAGGTATTTTCTGCGATTCATCTCATGTGGGAAACACCCTGTGTAAAGGCTCCCTCCTATGGAAGGTCTGCAGCTCACCTGTCATTAATTAGTTTAGAGCATTACCTCAAGAGCTGAGAATTTAAGTGATTTGCTTACTCCTGATTTCAGAGGCAGGGTCAGTACACAGGTCTTCTGGACTCCATTACATTCTGTCTATTACATTCTGCCTATAGATCTCATAAAGGTATTTTATTGTGTGGAGTGAGACGTTCTTAACTGTGATTAGCCGATATGAGCGTCAAAAACAAAACAAAAAACAGCTGTGAAATCTTTCCATATGATGTTAATGTGCTCATGTATTCCTTGACCATACTTTTACCTCCTTCGTAATATATTGAGGTTGATTGCAGAGTCTTGAGTTCATTCCTTCCTAGAAAGTTTTCCTTCCTCACTTCTATATCTTGGCTTCCTTCAAGATTTAGCTCAAAGGCTATCTTCTGACTCGAAGCCCCTCCTAGTCCTCTCATCAACGAGTGGCTTCCCCTCTGAGATTACCTTCCATTTACTCTGAATGTATAGTGTAAACCTATTTACGTATAAGTCTCCTCCATGAAAATAACAGCTTTTTGAGGACAGGGATTTTTTTTTTCCTTTTTCTTTGTATCCAGAGCTTAATACAGTGCTTGGCTCACAGTAAGCATGTAATAATTGCTTATTAGTTTGAGTGATTCCTCAGGCATCCAAATGAGAAAAACCTTTGCATCCCAAGTGATAGGGCTAGCCAAGGCTGACTCTTGCTACCAGTTTTGCACAGAAACACAATATCACATAATGTGTCTTGACAGACAGTGAGTACAGTGGGAAAACTTCTGGATTGATTCTTAGGATCCAAGATCAAATGCTGGAATGGATCTTAGAGACTATCTAGTCCAACGCTCACATTTTGCAAATGAGGAAACTGAGACTCAGAGGGGTTAAGTGATTCAATTTAACTCCATGGCTAGTGCTATTTCTGCTGAACCACACTGACAGAAGATATTGATTTAAAATTTGCCTCCACTATTTCCTACCTTATCAAAGTCATTGAATATTTTTTGATGTTGGAATTTTCATCTTTAAGATGAGGCTGATAGATTAAAGAAAGCTGTTGATAGAACTCTGGATCAAATCAGCAGAAGGAATGGTAACTATATAAAGAATGAGAGAGAACTTACTTGAGTGGAGCCAGAGGTGTCACAAAGAACTCGAGTTTATTGGTAATTACAATGGAAAGAGGTAGGAGTGGTGGTCTTTGTAGCACAAGCAGACTACAGGAGAAGGGATGAGAATTTTGTCCCTGTTGTCCCCATAACCTAGAGACAAAGCCCTCATCTCTTTAGTTATAGTTCTGGAATTAGATGAGGCCTCTTAGCTCTAAGTACTGTTACTCTATGGAAATTCGAAATTGTTGAAACAGGACTTTCCTGGGTTGTGAACTCATAAGCTGATAGTAAGAGTCAGGTCACAAATGGCACAGTAGATGAATGCAAATGGTGGCCAAGACAGTGCATTGGGATATGAAAAGCCATACACAGGAAGATGTTGAAACAAAGGTAGTAACAGCAGTGGTATCCATTCTACTATCAATTTTGGGAGTCTGTATCACTCTTTCAATTCTTGTTGTAAACTTGGCGGGATTCTTTACCTTCTATCATTCTTTAAAGATGTTAGGATATTAAACTATATGTTGACTATATTTAAGCAAAAAATTTAGTTCATTCTATGAGTAGTTGAATGAAAATAGAGTCCTGGTATTTATATTTGCAAAATGAATCTTGCTTGCTTTAAAAAAAACTGGGGAGATTTTATGTGTTTCCTTTGATAGAATAAAAACTCCTTGAGGGCAGGCACTATTTCATTTTTATCATCATACCTTCAATGCTTAACACAGTATCTGGCAAAGAGTAAGGGCTTAATAAATGCTTGTTGACTGACTGAAACCGTCAAAGATGTGGGTTTTCAAGAGCACTTCAGAGGATGGCCAATTTTTGCTCAAAGGAGCATTTGCTAGAAGGAGCATTTCAACCATCAGGTGTGCCAAGGGAGTGGCCTCGAAGGTAGTCACAAGTAGCTGAAGGAAGGGCAGAATAAATTTGATGGGGAAGCATGGACAGCAAATGAAATAAATAACCCAGAATATTCTGGTAATGATGCCAATAGCCTACACTTCTCTTGGTGCTTCCTAATGACTTCCCATTGTTTTGGGATGAAGGAGGGACAGGATCTTAGCCTACACTGCCTGTTCAGCAGAGATATCAATGAGTGGAATTTTCAAAGAGAAATTTAGGCTTAATGCCAGGGAGGAAGACAAAGCAATAACAAGCAAAAAACCCTAACACCTTGAAATTGTGTTGAAGAGGAACGAGCTACATAGAGAGGTGATGGGTTGTCCTGCCTTGAAGGTCTGAAAGCAGAGGTTAGATGTTCACTTGTCGGTTGTGTTATTGTGGGGATACCTTTCTCTGTATGGGCTAGTCTGTGTGACTTCTAGGGTTTCTTCTAACTCTAATTATGTGATTCTTACAATTCCTTCAAAGAGGTCGACAGACCACCTTCAACAAAGCAAAAAAAGAAAGAAAACTTTCCAAGTCACATAAATTATGTTTAAAATATAATTAAATGGCAAGTTCAGATGAGAACGGCACAATATTATACCCCTAAATGTATTTAAGACAACACTGAGGTTTTTCTAATTAAGCCAGTGTACTGAGCACTGTTAATATTGTATGTGTTTGCTTATAGCATAAACAAGTTGTATTGTGTGATTCAATTTGATAGGCTCTTAAAAAAGATTAAATATACAGCATAGTCAGGGTAAGCCTCATCATAATTAGTTTAATGCTTAAAATATGTAGAGCAAAGCTACAATGGCTTAATAGTACATTAGATCAGGCGTTCGCCTGCTCTGTACATGCAGCAGGAATTTGTAATATGCTGTTCTACAGACTCCACAAAATTCCTTTCAATAAATAATCTTGGATTTTTATGGGGTAGTTAATTGAATGGCATCATCACATTTTGATAGTTCAGTGACCTTCAGAATAGCCCCATCAATCACCTTTGCATATGTTTCCTCTCCAGTCATTATTGCCGTGACCACGGTTCTTAGTAAGCAGCTTCTTGACTTTGTTCTATAGGTCGATGGCAACTATCATAATTACAATTATTAACATCGATAATTTTTCTCCATTTGGACCTTTGACAACCAGCTTTTAATGATGTTTTTAATAGTTACTTTTTAATACCTCCACCATTACCCAGTATATGTATTCTTCTTTTATTTCTTTTATTTCCTCTCCGTGTTGATAACCAACCAAACAGCAGTAATCTCCATGTTTTCTATGGAGAAAAAAATATAGTTCAAGGTCCTTTGGTCTGCATGTTTTTCATACTGTAAAACATTTTTAATATAAAAATATACCAGTTGTCAGTGATTTTTCTTTCAAGTTCATGTTTATGCGTGCTTTAAAAAATCCTTGTCTTCTCCAAAAGAACTTGCATATTCATTCATTTGTACAGTACTTTTACTGTCTGCTGCTTTTACCTTCCCTACTAAAAATATGAGTCTTTCTATTAAAAAGGAACATTCATAATTTAAAATATTATTAATTTTCTATTTATCTTAATTTTTCATAAACAACCTTTTATTTTTTCTACTTCCCATCCTATACAACGAGGAAACTGAGCCTCTGGGAGATCAAATAATTTTGCCATGGCCACACCCCTAGTAAAATGCATGTGTCCTGCCACTGGAGAAATATTCATATTCAGATCTTCCTGACTCCATTTGCAGTATCCTGTCCACTGCCTCCTACAAACACCTCCCAGTCCCCTAAATTCCAGGTGCCAAATTCTATACTAAAGAAGCAGAGCATTAAAATAATTTAAACCTGCCTGATTCAGAAATCACATTAGAGAAAGGCCTTTCAAACTTTACACACACACACATGCATGTGTTTATATGTATATATACACATACATATATACATATACATATATACAATATATGTAATTTTCCCATACCTCTTCTCAGGATAATCTTTTAAAACAATTCACCATTTAATTATGCTAAATTTCAGTTAGAGATTAGTGATAGTAAAAATATATTTTTCTCATCTAAGTTCTCAGAGCTCCCAAAATCTGCCATGAAGCCCAAATTAAGAACTCTTTTATTAGAACATTAATATCTGTTAAAACTGCCTATTTCAGAAGTCACAATTCAGAATTTTCACACCTTGACACTAACGCATAAAAGTGTCACACAGACAAACATCCTCATACACACCCAGGAACACTATGCCTTCATCTTCCCTTTCTGTCTTGTGCTAAAGTAATTGCTGCATACAAAGTGTAGGGGAAGAAATCATACAGTTCAAGCCAAAGGTGAAGTGTCAATGGGAACAAACATTTTTGGAAGATGTCCTGCAGGGACTTGTTTAGTTTGCTTGGGAAATGAAATAGTGAGTTTTGCCTTCTCCAATTTCCCTTCAGTTCTATCTCTTTGAAATGTTTAGAGGTTAAAACTGGGCCGTAAATGTGGGGTTTCATGTCCATTTTCATCTTCTCTTGCTTGGCAATGATGCAACTATCAGAAGAGCCAAGGGGCAACATGACTGCTTCACCAACGTCATAATGGTCTTATGTGGGCATCCTGCCTCATCAACTTGTTAAGATTTCTCCCGGTGTTTTGTAGGAAAGCAATGGCATTTGCTTTGAACTGGGAATGTCAACTCTCAGGTTTTGTAGGGAATCAACATACTCTATAACCAACTCTTCTTATTTCAGAAAGTGATGCTCTAATTTGAGGATTGCCCAGTTTTCTGCTGATTCTCCTTTTCTCTCTCCTCCCTTCAACTGCCTGATTTGAGAGAAATGTTCCTGCCCAATAGCTTTTCTGCCAGAGAGTGGGTAGGAAAAGATAACGTAGGAGAAACTCATCATTCACTCCTTTAAAATTATATTTTCATTGATGTCTCTCATCTTCATTTACAAATATATCCTCACTCCCTGATAAAAAACAACCTCCCCTAATAAAGAATACTGACTAATACAATAATGGTAAAGATGGGGGAAAACAATACAGCAAAGCCAACCAATATATAAAAAAAAAGTTTGAGACTATATGCAGTGTTCCATAATCTACCACTTCTCCAAATGCACAGGAGAAGGTGCCTTCTAATATCTGTTATTTTAGGACGAGATTGGTTGTTTCAGTATTCAGTTCCACAAATCATCTAATTTTAATCTGCAGTTTCCATATTACCTCCTTCATCAAGTCTTCCCTGATCGTCTCCACCCCCATCCCCCAAAGGGTGACAGGTTTTCTTCCTCCAGGTTCACACCAAAGTTTTATTCACTTACCTTTGGATTATTTTGTATTATAGTCATTAATGTGTCTTTTCTCCCTACTAGATTATAACCTTCATGAGGTCAGGGACTATATCTCTTGCAAAAAAACCCATCATTATTGAAACTTTTTATTTGCTCCAACATCTATCAGAGAGCTTTTCATTTAGTTGACATATAAATATTTTATGTGTACTGATTTATTACTTACAGGCATCTTGGAATAAAAGGTTTGGAGTCAAAAGATTGATCAAACCTTTGACAAATATGAAGTTTTTAGTCATTTTGTATATTTCATTTAATTTTTGTATACATAGACAATAGTTATGGGTTTTATTCCTAATTATGTATAAGTGTAGGGATGATGATAGTAATCAGAGTTGTATGGTCCCTTAAGGTTTATAAAGTACTTTCCTGATTTTAAAAATTAAAAATTAGAAATGAAATGAGAACTGACTGGCTTCTTGGCATTTACAGCTCAGAGGACCAAACATTCCCTTCTCAACTCACAATAATCCTTGGGCTAATTAATAAAATATTACTGTCTTTCACTTTAGGGATGAGGAAGCTTTGAGAGGTTTAATTGCATGCCTGTAGTTACACAATTAGTCTACGTTTGGAAGTATGATTTGAACCCAGGATAATTCAACCTATTTAAAGAGCTGTTTCTTCAGTACCTATTAACTTCAAAAGAACTGAGCCACTTACAGAGCAAGATAAAAGCATATTAATCCAATTAAGTCCCTTTCCTCAAGAATCTAACTGTTCTAGGAAGGACAAAATCAGATGTGTACAAAAATAACCATAATGCAACAGAAAATATGAAATTGAATGAGTATTAAAAAGTTCTAACAGAGAACATAAGTTAGCATGAGTCACCCTGTTACATGGCTGACTCTACTGTACCTTGATCAGACTATTTCTGGAGCAATAGGGAAGTTTTGAATGTCAGTTTGAGAGTGTGCACAGAAGAGGATGACCTTTCTTGATGGTTAGAGGATGAGAAAATTCATCGTAGAAGGACCAGTTGAAAAAAAACTGTGAACCCTTAGTCGGAAGAACAGCAACCTCATAGAGTACATGATATTAGTAAAAGGGAATTAAACCTCATCTGTTTGGTCCGAAAGTACAGAACTAGAAGTCACATGTGGAAATTAGAGAGGCATGTTTAGGCTTGATGGAAGGTAAGACATACTAACTATTAGAGCAATTAAAAGGGGGGAATTGGCTATTTTGGGGTCCTAAATTAAATCACAAATTTAGAGTTGGAAGGGACTTTAGAAACTATCCAATCCACCCTTCTCCCCTTCATTTTTACAGTTGAGAAAACTGAGCCCAGAGGACTTAAGTGAGTTACTCAAGGTCACCAATTAGTGTCTAATTTAGGATTTGAATCCAGGAGATTTGCCAGCAGAGGCTAAATGTCCTTTTGTCAATCTGCTAAACTGATCCAGGCTTCTGAGTCAATATTTGGAACATTTAAAAACTTTTTTGTCCCCCCAGTGTACTGAGAAAAAATTAGCATTGGTTCCTTTTTCACAGTAAGGGTAGTAACTCCTGGTTTTAGGAGATCATGGGTCTAAAGGTAGCAGATTGGGAAGTGATTTTTTTTTTTACAGCCAGGATAGTGACAATTAAGATCTAAGGGCTTTCTCTCCATTTTTAGTGTTTAAATTATGTACCTTCCAGGACAACGGCTGTCTTCAGGAGGGTTACTTTTCCCCACATTTAAATTCCTCTGATTTCCTAAAAGGGATTTCATTTGGATGTCCTTATTTTCATTGACATTGGCATTTACTTCTGCTCTTTTCCATTCCTCTCCCTGGAAAGGGGTAGAAAACAAACACACAAGGAAAATGTGCCCTTCAATATTATCATTCCAAATCTTCATGGACTGTTGTCTGTTCTTAAAATACTGGAAACTGCACTGAAAGCTGCTTTTGTCTGTAACTTTTGTATATGAACTCATATGTAAATTCACCAAATAAATATTACATTCAATTATAAGAAAAAAAGAAAGAAATCAAAATTCATTAACTGTGCTAAGCACTAGGGATACAAAGAAAGATAAAGCAAACTCTGTCCTTTCAAGGAGGGAGGAGGCTACATGCAAACTACTATTTCCAATTATACATACATACACATATTTTTGTTGCTCAGTTCTTTCAGTCATGTCCAGCTCTTTGCAATCCCGTTTAGGGTTTTCTTGGCAAAGATAATGCAATGGTTTGCCACTTCCTTCTCCAGCCCCTTTTGTAGATGAAGAAACTGAAACAAAACAGGGTAAAATGACTTGCTTTAGTCACACAGCTAGGAAGTGTGTGAAGCCAGATTCGAACTCAGTAAGATGAGTCTTCCCAAGTTCAGACTCAGCGCTGCATACACTGTGCCACCTAGCCACCCAACGACGGTAGCTACACTTAGGTAGAATGAGCTGCCTCCAGAGGCATCAGGTTCACATCTAATGGAAGTTATTTAAGCAAGAAAAAAACTAGATAACAAAATCAGAATTAGCATCTCAGATTTGGAAAGGACCTTAGAAGCCCTCTTGGCTAATCTATTCATGAGCAAGAATATCCTTATAGTAGTAAACATAAGCTCCTGAAGGGCAGAACTGATTTACTGTCTTACCCTTATATCCCCTAAAGCCTTAAACATAGTATATTTACTGCATTCATCTTGAATTAGACTGGATCTCATATGAGTATTATAAGATTGCTAAGAGAACTAAGAACCTCTAAGAACTCCATATTATTATCCCTATTTTGTAGATGAGATTAGGTGATGTGGCTTAGAGCCAGGGTCAAGGAAGGGATTGAAACCCAAATTTTCCTGACATCAAGGTCAGCACTTTATCTAACATGCCTCACTACATGCTGACTTCTTGGTTTCTGACATAGTTTCTAAACTCAGAGCTCCCTTTCCATTTCTACGTAGAGGATCATAGATTCAGAGTTGGATGGAACCTTAGTGGTCATTGAAGCCAACTCTTTTGTTTTTTTACATAAAAAAAAAATTAAATATGCACCAGAGAGCTTTAAGCAACTAGCTAGTAAGGATGACACAGCTTATAAGTGTCTGTGACAGTACTGAAGCTCAGGTCTTGTTAACTTCAAGTTCAGGGCAGTATCCACAACACCACAGTGTCTCTCATCCCCTCATAAAAAGTGCTCTATGATGGTGGAATGTGTAAATGTCTTTGTATGGTTTCCTTGAGTTTTGGTCTCTGTCGTTCAAATCATATTCTCATTGGTTTGACCTTTTTAAATATTATTCCCAAAATAGGGGATATATTTATGGAGCTGCATGTTACTCTCACCCATTGTCTGAAGTGTCTTTGTGCCTGGATGTACACTGTTTAAGGGACTTTTAGTTCACCAATTGTATATTATTTCTTAACCTGCTCCAGGCATGAGTCAGGAAGGAATGAAACATTTTTTCTTTATGCCTTTGAAAGGACTATTATTAGCATCTGAATGCAACTAAACATGTGAAGGGTATTGTTGAAAAAAATCCATCCCCCCAGCCTCAAGAGAGTTTCCGAAGGTCTAGTTGATTATTCATATAGGGAGATGTATTTGTTTAATTAAAAAATGTGTTTTAACCCCTGCCAAGTGTTAGTAACTTCCTTTCTCTAGGAAAATTCCTTTTCATCCTTTTCAGTGACTCTGAAATCTACCAACAGATTACATGTTTGGAGGATGTAGGAAAATTCACTTAAGAAGCTGTTAATGTTCCACTTTCTGTCTGCCAGAGATATGATTTTATATCCTGTGTTCCTGTATCAAACATAAAATTGGTCCCATGGCCCAGGAGTAACGAATAGATTTCTCTAATTTGTTAGGCAGAAATATGAAAGAGTATCGCACCAAATGGATTTTGTAGCTGTATAAACGTACCAGAAATTTAACAGTAAACTTTGGAAAGGTTTTTACAAAATAAAAATATGATTTGTTTTCAGAAAGTATACTTCACTAAATGATAAAACATTGTGGCACAAGGTTTATTGGGATAGATTACTGACTGCAATGCCTTCATATCTAGATCCTTGCCACAGAGTGAATTGTAAAGGTCTTGGACTTTAAATCATCACTGTTATGCTTATATTTGTGAGGTCTGAGAAAGAAACTAGTAGAAAACGTTCTATTCAGAGGAATTAGAATATGAAGAAGAATGCTGCAGAAAAGTGTAATAGAAGATGGTATCTTTAGATGCAACTCAGATGGTTTTTGCATTAAAATGAGAATAACTTGAGTGCTATCGGTCAGACTAGTTTCATTACTGATAGGTTCTATTACAAGGATTACATTTAATGCAGTTGGATGCTATTTTCAATTTCAACCATGGATTTTACTTGTGTGTGTGAGTGTGTGTATGTGTGTGTGTGTGTGTGTGTGTGTGTGCGTGTGTGTGCTCTAATACAGCATTATATTACATGTAGAAATCTAGCTGGCATATTTTTGCCCAAATTCTTTGTATATTATTGTATAAACTTCCCCAACTACATTGCCTAAAAGACAAAATGTCAAAAATTGGTCAAATCTCATACAGACAAAGCACTTTAGGGAGGAAATTAACACTTTAGGCCTTTACTTGCCATGGAGAGAGATAATGACCTTCTCTTCTAGCAAGATCAGAATCTAACCAAACATTGTATTCTAAATATAGAGCACAAAGCCTTGTGCCATTTGTGAAAATGCTATCAGGGAGAAAACCTGAGGACTGAGTTTCTGCACTGTATTTTTTAGGGACATAGATTTAATTTAGAGATTATAGTTTGAAAATAAAATTTACAGTATGAGTGTTTTTGGCTGATAAGAAATTGATTTTGTGACCTTGGTGAGCGTTAATTGAAATATCTGGCACTGTGTCTTGACTAGGTTAAAGGAAACCATACATGCCTGGAACCACATTATTCCTTCACCTTGAACTTTACAATTAATCATAGTTGTAATCACCATGAGGAAGGAAGCCACCATTTTGCTGTAGAACATGGAAGTTGAATAATCCCTGTTCATTGTCTGATGAGTGGGGTCTTATATAATTAGCATCAAGCTTAGTTTAGTCACTCTTGTCTAAGATGGATTTATTTTCATTTGAAATAACATTGGCATCAAATGTGCATAGTATAATGTTTAGCAAAATATTCTTGCAAAATTTTGGATTTACATAGTGAATTAGTAGGATCATTGTGAAATTAGATATGGAGAAAGGGACTTAAAATTTCATGTTTTCTATTGATTGTCTGGTGTTTAGGATGTATTTTTAAGAATTTTTTAAATATGTAAGAAGGAAAGGAGTACTTGAATTAATATATCACATAACACTATAATAATTAGCAGAACATTTATTCCATGTCCTTCATTTCTCCATAAGAAAGTAAGCCTTGAAAATGTTTGACCTGACTAACCAGACCGATTGTTTATGCTATAATTACCTGGTCAACAGTTACGTCTCTGTTTTCCATGTGTACATACAATCTGAAAGTCAAAATTAAAACCATAGTTAGTAAGTTGCTTTCTGCATCTACTGTACACTACAGAAAAATATATTCCTACTTCTCCAGAATGTGTTGATGCTAAAATACAATCTGAATGATATTTAAACAATACTTTGAAAGATCTACGTGGACTTGAAATTTTTTTCAGGGTAGGGCATTCCCATTGTAACACCAGTGCAGATACTGATTAGACTCCATCAGTGATTTAGTAAATAACTCCTAGGGAAATGCCTGAGGCATAACCAAATTAAATGACTTGTCCAGGATTATTTAGCTTTAAAGTGTCTTTGGCAGGACTTGAACCCAGAGTTTTTGAACCCAAGCCCAGAACTCTATCCATTACAGGACTCTTTGACTCAATGATATTAGTATTTGAAAAAGTAGGCTGGGGAAGGGATGGAGAGTCTTCCAGCATTATTCATTCTAGAAACTGACTCAGACATCTGATGATGAATTGTGTTTACATTAAACAAAGGCAAAGACTATTGTTCTTGTCGTTGCGTGTGTACGGTCTATTATTATTTCTTTAAAAGAGAGCCGTGTGTCCTCCATGTCAGAAAGGTTTCAATGTTAACTTTTCTTATGCCATATGGAGGATGGCTTCTGAAGATTAATTCTAGGCATATAGTCAGAGAAACCCATTGAGAATACCAAAGAAATTAGAACAGTGCTCTGGTGCATATGGAGCGCAGTACAGACAAGCAGATGCTTGATTATAGCTTTATGTTTGTTCAACTAATGTTATGTTCATTGCAGCAATTTTGTTATACACCAGGATGTGGAGGAGTATGGCCTATCAGATGTACTTTAGATTTTAATTTTTGAAACTGGTTTATTTGTAGAAAAATGTTTCTGAAAGTTTCCATCAGGAAGTAGTTATTTTTCTGTCAATAGGTTATTTTCAAAACTTTAAAAAAGTCATATCACAGCAACTGTAAATTCTTTTATGGTAATGAAGTAAAGAGTAATTCTGAACTGAGTTTTGATCCTGTTTTTCCTGTTTAATTTCCTGGTTAATTTAGACAATACAATCCAAATAAGTAGCAAGTGAAAAAGATTAATAATAGTAAGAACAGTTATATATCACTCTGAAGTCTTCAAAATGCTTTACAGTCATCAACTCATTTGAATCTTACATAGAACAAACTTCTAAGGTGTATGCTACAGGTATTATTATATTTGTTTTACAGATGAAGGAACTGTGGTTCAGAGGATAAATGACCTGTTCGTAGTCACACAGTTGGTAAGAGTCAGAAGTGGGATTTGAACCAAGGACTTCCTGACTCTCAGTCCAGCAATTCAGTGACCATGCCATATAGCCTCATTCAAGTCTAAATAGTAGTATGCAGTGATGTCCCATTGGATTTACTTGTGGGTTTTGCTCTTAGCTTACATTGCTTTTAATGATTGACCCAAATTATTTAGCAGAGGATATTCTCATGCAATTCTTGAGTAAAAATGTCAAAATATTTAAAAATAGAGGAAAAATAATTCAAAGGGATTTAAAATATTGGATTATCCTTTTAGTCAAATGTAATTTAGAATTGACAAACATAAGATAGCACATTTCAAGAAAAAAATAAAACCTTAACTTTTTCTGGTTAGACCTCTTAGGGAGTAGCCCTTTAGTGGAATTAAAACTCTTCTCATCTTGCTTTCATAAATACATATTATCTCTTTTTGCCATTTTAATAAGAAGCAGAATCAGAAAATGTCATTGTGGAAGGAGATCTCAGAATCCATCTAATTTAACTTTTGTCCTCTGCATCACACCTGACAAGTGGACATCGGTCAATCAATAGGCATTTGTTAATTTCTTACTATGTGCCAGACACTGTGCTAAGCATAAAAAGAAAGCAAAAAGTCCCTGCACTTCAAGAAGCTCAAAGTTTAATGGACATGGCACCGAGTAAATAAATGGGTATGACCATTTAGTCTTAGCTTAAGTACTCTATTTTTAACAGGGAAGGACTCACTACTTTCTGTGGGAGTCCAGTAGAATTCTGAAATGACAGTTAAAGCCTAATAAACTGATTCACAGTTATGAAATTTATATTGGATTGTAAATTCTGATTAATAAAACAGGAAAACGATTTGTTCGTTTACATTGAGCAAATACCAAGTGAATGCCAAATGTTCGTGTTGGGCATGTGCCCAGTTGTGCTTACAATGATAACCTCTCTTTCCTCCATTTCAGCATCTGTTTGTAACACGTTACTCTTTTCCAGTTTATAGATTGTTTCTGTGGCTTACAGTTTAACCAAAATAGCTCATATTAATATAGTTCTTTCTAAAGTATAAACTCTTTCTTTACAATAATGTTATAAAAGAGTATGACAGGAATTATTATCCCCATTTTATTGGCGGAGAAGCTAAGAAGTGGTGAGGTTAAATAACTTAACTGAGATCACAGAGCCACTAAGAGCTCTCCAGGACAAAATTCTGGATATTTATGGTTCAAATAATAGTTAACATTGAATTTATATAAAGCTTTAAGGTTTGTAAATCCCCAGTGGCTCCTCTTGGCTTCCATGATCAAATGTGAAGTTCTCTGTCATTCAGAGCCCTGCTAGTAGACCCTTCCTGTCTTTCCAGTCTTCTTACACTTTTATCCCTGCCACAAACTTTCAGTCCAGTGACACTGTCCTCCTGGCCATTCAAGGAATATTCCATTTTTTCTGACTCTCTTATGCCTGGACTCTTCTCCCTCCTCATCCCTACCATGAGGTAGGGCTGCCATGGCTTTCTTTAGGTCCCAACTAAAATCCCACCTTCTACAGAAAACCTTTCCCAACCCCCTCTTAATTTCAGTGCCTTCCTTCTCTTAATTATTTCCTACTTGTCCCATATATAGCTTGCTTGTAAAGATTGTTTGTCTCCCCCGTTAGATTGTGAGATCCTTTAGAGCAAGGACTGTTATTTGTATTTTTTTTTTGTATGCCTTATGTGCACTTAATAAATTTCTACTGACCAGTTGAGTTATATATGCCTCGTTTGATCCTTGCAACAACACTGCAAGGTAAGTGCTTTGTCATTAGGGCCATTTTATAGAGGTTGAAACTGAGGGTGAGAACTATGAAGTGACTTACCCAGGATCATATAGTCAGTAAGTGTCTGAGGCAAGATTTGAACTCAGGTCTTCCTACCTCTAGGTCTAGTGCTCTATCTGCCAACCAGCTGCCTAACGCTCACTGTTTTTTTAAGACAAAATTCCCTCAAAATTATCTGTGGGACCAGATACAATTGTTCTATAAATTTGGTTCGCAGAAGATTGTTCTTTCTTGCTTGAGTATCTCATCCTTTTCCTGATGCTTTCTTAACTCATTTTTGGTATAAATTCCTTTTTATTTCTGGCCTTGTAGTGCCTGTAAACTGACTTCATATATGTTACTAGATGAGTAATTTTGTCAACATGTGTATTGAAGATCTTAACCTGGGGACCATGAACTTTTATATACATACATAAATGGATACACATGCACATATTCATCCTTAACAACTGTATTTCAGTATAATTGGTTCCCTTAGTAATCCCATGTATTTTATTTCATATATATAAAAATATTCTGAACAGGGCCCATAGGCTTTACCAGACTTCCTGGACTAGGATATAGAAAAGGGTAAGGGTTCCTAATCTAAAAAAGTGTTCATTTTTAGACACATTTTGAAATTGTAGGTAGATAGATAGATGATAGATAGATAGAGGAGATGGATGATAGATAATGGAGAACTAGATAACACATGATAGACCGATAAGAGAGATGACAGATAACAACCAGATAACCAGGTAGATGGATGGATGGATAGATGGATGGATGGATGGATGGATGGATGGATGGATGGATGGATGGATAAGAGAGATAACAGACAATCAGATAGATGATAGATGTAGAGATAGAGATAATAAGTAGATAGATAAATAGCTTGGTTAGATAGATATGGAGAGGTAGCATAATAGAACAATAAATTTAATTTGTGATATAATACTCCATATTAAAAAATAATACGGCAAAATGGACAGAAAGTCAACCTCTGAGGTAGGAAGACTTGTTGGATTTAGTACATACATAGGCTGTGTGACCCTTTACAGGACACGTCACCTCTTATTGCTCTCTAGAAAAGTCGCTAAGACCATCAGTTGCAGAATGGATACCAGCCAACATTGCTTAGAAAGCTTCCTTACATTGGAGTTCACTATAACTGAAGTAACAGATCCAATCCCTTCCCTTTTTCTATAATATTCACATCCAAAATTCAGATAGAAATTGTTATGAAAATAGATACAAAATCAATATTTACTGAGATGTGCCTGGCAAAGAAAAGGCTCAATAAAAAGCTTTTGTTTATCCTCTTATTTTTAATGATCCTTAATTTGTTTTAGGTTTCTTTTTAAGAGACTGTAATATATTCATTTCTCCCCGTTTTCCTACAAATTTTCTTGCTCAGCATGAAATTTTAAGGATTTATATTTTCGTCAGCTTAGGAAATTCCTCCTCTACAGATTTCAGGTGAACTAGGGCTTAGTTTTGACGCAGGGGCTTGTCCAAGGAACACAGAGGGTGAGTGCCTTGCCCATACTCACACAACTAGTAAGTATTGGAGGTAAGATCTGAACCCAGTCTTCCTGACTTCATGAACAGCCCTCTGTGCACTAAGCTGTGCTGCCTTTATAGAAAACTAAAGCTCAATTTGAATGTTGTTCTGTGCGATTACCAAATCTTAGAACTTTTGTAAATATTCTGACTTCTCTTACTGTTTTACCTCTCTACTTCATTATAAGCATATAATAATGACATCATTGATAAACCATAAATTTCCCTTTATCTAATTTTCATGCCAAATTGAGGGTTTATGATTGCTTTTCCTTTGACATAGCTCCCTTTTTAATTTGAGGGTTAGCTGTAAGACTGTCACTGGGCCTCTGGAGCGGTGGTCCTGAAGGTGAAGGATAGCCCCACACAATAAATTACTGGCAAGAAATACCTTTAAAAGAGTTTCTGTCTTTTAACTTCTTGGAGTCACTGGTGCATATTTGCTGTTTAATATAATGAATAAATGCCAAGAAAACCCCAAATAGGGTCACAGAGAGTCATACATAACTGAAAAAGTCCAAATATTAACAATAATGAATACAAATCAGGACTCTGGTAAGAAATTTCTTTTCATCTTGGAATCTTAGACAACCAACTGTATGCAATGAGCTCCATAAAGTAGCAAAAATTAGAACCCCATATTGCTTGAATTTCTCTTCTTTTGGGTAAAGTTTAAACTTTTCATGTGTCTGCCATGAAACCAGTCCACTCATTCAGCCTTCTATCAAATTTCTTAAAATATACTTTTAAAGAAAAAGCAAACTTATTGGAACAATTGCTTCAAATAAAGTACTTTGGCAAGGGAAAAAAAGTAGACTTTCAAGCTCATAAAGGCCAGATTCTAGTGGGGCAACAGATCATTCACTATGTTGAACTTGACAGGATAAGGCAAAAGAAAAGGAATAATTTTCAGTAAGAGCTATCTTGTCTTAATGCCTACCCATCAGTATGAAAATAGCATTGAATAACCTTAAAATGTCAGAAATTGTGGCTGCATTTACTTCATCTATACATCAGTATTATAGCATGGCATATGGTAAATGATGTGGTTCATAAAATAAAATTAAGGGGACAAAAGAGAACTAGTTATAGAAAATGATAAGTGTAAATTCAGAAACAGGAGAGACCGTGGAATGTCCTCTAATTTATCTCTGAAGCACACTGGGTTTCACCTTTCTAAAAGGTGAGGATGTCTTAGGATCAAAGATGACTTAAGAGGATTTTGACTTTAAGTAACTGAAAATATTCTTTAATTTGATGTAAACATTTAAAACCTGCTCTACACAAAGCAGAGTGTTATGCACTTGACATGCAAAAATAAAAAGCAGCAGTCCCATTCATTTTTAAAGAGATTTCAATGTCAAATAAATGCATGTGATACCATATGGCAGCTACTTGGACAGAACTCCAGGACTGGAATCAGGAAGACTCATCTTCCTGCTATCAAATTATACCTCAGATGCTTACAAGCTGTGTGACCCTGTGCAAGTGACTTAGTTCTGTTTGCCTCAGTTTCCTCATCTGTAAAATGAGCTGGAGAAGGAAATGACGAACAACTTCAATATCTTTGCCAATAAAACCTCATAAAGGAGTCATGAGGAGTTGAACTCAACTATAATGACACACCAGCAACAACACAAGGATATAAAGGGGAAAAAATAGAGCCAGGCAAAGTATCATAAGGAAATTTGAGGTGAAAATTTAACTTTCAGTTGGGAGAGGAATTAAAGGGTCAGAGAAGGTTAAGGAGGTAGCACCCAAGCTAAGTCTTGAAAGAAGATAAATGTTGCAATCAGATTAAAGGCGGAGCATCCCAAACATAAATGGTCCCTTTTCCATCTTTCATCTTTTTCAAATTCTTCTTGAAGGTGTTGCAGAAGTAGCAATGAAGACTCTTGTTCATGTCTTTCACAGAGCCCAAGAATCAGGCTAGACTTCCTTGTTTTAAAGTAAATGAGGAAGAAATTAAGAAAACATTTGATTCAATTTGATAAGGTTTTATTAAGAGCTGACTATATGCCAAGTACTGTGCTAGTAAGGACGTTCTGAGAGAGGTAATTGGGTACCTTACCTCTTGAAAAGCCATTCCAACATTTTTGCTCTTTAAATTTTTGCAATTTGGCAAGAAAATATGAGATGAAGTTTTATCATTTATTTTCAGTCTTAAGGCATTTTGTTAGCATGGTTGAATTTTTTTAAAGAAAAAAATGAAGTAACTTTTTGATCTAAAAACACTGACCTCCTGGCTGTTCCATGAACAAGACACTCTCACAAAAATCTCTCAGTTTTAGGCATTCTCTATGGCTGTCTTTCGTGCGGAATGCTCTCCTCCCTTCACTTCAGCTACTGACCTCCTTGGCTTCCTTTGAGCCCCAATTAAAACCTAAGTCTCTACAGTAAATCTTTCCAAACCTCTCTTACTTCTAGCACTTTCTCTCTATTACTTATTTCCTATATATCCTTTATGTAAGGATATGTAACAGCACACATTCGTTTGTATGTTGTCTTCTCCATTACATTGTAAGGTTGTTGAGGGCCAAGGCTGTCTTCTGCCTCTTTTTGTATCCCCGGGGCTAGTCACAGTGCCCGGCACATAGTAGACACAAATTTTTTATTGACCGATTAACAATTATTATTTTTATTAAATTGTCTACCTCATATCCCTATCAGAATTACTATGGCTTTCAGATGTCTTTGTAATATGATATTCTTTTCTGGAGGACACCTTTTAGGAAAAGCATTACACTGAAGGACACTGAGAAAGGATTGTTTAGATTAGTAAGGGGCCTCAGGCTTATGCCATAGGAGGATTGCTTGAAGAAATTAAAAGATATTTAACCTAGAGAAGAGAAGACTTGATGGTGGGGACAATGATGGGTACATTCAAGTATCTGAAAGAATATCATCCAAAGGAGGGTAAAGGATAGTATAAATGTTGATTTCCTTATGGTTATATCCATGGGTTGGCTTTTGAACATGTCAGGATTATGTTTCAACCATTGGATTGGCAGAATCAGATGAGGTTATCTGAGAGAATGGGATTGAAGAAGGGCTCTAGAATGGAGAGGAGTAAGGCAGTCTTTGAATATTCACGTTCTAAGTAGCAGTCAATGAAGAATACTGACCTCATGGTACTGCCATGTTCTTTTTTACAAGGATGTCATAGCTGCCAACCTTGATCCAGAAAGTTCTTTAAACAGTGTACATTTTTAAAACGGGAGATATATACAATAAATACTATAATGATTTATTGGATATATTGGACACTTTTGGGTGTTGAGATTGGCAGCTTATCTTACCCTACAATAAATAAAATGCAAGCTTCTTGAGAGCTGAAACTATATACATTTTTCATTACATACCCCAGGTTCTAGCATACTGTCTGGCACATAGTAGGAGATTAACACATACTTACTAAATGAAATTTAAATGAATTGCAGCTTCCTATAGCCATATGCTATGGTAAAGTCAGAGTAGGATGGCTGAAGTCATTCCATCTGAGATGGAAATTTTACTATTAAACAGACATGGAAAGCCTCATCCAAATTTCTTTAAATGATCAATCTGCATTTGGATTCCAACACATTAATTGAGTTTAATATGCCTTCTTGCTTGGGGATATCTCCTTTTGTCCTCATATTTTTTTGACCTGTCAGTTGATTTTTCTAAACATGTTCCCCTTGTACTTCTGATACCCAACTAGTGCTTTAACTTAAAATTATTGACAGTCATTTCAAATAGGACTCCAGCTGCTTTTAGTTAGTAATAAGTCAACAATCCAGAAAATGTTTGAATTTGAATTGCAAACATAACATTTGGATTTCAGTTTGATTGCGATAGTTGCAACGTCTGACTATACCATGGTCTCTGAAAGTTGACGTTATAGAAGGAAAACAAAAAAAAAATCAGGTTTCATAAAATATTTTAACGAAGTAGTACTATAAATGTCAGTCAGTACTGGGTCAATTAAGTTATATAAAATCTTATAATCAAACTCTAAATTATTAAAATATTCCCTACATGCTTTATAGATGTAGTTTACTGTTGCTTAGTGCTATCAGTTGTGTCCAGATCTTTTTTTACCTCATTTAGGATTTTCTTGGCCAAAATACTGGAATGGTTTGCCATTCTTTCTTCGGCTCATTTTACAAATGAGGAAACTGAGTAAAAGAGGGTTAAGTGACTTACTCAGGGTCACACAGCTAGTAAGTGTCTGTTGCTGGATTTGAAATCATGAAGATGAGTCTTCCTGATTCTAGGTCCAGTGTTCTAACTACTGTGCAACCTGGTTTACTTAGATTTTAGAAAATATTTGATAAAGTCTTTCAAGTATTCTTCTGGAAAAGATGAATGATGGTAAAATTAGTTATTTTAGAGATAGTTGAATGGGCAACTCCAAAAGGTACTCATTAGTAGTTTCATTTCTTTTTGAAGGGTGTAAGTTTCCAGTAGAATGTCCTCAGGATCTATGCTTGACCCTGTATTCTTTAACATTTTGACTAGGGAATCTAGCTAAAGACATAGATGGTGTTTTAGAGTTTTCAGAGGATACTGGGGGATAATTAATGTAGTTAATGATTGAGAGGTTCAAAAATTCCTAAAGTTAGAACACTGAACACTTTGTGGGGATAAAAAATGAAACCTTCCACCTGATTTTTTAAAGACAACTTCCAAGTACAAGATGGTGGGGGATGAGTGTCAGGGTGGGAGACAGTACAAAATGACTAGGCAACTATTCATCTCAAAAAATATCTATGTGATCCTGGGCAAGACAAGTCCCTTAACCTGTTTCCCACTGTAAAATAAAATCATATAGCACCTACTTACAAGGTTGTTGTGAAGATTGGATGAAACATATATGTAAAGCGCTCTGCAACCCTCAACTATTACTGCTTTTTATTAAGAAATATACAAAGATATAGACTAATGCAAGAATGCCTAATAATTCATTTAAAGAGGAATTCAAATGTAACATTGAATAGTGTTTAGATATCTTTTTTAATATACTTTACCATAGGTTTCCAACTACAATGGTATATAATGTCATATTTGCTAGGTCAATTAAAGCATTTAAAATCTTAATTTCACTTCTTTTATACTATGCTATGGTCAGGTAAGAGGAAGATGGCTGAAAGATTTCCAATGTATTATATAATTTCATCACTATGACAGGTCTATGAATCTCAAAAATGTAGACTCCTTTTTAGTAGGGATTGCTTCACTCCTTGTAATCATATCTCAAGTGCTTAGCACACAATCTGATACATGGCTGTCACTTAAATGCTTTCCAGTTGAATGAATGGTTGGTTGGTGGGATGTATAGGAGAGGTATCATTCTTTAGGAAACTGAGGCACATAAGATCATAAGTAGAGAGCTAGTAAGATTGAACTTTACTCAACCCATACTTATCAAATATTTATTTTGTGCTAGTAGTAAAGAGGTAACAAAACAAGCAAATCACGAAGGGCTTACTATGTACTAAGTGCTAAATTTACACCTGGGATAAAAAAAACAAGAAAGACAGTCTCTAAACTCAAGGAACTTACTTTCTAATTGGGAAAGACAAGACAGAGGGGAATCTGAAAAGAGAGAGGAGGGGTACTTGGCATAGGGAATGTGGTTCTGGAATCCAAGAACCCAGAAGAGGACTAAGAGGAGAATGAAGATTGACCTTACCCCCTTCACAAATTGGGTGTTCTAGAAGGAACTCATCTATGGGAGACAGAAGGAATACTCCTCCTTGAAAACACACCTCCTAGGTGTTGGATACTCCAGGTTGAGGAGATTCAAGGCATTGAGGAAAGTTACAGGATAAGACAAGATTTGAAGTCCATAAACCCAGACAAAGGTCAAGAGTGGAACCAATGTAGCTAGTTACAAAACTAAAAATGAGGCCAGGTAGGATGGGGAGGTGAAAGTTAGAGCATTTACACAGGTAAGGAAATTGAAGGCAATATAAGAAGAGAGAACTCTAGAACTAAAGGATTAGAGCTGAGATCTCCCAGCCAAATTCAGTTTCCAGTAGACTAAGCTTCCCATCATGCATAACAATGAACGCAATGAAAATGTCTCATTCAACACCAAATAGCTTTCACTATTGTGCAGATGCTAGTTGGAATTTTTCAAAACCTGCACTACAGTTTAAATTCGTTGCAATTACTTCATAGCCCAAATTTTGCCAAAGACATTTATTGTTAATTATCCTCATAATTATAGGGCTATTCATTTAGTCCTTGTGTTAGATACCTTTATAATGATGCATTGTTAATATGCATTCTTATTATTTAGAATCCTCTATGAATTAATTTCTCCCCTTTTTTTAGCTTGGATTAAGTTTTTATTTATATTCTTTGTTACATGGATTTATATGGATTACAATTTTCCACTTTGAAAATCAGCAAATTAAACTACGAATTTTACCACCCACACCCCCATTAAGTAAAAGAACCACAAATTAATCTCTTCCCTTTGTTCCTGGCTCCTCCTTTCTGCACCCTTTCTAACTTTTCAAGAGATTTGCCCTCACCTTTTTCCTTTCAAATATCTTTTCCCCTTTTATTTATTTCACATTTCTTCTTCTCATATTGCTTACCACTTCCTCAAGGAAAAAAAATGTAAAGCCTTCTGCAATGTTAACTCACTATGGTTATTATACGCTAACATTTTTATTCTTTTTTGTTGTCCAGCTGTTTTCAGCCCTACATAAATTGTAGACTTGTCCAAGGGGCTTTTGTTGGCAAAATAATGGAGTAGTTTGCCATTTATGAGGAACCGAAGTAAGCAGAGCTTAAGTGACTTGCTTAGAGTCCATATCTGAGGTCCGATTTGACTGCAGGGAAGATGTTCTACCTGTTCTACCCACTGAACCAACTAACTGCCCTTTTCCTTTCTACTCTATTCTATACTTGCTTCTTTTCTCTTTCCCACTTTCCCTACTAGGCTATCTTCCCACGAGCTCCTTCGCTTCCAGGACCAGGTATCATATCTGCTATGTTTCCCTTGCTTCCAGCTACTCTCTAGTTCCTAAACCATAACCAGATCAATATTGTCAGCTCCTGAAAAGGGTGTGTTAATTTACTCCTCTGAGAAACAGCTGAAGAGTAACTTTCTAAAACAAAACACCCCTCCCTAGCTATTACTTTACTTTGTTTGTTGTATCCCCCTATTAAAACGAAAGCTACTTTAGAGCTTGGGACTATCTTCCTTCTAGTGTTTATCACACTATTTAACACATAGCATTTAATTAAAAAGTTTTTTCTTTCATTCATTTTCTTCCTTTCTTCTCTTCTTTGTTTCTACTTTCACTTATTCCCCTATGATTTTCTCATTCTACTATTTATTTTTCTTATCTCTTTTTTTATTTTTCTTTATTTTCAATTCCTTTTGACTTCATCCCCTTTCACTTTTATTATATGATCTTTTGCTACCTGTCAGGTTTCCTCTTTTTTTCAGCAGCTCCCAAAGGACTAAGAAAAAGTAAACTATTTCTGTAAAGTCTCTCAGGCAGTCCTGATCCTGTTCACCACGTGGTACTCTGATTTCTGTTGTCAACCTTCCTTCCTCTCCCCTTCAGCTGTCCAAAGATCGGATGCCAAACTTATATGAGAACTTACTTGGGTCTTAAATGTGTCATCCAAAGAAAACCTACTTTCTGTGCTTTCTACCAAGATTCCACAAACCTAATATATATATATATATATATATATATATATATATATATATACACATACACATACATATACATATATATACATATACATAGCCATAATAAGAGAATCACATGAGCCACAGGAGTAGCAAAAAAAAAAAAAAGTCTTTCAAGATTATTTAGTATCATTTAGGTAGAAAAATATTCTCATTTTTGCCTTTTATGGAAGGAAAATCAAAGAGTAAGAACACATTGCCTTAGTTTCATGAAATTATATTCTAGCAGAATTATTTTTTATTTAATTTATTTTTGAGAATCTAGATAATTTTTTTAATTATCATGGGACATGGAAAAGACCCTAGGAGTTGGGCAGACAATTCTGTTACTGGGTTTTGTTACTGATTCATAAATATTTGTTAAATTGAATTGAATTCACCTCATTAGTACAAGCTGTGCCCTTTAACCTTTGGGAAAGTCACTTATTTTCTCTGGACCTCAGTTTCCTCATTAATAAAATAAGTTGGGTCAGACCAAACCATCTCTTTATACCTTTAAACCAAAGTGTTGTGGGGTGTAGTTGTTTTTTAACTGCATAAAATACTTGCCACTATAAAAGCAACATTGCATATTATATTCATTCATTGAACATGGTCATTATGCTCCTTAAGGGCAAGCCCTGTTTATTATTTTTGTCTTTATATCTTCAGTGCCTTACACATAGTAAGTGCTTAATATGAGGAAAATTAGATTAGAAATCTAAAGAAACCGAACAGGAAATTAAAATTCTTGGTCATCCTAAGAGAATTAAAAGGGTCTGCTACAAAGAACATTGCATCAGATATTGAAATCTATGCAAAATTTAGATAGAACATGACCCTCTCCATCTCATGAAACTTGTATTTAGTTGTAAAAGACATTGACCTGTATAACTATAATATTACATGATATATTTAATATATACTATTAAAATATTGCATAATCAAAGAATTAGAGAGGGATAAAACAAAGTACTCTGAAGTTTGAGGTGAAGGTTCCCTATCTACTGGTGACTCAGGGAAGCCTTCAAGGAGAAGGTGGTAGTTGACTCAACTTTTAAAGGATGGGTAGAAAGTTAATACAGAGGAGGAGAAAAAACATTCCAAGATACATATATAGATGTATGTGTGTATACACACACACACATATGTATACTCACACACTATAGATACATATGCATATAGAGAGAGAACTTTACAACCCCTAAAGCATTATATGAATAATATATAGATATACATTTGTATATATAATTTCATTTGAGCCTTATGACAACCTTATGAGGAAAGTGCTATCATTATGCCTGTTTACAGATATAGAAATTGAGGCTCAGCGGTTTGGTGACTTGCTTGGGGTCAGACAGTTAATGAATGTTTAAAAGGGGATTTGAAATAAGATCTTTCAGACTCCAGGGTAGCCAAGTGGGACTGTAGTGCATAGAGTGCTGGGTCTGAAGTCAGGAAGTCTCATCTTCATGAGTTCTAATCTGGCCTCAGACACTTAATAGCTGTGTGACCCTGGGCAAATCACTTAATCCTGTTTGCCTCAGTTTCCTAATCTATAAAATGAGCCAGTGAAGGACATGGCAGTGTTCCAGTATCTTTTCCAAGAAAATCCCAAATGCGGTCACAAAGAGTTGGACATGAGAGGAATGACTCAACAACTTTCAGACTCCAAATTCGGCACTCTATCTAATGGGCCACCACAAAAGATTTATGAGAGAAAGAGTGGTATAACCACATTATTTAAATTCTTTAAGTTATTTAAATATTATTTAAATGAATATTTAAAGTTGATGACCTCTGACATAACATCTTAAGATGTTCAGCTTCGTTCACTGGTCCATCATAATAGGCTCCCATTTGCCACTGTCCTCTCACTTCTCCCACTAAATGACACCTAGTGCCACTTGCTGTTTCCCAGCAGCCTCCCTGTTGACCTAGAGACTGGACCATAATGTGTTGAGTTACTGATCTGAATTATACAAATTTATGGAAACTCATTAACTGGGACACATAACTTTGCTGCAAACAGGAAATAGAAGAAAGGCAATTAAGGAGCAGAGGCAACTTCACATAAAGAGAATGAGCTCTGAGTTCAAAATTCCAGGATTAGGTAGAAAGAAATTAAATTCAGAAAAATAAAATAAAGTCCCACATGGTTAGGAAATCACTTGAAGTGTTTTAATAGGAAGGAGATATACCTGCAAACTTCAGTGGAGACTTATTTTCTCTTGAGAAATAGCATGAGAGAGTAAGGGAGGAAAAAAATCTTATGAACAAAAATGCTGAGGAATGCTTGAATAGGTCTATCAGAGAGCTGAATTATAAATGGGGATTCCACGGAAGGTGGAAGTTAAGGCAGATTGCATGGGGGAGAACAAGGAAATAATGAAAGCGTAGGAAGAGGAGACGAGTGAAAGAAGGAAATTAGATGCAACTTGAAGGCATCGGGGGAAATCGAAAAAATAGGTTTTAAATATATTTGGCACATTAAAGATAAAGAAAGGTGCTCTTTTTTATTAAATTATATGAGCAAGTTAATAAGAAGGAAAGAGAAGATGGAAATTTTAATGTCTTTCTTACCTCTACCTTTAACCAAAAAAACAAAAAGTACTTGGGAACAAGTAAGCAATACATGTTTAAAATAATAACTATTTATATACAGCACATTCAGGATGGCAGAACACTTTGCACTCATTATCATTTTTGCACCTCACAACAACCCTGTGGATGCTTTTGATATTGTTATATTCATTTTAGAGATTATAAATCTGAGGCACAGAGAGTCTGAAATTTGTCAGAGGTTACAGTATCAGAAAATGTGAAAGACAGGATCTGAAGCCAAATTTCCTGATTCCAAGACAGTATCTCTGTCAAATCAAAGATATGGTCTGGGAGATACCTAATAATCTTTTAAAATGCTTATACCATTCATAAATCCAATGTGAGAAAAATGATTATCCCCGAAATCATAGCTTAATTTTTATGCCCTAATAATATTCTAGTCTAAACCAAAAAGCAGAATATTTGGAGGTACATACATAAAGGTACAAATGTGTGCTTATATATTTCTTTTGCTATAACTACATTTTCTTTTCTTGAAATTGTGCTTATAATAGGAGATTCAGAATATATGGCCACATTGCATAGCAAACACTTACTGAAGATTTGTTTCCTTCTTTCTTTCCTCCCTACCTCTATCTTTTCCTCCCTCTATCCCTTCCTCTCTCTTTCTGTCTTCCTTCCTCCTTTCCTTTTTCCCTTCCTTCTTCGAAACATGGGAGAAAAGTTATCAAATGAATCGGGAAATGTCCAATAAAACTAAAGAAAATTTTAAAAATCAAAAGCAAATAAAAGAAAATGAAAACAAAACAAGCAAATCATCTAATCTATTCTTCTGATTCAGTGACAAGCTAGATATTTAGAAATGAAATAAAAAATGACCTAATCCATCTTGAATTTAATGCGTGTTCATGAAAGAGACAGACAGACTCTTGACATATTCATGGCCGTAATCTTGATGATAAAATTCAGGAAGGTGTGTAATTAATTGGTGACCGAACCAAAGCCTGAATACAAGAATATCTTAAAGAGGCAGCAACGTTAGTCAGTCAGCTAGCATTTGTTGTATGGTGCCAGGCAGTGTGCTAAATACTGAGGATAAAAAGAAAGACAAAAAGACAATCCCTGTTCTAAAGGAGCTTAAAACAGGTACACAACTATGTACAAATAAGATATTAACAGGATAAATGAAATATTCACAGGACAATCAACAGAGGTATTATTAAGGAGGAAAGGCTTCTTGTAGGGAGTGGAAATTTAGCTGAGACCTGAAATGAGTCAGGGAAGCTAGGAGGCAGGAATAAGGAGGGAGAGAGTCTCAGACAGTGAAAAAGAAGTTAAAAAGTTTGGAGTCCAGAGATGGAGTGTCATGTGTGAGGAATTGAAAGGAAGCCAGTTTCACTGGAGCACAGAGCATGTAGCAGGAGAGATTAGGAAGGGAGGATATAAAATATTCACTCAGTTATTTTTCAGTTGGGACCCCATTTGGGGTTTTCTTACCACAGATATTGTAGTGCTTTTCCATTTCCTTCTCCAGTTCATTTTATAGATGATGAAGCTGAGGCAAACAGGGTTAAGTGACTTGCCCAGGGTCACACAGCTAGTAAGTCTCTGAGGCCAGATTTGAACTCATGAAGATGAGTCTTCATGACTCCAGGCCCAGAACTCTTATCCACTGTCATGACTCCATGCCTAGAACTCTTATCTACTGAGTCACCTAGTTGCCCAAATAAGAAGAATCAGAAAGATAGAAGGAGACAGAGTTGTGGAGGGCTTTATAAGACAGTCAAAGGATTTCTATATTTGTTCCTGGAGGCAATAGGTTGCCACTGGAGTTGAATGAGTGGAGAGAGGGGGAATGATACACTCAGACCTGCATTTCATGAAGATCCATTGAATATATGATGGATAACAATAGGGAAATACTTGAGGTAGGGAAACCAACCCAAAGGTTATTGCCATTGTCCTGATGTGAGCGAGGACAGTCTGCACCAGTATACAAAGAACCCTAGATCTGCCATTAGTCTAGGATACAGTTGTAACTCTTCCACTTACTTGGCGAACAAATTATTTTCCCTTATTTAGGGAATAAATGGCCCATCATTTACATCCTCTAAGTTCAAGCTGTCTCACCCATAAAATGTAGGTATTTGCAGTGAGTCTTCATTAAATTTCTTGGAAAGATCAAGTGAGATAGCAAATGAATAGCATTTTGCAAACTTTAAACCATAGTGTAAATGACAGTCATTTATCATCATCATCATCATCATCATCACCACAATTACCTCTAATAATGATAATGAATTTCTACAAACCCAATGGATTTTTAACACTTGGAGGGGATTTATTGTCTTTGTCCACATATATATATATATATATATATATATATATATATATATATGTATGTATATATGTATATATACACTCCCTATATATGTATGTGTATCTTTAATTTTCTGTTTCTGCCACAGAGTCATACATATCTACAAATCTCCATCTCAAAGGAGGTTAAGTATAAGCATTTGAACCTAGAGGTCAGTGTTGCCCAAGAAGCAAAGCATTGGAGTGGATTTCATTCCTAGACTTCCCACAGTAGAATTGAGAGAGTGTAAATCACACAATTAAAACTCAGTCTTTCCCACTTACAAAACTCATCATACTTTCAACCTGTGCACATTTGAAAGCTGATTAATGAGATAATCTCTTTGAGTCTGCCAGGAGAATAATGCCCTACTACAACCCAGTACATTTTGAGATGCACTAACCCTTTTGAGTTAAATCAGCACTCACTAATTAGTCATGGGTGTACTGAGTAATTAGTCATGGAGCTTGGGTGTTGTGTTTCATTAGCAATCACCTGGACTTAAGATTACCTGGAGCTTTGTACAAAACTTCATTGGCCCAGTGCTGAATCTCTTCTTTGGAATGCATGAGAAAAGAGAGCATTTATTTGAAGGTAACTAATGACAAATAGTTTGGGGAAGTTAGGTGGCATAGTGGATAGAGTGCCAGGCCTAGTCTGGAAGACTCATATTCCTGAGTTCAGACACTTTCTAACTGTATGATTCTAGTAAGTCTCTTAACTTTGTTGACCTCAGTTTCATCTGTCAATTGAACTGGAGAAGGAAATGGCAAACCTCTCTAATATCTTTGTCAAGAAAGCTGCAAATGGCATCATACAGTCAGATGCAGCTGAAATGACTGAACATCAACAATGATAACTAGAAGAAATAGAAAAAAACAATAACTCATAGCAGTGGCCTGTAGAATTACACAGCACAGGAACTGAAATATTTATTGGATATCATAGTCAGTTGGTTACCACGGATACATTTTCCTACTTAACACATGACACTCTTTAGGGTATTTAGTTCATAAATGCTCATTCTGTTTGTAATTTTTATCCAATTTAATTTATCAAGCATTTATTAAGCACCTACTATGAACTAGTCACCATTTTAGGCATTAGGAATAGAAAGCCAAAAATGCAAAAGACCCTGAGTCCCAGTAACTTTCATTCTCTTGGGGATGCAACATGAATGCACAGAAGTAAAAATGGGATAATTTTAAGTGGAAGAAAATATTAACCACTGGGCTGGAGCCTTGAACATAATTGAAGAATGAGACCTTGAATTAAGCTGAGACTTGAACAGAGTTTGGGATTCTAAAAGGTGGAGGTGAAGAGGGAGAACATTCTAGAGTGGGGAGCACAGCCTATGTCAATGCAAGGAGGTAAGAGATCATGGGATCACAGAGCTAAAGCTGGAAGGTTCCTTAATTTCTTCTCTTCTTTTATAGATAAGGAAAATGAGGAAGCTTAAAAGTTCTACCCAAGATCAAATAGGTAGTAAGAAGAGCCGAGATTCAAACCCAGATCTTTCAAGCAATTTTCCATTATAACATGCTGTCTCTATAATATCAGTCTTTTAGAAAGCCCTTTACAATTTGAAGAGCAGTATATATAATATGTATGTATGTATGTACATATGAAAACTTTTTTAATCATCATGATAAACCTGGATAACAGATGTTATTATTAGCTTCATTTTGCAGATGAGGAAATAGAGAGGCTGAAGAGGTTGGGGCTTCTCCAGGGTCACACAGTTCATGTGCATATGTCTGGAAGTGAATCCAGGACTTCTACATGGTAGATGAGAATTCTACCATTGAACTATCCATGGGGGATGGGTCACACAGTTAGTGAGTTTCTGAGACAAGATTGTAAGCCTGGGTATCTCTGACTAAATCTATGGCTCTATCCATTCTACCAATGTTGCAGCCATCTTTATGGCAGGTTGTGCTTGGGGAGTAACTAGGAGTCAACTTTGACTGAAATAGGATAAACATGGAAGTCAGGAAAGGTAAATGTGCACTAGATTGTGGAGGACATAAGCGCCAGATTTAGTAGTTTCTGATTTATCTTAAAGGAAACAGGGAGCCCATTTAGAATTTTGAGTAGGGGAATGACAGGACAAGTCTTAGAAATATTTCAATTTGAGGGTTGGAGACCATCTTCAGGGAGATACAGTAACATACATGCACACATGTATGTATGTATGTATACATACACATATGTATAGAAATAGATATATATTACTAGATATTTATCTAAGTGGGTGCAAGGAAGGATCAGTGACAATCAGGATCATTTATATTGATACTCTACAAAAAGTCAGAATTGTTCCCCCAAATTCCTGGCATTTGGGGGGTATTTTCCACACCCCATTCAGATGCTAATCAGAAATGGAGCTTAAAATAGCTAACCTTATTCCTAAAGTAAGCTGAACTAAATTGAGGAGCCAATGGAGGATGGTGAAGGTATGACTAATAGTTATAACTGAAAGACCTCAAGAGTAACTGGGAGTAACATTTCCTAGGTATAAAGAGAGTAGCCTCAATTCAGTTAGAAAAATATTAAGTTCCTACTTACTCTGCAGAAAACTGTGATATGTCCTGGGAAGGATGGTCTGGGAGGAACAATACAAAGATTAAGGAAGACGTTGAGTACTTACCCTCATGGAACTTATGATCCATTAAGGAATTCTATCAAAAAGAAAATAAGCATTTATTATATTGCATGAACACAAATAGTAGTCATAGACAATAATGATAATAACAGAAATGAGATTGCATCGCAATACTTTTATTCATTTACAAAAAGCAGTTTGCCTATCCAAGTATAAAAAAATAGTAACAAGGTAGCCGCTAATCTCACGACTGTTTCTGTTGGAACTCCATTGAACTAAGGTGAGAGGAACGAGACGATCACGAGTTGTTTTTGGCTGTGAATCATGGAACTATATGAAAAAGTACAGTCTTTGATTTATCTTTGGGACACAGACTTAGTAATGTTGCTACTTGGTGCTGATTTTTTTCTATTGATTATAGATTGGGGATGGGGGAGAAAATTGAGTGATGTTTGAAAAATGAAAAGAGCAGTGACAAAAAGCCTTTTTTAAAGGAAGCATGTAAAAAACAAATCAGACATGCATGTGAAAGTACTTTGTGATCAAAAGTTGAGTTTATAAGCATGTAGTTTATTACGATGGGCATTTTTTCAGATTGATTTTCTACAAATCTTCTTCCAATTTTGGAGTTTTTTTAAACACTAAGCTGAAAATCTATTCTCCTCCCCCCGTATCCACTGCATCCCTTTTAGCACTAAACTTATGGAAGGTAGTTCATAGATTTTGCTTTGCTTTGATTTGATTATTTTAAGTAATTCTAGTCATTTGAAGTTGTTATATCTTCGCTTTTGTCAAACATTGCTGGTTACAGCTGGTCTATTTGATGAGGATGCCTCTGTCAGAACATAATCTCCCAATTATAATACCATTCCTTCGAGAAAACTGTGATTCCACTCTATAGTGGTTCACCTAACAGGTGTTCCAGAATCTCATTTTGGTGAAAAGCTGGGGATGCTCCTTTTATCCCCAAATTACCTCCTAGCTACTTGTAAGAACTCTCCATTTCTGTGCTTGAGGGGGAACAAAAATATCCATTTTTTTCCTGTATCAGGTGAAAAAAGATTTTATTTTTTAAAAAAAGAATGATACCAATCTATCTTCATCTCTACTGTCTAAAAGCTAATATTGTTGACATTTCCCTATCTTCATTCATTTGCCCCACTCTTTTAATCAAATCCTAGCATCATGTTTGGGAAGAATTACAAAGGTGTTTTAAAACAGAGGACTGCATGAAAGGCAGCGAATTCTACCTTGCTTACAAAATAGCTAGAATACTTTGCAAAAACCTTTGTGAAGAAACGATATTTGATGAGATTGTCCCAAAACACCTGTCCAGAAGTGGATATCTGCGTGTGATTTCCTCCAGTAGTCTAAAGATAACCATTGAAGAACCCATGCCAATCAGTTTCCCCAAGTACAAAATTAACTAGAGGAGCTTTTGCAGACTTTGGCATATTTTAGAATCACAAGTGTGTGTGTGTGTGTGTGTGTGTGTGTGTGTGTGTACATGTATATGTATGGCATCATCCACTAGACTGTGAGCTCCTTGCAGGCAAGGACTGTCTTTTCCCTCTTTTTATATCTTCAGCATTTAATGCAGTGCCTGACACAGAGAAGACACTTAAAAATTGTTTGACTGACTTGACTATAAGTAGCTTGTTTTTTTTATTTGAAATGAAGTTGGATAAGAATAATTTCATTGGAAAATGTTCATTATAATTTCTATAATCTATGACATCAAAATTATTTTATTAAATTTTCAGTGGTGAAATTTTTAAAAATAAAATTCTTTTTATTATGAATTTGACAAATTAGTAAGCTTGAATATTGAAATACACAAGAATAGACAAAAGGATTATATAGGAACCTGTGAACTTCCATTAAGTATAATGGTTGGGTTTTTTGTTTAGTGTATGTTAAATTTATTACAGGTGGATTGTGATCTGCATCATTTGGGAGACTCCAGAGTTGAGTTCAGGTCCCCATGTGAGCATTTGAAAATATTAAATTTAACACAAAAGTAATAGAATTGTCCAGTTTGATTATGTCTGCTACTGAATTTGCTTCAACTATCTTGGGTGTATTTTTAAGTGTTTCACCAATTATGTTTTCTTCTTTTTTTGTTTAAATCATTTTCACTAAGACCCACAACTCCTGCCCCCTATATAGAAACCATGTCTTATAAAAAATATAGTCAAAGAGAAAAAAATTACATTTTGGCCATGGAGAGAACAAGAAAGTGAGAGGGGAGAGAGAGAGAGAGAGACAGAGACAGAGACAGAGAGAGACAGATAGAGATGGACAGAGACAGAGAGAATGAGAGAGACACAGAGAGAGACAGAGACAGAGAGAGAGAGAAAGAATAGATATAAAATTCACCACCTCTAATTTGTTAGATATAAGGTAGATATTGCCTAATTTTTCCTTTGGAACTCCCATAGCATCTGGACACACATAATAGGTGCCCAATACTCAATGACTAATATCCAGGATATATGAGAAATTATCACGTATAGATAAAAGTGAGGCTTGCTGTCCCCAGAGATAAGTAGTAGCTTACCCGGTCTTGATGCTTCAACGTTCATGAAATTCTCCCAACTTTCCCCCTCTCCCCAATCACACAGCTACCAATTTGGTTTAAGCCCTCGTCATCTGTCACCTGACTACTGCAATAGCCTCCTAACTGATCTCCTTGCCTCAAGCATGTCCTAAAATTAATTGATCAACCTAAGTGATTTTTCTAAAGCATGTTTTTGTTTGTTTGTGTGTGTGTGTGTGTGTGAAGTTCGACCACTTCACTCCAATTCTCACAACACTGGTATAGGATCTTCCAACACAGTGTGCCTGCATCAAAGAAGACACTGAATTGCAGGAGCTCAAAAGAAATGTAAGATGCACCAGTTTAGAGACATCTCCATTCCAAATGTTCACATGAACTATTTGTGTCTGACCTAGTATAGAGCCTTCTGGGCTTATACTGATCTGATCAGCCACAGCTGGACACACTGTACACTGATCCCGATATCCTGATGTCATTTTGGTCCTCTGAGCATAAAGGACACCCAACAACTACCTCTAGAATCAAATATAAACACCTTTATCTTTTTTGCCATTTAAAACCCTTTATGAGGTAGCCTCAAAATACTTTTTCCAACCATATTGCATATAACTACTTCCCATGTACCACAGACTAATCAAACTGACCTTACTACATCTCCTTACTCCATGCTTTTGACCTGCCTGTCCCCCTTACCTGAAACACACTCCATCCTCTTTGCCTTCTCTCAGAATCCTTAATTTCCTTCAAATTTTATCACCTTCTGCATGAATTTTTTCATGATCCTTCTCTTTTCTACTCTCTCCTCCAAAAAAAAATGTTTTACTTAAGTTTCATATTCCTTTGTGTATATAAGTTGTCTCTGTCAGCTAGACTGCAGGCTGCCCAAGGCTGGGACTATGCCACTTTTCTCTTAGGAGTCTCAGAACCTTGTACGATCCCTGGTACCAATTAGACGTTAAATGCTTTGTGGATTGGTTGATCAAAAAGATGTGAATAGTTCTTAAAAGAACCCTACATTATTAACTACCATGTGAAAGACTGCTCCAAATCACTAATAATAAGGGAAATGTAATTTAAAACAACTCTGAGGTTTTATCAGATTTACAAAGTGACAAAAGATGAAAACAGTCAGTGGTGAACAGCTGTGGAGAGATGAGTACACTGAGTGTTAGAAATGCTGTTGATCCAATCACTCAGTGGGAAACACTTTGGAATTTGGTGTGAAAAAATCAATAATCTATTCATATATGTTGACCCAGAGATCTTAAACATCTATTGCAATGAGGTCAAAGACAGAAAGTAAGGCCCCCTACACAACAAATATTCATTTAAGCATTTTTTGCAGTAGTAAGTGTGGCCTTGGTGAGCACTGACTTCTGTCTCACCTCAGAGTGTCTCCTGGGATGGGGTTGGTTGATTTCCATTAGACTGTAAGTTCCTAGAGGGTAGGGACTTTCTTTTTTTCTTTTTGTATCCCCAACACTTAGGTTGTTGTGCCTGGCACACAGCAGGAGTTTAATAAATGTTGATTGATTGATGTCTTCCATCTGCACCTGTTTTGGCAGATGAGGGTGGTGTCCTCAGAGAGGTCCTACCCCAACCCCTCAAATATCATTCAAGCTGTCATGATCCTAAGGGTAAGTTTGTTTCTGGTGGGGTGGGAGAGTAGGGAGTACATTTTTATTTTTTGCCATTGTAGATCCTGAGACCTCTGTTGGTGTAATCTTATTACCACTGATTATTTTTCTTTAAAACTAGGTCTTCTAGCTTGTCTAAGCTAGAAGTTCATAAGCTTAATCGTCCTATAATTGGTGTGGGAGCATCCTACTCTATTTCTGAGCCGGCCTGGTTCACCCTTACTCCCATTTCAGAGATCACTATATTAATAGCAAACAATCAGTAGCCCACTGTAACTAAGAAATCCAGAGCTCAAGAGATCCACCAGGCTCATCCCATCGATAGCAAGGGTTCCGAGCATATACCACCATCTCAGACCACCCTGGAAGCGAACTCCCTCATTTTACAAGTGAGGCACCAGAAGGTTAAGTGAGTTGCCCAGGATTACACACCTAGTGAATGAGGCAGGCTTTTATTTCATGCACCTTTCTGACTATGCCACCTAGTGTCAGTTTCAGAGCTGGAATTCTTCCTCAACTGCCTTTTCTGATAGCAGAAAGATCCAAGACTCCAGTTCCATGCTTTGTACTTCTCAAAGCTCTTTTACATACATGCATCTCTCAATGAATGCTTAAAAACAACCTAGGAAGGTCATAATTTATTTGATGCGCTTTACAGATAGGTTACATGGCTGGGCTTGGTTGTGTCTGCATTCGTTCTTTTAGAGATGAGGAAAGCATAGAGCAGTTTATTAATTTTTTGTTCAGGTGACAGCTGTATTGTGAATTAAGTAGCAAAACAGCTACTATGATGAGAAAAAGTCATAATCTGTTCCTATTAATAAGGGCATTAGAACAAAGGAAAACACAGGAGGGTTGTTCGCACTATAAATTGTGAAGGAAAATCAGGAGCTTCCAAAACAAAAGCCTGCTTTGAATCAAGCATTTAGCAGTAAAAGAAGCAAGAGAAATAAAAAGGGCAAAGATGGGGAAATTAGATATTTGAGAATAGAATGCCAGCAAGCTAGAAAGCAGAGGGTACCACCTGTCTGACTTCATTTGCAATTCAAGCACATCTTTTCCTCTTCCTCACTTTGAGTGGTGTTTGTGGTTGACAAGCCTGCACCTGGTTTGGAGCTGGCCACTGCAGGCAATTTTGTCCTTCTACCAGACTCCCCCCTGCCCTCTCCTTTTTCTTTTTGGTTAATGAAAGTAAAGGGGAAAGGGGGAAATGACTTGGCAAGCAGAGTGTGATTATGGCACAAAAAAATCAGTAAGAATCATGAGCAGATGCATGGTGGTAATAAAGCTACTGTGACAAGTCTTAAAACTTGAGAAATGAATCTGGAGATTTGGAGATATTTCCAAAAAGAGATACTAGAAGGAAATTAATGTCCTACATATCTGAAGCCAAATATCCTACCCAAACACTCCCTTCCTCAAAAAAATCACACATTACAAACCCCCAAAAGTCTTGGTGCAAGATAAATATTATGTTAGGTATTGTTTGAATAACCAACTAGTTCATCATCATCATTTTAGGCAGTAGAGAGATAACTTGGTGCTCAGATCACAATGGAAAATAATGTAGGTATTTGAACATAAGTTCTTTTTTGAAGATGAGGGATATTTCACTTTTATATTTGTATCTTTCACACTTAACACAGTGCCTGGCACATAATCACCTACTAAAGGTGTGTTAGATTGAATTGGAAGAATGATATAATGGGTAAAGCACTGAACCTGGGTTCAAATCCTGATTTTGATACTTACAAGGACACAGGGCTCATAAGGATTAAAATCAGTATTTGAACCCGGGTCAAATTCTTTAGCCTCTTTTTCCCTTTAATGTCTGTTTTCCCTTCTAAAAAGTTATTTAACTTAGTGGTCTTTCAAGGTCTCTTCCAATTCCAAATCTTGGATTTTTTTCATGTTTCATTTTTCAAGTGCTTTGGTAAGTTCCATCTGTTCTTGTGTAAAATTAGGTGCTTGCATTTTCACTGAAGGGGGTCAGTATTACTAGCAAGTATTTACTTTGGAATTATATAAGAATGTGTGCATTCTGGCCTCTATCAAAATAAATATTATTTATAAATTTGAGCACATAATAGCTATGGTTGTACCCAAACTAACTGATAATTCATGTTCCTATATCATTAATATAATAGATGGTGGGGTTCAAGGGGTCTGAGCCCATGATTTTAGAGATGTAGGGACCTCCTAATATGGAAGATCCCTCTAGCAATGCAAATTAATTAATCAATCAAAAAATGTATTAAGTATTTATTATGTGACTAGTATTGTGCTAAGCTGGAGATAGATATGTGACTCTTCTGAAATTCAGTCTTGGAAAGCCTGGATGCATTAAGAGCTTTAGTGACAATTTGATCACACAGCTGATATGGATCAGAGACTGAATTTCTGAGAAGGTAAGACTTAGGGCCAGGAAGCCCTAGGTACCACCTCATCCTTTACTGCAGTAACTTGGCTTTCTATCTTGGTGGCATTGACCCTGAGATTCCCGTTTAGGTTTCAGGCATCTCTTAATCCCTCAGCCATTTAAGGTGTGGAAACTTAGATACTTCTTTCTGAGTCACTCACTGACCCTGACATATAGTCTATTGTTCAACACAGTTGACTCATGAGAAAGAGATATTTATATTGCTGATTGGGCTTCTATCCACTCATGCCCAGTGTCTCTTATTACTAAAAAAAAACTTTATTAAAGAAGATTCTAAATCCCATTTTTTTCATCCTAATCTGATGCAGCTACTGCCCTGACATTGAAATTAAAACAATAATGTATACTTAATACAACTCCATATAACCACCAAGCAATACGTGTTGTTCTGTTTTTTTTAAATGGGATACATGGAAAAACTGGGATTGTCTCCATATTCTATTTAGAGAGACTAAGATTTAAGCCCACTGTAGCAGTTTTTAGAATTCAAGAATTGTATTGCTGGAACATCTCACTGTTCATTTAATCCAACCCCTTAATTTTACATTAAAGGAAGTATGGTATATTAGATAGCTAGACTTGAAGGCAGGAAGACCAGGGTCTGAATTCTGTCTCGCACACTTCCTAGGTGGTTGACCTTGAGCATATTATACCATTTCCCTGAGCCTCAATTTCCTCAGTTGCATAATGGAGATGACATCTTTCTCATGGAATGGTTGTGAGACTCAGACAACAAAATATTGGTAATACCCTTTATCGTACTTAAAACCTTCTGTTATTACTACAGAAGGGAAACTCAGACCCAGAGAGATAAAGAATGGTTCCCAAATTCCACAGCTAGTTAGTACCTGAGGCAGGACCAGTAACCAGAACTTCCAAACCTCACCTAATACTTTCCATTCTTCCATCATATCAACTGCAAAGCATGCTTCCAATTATGGTACAGGACACCCAAAATACTATATGCCATTATTCTAATTTAACTCTGGTAAATAATTGCATGCAATTATTGCAAAACTGATAGTGTAATGAGATAAGTGACTTTCTCTTTAGTGTTTAATTCGCTGTTCAGGACTTCAAGAAAAGTTCCCTCTGACAATAAAGATTTCAATAGAAAATTAAATAGGGTTAGAGGGTGGTGAATATTTTTATCAATAAGGCAAAGGAAATAGAGATGATAGGATGAAAAAAATTTGTTTGTTATACTTAGTCCCTCCAGTAGGTTTGAAAGTACTTAAAATATAGTATTTTTTTTTAATTCAGAGAAAGAGATGGAAATTTAAACACCACTTAGGAAACACTTCACACATAGCAAACTAGTCATGATGACAAAAGATAGAAATGTCAGAGGGCTATGGGAAGAAAAGCATACTAATACATTGTTGGTGAGATTGTAAATTGATGCAACAGCTCTGGAAAAGAATTTAGAATTGTGGAAGTCACTAAACTTTTTACATCCTTTCACCAGGATATGTCTATGTGTATGTGTGTGTGTGCACATATATGTGTGTATATGTATGCATACATATATATACATACAGAGAGATATATATGTATGCACATATACATACACACAATATACATATACCAAGGAGGCTAAAGACAGAAAAACTCTATATATTAAAATATGCAGACTTATTGAGATAGTAAAAAAATGGAAGCAAAGTAGATATTCAGCTGTGAGTGACTGGGGAAAAATGTGACGTATAAATCAATTATTATTATATAAGAAATAATATGAGGAAGTTAGAGAAGCACAGAAGATCTATATGAACTAATGCAGACTAAAGAGAAACGAGAATAAAATTCACTATGACAACAATAGCATAAAGGAAAAGAACAATAAAACAGAGGCAATTGCTGTGTAATTATAATGAAGAGTTTTGGTATGGGAGGACAGATGAGGAACTAGACCTCCTCTGTTCCCTGAAGAGGTGTGGAACTGTGGTCAGACACAGTAGCTGTGCTGACTGGTTTTGCTAATTTGATTTTTTCTTTATGACAAAGAAAGCTTCACTTAATGGTGAGGGATGGGAAAATATACTTTGAAAGAAATATTTTGAAAGACATACATAAAGATATACAAAAAAAGGAAGGACATACATAAAATGTTAAAAAGTTATTGAATGCATTTAGAGATAAAGGAAATGAGTAACAAAAGAGCACAGAATGCATGAAGTTTTTCTTGATGGACTAGTTGCTAGTTTCTCCCCAAATTATTTTTATTATATTTGCATGTATCTTATGTGTACATATTGTTTTAATCCAGCAGAATTTAAGCTCATTAAGCGTAGAGACTTTCATTTTTTATTTTATCTCAGTGCCAAGCATGGTGCCTGGCATATAATAAACACAAACGCTTGTTAAATAAATGAAAAGAAAAAAACTAGTAAATAAGCTAATTAATGAAACTGGGTCTTGTCTCAGCATTTATTCATAAATACTGTTATTTTTATACTTCATATAATCGCTCCACTCTGACTCGTAGCCATTTTTTCCTACAAGAGTCTCAGTTAATTCAGTACTCTGCATTTTTTTTTTAATTTTTACTTAGACAAGGACAATTTTTTAACTTTTGTGTAACTTTCATTCACAAGGAGAAAACAGGATCATAGTCATAAAAATATATCTCATAGTGGTATTCGCCAACCAACTGGAATATGGAATGTGAATGCCAATATATAGTTTTACATCTGTATTGAGAAGACAATTAATTGAATGTGGTATAGAGTTGAGATGATGATGATGGTGGTGGTGGTGGTGGTGGTGGTGGTGGTGGTGATGGTGGTGCTGGTGATAGCATTCTTATAATGCTTTCAGTTTTGCAACAGGCTTTACATAATTTATCTAATTTGATACAATAAGTAAGAAAGGTGGTATTATCATTCGCATTTTTCAGATTAGAAAACTGAATCAGCTTGAGACTTGTAGGCTAAGTGATATGTAGTATCACACAGCTAGAATCTAAAGCATAATATGAGTCGTCCTGACTCCAAGTTCAGTGCTCTCAGAAAGACGAATGTGGCAGAATAAAATGTTAGAAAGGGAAGTGAAAAATTTGAAGATTGATGAAAGTATGGTTAGTGAGAAAGGGGGACTGAATTGTGACTGGGGCATTCTATGGAAAAAAATACTATCAGTAGAAGTGCTTTTCATTGTACTGTCTCAGAGAGAATCGCGCCCTCTCATAGGAATACATTGTTTCTGTGGTTTATTCATGCCAGTTGTACCTAAGCAATCCTTAGGTCTTAGCAGTAATGTCAAACTTTCTAAGAGCATAACAAAATTAGAAAGGCCTAGGGTCCTGATTTCACACCAACAAGTTCCCCTTTCTCTAAGCTATACCTACAAAATGAAATTATTATGTATGGGCACCATAGGCACAGCTGCCTTTGAGCATGCAGCTGAAACAGTCAACCCTGATTCCACCACAGAACATATCAAAGAAAGAGAAAACAGTATTCCACTTGATGAGGGTAACAATATCTTACCTAATAAATCTGCTGTCATCCCTGTGCACTACACAGATAAAGGGGGATGAGGACACGTGGATGCCCTTTTTGGAATGCCAGTTTGCAATTATCCTATGACAGAGTGCGTCTTTACCATGATTGATGAAACATTTCAGGAAGAAAAGACTTAAATAGAAGGATTTTATTGGATTTTAGAATGACATTGCTAACAGTACAGTTAGGGGAAAACAAAACCAAACATTTTAAATATATATCGAGAAAGTAGGCTCAACTAAACCGCCTTGAATGTCCTTGCTATTTTCACTTACTTTTTGTATCCTGTGTGCGATGTAAACAACCTTAATTCTAAGGTTCTTATTTTGACCTTTCCTGCTCTGTACTTTGATCAAATAGAGTGTCTGAAATAAAGATGAGATGCCTCCAAGACTTGAGTGTGGCTTGTCACAAAAGGCTGTTATTAAACATAAGAAGAAAAAAAAACACAGTGCAACCTTGGGCTAGAAAAGACATCTGGATGATCACGGGAGAAATATATCATCACCCCAAGCATAATGATTGTGAACACCTTGTTTTAAGACTGACTCAGAAATGGGCAAAGTTTTTGAGCCACTTTCATTCTTTTTAAGCACTTTGATATTAATATAAAAAATATATTTCCCCATCCCATCCTGGGTCAGACCAGTGGTCCAGAAAATAAGGCATCATGCCTTTTTCCTGGGTCAGTCCAACTTATGAAATTGTCTTCCCACAGCTAGCTGAGTATACCTAACCAGTTGTATAATGCTACAGAAATGATGGAGGAAAGCAATTTCCAACTGACCCCTTTAGGCAATTATTTTATGACCTGATGCTGCAATATTTGATTACCCTTAGCATCATTGTCGTTTGAATAGCTATAAATTAAATTACCCAGGCCCTTTTTGGAACAACAACAGTATTTAACTCAATGAACTCTTTCAGCGGTTGCAGAAAGGTCCATATGTTGATTGTATGCCCCATAAAACAGTGTTTTTGTATGTGTGCTAATTGTTTCTTGGCACCTTAACTTTATTGGGTGCAAGTTTATTTTCAGATTCTTTTGCAACAGAGCCAATAGAGGGTCTTAGCAATGATCTCTTCAGGTCCCTCACCATCCAAAGCCTTTGCTTAAAATAAAACATGCACAACATTAGCTACCATATTTTTATAGCTTCCAGTGAAGAGAACAGGTTCAATGCCAAAGGACACTATGATATGTATTGGAAATATTTACTAAGAGCCCTATAAAAAGGTAAAAGAGAAGAAATATCATGAAATGGTAATCTAAGGAAAATTTTAAAAGGAAGATATTTTAAATTCATTTTCATGACAGGCAGAATGCTATAATTGATAGAGGATCATAGATTTGAACTAGAAGAGACTATTGAAATTATCTCACTGCAACACTTTCATTTTGTAGAGGAGCAAAACGAGACCCAGAAACATGTAGCATCTTACCTAAGACCAGTAGGGAATTAGTGGAAGAACCAGATTCCCAAATTCTCAAATCAACATTCTTTTCTCTGAGCTACACTGGCATAAATCCATCTTTACAATCAGGAATTTGGGGGTTCATGTCCTGGGTCTGATATGCACTGGCTGAGTAACAACAAAGTAGACATATGTTACAAATACTTTAAAAAATATATGCATATATATATACACATATATTTATATGTATACAAGTCATCTCCTCTTTAGAATCTAAAATTCCTGAAGGAATTGTTTCATTTTTGATGATGTATCTCTGGTACCCAAGGAATATTCCTGGCACATAATAGGCACCATAGTAAGTTTGCTGTTTAATTTGATAGTGCTCAGGCAGTTCCCTCAGAGATGCATTAAAAAGGGTTGAGTGAATTATCTTGCCAAGTGCTCCACCTTGATGAAATCATGAATCCCAAGTCCTTCTCCCAAAACATTATCGTAGGAAACAAATTGAAAGATAGACAGAGTCCATGGAAAGGCAACAAGGATAATGAAGGGAAATGTGAAGATCATATGAAAGACCTAGAGATATTTAGCCTAGAAAGTAGTCTTAGCAGGAGAAAATGATATCCCTCTTCAAGTATATGAAGACTTTTCAAGTGGAAAAGGGTCTGGACTTACTTTGCTTGGTACAAGAGAGAATAACCAGAAAACATGAGTCCCAAGGATCATAGAAACATAAGGATCACAGAGTCATAGAGAAAGAGCTAGAAGGAAACTCTGTGGTCATCAGACCCAACTTCCTCATTTTATGGAAGAGGAAACTGAGGAACTGTTTGGTTTGGTGACTGGCTGATTGACTTGCCCACAGAGAAGTCAATTAAGGAAATGCTTCTTGACAATAAGAACTATACAAAAATGGAATGGGATATCTCAGGCAGTAATGGGTTCATCTTTATTGGAAGACTACAAAGAAAGAATGGGTGGCCACTCCTCTGGCGTGTTGTAGAGGGCATTCTTGTTCAAGCAATAGACCACCCTGAGATCCATTCCATCTCTGAGTTTCTGGGATTCCATAAATCACTGCTGTTTAGGATCACAAAAACAGTTCAAGATTTTTTGATATTAAAGACCTAGAAAGTATCTCTTTTTAAATAAGAAAGCCTTTTTTCTAATACTTAAGCATATGTGATCATTTTATACTTGTTAAAAATAGGTTATGCCATCCAAGAATGCTTTCTAATTGCAATATGCTATTTAGTTTTCATTCAATCTGTTATAGGTGAAATATAGTTTCTAAAATTCAGCACATATTCAAAATTAAATTTGTATTTTAAAATAAAATAATGTGGATCTCAATTCCTTTCAGCAATAACAATAATAATCTCTATTTAAGATTTATAGTCTACCAAAACTTTTGAAAGCCCTTTTTACCTTAAATTATTTCAAGTTACTTTGGCAGTTTTTATAAACGGCATTTTAGCTTTGAACATCTGTAAACTCTAATTATTCTTTACACAGTGGCTGACCAATCCAGTCATTATTCCACCAACTTATTGCTAATCAACAAAGGACCTTCATGAGAAAAGAGAAAAGTAAATATATCATTGTAATCCAGCTCATCTCTTCCCCCCAATCTTTCTTTATGGCAAGATGCCCCTATAGAAATTGTAGTAGTATTATTTTAAATATGTTGGCATGAATGTTGTATTGTTTGAAAAAACCAGCACAGCTGTGCATTAAACACTGATGTTAAGTATTCAGTTTTAGAACTTCAGGAAGACTGTCTTTGTAGTTTCAAATTTTTTTGGCTGATCTTCAGAATTGAGTTCTGTGAAAAATGAGTATGGAAAAAAGTGTGATTAGACAAATCTTACTTATAGCTGATAGTTTATGGGACTATACATTTTGTCATGTTTTTAAATGTGCTCTCCCTTTGAGCTTTACAACAACACTAGAAGCTAGGTATTTTTAAGTTTCGTTGTTAGAGAAGTATTCATTTTGAATTTGATGAAGCCTTAGACATCATTTTGTCAAACAACCTGGTTATGCGGATTAGGAAACTGAAGGTCAGTGAGGGGAAATGACTTGTGCATTTTCAACTAGATAGTTTCTGATGGAGGCAGGATTCAAAGGTGGTCCCATTGAAAGAGTTTCCAGTTGAAACACTCCGTATTAATATCTGAATTCAACTGTCTCCGCCCCCCATACACACACACACACACACACACACACACACACGCACGCACGCACACATACACACACACACACACACACACACCTTTGATGCTTATGATCTGTAGGACTTTAGGAAACTCACTTCCTCTCCCTTGTACCTTAGTTTCTTTTCTCTCTCTGAAATCAGGGGAGAGTTTGGGGTGAGATCAGAAGTCTTTTCCAGCTTAAATCTATGATTCCATTATTTTAAATCTACTGCTCTTTCCATTTCACCTCACTACTTTCAGTTTTTACAGGTCAGAAAAATAAAACCAAGAGAAATTAAGTAACTTGCCAGTGTAGTAATTATTCATTTATATAAAAAGCTTAGCTAGAAAAATATTTTATATAGCTGTTTCTACCACAGTTAATAATACCTTAAATTACTATAAATGTGAGTTACTTGCCTAACATATAATCTCACAATGTAAATTGTACAAAATATTTAAAAGATATTTTTTGCTAAATGTCAATATTCAATAGTCCAATTTAACAAAAATTTTCTAAGTATTGTGCCCAGGCACTGAGGATAGAAATAAAAAAAAATCATGTCTGCCTTCAAGCATCTTAGGATTTTTAGATAGGATACACAAGTACAGATAAGAAATAACAAAAAAAAGCCTTTGGTTGGGGCCAGGAGTCCTCTAATTTCATAATTAATTTTCTATGAGCTTCTTGTATGCTTTAAAATGTGTCACACAGTTTTTATATCATATATAAATTCGAAACCACAATCTTGGCCCAGAATCAAATGGATGGAGATAGGGCTGGCCTGCCTTCAGAAAATTTTGTAAAGCAATTTCAATGACCTCTAGCTCCTTCCAGAAAGAAAGACCCATCTTGTTCATGACATCGTTCTATGGGTGTCATTATATAGCAGCATTAAATGGAGTGCATTTTTCTTCAAAGAATTGAAAATGACTCTCACACAGAGAATAATAGGAAAAGACACTTGGAGGATAAGAACAGGGAACAATGTGCAATTGATAAGGAGTATGGAAGAAGAAAATAAGTAAGTGATGTTAAAGAAATATATGAGAAGAGAAGGTGGACTGGTCACATAGTAATAACAAAGAGTGACAAATAGACAGCTGGAATACTTCACTGTTACTTGCAGGATGTCAGGAGAATGAGAAAGTCTTCCAGATGATTGAGTGGATACCACTCTATGGCCAACTTATAATAGTTCCTGGACAAGAGTCATAAAAGAGAAATAGGCATGAATACATTGAGACCTCCATCAGTGGATAGCAAATCCTAAATGATAACATTGATAAGGTTGAGTGTTTAAGTGTAAATCTGTGGATAGAATGTTTAAATCAACTTTTTTTTCTCAAATAAGAGGCTATTTTTAGAGATTAGCATAGTATTCCATCCATTGTGTAAATACAATAAACACAAACTCAAGTCTTAAGAATGGTCTTCATTCCCTACATCCTTCAGCAGTATCATCTGATAATACTATGATAATAAAAAGCTTATTGTACCAAAAGTCAAAAGAGACATGGGTTCAAGTCCTGCCTCAAAAACTTACTAACTTTATGAACATGGTCAAATTACTTAATCTCTCTGACCATTAGCTTCTCCATTACTACACCTAGAGACTAGAGCTATGACTTCTATGGTCTAGAGAACTCCCATGAGAAGAGAGACACCCTCTGCCAATCCAGACAAGGACATTTTCTGAAATTTATAGAGAACTAGAAATTGTCTAGAGTCAGTAAATGTCAAAGGCAGGTCTTGACCCCATATCTTCCATTGGCTGTCTAACTACTATTTAACACTAGTTTGTGAATAGTAATATTAGTATTATCTACCTCATGGGGTAATTATGAGAATTATATTGGGCAATTTATGTAAAGTCCCTGGCAAGCCATATAAATGGCAGTTATTATTAACAACAGCTATATTTATTTTGGATTTTGACATGGTTGTTATCCTTCCAAGCTAAAGTCAGGAAAAGTTATAAGTGAAACAGACTATTTTTTAATAAAAAAAAAGTTGTAAATCAAATTCGAAGAAAAAATACACTCCAACTTTCTAAAAAGGAATTTTGGCTTTCTGGCATGGATTAGTCCATAAAAACACAATTTTAGATATTTCTGCTATAGAGCTACTCTCTTCAGCCAGCATCACAAATATGTCAAAAACAGATTTTTCTATAGAAAATTTGAAAATAATCATAAAGTAACTGTTCCTCATATAAAATTTATATAAAAGAAAATACTATGAAACATCTCATCATTATAATCAGTGAATATCTCCCAACTTATTAAGTTTCTGTAGTTTACTAGTCATTACAGTGAACTTATAGAATCTTTTTAAAATGTAAATCCAAGATGGAAAAATATTTTTAATGATATTCATTTTAAATATTTTCCCCAAACAGTCCTTTGTCAACTTTCATCTTCCTTAAGATTTCTGTTGTATTTGAAGCTACTTATTCAATTCAATTTAAAAAGTATTTATTATACACACTCACAATTTGCCAGTCACCACAGTTCTGGGCCTTAGAAAATCAGAGGCATAAAGGAAAGGACCCCTCAGGTAGCTTACATTTTATAGAAGGCAAGCAATAAAAACACAAATAAGTCCATATAAAATAAAAGTATAGGATCTAGACCTGTTATTTCAGTCAACAAATAAATATTATTAAGCACCTACTATATGCCTGGGGAGGGCAGGTAAGTAGTGCAGCAGATAGAATGCCAGCCCTGGAGTCATGAAAACTCATTTTCCTGAGTTCAAATTTGACCCCAGAAAATTTATTATCTGTGTGACCCTGGGTAATTCGCTTGACCCTATTTGTCTCAGTCTCCTCAGCTGTAAGATTAAATGGCAAACCATTCCAGTATCTTTGCCAAGATAATACCAAATGGAGTCATGAAGAATTCAACATTATTGAAAACAACTGAAAAAAGAAAATTGCGCCTGGCAACATGCTAAGTTCTTAGGATAGAAAGAGACAAAAAACAGTATTTAACTTCAAGGAACTTACAATTTAATGATAATATTTCATTGGAATAGGAAACTCTCAGGTAATTAAACTTCCTTTACCAAAGCAAATTGATACCTTCTTGGCAATTTCTAGTCTAAGAGAATTGACTAGATCACTAAAAGAATATGAGACTTGTCTGGAGTTACACACCTGGTATATGAGAGGAAAGGTCTTGAACTTAGGTCTTGATGGTTCTCTATCCCCTACACTACCCTGTCTAATTATATACATATGTGTATGTGTTATTAAAAATCAATTAGAGCCAGAAGGGACTGACTGATGGATGAATCATCCAAATTCCTCATTTTTTAGATGAGGAAACTGGGGCCCAGAGAGATTTAGTGATTTATATAAAGGTAAATTTCTACCCAGTGACTTGAGTTCTTTTTAGAAATCTGTCCAGTTTCCTCTTCTTTCATATACTGGATTTAAAACCACAAGTTCTTTGAGTAAAGGAGGATTCAGTGGAAATATAGAAAAAATTTTTTTCAAAGAAAATACACTATTTTATAGGAGTTGGAGGGAAGATGATCATTTTAAAAAGAATCTGTTGTATACAGTTTTTGTAGTCTCAACTTTTTCATAAAGTTCCTACCATTTTCTAGGCATTGTGTTGAGCTTTGGGGATACAAATGCAAAGATTAAAATAATCTCCACTTTCAAGTCAAATCCCTACACTAATTCTTGGATTGCAATATTAGACAGAATATTTGGGGCAACTAAGTGGTTCAGGGGACAGAGTGCCAGACCTGGAGTCAGGAAAACTCACCTTCCTGAGTTCAAATCTAGCCTCAGACACTTAATAGCTGTGTGACCCTGGGCAAGACACTTAGCCCTTAGTTTCCTCATCTGTATAATGAACTGGAGAAGGAAATAGCAAACTACTCTAGTATCTTTGCCAAGAAAACCCCAAGTGGGGTCACCAAGAGTTGGACGTTCCTGAAAACAACTGAACAACAAAATACTTGACCTTTAGGGTAATTCCTCATTTTAAAGAGAGAAGAAATGAATATATATGTAAATAAATGATTATGTGAACTGACATGTCTTTTCTTAATGTGCCTTCAGTTCTGCCTATGTAACAACAACCGATCAAAGAGTCTCCTCTACATCATGTGAACTAATTATAGAGTTTCTGCATGTACTATAAAATTTTTCTAAGGCATTTCATTACATGTTGCCCAAACTCACCTGAAAGGAAGGCTCCACAACTTTTCCACAGGGAGAATTGCATCAATGTTACTTTGTCCATGCTCGTAAGAACTGGACTCAGTGGCCAGTCCTCCATTATAAATAAGTGAATGAATGAATGAGTGAATGAATGAATGAATGATTAAATCTAGATGACCTCTCAGGTTTCTTCCAGTCCTAAATGCTATGATCCTATAGTCAGGCAGAAGTGAGATTTGAGTTTGGCTTTACAATACAAACAATATTTTACTAAGTAGAAAGGAAATACCGAATTCAAGCAAATGAGGAATGGCATTGAATTGGCTAACGCACCAGTGGGAGAATATGGATGGCGTACTTTGGGAGTCAATGAGAATGCAAGTCTGATTGGGACAGAGAGCTTATATAGGAAAGTAGTGATAAATAAAGATGGAAAAGGAGGACAGAGAAAAAATTGTGGAAACCCTTGAAATGTAGTCTATGACTTTTGGAATATATCCTATAAGACAACTCCTGAAGGACTTAAGCATGAAGTAGTGTCATGAAAGTTTCTTGGAAAGATCAAAATGGAAACCTATGAAGGATGAATTTTATGATAAATAAGAAAGGATCAAAGCAAAAATTTGAAAACCATGAGTGAACGATACAGGTAAAAGTGCTACTAACTGCCCTAAAAGTCTGTTTTCCATGTTGCTTCCTTAGGAGTTAGTGAAGTGTATAAAGCAACAATAACATCTTGTCAGACAATCACAGTCTCCTCCATAATATGCCCGCCCCCTATTCTGCAGGTGTTTATTTCTAGCATCAAGATAAAACTGTTGTGGTGACTGGAACTTCATTCAACAAATGAGTAAATAGGGAAACGGCAAGAACAGCAACCGACATAAAGAAACTGTGGTTTCTTTATTTCTAATGCGTCAATTTCAGATGTAGACATTTACGATTTCATTGATGTATAGGAAGCTTACTGATCAGGAAATTCCTGCTAAAATTTAATATTTTTGCAACTTAGAATCTTAGGGAGTTGTCTAGGGACAATAAGAAGTTAAATAACCTGACCTGGGTCACATGAGTTATATGTATTTGGAGGAAGATTTGTATCCCAGGTTGTCCGAAACTAGAGAATGCTGCCTGTGATTATACCACAGAAAATCCAAGGTGTTTTCACTCTCCCTAAAACACACACAAATACACACATAGGCACTTGCATACACTCAATTATCACCCTCCCCCCCCAAAAAAATCAGAATGAGTTTTATGTTTTAAATTACTTATGACACTTTACTAAGTGTTTTAAGTAAAAATCTAATTATCCCTACACTTATATATCATTTCAAAGTTGGCAATCATTGATAGCAAAATGATCTTTTTGTTTGTTTTTGTTCCAGTTCCTGGAACTGGATTAGAGATTTGGACCTAAAAGCCCTAAAACTGAAAATTTCAATCTGCAGAGACAAAGAAAGAAGCCCAAAGAGGCTGATTCACTTGTCCAATGTTACAAAGCCAGTGAATTGAAAAAACAGTATTTATTCTCAGATCCTTTGACTCCAAATTCCGGTCTTCTTTCCACTATACTATTTTGTGCCCTCCAACATTTATATACTTGCTAATGCCTTTACTATAATAATTTTAACATGTTTTATATTTATGTATATGCATTATGATGTCATAAATAAGAGTGTTGGATTGGTGTTCAAGTCCTACCTGTGACATTCATTGGCTAAGTGATCATGGGCAAGTCCTTTACATTCTATGTGTCTCTTCATCTGCAAAAATGGGGAAATAATCCTAGTACTACCTACCTCAGAGAGTTGTTGTGAGTAAAATACTTTGCCAACTTTGAACTGATATATAAATGTAGGGATAATGAGAGATCCTGGATCTGTGATTTTATTGGCATTAGAAAAACCCCAGATAAAGAAACTCCCTCTACAAATGCAGGTTGAGATCTCTTTGCAACTTACATCCACAGACAGTTGCTTAGAGAATCAAGAGGTTAAGTGGCATATATGTCAGAGGCAAGATTTGAGCTCATGTCTTAGAGCTCTTGAGGCCACTCAATCTATGATGTATTCCATAGAAAACTGTGAGTTATGATTATTATGGATAAAAATAACTCAGGATTATTGAAAAAGGTGTTAAGTGATTTGCCTAGGATCACACAGCTAGTGTCTGATGCCAGTTTGAACTCAGGTCTTCCTGACTCCAGACCCAGCACCTTATCCATTGCACTATCTACCTGCCTCAGTAAAATTATTTTATTATACAATAGTGTGGCATAACTGCCCGTATCTTTTGACCTAGAGATTTCACTTTTTGGTATATGCCCCCAAGGACATCAAAAGCAAAAGCTAGTCATATTCATAGTAATTCTCTGGTAGCAAAGTACAGGAAATAAAATGGGGGTCCATCAATTAAGGAATGATTAAAATGGAAATCATAATATCATTGAATATTATTCAGTGGGAAATATGAAAAATGAGGAGTTAGGCTCAGCTATGTGTTTTATAAACACAGGAAAAATCAAACAGTGTACCTTTTGGTTGTTTTATCAATAGCAGCTCAACTGAAAGCGAAAGTGTGTGTGTGAGTGTGTGTGTGTGTGTTTCAGTATTCTAAGCCCACATGCAAACACATGAAGTGTATATAACTAATAAGGAGACCAAGAAATCCTTACATAAGGAGGCACATTTGGGCTCCCAGGTATCATTGAGCCTTGGTGATAATATGACTCTGGAGGGGATATCTTATTTAGAAGGAGCAGTATTCACAAAACCTTCCAGGCAGTTCTGTCACAGGGACAATGTGTACGGGGCTAATGGCACTTGTCAAACTCAGCAGCTTTTAAGTTGTTATGATTGATATGAAAATTTCCAGTGGCATAACGTTCACTGGAGAAGAGGAGAGGAAGCTCATCCCATTTTTAATTAATTTTCCCAGTCTGCAGTCAATAGGTTGGAAAATGGAATACAAGCTAAATGGTTGTTCAGATCCTAGGGTGCCAGTGTCTGATCATACCAGTATAATTCAGTCTCATCATGAGCAGAATTGAAGTACAGTCGCACATTAATAGTGATCACCCATCATGCTTCATTAGTGTGGTTTACAGCTTCAGTTCAAACTACAGCAACTATGCCTGCTTTTCTTGGAAAAGTCATTCCAAATCCCATCCTTAATTGGGAAGAAGGCATAAAGACAATGTGAGAAGCAACTGTTATAATAACAAAAAGGGGACTTGGTGGGGGAGTAGAAAGGTAGTGCTAGGAATGAGCTACACTTTAAAAATTAAAACAACCTTTGTAGGGAAAAAAGGTGATATAAGTCTGATAAAAAATGGGAAGTTAACATCAATGGGATTACATTCATAACCTGTTGATGTGTCTGTAAAATGGCACAACCTCTTTGTTCAGTCACTTCAGGCACATCCCACCCTTCATGATCCCATTTGGGGTTTTCTTGGCAAAGAGGATTACCATTTCCTTCTCCATCTCATTTTACAGATGAGAAAACTGAGACAAATAAGATTAAGTGACTTGCCCATGGTCTTACAACTAGTGTCTGAGGCCAGATTTGAACTCAGGTATTACAGACTCCAGGTCCAGCACTCTATCCACTGCACTACCTAGCTACTTCTGTACAATTACTTTGTTATTATACAATAGTGTGACTCAACTTCATATCTTTTGACCCTGAGATTCCACTTGTTGGCATATGCCTCAAGAAAATCAAAGACAAACAAATCTTATTTATGGTAGTAAAATAATAATATGGTACAGCATAGTATAGTAAATATAGCAATTTATAGCAAAGCACAAGAAATAGAATGGGAGTCCATCAGTTAGGGGAGGATTAAAAATGGAAATCATAATGTAATTGAATATTTTTCAGTGAGAAATAACAAATTTGAGGAATTAGACAAACATTAAAAGATACGCTCACATATTTAATACTGGAGGAACCTAAGAAATTACTGTAGAACACATTTTCCCCAAAAATATGTATAGGTTTAATGGAACACAAAAGGGTATGAAGACAAGGGTTGAGGATATAGACCACAAAGTACAAATTCTGCTTCATACACTTAACTGAATGACCCTGAGCAAGTCATGTCTCAATCTCAGATTCCTCATCTGTTAAGTGGAGATAATAACACCTACTTCATAAGTTTATTATAAGGATGGAATAATGCATGTAAAATACTGTGCAAATCTCAAGGTGCTATGAAAAAGTTAGACATTATCGTATCAAAATGCTGATATATATATAAGTATATATATATATATGCTAAAATCTTCAGATATTATTTCTGGAGGAAAATACTTACCATCTTTACCATCTACTCCTCCTTCTACTGGTAAGTTGGTTTTTTTTTTCAATTCAAGATAAAGACTTAAAATGTATCCCTATTAAATTCTATTATTTTGGATTTGCCCTGATGTTCTTACAGATCAAGATAATTTTGAATCCTTATTCTTTAATCTAATATGTTAGCAATTCATCTCAGCTTTGGGTAATCTGTAGGTTTGATTCCCCAACTCTGCTTTTATTCAAGTTGTTAGCAGGGATGGTGTAAAACCAGCTTATGATTAAGCACATATCAGTGAAGTGTTTGCTGATGCCTGCCCTCCCACAGGCACTCCAGCATTGACAGTCTCCACTTTTTAGTCATCTTCAGTGTACTCGGTCTGCACATGTGATGTCAAACACTTAATAATTTCCCTGTTTGCCCATTCAACCACTTCCTAATTTACTCAATTATAGACCCCATCTCTAACTGTTCTATAATCATTACATGATAGACTTGATTAATGCCTTATTAAAATTTGCATAAACCATATCTACATTTCCTTGATCTACCATTGTAGTCTGTTCATCAAAAGAAATGAAGTTAGCCTGGTGCCATCTGCTCTTGAAGAAATTGCTGGATGTTTCCTTTGATTCCATCATACCTTTTATTATATCATACTTACCTATAGACATGTTATATCCTCCTGAGTGGAATGTAAAATCTTTGAGAGTAGGATTTTACATCTCCAGTACCTAGTACAGTGCCTGCACATCTTTATAAATATTTGTTGAATTTAGATATAAAATGCTGCAGTTCTCTACAGATCCAACCCCAAATAAAATAACTCCTAAATGACAAGCATTAATATTTCCTACCTTTAAGCATGTAACTTCTTAGCTAGCTAAAATTATTTTTTAAATAGAAATTAATTCATTTACTCAGCCTACATTTTTGATCACCTACTATATAAAAGATACTAAAGCATAAAGAAAAAAATACAAAAGATAATCTTACCCCCAATGAGTTTATAATCTACTTGGTGAAATATCACACATACACATGGATTTATAAGACAAGGTCAAATGCACCAGTTGCCATTACATGGGTTCTAACAAAACTATAGAACTTTGGAACAAAAGTGATGTATGACATAGGGATCAGTCACAAAAAGGATTAATGACATACTTGGCATATTATTGAAAAGTTGGCACTTTAGATAAGACTTGAAGGAGAGTTCTGATGTTGCTAAACAGAGATAGGGCAGAAAAATGAGCACATACCAGGAACAGAATATGGTGAAAAATCCAAGGAACAGAGAAAGGAAAACATTGGGGGTGCTCATTAATAATGAGTAATTCAGTTTAGTTGAAACATCGGGTACACTGTGGGAGGGTAGATAGTGAGAGGTGAGATACTAGAAAAGATTTAATAACCAGCTTTCTGAAAATTCATGATACACTTTTAAGTGTAATCTGCATTATTAACATTTTCTCCATGTCTTAATTCTATATAATGAAGAAAATAATACATCAAGCCTTTAATTGAAGCATTTGCTAATTTCCAAAGTGTAAATGCTCTTACAGAAAATTTAACAATTCTCTCTCAAGAGCTAGTAAAAGCGGACTCCAGTACACTCTTGAACTTGACTCCAATCATGCAAGTCAAGACTTATAGGGGATCTTCAATTTTTTTCTTGATGCAGATCCTATTTTTATCTTAAAATCATTTTTTTTCTTACTAGTTGAATTACAAGTAACTTGAAAGTTTTCAGTCACACCCAACATATCATACTGAATTTCCTAACTGATTTAAACTTTAATATCCTAGTTCACCAATAAGAATTAAAAGGGCTGGTTGTAAAGATGTAGTAACAAAACCAAAGGATTCCTACTGGAAAACAGTAGATAAAACTATGACTGAGGAATTTAAATTTCCATGTTGAAACTACAGCAATGCAGCACTCTGCTGGAAATTTAAATATTTGAACCTAGCTATTGAAAAAGTTAAAGATTCTCTGTAATTAGCAATTACGTTTTCCCCCCTCCAAGACATCGTTGTCTATCTCTGTTACTTTAAAATTCAATAAGGAGTCCTCACTCAGATAAGCTCTATAGGTTATGGAAGAAAATGAGAAATGGGCTATTAACTAATTAATTCACATAATATGTCTGGGAGGGTGGGAGGTGGAAAAGGAAAAGCATCATTAGCCCCAATTTGTAGATAAGGAAGCTAAAAGGTTAAGTGATTGGCTTCAAATCACAAAGTGAGGAGGCAGAGAGTCAATGACAGAATTTTCTTTCTCTTTCTTCTTCATTTGACTTTTTTTTCTTTTTTTAGCAAGGCACTTAACCTCTCGGTATATTAATTTATTTTTATAAACATATTCAGTTAGGTAATGGAAAGTGGTTCATTACCACTTCTTGACTCTCAGGGAAAGCCTCCTGAGACCTCCATCTCAGACCTGGTTTGCATCCTCTCTCAGTATACCTCTTTTTTCTGTATATCACCTCTACAGGTGAAACTCACAGGGGATCCAATTCTCATCTTCCTTCATATTACCTATAACTGATCTGAGTGCACAATTCCTTTTAAACTAAATTCGAACTTCTCCCAGGATTTTACTGTGAAATAACCTAAATTTAGGAATATGTGGGAATGGATATGAAATGTGTGTGTATGTGGGTGTGTGCATAATATGAAATAAAACTATAGAAAACTTCTTCAACAATTTTAATTTTAAAAAACTCAATTACATGTTTCTTTGTTAACTTATTTTTAGAATATGGACTCTGATCACAGGGCAGGGACTTTGTCTTTCTGATTAAATTCTACTTATCTCCAAGTAGAGCCAAATTCACACTTGGGAACTCAATAAATATTTGAGTAATTGAGTGACTGAATCTATATCCAACTGGAGTAAAATTATTTTCAGCTTCTGTTCAATTCTAGAACCATTGGAAAGTTTTCAAATGAAACAGTGACCTTATTTCTGTTATAACTCAGGCATTTAGTGCTTTAAGCTTTTTGAAGAGTTTGCCTCACAAAACTCTGGGAGGTCATATAAGTATTATTGTCCTCACTATTCATATGTGCTAAATGAGACTTAGAGGCTTGGAATCACTCATTCCAGGTCTTTGACTTTGAAATTTGAGGTCATTTCACCACTTCTCAATAAATATAGAAACATATATAGCTATAGAACTAAGTGTAAGTATGCTTACATACGTAGCATATGTATATAATACAGGCATATAGATAGATAGATAGATAGATAGATAGATAGATAGATAGATAGATAGATAAAATATATTTACACAATGGATAATATAAGGAATCCTGAAAGTCTGAATGAGACTTTTTGGAGACTCTGTATGGGTGTTATGTGTGTGTTTATGCATAAGTGTGTGTGGGTATGTATACACACATGTATATACATATATATTTATAAATACATACACAGGTAGCTGTAGAAATAATTGTATGAAAGTATGTTGATATATAAGTATACATTGATATATAATTATATGTTTATATATAAGTATAGAAACAAATATGTAAGCATATATTACATTTAGTATGTATTTATGGTATTAAGTATATATGTTGCATATTATGTATAGATATATAACATGTATGACATAATATAATGTTTAAATTATTAAATTTTTAACATCTTAAAACTATACTGAGACTTTTGGGACAATTCATACATGCACATATAATTCAAAAATAAGTATATGTAAGCATATATTATATGCAAAAACTATATGCTTATATATAAATACAGGAAATGTAAGTATAGTTTGTATTTAAGCATACATGTTTATTTTATAGCAATTTAAATAATGTTTATTTCTACAGCTATAAGTGCTTATTTATTTCTATGACTATATGTGAATAATTCTATTAACTGAGAGTAAGGCCTAGACTTGTTATTTTATTGACATAAGGCATTCCCAGAAAAGGAAATTTCCTCTGCCAAAGCAGGTCAGTATCCTCTCTAGGAGTTTTGATCTTAGGGAGTTGACTAGAGCAGTTGTATCAAACTCAAATAGAAATGGATTCCTGCAGGCTGCATATTGATTTAGAAAAACACAAATTAATATTATCTTTGTTGTATTGCATTTTTATTTTGTTAAATATTTTCATTTTTCAAAAGTTACATTTTAATTGGAGTGACTTTGACACCTCTGGGCTAAATCACTGAGAGGTTAAGAGACCTACTCAGGGTCACCCAGACCAGTATATTTCAGAACTAAGACTTGAAGCCATGCCTTTCTGACTTACAGGCTAACTCATCATCTATTACACCACTACTGTCTCTGCCTGCCCCCTTTCTCCTCCTTCTCCCTTTTCTCCCTCTCCCTCCTCCATTTCCTTCTTCTTCTTCTCCTTCTCCTTCCTATTGTTCTTCTTGCTACTCTCTCTTTCTTTCTCTCTCTCTTCCTTCTGTTACCTTCTCTCTCCATAATTACACAAATACACACACATTATATACCTGATACTAGTCTTGCTCTGATATATTATCACAAGGTGTGCATGGAGGTTTTTCTGGATTATCCTCCTCTGGAAAAATCTTACCTGATTCCTGGGGTAGTTAATTCTTAAATTGGGATGTGTTTACTTTTCTGTGTACTTTTGGCATTTTCTGAATAGTGAGTAAGCTCCTTGAAGTCAGGGCCTGGTATTTTTGTCTTGGCATCTTCAGAAAAAAGGATGTTTCTTGAATGTAGAAGGCATTTAAGAAATGTTTGTTGAATTGAGTTTTCAAAGGACAAATCAAGAAAGAGTAACATCTGATAGGTCCTATTAGGCTAAAAAGGCCTCAGATGTGGTTTGTTACTGGGCTGTATGTCCTTTATGCACTTTTAGTCATAGCAACTTTTGAGGTGCCTCTACATCAGGGTTCTTAGCTTTTCCTGTGACATGCATCCCTTTGGCATACAGGGAAGCCTATAGACCTCTTCTAAGAACAATGTTTTTAAATTCATAAAATAAAATGCATAGGATTACCAATGAAGACCATTTGTATTAAATAAACTCATGTTTTTCCCATCCTGAAATTAATAAAAGGATCCCCAAACTCAGAGCCCAAGTAAAGACTTCTTGTTCTTTATCATTCAAAGAACCTATAGCATCTAAATCACAGATTAATGGATTTGTAGATATAAACATGGAAGGAACTTCATAAATCACTCAGATCAACTCCCTTATTTTATAGATAAGGAAACTGAGGTACAAAGAGAGCTAAGTGACTTGGACATGTCTACACAGCTAATTAATAGATCCATGTTCTCTAACTCAAAATCTAGTTCTCTTATCATTGTACCACATTAATAAAAGTAGAATTCTACTTAAAGGAAATGGAGGTTTCATTTCAAGCAAAATCTTTTTATCTTATGAAAAAGCACCTATGAAAAATAATTTAAATCAAGTTTGTCTTCCATAACGGTTTTATCACTTCATAACTCCATCAGCACTGCACCAACATGCCTGTTTTCCCGAAAGTCCTCGAACATTTGTTCTTTTCTTGTCATATTTGCCAATCTGATAGATGTGAGGTTGAATTTCAGAGTGATTTTAGCTTGCATTCTTTTAATTATTTGTGATTTAATCCAGATCAAAAGGTAATGTTGTATTTGAATATCATTTTTCTTGCCGTTAGTCTCTATAGTGAGATAGTTGAGAAAGATAAATTCTCATTATAATGATACATAAAAATGCAAATGTGCATGTTATATTATATTTCTCCTGTGTAACGTTTGGGACCTCTATTTTACTCCCTCTGTGATACTTTTACATATTCTGTAGGTGATACAGGTTTCGTCAAGATTCTTCTATCAAGCATTGACTTCAAATAATCCTTTCATTATGAAAAGACTTCAGTTGTTGGCCTGTAGACAGTCATCCAAGGACCACAATTACCCTTTTTATAGAGTTTCATCAGTAAAAGGCAGACCACCAAGTGATTGCTATTTTGTTCTTAGCTATGGAAAATAAAGAAAATTGCCTAATAAGAAAAAAGAGGTTTTGATCATTATTGGAGATGGGAATATCTATACCAATGAAATCATGGATCTTGGAAATATTAAGGAATAAGCTTTCACATTAAATATACCACTTTTGGCCTAATAGTAAATGTGGCTGATTTCTGCCAAGGTAACTGACAGGCATTTACTACATTAATTTTTGTAACCATGACTTGATCTGAATTTTCTGTGTTTACATGAATTCTCAGGATAATGATTTTACTCCTTTAGGGTTTTTATAAGAATTGAAAAACAACTTCATATCTCAGTTAAGTTCTTGATTGTATGATACTCACTTTATTTTGGCATTCGTATTAGAGAACAAGAAATGGAAAAGAAAAAAAATCTAGCAAGCAAGAGCTGTCCAAGTTTCTGACATACCATAGATATTCTGTCTATAGTTTCTTCTATCCACATAGCATCCAGGACCAGTTCCCTGGAACAGAACCTCCTTGCCTTTCATAGGAATAAAGGATTGAAGGCTTTTCTTGTTTATATGTACCTAAGTTGCACTGGGAAATAGTGGTTGAGCCCATAAAAGCTCTTCATAACAACAGTCGTGGCAAGGAAAACTGTCTCTTCCATTCCAGCAGCTGCCTATTTATTTCTGTTTTGTGAAGTTGTGGCTTGCCTATTGTGAAACTGGAGGGGAAGAAAAAGAATTCCTTGCAGATATTTTTTGGTCTGTATATAATCTTTGTAGAGTCGGAGGGGTTCATGGGTCAATAAGGAGCTGATCAGATCACAGGCGGAAAAGGTTAGTGATACAGATGCCTCAAAAAAGCCTCTCTATACCCTATGATTTCTAACCTAGCTTTATATTTTTTTTAAAATACTGTGATAATTTAATGTTACTATAATTTGTTTCCTTTACTATTCTGTGTATTTTATTTTATGTATTTAAATCATTATTCTGAGAGGGGTCCCATAGTACCAGTCATTCCATCAATTACATGTGTCCTTTGCCAGCTCATTTTAGAGATGAAGAAAATGAAGCAAACAGGTTTAAGGGACTTACCCAGGGTCACACAGTTAATAAGTGTCTGAGGCTAGATTTGAAATCAGGAAGAGGAGTCTTCCTGACCCCAGGCCCATCACTCTTACCACTGAGCCATTTAGCTGCCCCTATGTGAAAGTAAGCTGTTATTATTATCGGTAGCCTTCAGAGCTTTGTGTGGAGCTTTATGTTCTTTTGTTATTTTTAAAATATGATGCCATTTTTAAAAAATTCTCTTCAGTCACCTTCCTTTGCTTCCATCTTCTATAAGTCTTTTTTTGTTTGTTTTAACTTTAAATCTTTTGAAGGGATCTCTGTACTGCTTCCAAAGAAATGCTACCATCATCCTCTCACCAAAATACTTTTTCTTCCAAAGAGTAATCATTTGTGTTTGTGAGATCAGGACTTCATTCTCAAAAGAATCTATTCCACCCCTTTTGATTCAATTTAACCTTTACAATACTAAACCATGGATTCCTACACTGTTTCTATAAACATGTTTAAATCTAATATCCCCAAGTAAATGTCAATTTTCAGTTAAATGACTGCCATAAAATGGACAGGAAAATTCCTTTAATCCAAAGCATGAGCATTATTTATCTGAAATGTAGAAAAATAGTTTTCATTTCCATTATGTCAGTCATTGATAGTTGTTTTCTCTTTCAAAAACTGACAAAATGTTTGCATATAAAAATTTGTTTTGATTACAATGTTTTGTATTTTAAAAATTCTCAAGTCATTCCAGATATAATTTGAGAAGCAGAGTTCACTTAATTTTTATTAAGATATTTCAATAAATTTTATCCAACTTGGTAGAATTAATATCCTGATTTTGTAGATGATTACATTATTGAGTAAATTATTTTCATGTTTATGTTTAAATAAACATATCCATGAATAATAAAATAGGAGTTGCTAATTAAAACTGAATCATAATAAAATAATTGTTGTGCTTTCAAAAACTAAGTTAAAAAAATAATTTTAACTCATACCTAGAATAAGAATGACCTTTCTGTTTTTCCTAATATTCTCCTTGCCCCACTAAAAATGAAAAATAAAGAGTTATACATGTAGAAAGACTTTGGATAGCCTGTTGAATGCAAATTTCCTTTGATTGAATGATTAGTTATTCATTAATTCTTCCCACATTGATATTTGATGGTTATAAATTGCATAGAAATTAAATGTAAAATTTACATTTTAAAATATGAAAAACTTTTTTAGTGTTCAAAATTAATGAGGAATGGCAGTTTAAATAAGATGGATTTGCTTATATTTAGCTATTCATGTTTTTAAAGGTAAAATCCTTTATTATGCCATTTTAGATATCTCACCCTCACACTATGATCTAATATTAAATTAGGAAATTCTGCTTTTATATGTTCCACCTTAATCTTGATATCAATGCATAATTTTGCATTTGGTTAATAGCATGAATTCTGGCTTTAAAATTAAATAAGATTTCATTCAAACCCAAAGCTGGGTTAATTGATGAACACATTTCCCCAAGACAGAAGATTGATCATATTCTTGGAACATTCAGGACAGGAAGAGGAGGGAAGAAAGGAAGGAGAGACGAAAGAAAGAAGGAGGAAGGGAAGGAAGGAAGAAAAGGAAGGAAGGAAGGAAGGAAGGAAGGAAGGAAGGAAGGAAGGAAGGAAGGAAGGAAGGAAGGAAGGAAGGAAGGAAGGAAGGAAGGAAGGAAGGAAAGAGAAGGGAGGGAGGACTTAGGATTTCAGTGAATGCTTCCGGTCCTTCAATGTGAATCAGCTTTATTAACTCATTTTCTCCACACTAAGTTGAGGGGAAATTACTCTTCGAACCACTGACCATATGGTTTGAAAACATACCAGAAGAGAAAATTCAGATAGAAGATACAGGAGAATTCTCCTTCACCTAGTCCCTATTGTGCCAACTGAATCTTTTACTGTATTGTTATGGATAACTCTCATAGGAACAAATCATATATTTCAACTGTATCTATCAATCAATCTACAAGTATTTATTATACACTTACTCTGATAACATCCTCAGGAAGCTTGTATTCTAGCAAGGGAGCCAGAATGTACATATATACATATTTGCAAAATATACATAGGGTAATTTTGAAGGCTAGCATCTGTGGAAGGGGAAATGAGGAACAACTTCATGGCAAAGGTGGTGTTTACTCTGGAATTTTCAGTGCACTAGGGAAACAGGCAGAAGGTGGGAATACATTAAGGACTAGAAATGATATGGCACACGCAAGGAACAGCAAAGGACAGTTTAGCTGGCTCGTAGAGAATATGAAAAATCATAGATTTAGAGCTGGAAAGATTTTTACAGGACAATAAGTCCAACCCTCTTATTTTAGAAATGAGGAAATCAATGCTAAGATTGAGTGACTTGCCCAAGGTCACACAGTTAGGAGATGAATGAACCAGAATTTGAACCTAGGTATGTGACTCACAAGTCTCACTTTGTCTTCACTACTCTATGCTGCCTCTGCAGCCTATTCTTCTTTTGGTTGACCAGTGTCTAAAGTCTTGCCCTGACATTTCATTATTTTCTGGAGGTGGTTTTGGCTTTCACGGTTGTACAGGTGGAATGTAAGCTATGTTAATCCTACCAAACTGCAAAAGTTTTCAGAAAAAACCTGGGATGGGTTGCCATCCCAAGACTGGTCCAACTGAATTGAGAGAGACTCAGCACCAGAAGTTTGCTAAAACAATTCATGAAATTATCTGTGAAGAAATAGTGGAGAGGTTTTAAACTGCTTTGGTGAAGACTTAAGTCAGAAATCTATTTCAGTGCCTTGCTCTTTGAAAATATTTAAGAAATATTTTTAAAGGAAGGAATGAACGCCACTTTCAAGCTGTAGCAATAACATTTTATCTGGAGAGCGATAGGCACAGTAACACTGATTAAGTTCCATGTAACAAATTCTTAGCCCAGGAATTCATTGATACAGTGTATGGCATAATGGACTTGAAGTCAGAGAGACCTGAATTGTAGTTATGCCTCAGATACTTACTACTTGTGCAACCCTATGTTAGCCTCCTTTAACCTTACTCAGCGTGTTTCCTCATCTGTAAAATGAAAAAAAAAAATAATAGCACCTCTTTTACAGGGTTCTTGTGATGATCTAATGAGATAAACTGTGTACAGTATTTTCTAAACTTTAACATTACCTGCATGTTAGCTGTCATTAAAATTATTGTGCTTGGTTTTGGGGATACAAATGTAAAAAAATATGCACCCTGTTTTTAGGTCCTTAAATTCATCTGAGAAATAAGACATGTTCCCAAATGAGCATGATATGATATGAAATATGGTAAGGGCAAAAGAGAAATCCAAAGTATTCTCAAAATTTTGGAGAAATAGAACATTTTAGCTGGAAGCAGGGAGAAGAATCAGAAGTGTGACCAGGAAAGCAGTGGGTGATGAGAAAGTCCTGGCCTGAGAGAGAAGCTGACAGCCCTAAACTTAGCAACGAAAGCTACCATAGAGGGTTAGGACTGGGGTGAGAATGAAATAAGTAGCAGCGCTGACAATCCAGGATAATCATTAACATTATATTAATTACTGTTTTACATTAATCCTTATGTTAGCATAGAGAGTAATAATGAGAACTGATTCTAGTCTCTATTTCCTTCTCTGTTTGAGTTGACAAGGCTGGTTCTGAAGGGTAGTGAGGATAAACTTTAAATTTCTAGATAAATACATTTTCAGAGACTATTATAACTAATAACAGTAGAAAATTTTCCAGGGCTACTTACAATTGTCTGAGAATAAATGTTCTTGGTGTCTTCATAGTTTATGTAATTCTTATCTTATTAGAACATCACCAGATGCTACCTCCTCTCCTTCAGTGGGGAGTTCCTTAGGTCCTCCAACCTTCTCTCTCCATACCTTGTAATTTCTATCTCTTCTCCCACTCTGCCTCTTCTACATCTGTCTGAAAGGAAAGTAGTGCTGACCTTTACTAAAAGTAATTTCTTAATGCTACATATAGTTTTAATCTTATTTGTGAACATAATATAATACAACACCCCCCCCCACCTGAGAACTCCTGTGTATACTCCTATAGAGGTAGTGTTATAGATGTTAAGTACTCGTCTTATGCCTTGCCTTTGATCACATACCTTCCGATTCCTCCAGATTTCCTCAATATTACATGGTGAATAGAGAAGCTAGGTGGTGCAATAAATAGAGAACAGCCTGGAGTCAGGAACACATGAATTGCAGTCCAGGCTCAGACATTTACTGGCTGTATGACCCTGGACAAGTCACTTCACCCTGTTTGCCTCTGTTTCCTCATTAGTCAAATGAACTGGAGATGGAAATGCCAAACCACTCCAGTATCTTTGCCAAGAGAACCCCAAATGAGGTCACAGAAAGTCATAAGTGATTAAACAAACAACACCAATTTTGTAAGTCCTTAAGACCATGGGGTGTCTTTCTTTGTATCCCTAGAACTTTTTACTGTGTCTGACATATAAGTGCTTAATAAATGCTTGGTGACTCTTATTTTCTGTCTCTCTCTTTCCCATCTCATGTTTACAAACATAATCACTGCTGTCTCTTCACCTCAAAATTTCAAAAGCTGTTGTTTTCACTAGTAGAGATTACAATGCTTAAGTGTGTGTATTATGTGTGTATTTAAGTCCTGCTTACAGGATTGCATATTTTAAGATGAAAAGGACCATGAGTAATAAGTTGCAGAGCCAATATGGATTACAAGTACCATGACTGTTAAGTTCAGTCCTCTTTTTATACCTCCATTCAGCTTCCCTAATCTTAAAAAGACTTTTTCTTGAGTTTTCTATCCCACCAAGTTAATTTCTGATTTATCTCCTTCATTTCAGTACCAAATTTATTGAAAAGTGCTTTATGTCTGCTGCATCTTTTTTCCAACCCATTCATGTCAACCTCTTGCCATTGATCTCTCTTGCCACTTTATAGAAACTGAATAAATAATTCCAAAAAATGTTTATTAGGCACATAAGATGTGCTAAAAACTGTGCTAAACCCTCAGACTACAATACAAAAGTGAAGGTTTCTCCTGATCTCAAGGATCTTACATTCTAATACCAGGAGACAAAAAATGTAGAAGAATGATTTTCAGAGAAGGGTATTAGGTTTTGTGGAAATTACAGGGATGGTAGCCATAGGGAAATATATTGGCACATCCTTTCTAGTATTAATTTGATTATGGTTCTGGACCTGAAGGAGCTGAAGGGTACAAACTACAATGGCAAAAAAGCAACTGAGGAGAAGATGCCTAAGAAGTAAGAATAAAGCATGACTGGAACCAACTGTTAGTGGACTGCATAAGGCATTTACCAGTCAGTACAGAGGAGCTTCAAGTTGGGAGATCTAGAAATGAAAGGATTAAGGCTCTAAGAACATAATTTCTCCTCTAGGAACTAAGGTCACTGGAGATAAATTTTTTCTTTCAAATGTTACCAATAACTTCTTTACTGTTAAAACTAATGAACTTTGTCCTTATCTTCCTTGATCTCTAATTCAACAGAAAGGGATTTTTGTCACTTAAAAACATTGTTCTCTTTGGATTCTATTCCTCCCTTTCTGACCATTTTCCTTTTTCAGCTTAGTCACCTTCCTGGCCCCTGAAGCTGAAAGCTCCCCAAGTTTCTGTCATTTGCCTTCTCTTCTCTCCCTTGGAATCTGATTCATCCTCACAGCTCCAGTCTTCCTTTCAACCAAAAAGATGCTCAAATTAATCTTCTAATCCTGATCTCTTTTTTGAGTTTTCAGCTCATTTCTGATTGTCAACTTGTCATCTCTTCTTGTATGTCTTGGTGGAACTTCCAACTTCACAAATCCAACACAGAACTTTTCATTAGCCTCCTTAAAGTGGTTCTTCCTTCTGACTTCACAGTTTTTTATTAGTGATACCAGCATTTTCCTTTCATCCATGCTTGAAATCTAAGCATTATCTTTAACTCTCCCTAATCTTTCTCATTCTCAATCAACAAACCAACAGGCTTCTATCAAGCACCTTTTGTGTGACAGGTATCACTGGACATACAAAGAACAATTAATAGTTACTGACCAAAGGATCTTGCAATATACTAGAGTAACAGCTTATGCACATATAAGTATATACATAATATAGAAAAATCAAATACAAGATAATCACAGGGAAGGTACTAACAGCTAGTAAGCTTAGGAAAGGCCTCATGTAGGAGGTGGCATTTGAGTTGATCTTGAAAAGGAAACTAGAGGTTCTAAGAAGTAAGGGAAAAGGAGGAAGTTAATTCCATGCATGGGGCGCCATCTTTGTAAAGACACAGAGATAAGGGTTGGAAAGTTTCAGGATAGGCTTTTTCTTCATATTATTTGACCAGTACCAAGTAGTTCTAATGATTACTGCCTTTAATATAGTCTGAGATCTACTAATATTATACCTCCTTTATTCCTAAAATGGTTTTTATCATTTCCCTTGCAATTCCTGGAATTTTGTAGGATCATATATTTAGAGCTAGAAGGGAACTTGGACTTCATTAATTAATTTTCTTTCATCTTAGAGATGAGAAACAAAAACTCAGAGAGGTTCATTGACCAAGGTCACCATAGCACCAAGCACCCTGACACATCTAGGATGGCCTGCTAGCACAAGTTCTCAGATCTGCTTTTCTAAAAGGAAAATAACTTTTGAGGGGTCAACAATCTTCCTCAAAATACAAGCAGAGAAGTAAAGACCAACAGACAGGGCTTCTAATTGTCTGACCATAAGCAATACATATGTCACAGATCAACAGACAGATCCAACTATTTGACCATTACATACATACATAGTCACCAGAGAGAGAAGCATCCGGGTTTTCAAAGCCAGGGGGTTCCTTAATGGCTACCCAGAGTCATATCTGGCACATGAACCTTCTTTCAAAGAGTAAGCCCAAAAACAATACCTCACCTCAGAGTATATATACACTTTTCAGAGCTGAAGGGCAAGACCCTTGTGACCAGTGTCTCATTAATAATTAACAAAAGATGTGAGCCTTCCTACTAAACAAGCCTCCCCTAATCAAGCTTCCCTTAATAGGATTCATATGAGGCTCATTAATGGGCCAGAAAGATCTTTTAACTTCCATTAACATAACAGTCACATACATAGAAATGTTACAGACATTTCTTCCTCGAGGAATTTTGCAAATGTTTCCTTGGGTTGAATAAGATCTTCCATTGGAAGATAACTTGACTCCTTGATTGGTATAGCACTGATTACATAAATCAATTTAGGTAGCATTGCCATGTTTATTATATTAAAATAGCAGCTATGTGACACAGTAGATAGAGAGTTGGCCTCAGAATCAAGAAGACTTGAATTCAAATCCTACCTCACATACTTCCTCTCTATGTGACCCTGACCAAGTTGCTTCATCTTTCTCACCTTCCATTTTTTCATGTGTAAAATGGGGATAATAATAGTATCTACATAATAGGGTTGTTTTGAGGATCAAATGAGTTCATGTATGGAAAGCACTTTGCAAACACTAAAGATCTATGTAAATGCTAGCTCTTACAGCAGAACCATGAGCACAGAACAACTCTCTCCCCTTTTGAGCCCTACTCTGTCATCTATATAGTGTGTGCTTCTGCTTCATTTATATAAATTGTATATATGTCTTGATGAGTTAACTCCAAGATATTTTATGCATTTAGTATTTATACTTAATAGAATTTCATTTACTGCTTTTTTCTGGGTTTTGTTAATATTTTATGAAGTACTGGTGATTTTTGAGTGTTTCATTTTTATTCTGCTACTTTACAAAAGCTATTAATGCTTTCACTTGGCTTCTCCAATATTCTCTTGGGTGTTCTATGTATACCATATATTATCTGCTAATAGTGATAATTTTCTCTGCTTTTTATTCTAAATTTCCAACAATTGAAATAATCAAATTAAAATGCTGCAAAATAATAGAGCATCCTTTCAATTGCATTCAAATAATATATTTTTTCAGGAGTTAAAAATAACATGACCTTTCAATTGCTATTTTCCCAGATGATAATGAGTGTGAAAACTCTACACAGCCTTGTGGTGAAAATGCCAACTGCACTAATACAGAGGGGAGTTATTTCTGCATGTGTGCACCTGGCTTTACATCCAGCAGCTCACAAAACAAGTTTGTCACTAATGATGGAACAACTTGTATAGGTAAGTTGTCTTTTAAATAGTGGTTCATTTCTTATGACCCTTAAGAAATAGATTAACTTGATAGAAACTGAGCCAGATCCCCCTAGTGCCTACTTGTAAACTATGTTAGAGATTTCTTATCAGTATGATACTGTTCTGAGCTGTAAAAGACATTGGAGGCCAGGTAGTACAACCTGAAGAAGAATACCCCTTATAACAAAAGTTCTTTCCATGGGGGGAGAGGGTCATGGGCCTCTTTGGTGGTCCAAGCCCTTGGACTCTTTCTCAAAATAATGTTTTAAAATGTATAAAATAAAATGCATATAGGCTTAAAAGGGAAATCAATTAATTGAAATAGAATTATGAAATGTTTTAAAAAGTTCTTGGTCTCCAGGCTAACAAATTCAACCACAACATACACAGCAAGTTTGATAAAGTTTCTCATACTATTCTAAGAGGTAGGGAAGGGAACATTTAAATAGCACCTACTATGTGCCAGGCACTGTGCTGAACACTGTACAAATATTATTTTATTTGGGAAAATAAAGATGTATTGACTAGAAAATAAATAATTGGTTGAAAAGCTCTATTCAAATAAGTGGTAATTAACGTTTCAATGACATCTTGGCAAGGTCCCCAGTGAAGTGCTTTGAGGATCTTTACCTTGCCATGTGTTCTTTACTATTTTAATCTGTTGCTTAAATTAAGGCATAGATGGCATGCTCATCCAATTTTCAGATGAGACAAAGCTTGGATGGTGAGTATTAAATATCTAGCATGACAGAGGCAGAATCCAAAGGGATGTTGATAACTAGAGAGCACAGGGAGAAAATAAGGATGAATTCATACTGTAATCGAGTTCAAAAAATCACCTCCACTGTTGTTAGATTGAAGAAGAATGTCTTGATAGGAGTTTTTCTGAACAAGATTTGGAGACTTTTAGTGGACTACAAGCTGAACATGAGACATTAGTGTGATGCTGAAACCAAGAAAACCTAATGTAATCTTGGTTTGCATCAAAAGAGTCATGATTTCCATGAATAAGGAAGTGATACTCCCACTGTAATAGTGATAGAGAGAGAGAGAGAGAGAGAGAAGAGAGAGAGAGAGTGAGAGACAGAGAGAGTAAGAGACAGAGAGAGACTGAGAGAGACAGAGTAAGTGAGTGAGAGAGACAGAGAAAGAGAGAGACAGAGAGTGAGAGACAATGTGAGAGAAAGGGAGTGAGAGAGAGAGTGAGAGAGAAATTATATGACATTTACTAATTACTTAGTCTATGCCAGGCATTGGGATAAGAAATGAAGGAAACAAGCATTAATTAAGCACCTACTATGTGCCAAACACTGTCCTAAATGCCTTACAGATATTATCTTAATTGAGTCTCATAACCCAGAGACAGGTATTATCATCATCCCCATTTTATAGTTGAGAAAAGTGAGGCAAACAGAGGGTAAGTGACTTGCCTCAGGTCACATAACTAGTGTGTAAGGATGTATCTAAATTTATCTTTTGCTGATTCCATGCCCAGTGCTCTATTTTCTTCAACACTTAGCTGCCTAAGCACTAGGAATATAAATACAAGCAAAAGCAAAGACAATTCTTACCATCAAGGAACTTACCTTCCAGTGCAGGTAGACAACACAAAAAAGGGAACTGAAAAATCAGAATGTGTGACAAGGTGGAGAAATCTGGAGAGTCAGGAGTGGAGCTAAGACAAGAGTGAGCATGGATGGTTCTGGCACTTCCTCAAATGGAAGATATGGAGGCAGGAAGAACTCAACAATCAGAGGTGAGGTTTGGAGGGTAGAGACAGCGGTATGGGGCAGACAGAAAGGGGGAATAGTACTACAAATTTTTATTTTTATTTTTATTCACAATATTAACATTTTATCCATCACTTTAAGTCTAGACAATCAATGAAATAATAAATCAAACCCTGTTTTGCAGCATTTGCCAGTCTCTGAGATATAAGCACTCACACTGAAAATTTAATAATCAGCTCACCGGAGCCAAAACAATCTAACTCCAGAAAATCCCTGGGTGTAGCCATCTTTCAGGGTGCAAAGATTGCTAGAGAAAGGTAGAGATATCCAAAGTCAGTAATGGCACCAACAGAAGATACACCTTGGTCAGACTACATCGGGACTTTTTTTTGTTTCCTTTTGTTCAATTTTGCTTAGCTCAAGGGACCACATTTTGGAATATACATTGATAAACTGTAATGTCTGGAAGATGACATCTAGGATGGTGAATATACTTGAGTCCATATCATGCAAAATTGGTTGAAGGAACTGGTAATATTAGAAAGAATCAAGCAGAAATAGCTTTCTTCAAATATTCAAAAAGCTACCATGAAGAAGAAGCATCATAAATGTTCCATTTGGTCCCATAGGACAAACCAAGATCCATGACAATGAAGTCAAAACTAAATTCTAATTTAGTCGCAAGGTCAGATAGCTCTAACAATTAGAGCTATCCAAAACTGAATTCACTTTTTTGGAGGCTGTCAAGGAGAGGCTGGATGAACACTTCTTGGATATGTTACAGTGACAATTTCTTTTTGAGTATGGGTTAGACTAGAAGGCAACTGAAGTCTATCATAGTTCTAAAATTCTGTAATAACATGACAGTTCTTCAAAAACCTAAAGGTACCTGTCATGCCTCATGCCCAACCAAGTCTTCTTTTCTCAAGGATAAATATCTCCAGTTCCTTCAAACAATCCTTATATTTAATAAGTTGCTTTACAGTGTTAGTTTTTCCAGTGGCTTGAGAAGTAGGAAGAATTTATGCCATGAAAACCAAATCAAATAACATACGGAGAAAATAATTTTAGAAAGTTCTGAGGTCTAGTGGCCTAGGGTGCAGTTGCAACAAATTGAATAAATATTAAATTTGAAAAATTGATCTGTTATGCCCAAGAAACAAAATATATTCTGGTTGCAAGTTGTTGTTCATGTTCTGAGTTTAGTAAATTTGTATTCAGATGTTAGCCCCAGTGGGTCCTAAAAAGTATTCAGTTTCGATTTCTGTGTCACAGATTCTCCCTTTCCTTTTGCTATGAGCTTGTTGTCAAGTGACACTTCTATGGAATATACATGACCCCATGGTACTGTTTAGTGATAGTTCAGGTTCATGAAGATATCTTCTGAAAATATTTGATTTCCTATGAATAAGATAAATTCATTTCTTATGCCAATGGAAGATTATTCCAAACTTGTGTTTATAATAAACAGACTATCTGGAGGACATTGAAAATGTTCTTACACTGTAATTTGTCCGTTTACTGAAAATCAACAACTGAATTCACTAGGGGCTAGAGGTTTGAATTGGATTCTGATGGGGAGGGAGATATTCAGGGATTTTAATAGGCACAGTTTTCAGAAACAAATTCTCTGGTGACTAATTCTTTGACCTTTAAAATTAACTTTCTTTTGGAACTTGAGAAGTTCTCATCAATCAATTTCCCACCACTTAGCAGCCCACAAGGTACTCAATAGTAAATAATGCAGAATAATAGAATGCTAGAATTGGAAAGAATCTCAGAGTTCATTTGCTCTGTTCTTCCAATTTTACCGATGGAAGAAAATGAGACTCAAAAATGTTGGCTTGACCCAAAGTCATCCAGAAAACCAATGGAAGACCTACATCTAACATCTGGGAGGCCATAAGAGGGAAACCATTATCTCTTGTCTAGCACCTCAATCAATCCTTGAACATTTATTAAACGTTTATTATGTGCCAAGAACATAAGGAATTTACAAGGCTCTCTCTGGATAGCAGTACAAATTTGGATCCGCCCTTTATGACATTCTCGTGCCGGGGAATCAAGTTCTTTAGAATAGCTCAGATTGCCAGAGTTTTTCAACATCTCCAAAGTGATTTACTCACAACAATACTTGAGCAGTAAGTTATACAAGTGTTATTATCCTCTTCTTAGAGATGAGGAAACTGAGGCTCTAAGAGGTTTAAATGTTTGAGGTAATGTCTCCTGTCAACCAATCCAGCAGTCCCTATTCTGCTATATTGCTTCTGTTGCCCATTTTAAAATATGGAGACCTAAAATTCACCTACTGGGTTAGGGGAGAGAGGAAGGAAACAGTCAGAAATGAAGATTGTACAAGAAAAAAAGACAATTACTCAATCAACATGCATTTAAGTGTCTATTATATATGCCAAGCTCTATCATTTAAGTTATGATGATGATGATGACAAATGATTATCATAATAGTGTTTTGAATCTGTTTGACACTTTCCAAAGTAATACAGAAAATCAGTGAGGTAGAGAAGAGAGCTACATGGTACAGTGAATAGAACACTGAGCCTTGAGACAAGAGAGCTTCGGTTCAAATCTTATCTCAGACACTTACTATCTGTGTGACCTTGGAAAAGTCATTTGAGCCTGTTTGCCTCATTATACTCATCTATAAAACGAGTTGGAGAAGGAAACATCAAACCACTAAAATATCAGTGCCAAGAAAACCCCAAATAGAGTATTATATATGCGATATGTAATACTGAAAATTAATGAGATAGAGAAGACAGACAGCTACATGGTAAATGGAGAGAGTATCTAGCCTTGAGGCAGGAGGACTTGAATTGAAATCTGGTCTCAAACACTTACTATCTATGTGACCCTGAGCAAGACTGTTTGCCTCAGTTTCCACACCTGTAAAATGAAAAGGAGATGGCAAACTACTCCAGTATCTTTTGCCAAGAAAACTCCAAATGGAGTCATGAAGAGTCAGACACAACTGAAAACAACTGCACAACAAAAGAGAGCAGAATTGGTGATGTCGATAGAGTAAGAGAACTGGAGTCAGGAAAACCCTCTGACTTAGCTGTGTGGCCCTGGGCAAATCAATAAGTCATTCTCAGTGTTTTCCCTCATCTACACAGTGAGCGTGATAATGGGACATAATTCCCAAGGTGGTTACGAGGCTCGAGTAAGAAAATGTCAAGAACTTTGCAAACCTTAAGACACTCTATAAATTATCATTGTTCTTGCTAGCTACAATAAGTATTATTGTTTTCAATTTATAGGAAATAAAATAAGATCGTTTTTTGTTGTTCAGTTATTTCAAACTCTCTGTGACCTCCATTGGAACTGTCTTGGCAAAGATATTGGAGTGATTTTCCATTTCTGTCTACATCTCATTTTACAGTTGAGAAAACTGAGACCGACAGGATTAAGTGACTTTCCCAGGGTCACATACCCTGTGTCTGAGTCCAAATTTGAATTAAGGAAGACATCTTCCTGACCCCAGACCAGACCAGGTATTCTGTTCACTGTGCCACCTCACCTAGCTCCCCAAAGCGAGATTAAAGACTTCTAAAGCTTACATTGCCAGGGCTGGCAGCCCACTCCTCTGACCCCCAATCCATTATTCTCTGCACTAGATATTTAAATATATATATATATATATATATATATATACTATTTAAAATTCTCAAATAGATATCAGCAGAGTGCTTTGTTCCAAATAAGAACAAATTTTTCAACCCTTAAAAAAACTATTTTAACTGAAAATTTTCAATACATTAAATTCCTGCCTAGAAAGTGTACTGTATCTCAACTGAATTTCCCCTAGCAGATAATCTTTGTTAGTTTACCATGAAGAAAGACCTGCCACTTAAAATGGGGAATTTGCCTGTAATTATCATTTACAACTGTAAACATAAGTGGTTTGGTGATAAGAAGGAAAAAAACATAACCCTTAACATCTTAATCATTGGGGTTTAATATAATTTGAATGTTGCTCCATCCCCTGGTATATCTTGTTTCCAGAGTACATATTCTCTTCTGCTCATATTACTTAAAATCCCCAAATCCCAAAAGATCACCTTATTCAGCCCTTAATGATGCCTTAGAAGGATAGAATTACCGTTAGAAGTTACACGTATTCACACACTCTCATACACACATGGGGATGGGATGGGGAGAGAGGGAGGGAGAGAGAGAGATTTTCTCTAACCAGATGAGTTAAAAGAAATAAAAATTATTTTAGATGCAATATGTTTATTATTTCAAAATTCATTATAACAAGGTTCTTTTATTGCAGATTTGTAGAATGCAAATTATCTTTTCCTTGAGTCTTACTTTAAATCCACTTAGGTCCAGGGCACTGAGAGATGTGTTGAAGTCCTAAACCCAACCCCCACAGCTCAAGCTTTTACCTATGTTTTGTTTGATGGATTATTTTTAGGATTACAGTGCAAAACAGATTTTTCTGGAAAAAAATGCTATTTCTCACCAATTTTTGTTGTCCTTAAGGATTACCTTTCTTTGGCAGTCATGCAACTATTTCTCTTTTTCAATCCTGTAGTAATTTTCTTTGTGTACTTTGATCATCCTCAGGGAATTTGAACAAAGAAATGCATCTATTACCACCTTATACAAGAGTGCCTCTTTTCCCTGGATTTCAGCTAATTCCAAATGTTGGTACATGCATAAGCTTGACAGGTCTGATAATTATAGTCATTAGAATCCACTGCAAATAGGAAATGAAAAACTGTAATAGGAGAAGAGAGGCAGACTGGCATAATTAGCCTTGGAGTCAAGAACTGACTTCAAATCCTGGATTCTGGCTTTTACTAACTATGAAACAGGGACAGGTCATTCACTATGACCTGGATAGAGCACTGGGCCTGGAGTCAGGATGACCTGAGTTCAAATCTGAACTCAGACATTTACTAGCCATATGACCCTGGACAAGTCATTTAACCTCTGTTTGCTTTAATCCACTGGAGATGGAAATGACAAACCACTCTCATATCTTTGCCAAGAAAATCTCACAGACAGTGTTGGCAGGCTATGGTCCATGGAATCATGAAAAGTTGTACATAGCTTAACAAGAACGACAAAAGGTATGTAGCAGATAAACAAATCAGGTAACCTCTCAGTGTTCTAGGACACTATAATACAATCTGAGGTGAGTTTATAAAATTGTAAATAGAGGTTATAGAAAGAAATATCAGTCCCTCAGGTAGAGGCAGCTAGAAGGTACATGGACAGAGCACTGGAAATGGAGTCAGGAAGATCTTCAGAGTTCACATGCAGCCTCAGACATTTACTAACTGTGGAACCTTTGGCAACTTACTAAACCTCAATCTGCCTCAGTATCCTCACCTGTAAAATGGGGACAATAATAGTACCTACCTCCCAGGGTGGTTGTAAGGATCAAATAATATGGTTATAAAGCACTTAGCACATAGAAGATGCTTGATAAATCCTTGTTTCAGTACTAGAGGAAGTGAGCCTTTGCATTAGAAACACTACTCTAGCAAAATCGTAGAATTCTATAAAGGTATATTCTACTTACATAGAATACATACCTGTATATATTAATGTGTACTTCTGTAAAATCCGTAGAAGGAATTAAAATGATTTCTTCCTCCCTGATTTGTTTCTAGTTCTTTGAATAAAAAAGCCATATAATCTGGCTAATACTATGATATAGCAAAATTTGTTCAATGCATCCCATGCACATATGCACACAAACACATAACACACACAATCTTCATCCTCTAAAAAGGTCAGACTGTTTAGTTCTGAGTACCATGAGCATTGGGGTTTTATTCATTTTCCTTTCTCTATCAAGTAAGATTACATTTTAAGTTTCTCTCTCTTTGTGAATTTTGGAAAATGTCTAGTTGATTTGGGTGTGAGTAGAATGAAAACAAAACCAGGAAATTTAGTTATTGGTGACATTTAGAACTTCCTGTGCATAGGCTGAAGTCATGAGACTGTTATGCACGCAAAGGGTTAGTCCAGTTAATGAAAAGAGTAAATGTAAACTAGAATAAAAATTGCATTAGAGCTTCAAGTTCGGTGATATTTCATAGGCACTGCTGCCTAGGTATTGGGAAGGGGGAATTAGCTTCCATTCAGAGGATCTTAGAGCTGGACAAAAAGGAATCAATCTCTGGCCTTGAGGAGCTTATATTCTATTGAGGTGATATTGCAAAGGAATTATAAGATAATTTTTAGGGAGAATAACAAAATCCAATTATTCAATGAATAACAAACCTTAAAGCACAAATTGCTTGGGGAAGAACTCCCTATTTAATAAGAAATACTAAGAAAATTGGAAAGTAGTTTAATAGAAATTAGGTTTAGACCATCTTACACTATCTACCTCAATAAGCTCAAAATGTACAAATGACCTAATTGTTAATAGTCACAGTATTAAAAATTTAGAAGACAGTACGTTCAGGTACCTTTCATAGCATAGGACAGCGTATAGAATAGGAGAGTTCTTTAAAAAAAAAAAAGAACAGAGGTGATGATAGGAAATAAAATAAATAATTTGGGTTGCATGAAATTGAAAAGCTTTTACACAAATAAAATCAATGCAATGCAGTTACGATAACAGAAAATACATTGAGTAGAAAAAGTCTTTTCATCACTTATCTCTAATAAGTACCTAATATCAAAGATATATAAGTGAAAATATATATGTGACCAAAAGTCATGGGATATGAACAAGTTGTTCTCAATCATCATCATTTTATGATACTACATTATGGAAATGCTTGTTTTATTCCATAATTTAAAAATGAAATAAATGTTAAAAAAAGAGATACAAACTGTTAAACATAAAACGGCTACAGATGACAATATAAATCAAAATAATTACAAAACTGGCAATAAGAAAAATGAGAATAGACAATGTTGTCAACATATTAATATACTTTTGGTTGGTTCTGAATTGCTTCAATCACTCTAGAAAGTAATTTGGAATTAAGCTAAAAACAAAATATCCATATCCTTCGACCCATGGATGCCGTTACTAAGCATGTACTCCAAGGAGGTAAAAAACAGAAACAAGAGATTCATATTCATCAAATATTAATAGTTGCTTTTTATGGTAGCATAGAATTGGAAACAAAAGTTTTCTACTGATTGAGGAATGACTAAATAAATTGAGCTCTATTGATAAAATAGAGTATGAATGTGCTGTAAAAAATGACAAATGTGAAGGATTCAAAGAAATATGTGAGGATGTGTCTTTGTATCCATAGAGCCCAGCACAGTATCTAGGAAACAGCAGCTCTTTAAATGATTATGAAATGGAATGGAATAGGACCGTGGGCTTTTCAACAGATTGAGGACCAAAGAGATATAAGGACAAAAAGCCAGCAAGTAATGAACTTTTTCATCTAGAACAACTCATGAAGACAATCTTCTGACTCACAGAAGGATTGTTAGCTGCATTGGTGAAGAAATTGCTTCATTTCTTTTTAATAAACAGTAGTATAATTAATCAAACAGGCAAGCTTTTATCAAGTACCTGCTATATACCAAGCACTGTGGTGGCACCGAGGTTACAAATCTATCAACAAGCCTTGAGCAAGCGCTTAATATGTGTCAGGTCCTATTTTAGTGCTGGAGACACAAAGACAAAAATGGAACAGTCTTTGTGTTCAAGAAGTTTACTTCTAATATGGGAGACATACATATGAATCAATACACATGTCAGGAAACAAGCATTTTTTATGTACTTAATATTAGACGGGTCCCATGCTAAGTTCTGGGGACACAAAGTAAGTAGAAACACATCCCTTGCCCTGAAAGAGCTTCCAGTCTAACGAGGGAGACAACATGCAACAACCATGTATATGCATGATTTTTGTTGTTCCATCCTTTCAGTCGTGTACTACTCTTTGTGACCCCATTTGGGGTTTTCTTGGAAAAGATAATGGGTTTTTTGCCATTTCCTTTTCCAGCTCATTTTACAGATGAGGAAACTGAGGAAAACAGAGTTAAATGACTTGCCAGACTCACACAACTAGTAAGTGTTTGAAGCCAGATGTGACCTCAGAAAGATGAGTCTTCTTGACTCCCTGCATGGCAGTCTATCTACTGTACCGCCCAGCTGCCCATGTACAAGATGCATAGAATTTAAATGGTAGATAATCTCAGATGGAAGCTTCTAGCAATTTGGGGGAAAAAGAAAAGCTTCCTGTAGAATGTCTGGTTTGAGCCAAGTCTTGAGAGAAGGCAAGAGGTTGAGCTGAGGAAGGAGAATATTCAAGGCATGAGATATGGTGCGTCATGAAATTGAAAGATTGAAGACCAGAAATAAAGTCAGCATCACTAGATCATAGAGATCACAGAGCCAGGGAGCAGAGAGTAAGAAAAGTAGGAAAAATCGAAGGGACCAAGGAAGTTTGGAAAGAAAGGATGCAGATCTTAAAATAAAATTTAGTTTAAAAATAAGAAAAAGAATGGAAAGGTAGAAAGGGGACAGTTTTTGAAGGGCTTTAACAGACAAATAGAAGACTTTATATTTGATCCTAGAGGTAATAGGGAGCCACTGAAGTTAATGGAACAGGACAATGACATGATCGGATCTGCTTTAAAAAGATCATTTTGGGAGCTGAGTAGAGGACCCATACACATACAAAGCTGAGGCAGGCTAACCTTAGAGAGGATAGTATTGTAGTCAATACAGGAACAAAATGAAATTTCCATTTAATTTACTGCTTGCAATAACACCTGGCCAAAAAAAAAAGAAATATTTTGAATGAGATAAAGCAAACACTTTAAGGAGTACTTCTCAGTGTTTGACATTAGCTAAAGTGCATGACTGATGTCTGAAGTACCAGATTCAGAAAATATTAATGCAAAAGGCCTTTACTTATTTTTTCTCATGTCTCTGAGTAAAAGAATTGTGGTAATTGCTTTAGTAATACATAAAAAGAACTACATTTTAAATATTATTAAAAAGATAGCAGAAACAAATCCCTTTAAACAAACCCTTTAAAGAAACAAATCTATATTAAATTAGGGATAAAGAATGTCCTCAAACTGATTTCAGTCACCTGAACAGCCAAATACTTTTTTATGTTTAATCTTTGTTTATAGGAGAAAAGAAATACTCACATGAATTTGTTCTCTGAAACATTTTTCACCATCATAACAGAACTGATTGTTTAAGCCAAATGCTTTTTTTGATGTGTTCAACTAAAGTTAACTTGTCATTGCTTCTTGATAGCATTTTCAGATGCGTTCCCATTACATTTGGCTTTCTATTTCCTCACTTTTTTAGAACAATTTTGTTATGAAATGGCTAGCAGGAGGCAATACTATTATCAACAAGGTAGCAAGGTGTTAGTCTGTAAATACTTAATAAAAAATTCAATTTCTCACAATATTTGCAGATATAGATGAGTGTCGAGAAGCAACTCCAGGTGCCTGTGGGGATCATGCTAAATGTGAAAACGTACATGGAGGGTATTATTGTGCCTGCAAAGAAGGTTATCAGCCATCCACAGGAAAATTGCAATTTAAGCCAAATGATGGCACTTACTGCCAAGGTAAATGATATTATAAAGGTGTCTGTGTTAAGATAGAATGACCTCTTCTAAGGAAACCACCACTGTTCCTTGGGGCCCCAGTAAGGTTCATCAGCAAGATAAGTGAAACATTGTCATTACAACTATATGAGGATGCAATTGATATGCACAGTACCTTAAGTCAAGTTGCTGAATGAAAATAAGATTATTCTGAACACACATATGCACAAAAAATCAGACATGTTGAGAAATGTGCTTTTGTTTTGTTTTGTTTTTAATAGTTTGAGGAAAGGATCCATATATCATTGGAAATTATTCAAATATATCCAGTAAGCATATATGCTACTTAATAACTTGGAATTGAATTATTCAATAAAACATTTGCAGTATATAAAACAAAGTTACCAGATGGTGAATTTTCTTTTTCTACAGAAAATGTGAAGGCAAACTGTCATTTAGATGATGTCTGCATTGCTGCAAATATTAACAAAACGTTAATTGAAGTAAGTAGAATGGTTTATGCATAAGCTTTTAAGATCATGGTTTATTTTAATTTGACACTTTTGTTTCTGTAAATATGCTTTCAGAATTATTTTTTTTAGGAATGGGAGCCTCCAGTTAGACTTCTAGAACATTGGAAGTAGCTTACTTATTTAAATCTAAGGCTTAATTAGCTTGTTAATTTCCTATAATTTGTTTGGGTAGTATCAAAAATTTGATGAACTGGAAAATAACCAAACTCTTTCTGTTGCTTAGTGATAATAGTGAAGATAGAGTTTTTTTCCACATTTAATTGTACTTTGTGATTAATTACTTGGCATGATGGTAAATGTACTCAATAAAAAAAGTGGGGACAGCTGACAATATAACAAAAGCCAGCCTTATTTTGTCCCATCCAAAGGAGCACTTAAGTTCATAGGATAATTGATTTAGAATTGGAAGAAAGCTTCAAGACCATCTAATCCAATTCCTTCATTTTACAAATGAGAAAAATGAGGCACCGAATGCTTCAGGGACTTGCCCAAGATCACATAGCTAGTGTCAGAAGCAGTATTTGAACCCAGGCCTTTGTAAATCCAAGTCAAAAATATTATGTAACTATAATCTAACCATCAAAGAAGCAAATTTCAAAGAAAAGGTGGCATAAATGAATATATTGGTAAGACAATTAGTTTCTAAAGTGACTGAGTTAGTGAATCGCAGCCATGAGCATTTGGATAGCATCAAAAATAAAGTTCCCCTATCATCAAACCTAAAAGGGCTTCCTGGGTCAGATTCAAAAGTCTAATTCAATGATTAACTTATTATTTAATATTTAGCTGAGTGCTTTTTGTTAGCAAAATTATTTCCTGTTTTGATACATCTATTAATTAATGTACATTTGAATATATATGTGTATATATGTACATATACTAAGCCTACAGCAAGAAAGAAGAACTATAAGATAAGTTATTTGCTTTTGTGCAGTACCAGACAGACCTCATGGTAGCATGAATCAGCTTTGGTACCATGGATAACCACCTTTGGAGGTAGGAAAGCAAGGATCAAAGTCTTGCCTCTGACAAGCACTAACTATGATCATGGACAAGAGTTTCAGATAACTCTAAGATTCTTAAGTCATTGAGTGGATACTGATAAGCACCAGTGGAAAAAGTTTAATCAAGAGAAGCTTCTGACATCTCTGATCATGAGTCTAGAGGAGGATCATAGACTTAGAGCTATGGGAAAGGACATAAGAGGTCACCTTCAATCCTCTCTTTTTAGAGATTAGGAAAGTGAGACCCAAGGAAATTACATGACCTAACCAAGACCATAGTTACTAGGCAGAATTCAGGTGCTCTGGCTAGTGAGCCTTTCCACTGTAGCACACATTACTATAGAACTGTCCACCAGTATATCTATCCTGAAAAGATTGCTGTTATTTCCCAGACTAATTGCCTCTGTGGATGTTATCTGGTCAGATTATATAACTAATCCCTGGGTCCAAATCAAGGTTTGTAATTAGCATCATTATCATATTTACAGGAAAAAAAGCTATAATAGAGTAGACAGAGAGCTGTTACTGAATCCAGGAAGATCTGGGTTCAAATACTACTTATACAGTGACTTGTTCTAGCCAACTTTCTACGACTAAATTGTAAAGAAGGTACCAACCTTCATTGTAAAGGAAATTCCTCACCAGGAGTTTCCTGCACCAAGAAAATCACAGGTCTTATATGCACATACATACACACATATATACATATATACTTATCTGTGTATGTTTGTATGTGTGTATGTTTATTCATGTGTATGTACATACAAGTATGCATATGTACAAATGGTTGTCTATATACTACTACCCAAGTCAACAGAACATTGTCAGAATAAAAGAGTCTTATATTTTAATCTTGAAAAATAATTAGTGTTCAGTGCTATATAGTGATTTCCTTCCTTCTGGCACTGCCACCCCTCTTTTCTTCCTAGATTAAGCACATAAAGGAACCCTTGAATCTGCTGCAAGAAATCTACCAAAAATCTGGGCAAGCACTTTTCCCCATTGATGTCCTTACTAATGTCGAAGCACTGTCTGCATCTTCCCCATTCTTGAGTTACATGAGTAGCAATGTCTCTGGGAAGGAAACATTTACAAATACAACTATTAATGTAAGTAGCCTGAGGCTTATATTTTTATTTTTCTCCACTCCTGTAAATAGTGAGAGACTCCAACACTAAAAAAACATGTTTCTCCTGCCAATAGGTTTTTGTTAACACCGTAAACAATTTGGTTCAAAAGGATAAAATTACAATTTGGAACAAGCTGTCTACAGATAATAGAAGAACAAGTCTCACTAAACTGATGCACACAGCGGAGAAGACCATGCTAAGCATGTCCCAGAACTTCAAAAAGACAACCCAGTTAGAGATTAATTCAAGTGACATGGGTAAGGAAAGAAATCACTCCATATGCAACACTCTGGCCTTGAAATATGGTTTCATTTTCTTCTCAGATAAAAAAAAATTGACAGCAGAATTTTAGGTTTACACTATTGGTGTATAATACTCATATTTTCCCAAAAAAAATCATTGTAGCATTTTAATGTTAAAATTTCCTTTTTAACAAGATTTTTTTTATTTTGAATTCCAAGTTGTTTCCCTTTCTCCTGGACCTCCCACATCCATTGAAAAGGAAATCGATATGATGCCCATTATATATGTGAAGTCATGCAAAACATTTCTATATTAGCCATCAAAAATTATTTTGGCATTTTCTAATGTCAAAAATATATTAATCAATGTGTGTAAACCTATTTCTTCCCTCCTAAGTAACTCCCTCAACCCCTGCTACTCTCTGATTTTGACAGTATAGTGTGACATCTGGTGCTACCCATACCAGGAAAATTGTACTTTCTCTTCTTGTTCATTTTCTAGAGATTTTCTAATTAATCTAATTAATCAAGAAATGCTTTATCCAAAGCATTCCCCTTATCCACACATATACTTCTTCTTTTAGAATGCAAACTTCAAAATTAGCAAGACATTTAAAGAATAATAAACAATGATCCTTCCTTTTCTGGATTCTCACGCCCTTTGAGACTGTGAAATATGGAATTAGCCCTGGAATGCCTTTAGGGAGCATTCCAGGGAATTGGTCAAATTTCTGAGAGAGTCCCTGAGTTCTGTATTATATATACCTTGATACATGTCAACACTGAGGCAATTTCACATATTGTAAATAACAATCAATTGAATTTCAGAAGATTTGGATTCATATTTTGGTTTCATCATTTACTAACCATTTGAGTTTGATATATCATTTAACCTCTATGTCCCTCAGTTTCCTAATCTTTAAAATGGAGAAAACACTATTCAAGCTCCTTAATCCAATGAATTATTGTGAGGAGAACAATGCCACTCATGTTTGAAATATAAATACCACATATTATCATTGTTGCTACTATTATTGTTCATTACATTAGTATTATATCAGACTTTTTTCACCATCAAAGGATTCTAAAGCCATGTCACTTGAACTCTTACATGCTCATAGAATAAGTAAAACTGGCATTCAAAGGAATAAAGGTGGTAAAAGTAATTGGGTTAAACCAGGTATAAATAGATGAGATCTGTGTTGAAGGTGGCATGATGTGAGAGTGTTCAGGAATTGATCCACAAGGTATTTGAAGGATAAAAAGATATCAAAGGCATGGAAAATATCTTGGATCATCCTTAAACTTAAAATAAAGGCAGCCATGTAAACCATCAACTTTTATGTCTAATTATACACACAAATACACACACACACACACATCAAAATGATTTAAGATTCTTTGGAAGATAGAACGATAGATATAACTTGTTTGATGACCACTTTATGATTAATAATGGTGAGGAAATATATGCTCCCCAAAAGTATTATTCACCACTGTGATGGAGAAAATATAGCATCAAGTTCAAGGTGATGAATGATTCCTTTGAGATGGCAAGTTCCTCCAGATGGTACTGTTTTCAGATAATATTACTCTGGTTACATCATATTCCAGAAGAATGAAAATCTCCTAGGTGAGATCTCACCATTCATAGTGTTTGACCTGACTATATTACTACCCACCAGACAAAAATTAAGTGAATTAATTATTTCTGTTCTTCACATTATGGCATTCAATTAGATTATGTTCCTATACGTATGCCTGTGGATATGTGCATATATCTGCATGTACACACTTATAGAGCTCAACCATCAGGATATGTAGATCTATTTGTGTGTATATTGTGTACAAGTATGTGTATATGTTAGCCTTTATATATGCATGTATTATGTATGCATGCATATATATGTATGAAGAAGCACCAGAGTTATCTTTATGTATGTATCTAAGCTAAATATATATAGAGATACATTTCTGTAGTTATAACTCTGTATAGCTATAGATATGTATAAACTTCTATATACATATATGCATTTATATTTTGTAAGTATATATAGATATTCAAAAAGGCAACATGTGTATATACACAATATATATAAAAACACACAATGTGTACATGTTGTCCCAAAAGTTGTAGTGGAGTTTTAAATGCCTTGAAAGCTTTACTTTAACTTAAATTAAATTATTAACTTAAAACTACATTAAGACTTTTAACACAGCATATATATATATATATATATGAATGTGTGTAGATACATAAAATCTTAGACAAATAACAAAAATAGTGAATTGAACAAGATTTAAACAAAAGAATAGGTTGGAGTGCCTTTAGAAATTGCAAAAGTCCTTGAACTTCCCTACCCCAACCCACCAAAAGTTTCATCTTTTAAACATTGATATTATTATGTCAATATTGTATAGTTGCTAGTTATGGAATAGTACAGTTGATAAAAAATTATGAATATCACTCAGAGAAATAAAGATGTTTAGGGTAGATGTTAGCTAGTTGAAATGCCTAACAGAAATAAAGTCATCAGAGAAATGTATGGTTGATGAAGATGGACCATTCATGTCCAACAGGCCATGAAGAAGAGTTAATGAGTACACAGGCATATATCCTTTCAATGTCAGGAAAAGCAAAAAATGTCCTGTAACACATACAAACACACCATACCAGGCTTCAGGTACCCTGCCATGGACAATGAACACAGAATTAGAAGATGTGGATAGGTTACAATGAGTATCATTGGAGGGGACACATACATCAATGAAATCACAAACACATTTGAGCATTTTTAATATTATTAGGACTCATCATTAATGTGAAGTGAAAGATTGTATTATTGTAGTTAGCATAGAAAAAAACCTAAATTTCCATATAATAATTCCAGTGTGATTGACTATGTGAAATATACTTCACCTAAAATGAGAATCTAGTTACTTATGACATTGTATTACTGTGCCATCTATGGATGCCTTAGCATCGTAGTATTAATGACAGTGAATCATAGAGTTAGAATGCCTTCTTTTTTAGATCCCCACTTTTTACAGATGAGGGTCGCAGAAATGTCTGGTCCAATACTATTTAGAAAATAATCTCAGAGCTGTGATTCAAACCCATCTGTCTGACTTACTTTGAAAGCCAGAAATACTAAGTTTCTTTGTAAGGATTTTAGTTGTGATTTACAGTCAATTCAAAATTCATGTACCCTTACCTCATTTGATACAGGGTAAATTAAAAGTGGAATTTCAGGGGGAAAAAGTAAACATTTAAGCTACAAATACAGGGTGTCCTAAAAATCTTACTGCAGTTTGGAACTTTAATAGCCCCAAATTATTTTTTAGTTATAGTGTTTATAAGTGATAGCTAATAAGCTACTCTGGGATAGTTGTGTGGTTCAGTGGATAAAGTGCCAGGCTTGGGGTCAGGAAGACTCATCTTTCTGAGTTCAAATCTGGCCTCAAACACTTGCTAGCTACCCTAAGCAAGTTACTTAACCCTGTTTGCCTCAGTTCCCTCATCTGTAAAATGAACTGGAGAAGGAAATGGCAAACTACCTCAGTATCTTTGCCAAGAAAATCCCAAGTCAAGGCATGAAGAGTTGGACACCTGGAATGACATAAAAATAATAACAATAAGCTATTAAAGCTTTAAAACTGCATTGATATTTTTGGCACACCCTGTATATAGACCTGACTATTAGTGCTCAGATATATGCTAATTGTCCTTGTTGAAATTGATGTAGATCATGTGAAGAGACTTAATAATGTATTGTCATTTTATAACTACAAAAGTTTTATTTATTACACTATTTTAAATAAATGTAAGATTTATATTGCTTTTTTTCAGGACTCAAATTATTTGCTTTTGATTCTCATCATATGAAACATATTCATCCTCATGTGAACATGGAAGGAAATTATATAAAGATCTGCCCAAAGAGAAAAGATGAATATGATTCTAACGGTAGGAGAGCTGCCTCCTTTTATTTATGCTTTATTTTTTATGAGAACCATAGCATGCACTTAGTGTTTAATAAATATTTATTCAACTGAAAGGAACCTCATTAGATTATGTCACAGAGGAGTCAAGACGGCTTCATACATACTAGCTGTGTGACCCTGAGCATGTCATTTAACCAACTTCTAAGACTTTAAGTTGCAGAGGACAAAATGATATAAATTAATTTTGGGAATGCTTCCTAAATCATTAAGTGTGGACCAAATTGTGGGAACGTTTGTGTTTGCGTAGATATATAGTGTCCAGAAAACTGACCTGAATAAGTATTAAATTTGTGTATGTGTCTGTGTCTGTGCATTCTTACACATTATGCTTGGGTTTTTTTTCTAATTCAGTAAATCTATATCAAGAAATAGGGCAGCTAAATGGTACAGTAGACAGAGATCCAGATCTGGAGTCAGGAAGACTCATCATCTTGAATTCAAATCTGGCCTCAGATACTTACTAGCTGCATGATCCTGTGCAAGTCATTTAGCCTTGTCTCCGTTTACTCATCAGTCAAATGAACTGGAGAAGGAAATGGCAAAGTCCTCCAGTATCTTTGCCAAGAAAACCCCAAATGGGATTACGAAGAGTCAGACGCAACTGAACAACATATCTAGTAACTACTCTTAGCAGAGTACAGAACTGAGTTTGATAGATAGATATATGTATAATCACATTTTATATATTATACACACATAGTATGGTAAGCACATATATTTGTTGAACTGAATTTGTTGATTAAAAAGAACATCAACTGTAACATGCCCCCAAAATAATTATTCACTAGATTGTCATATATATACAGTTCAGTGTTTTGTGCACAGTAAGCACTTAACTGTCTATTTGCTTTGTTGGATTCAGCTCAACAAACATTTATTGCATTCTACTCTATATGTAGTAATGTACAAGAAAGATTTAAAAAAAGAAAATACTCCTTCCTTTAGTCAACGTAGAAGCTAATCAGGAAGAAGAGGTATATATAATAATAACTATAATTCAAAGCAACATATGTTAGTCCTCTAAAAGAGGTACAGGTCACTATGAGTGAGCTCATTTCCCTCTCTCTTGCTCTTAGCAAGCTCGTATCCATATGCTGTTGCTATACAGCAGACTAATTTGTTTAAAAATTGTGAGCAGGTCCCTGACCATAGGGTCTCTCCCATTATAAACTCCCAGGCTGTCACTTCCTTTTTAGGGTAGATTTGGCAGAAATATCTGTCACCTAGCAAGTTCTATGCCCCTGCTCCCTTCTCCCTGTTCAGCTCTTGTAAATTTCCCAAAAACTCACCCGCTAGGTTCTTACTGGTATTCCTGTGGAAGAAATAGTTCAAGTAAGTGATTAATTTCACTAGAGAAATTCACTGAGAATATCAAGAAACTTTGAAGCTGAATTATTGGAAGGGTTATTAAGTTACATCTTTAAGACACCAGAGGTTATGTGGTTTCTTTTATGTAAATTTGTATTTACTATACTAACTTGGTTTTTTTATTTCATTTTAGACATATTCATTCTAAATCAGCAATAGCAGGCAAGAAACAGTGCCTTCATCCTTGTCCACCTTCCCCCTCTGCAGTATTCATTTCTATTCTATAGAATGAACTCAGTTTACTAAGACACCCAAAATTATATGGCAAATAATGGCTAAATTTTCTACGAAGGTGTTTCAGTATGTTTACTTCAGTGATGCTTTGTGTATTTTACAGTAAAAGTTTGCAGCAGGAGTGTTCAGTAGTCTGCAGAGGCATGGACCAGGTTTTTGGGTTTGGAAGGGTTTTTTTTGCATTTAAGATTTCGTTTCATGTTTTAGGGGTAAAGCTCAGATAACTGCAATCGTACCACCTCACTGGTCACATCCCCAATTTACTTACTATTTAGCTGCATTATTGACAACAAAGATGAGGGGAGGGGAAAGAAAAATCTATAAAATGTGAATCTGACCAAAATGTTTAATACTATAGGTTAGGAAGGAAAAGAAGAAGCATCTAAAGAAACCAATGTGTTGCATAAAAAGCCCTCTGATGAACTCAGATTTTAAAAGAATGCATACAAAGGACAATAGAATCAGTTTTAAAGATCTAAGGGATCTTTGAGGTTGTCAAGTCCACCAACCCACTTTTTTTGCAAATGAAGAAATTGAAGCACACAGAAGTTAAGTGACTTGCCCATGGTAACCCAGCCAGGTAGGATCCAAACTCAAATCTTCCTGAGTCCAGATCCAGCACCCTATCTATCGTACCATGCTGAAAGAGAGGACGTATATATATTATCAAGAATTCATTCAAAGCTATGACATAAACCTGAAGTGCATGGTGTAATATGTGAGTAACTGATTGAACCTATTGTCTAGCCATGGTCATATGGTTTTGACTGTTTCATTCAGTATTTTTCATTGTTTACATGAGAGAAGGCATGTTCACAAAATCTGCAGATGGCATAAACTGGAGAGATGTCACTTTCAATTAATGACCAGATTTAAAAATTATCTCAATAGATAATAATGACGGACTAAAACCAATAAGTGAAATTTAACAAGAATGAATCAGTCAACCAACACACATTTTATTAAGCACCTGTTATGCCGGGAACTTCTAGGGACCAGAAATATAAAACCAAAAATCAAGACAGCAGCCTCAAAATCATCTCACAATATAGGATGTAGATGATCTAACTTTAAAGCAATTCATAGGAAAAGTTTTGAGGATTTTAATTAACCACAAATTCAACATAAGCATGTTGTGGTTACTAAGGAAGTCTAGTCAGTTTTTAATTTCCTTAATGCAGATACACTACACTTATTACAAACTCTTCAGTGAGAAAGGCAGAGACCTGAAAGCAACGAGACCTAGATGCTGGTCCCTCATTTTCCCACTTGTTTGACCTTGAACAAACGACAACTTCTTTGACCTTTCTTTTATCCTTAAAAAGGGCAGTAAGTGGCACATGGGATAGAGTTCTAGGGCAGAAGTTTCTTCTGAATTCAAATCTGGTCTCAGACACTTATTACCTGTATGATCCTAGACAAGTCATTTCACCCTGTCGGTTTCAGTTTCTTCATCCATAAAATGAGCTAGACAAGGAAATGATAAACCATTCCATTATCTTTACCAAGAAAATTCCAGATGAGGTCACAGAGAGCCTAGACACAGTGAAAAAATGACTGAACAACAAAATTTTTTAAAAATAAAACAATTTCAAGGACCATTTCTATGTCTAATGGTCTACAAAACCAGTAAAGACTTTCATTCCAAAATGTACCAGTAGGATTGTTTGGTAGTATTAGATCCCATTCTTGAGACATATTTTTTAAGAGGAACCATAACAAACTAGTCAGTATCTGGACATAATTTAGCAAGATAGTGAAACTTCTAAAAATGATGTTAAGTGAATAGCCATTGGAGGAATTAGAGATGCTTAGCCTGGAAAAGACAAGATTAATGCTAAAATGCTTAAGGGACTGGCATTTGGATAAATTTGGCTAATTTTATGCAGTTCCAGAGTTTAGGACTAGGGTTAGTAAATGGAATTACAGGGATGCAGATGGGATATGCTACTTTATAAAGTAGTAAATTCCCCATCACAGGAAGACTGCATGTTTAGGATCCAAGATTAGAATCATAGGATTTAGAGCTGGAAGTCTGTCTTCTAGCTGATATAGTTCAGCTTCTAAGCCAAAGCAGGAATCTCTTGTGCACCCACTTTGAGAAATTGTCATCTACCCTGTTTGGCAATTTCCAGTGGCAGGGAGCTCACTGCATTCCAAAGCATTCCAAGCTGTTAACTTCGTCTACTTCACTCTGAACAAAAACCTTCTCTGTAATATTCACCCACTGATCATTGCTCTACCTTTCATAGTTATACATAATATATCTAATTCCTCTTCCATATTAATAGACTTTCAGATATTTGAACACACCATGACTTCCCTAAATCATGTCAAGAATATAGAGTATAGTCCTTTAATGACTAGGAAACCAAAGTAAGTAACCTCTGGAATCCCTGACTCTCAGATTATAAAAATCTTTGACAATTTCTATACAGAACTCCCTCCTTTGTCAAATATGCCAATGCATCTAGTACCCTAGGTATGTAGTTTTCTTGTTTGCAAATTTCAAATTTTCTTTACATTACTCATCTTTATTCCAGATCTGGATATGGAGTTATATAAAAATATTTCCCACATATTCTGCATATAATTATAAAAGAGAATATCAATTTGTAATCTTAGATGTTTATAGACTGTACTCCTAAATGATTTCAACTTTTCCTTTGTTAGTATGCATGGCAGGTAAATGCCTGCTGTATTCAATTCAGTTCAATTCACTAAACCTTGAGTAAATACTTGCTTTATTCAAGACACTATGTTAGGCAATGGAGAGAGAGTCAGACAAAAATGAAAGTCAATCCCTGTCCTTGAGGTACTTATATTTTACTGGAAGGCTACAAAATATACTCAGATAAATCAATATGATGTATCTTGTAGTTTAAAGCTTTTCCATTTCCCCAAAATATTCCACATGACTTTGCATGTTTAAATGAAAATTAGAGCATGTATTAAGCTTCTGTCTAGATCTCATATGTTGTTTTCTATGGAAAAGTTCACCAAATATGCAATTTCTTTAACAGGTACCGTTGCAGTTGTATTTTTGCATTATAAGAGTATTGGAGCTTTGCTTTCATCATCCCAAAGTGACTCCCAGGAAACAGAGAGCAACGAGAGTCCTGAACAGGAGGAAATCGTGATCTCCTCAATTGTGTCTGTCTCAATAAGCGCAAAGCCATCTACACTCTACCAGCTTGAGAAAATCACATTTACATTAAGTCATGTAAAGGTAAGTTGTCTGCATCATGTTGGGACATGTTGGTCAAGCTATCTAGCTAATCTATGTATTTATAGCTATCCATCTATATATCTACTTGTTATAAATATATATGTGTTCTTATATATATTTTATATGTACATATAGAGAGGGAGAGAAGGAAGGGAGAGGGAGGGAGAAAGGGAAGAGAGAGGAAGGGGAGAAGAAAAGAGAGAGGAGGAGGAAGAAGGAAAGGGAAAAAGAGAAGGAGGTTGGGGGTGGGGGGATGGGGGGAGAGACTCAGAGAGAGAGAAACTTCTAAAACTAAATAGACTTCAGTTTGGTGTTAAGGATCTTGTTTCCTTAGAAAGTCACTTTTTCCTCAAGAAAATGTGTTATGTATTACAAGAGAATGTGAAGTTGTAGGGTCTAGTTGAAATACATCACTTTCACAGGAAGGGAATTCATGTGCCTTGTTTCCAATTGGTATGTGTCGCACAGGACTTTGAAAGTGTTTGGGCCTGGTTATGAATAAATTCACCAAAGAGATTAAGTAGCAGTAGTCCAAAAAATGTTTCATTGGAAAGTTAGCACAAGTCCTTTTATTACTTTCCTTTGAACTTTTTTAACCTTCTCCCAAATAAAAAACACGCTATCATTTTAAATTATTCTTTTACATCTTGAGATTGAATCCTCCAATGCCCTCAAAATTACCACCTCCAGCACACACCTTGTTTGAGTGCTGTGCTCTCTGTTCAGTTGCTCTCACTGTCCTTTTCTCAGGGTTTCTGGAATGAGTTTCCTCCCAAATCAGTGGGTGCCACTCACTTGAGATGTTCCAGAGAATTTTGGATGGGCATGGCAATTATGTTATAGAGGGAGTTGTTGTTTGGGGATACGTTGGACTGGGTGGTACCTAAAGGCCCTTCCAACTCTAAGATTCTACAGTGATATTACAGTCCAGATATGAAGGTTCTACTGTTATTAATGAAGAAAATCATTGCTTGCCAGACCAAAAGACATAGGCAATCTCCCCGGTTATACTTCATTCACTTCCTGCTCCCATCTTCTCAAGGCAACATTTACTAAATGCCTATTCTGCACCAGGCACTGGAGATGCAAAGAAAAATTTTTTTAAAAAATGCCTTGCCCCTATGGTTATATGTTTTCATCACTACCCTTCCATTTCTGGAACATGATCAAATCAGCTCTACTATTGTTCCTAGAAAGGATATATCAAGTGACTCCTCTGTGGCCCTAGTCATCAACCTGTAACTTCCTAGGCCAAAGTAGCTATGCATGTGTTGTCTCTCCCTATGACTGTACAGTGAAGTGTTCTTGAGAACAAAAATTATCTTTACATCTATATTTGTATCCCTGGACCTTAGCACAGTGATTGGCATGCAGCGAGCACTTAATGACTTCTATTCACTTTTTCATTCATGTATTCACACATTCATTTTTCATCTCTTTGCTGTTCTACTCATTTGTCATGGCAGACACTAGAGGAGGGGATGAGCCAGGTCCAGCACTAAATAGTGGGAGGATCAATGGATTAGATTTGGGCAACTATGCAGAGACAAAGAACACAATAGCAAGTCAATAGATGACAAATGGACAGACCCTGTGCTCTCTTGGTTCCCTCAACATGTCAAGGGTTCTCGAGCAACAGATCCAGAACATTGGGTGGATTCATGGTGGAAACACAGACAAGGAGTAGGTACATTTTAATCTGCACCATGGGAGGGGATGCCAACATTGATTGTATCACAGACCCATCAAACTAATAAAGACTCTTTTTAATATGAAAAAAAACACAACATGGAGGAACTATCCAAAGGATCGCAAGAACTGCAAGACCCAGTAGATCATTATTTGATGCTTTTGAGATTCAACATGTACCCTATGCTTGAAGACAGCGGTGGTGCAGTAGAGAAAGCATTGAACAGAGATGAAAAATCCATTTTTTTGATCCTAGCTTTTCCACTTATTGTGTGACCTTTTGCCCCTGGTTTCTTAATCTGTAAAATGAAGAGGCTGGATTGGATGGTTTCTAAGATCCCCTCTGGCTCTCAATAAATGATGAGCCAGTGTTGTGTAGTTTCTTCTATAAAATGAATATCATCATACCTGTACTCTCTACATCAAAGAGTTGTTTTAGGGATAAAATGAGATCATTTAGATAGAGGGCTATATAAATGGCAGTTATTATTTTTGTTCTCCACTTCTCACATATGGAGTAGTTGAAAATGTCTTGATTTTTCCAGGAGTAGAGTACTATTATAAAAGAACATTTTAGTATATGATTAAAATGTCTCAGTAAAGCCATATGGAGAAACGAAGTTGACCAATCATTCCCATACTTAATGGGGAAAAAAAGATGCATTTGCTATAACAAAAGGTCCAGGCATGCCTACACACAAACAAAAATATGTCACTGTACTTCAACAAACACATCGTACAGTGGAGAGAAACAAACTTGTGGAAAGTAAGTAAATAGGAATCAGCAACATTAAACATATTGTAGAACATCATGTTGAAGGGGAAAAAAAAGGTGTCAACAATTTCAGAAATGAAAACAGATTCTTCAGAAACAGAAAATCAGCCCTACTTTCTTCCAGCAATAACAGAAGAATACAATCTCAGAGTTAGGAGGAAACTTCAAGGTCAACTGAGAGCTAACTTACTCCTGAACAAGAGGTTTCTCTTCTACCATCAAGCAGTCAGCAAACATTTATTAAGCACCTACTGCATGCTGAGTACCATAGCAAAAGTTACACATATAGGTAGACAAATAGTCACTTGACCTCTGCCTGAAGACTTCTAATGACCTGAAACTCGCTATTTCCCATTCAATTTTTTTTTTAATAACTCTAATTGTTAGGATGTTTTCCCCCTTAAATTAAGCTGCTTTTCTTTTACTTCCAACCTTTTGGCTCCTGATTCTGCCCTCTGAAAAATTCAAATCCCTCTTTTCTCCTAAAGGTATTCGAAGTCATTATTTCTCTCTCTCTCTCTCTCTCTCTCTCTCTCTCTCTCTCTCTCTCTCTCTCTCTCTCTCTCTCTCTCACACACACACACACACACACACACACACACACACTCCCACGCGCACACTCCTTTCTTCCCTAGGCCAAACATTTTATATATTCGATTCTATACATCCATTCTGTACGTCTATATGTCCATTCGATAGGTCCAGCTCTCATAGAGTGTCGTTTCAAGTCCTTTCATCACTCAGATTGCCTTCCTCTAGGATCTTTTAATCTTCTCCTTATGGCCAATGGTTTACATTAGCTATATTTCTCTTGTAAATGGGGACAATAGAGTCAAAAATTTTATTTTTATTCTTTTCCCACTTTGAATAGAAAACAGTTCACTTGAATGGCTTGAGATGCAGTTGTCATAATTGCATTCAGTGTCTTTTCGCCTTTATCCTTTTTTCCGATATAGGGCTAATTTTGTCCATTGCTTTAATTAGTAGATGACTTCACTAAAAGAGCTAATTCATGAGTGATTCCCACATCAGCAATGAGTAATTTCATGTCTGTTAAAAGATAATCAATTTCACTCCTTCTAACATGTATCCATGTTGGCTAATTCCAATCTGTTCCAATTCTTCTATAACAAAATATTCATGATATGGAGATATGAGACTTCTGAGTCATATGAAAGTCTTTTGTCTCTTTCATTTCTAATTCTCAAATTATTTTTCCCAACATATTTTTTTCACTGTTCTCCCCTGTGTGCACCTTCTCAGGGAAGAAATTGAATATCAAAGTATTTATTGACTTAGTTTGGATGATGTTTTAAGTCCACCAAATTTTGCTACATTTTCAATAACAGATGTTGGGGCACAAACTGCATCTTTCCTCTTTGTCCCTCGTGGCCACTCTAAGGGAAAGTACTTGATCATTCCATGAAGCAAGTTGTCTCCTTGCCCTGGAACACATAAAGAACGAAAATCTTTTCTTCACCACGCTCAGAACTTTCAAGTCACCCTTGACGAAACATCCCATTCCAGTGCTTCATCTTAATATTGAGAAGATACAAGTTTCTCAAAGACTCTGTCATTGGATCCCAAAATCTGTCAGGGTCTGCCAGGAAGAAAGAGCTTAAAGTATTTTCTAGAAAGTGTTTTGTATAACCAACCTTGCTATTGGTACACAGACTTGTCCCCTACAGGTTAACCAACAGATGATGGATTCGTTGTCCCTAGTAACCCTTAAACAAAAAGTCAATCCTGCATGGCCTCCTTTTGCTTTTGCAGTGTTATGTAGTGGCACAGCAAAAAAAGGAGGAAGAGGAGGAGAAAGAGAAAAAAGTGAAAGGAAAAAAGGGAAGGAAAAGAAAAAGAAGCACAGGCTACTGAGAATCATGTGATTTTCTATCCTAGAGCATTAATTTAGCTATTAGTGCTCAAAATGTGACATCTCTATCCAAATACCAGTAAGATGCTATACTATGGGAGGAATTAAATCATCTTAACGTTGATAATCTTATAAGCGAAACAAGAGATCTTCATTCTTTTATTTGGCAGATATTTATTGGATACACACCATCTTATCATCAAAGTAGCTAGATGATACAGTGGATAGAGTGTCAGGACTAGAACAGGAAGATTCCCTGGGTTCAAACCCAGCCTCAGACACTAGCAAGTCATTTAACCCTATTTGCCTGTGTTTCTTCACCTATAAAATGAGCTGGAGAAGGAAATATCTCCACTACCTTTGCCAAGAAAATCCCAAATGGGGTCAGGAAGAGTTGGACATAACTGAAAAATGACTCAATAACCACATCTTACCCCTGTTATTGATGCTTTGGAGTTTTTTTTAACATTCAGTTTAAAAGATTAATATATTTCTAGATATTTATTATCCCAGCTTCTTCTGTGTAGCATAGCATTCATTCAACTTATTTATAAAATGCTAATAAGAATGTAAAATGTTTCTGGGCACATGTACAAGATTTTATCTTCATCAAACACACACACACACATACACACCTCTTCTTAGTAGCATATTCTAAGAAGCAAGTGTGAGGTCTTGAAAAGTAGGATCTATTTTTTGCACTTAACATCAGCTCTTGGCATACAGTAAGTATTTAATAAATACTTGTTGACTGATTCTTTAAAAATATCCTTTTATGTGGTCTTGTCATATGATTTCATTGTTCTGAAAATTCCTCCACTGGGGCAGGTTGTCAACTTGTCTACAATATGTAGTCTTACAAAGTCCATGAGTTTAAATGACTCGTCCATGTCACATAGCTAGTAAATTTCAGAGGCAGTACTTGAATGAACACAGGTATTCTGGACCCCACCATCACTCTATCCAGTATGACATGTCTTCTCTAGGATTTTAAAACTAGATATCCTGTCAAATTCAATATTTCTAAAATACGGCTCCTACTCCCCACCTCACAATCCACTCCCTCCTCCTAAATTATTTGTTTCTATATAGGGCGCCATGACCCTTTCAGTCAACCAGATTAGAAATTTCAGTTTTCCTTAGCCCATCACTCTCCGTCACTCTATATATTCAGTTGTCAAGTCTTTTAGGTTTTTACCTTCATGTCTTGAATCCATAACTTTTCTCAGCTCCTTCAGATGCCTACTAGTTCAGGTCTTCATTACCTCTAATGTGGATCATTATTGCAATAACCTCTTAATTAGTCTCCCAGTGCTATCTCTCTTTTCCCATTCACATGCGCACAGAGTACAGAGTGAGAGTACGAGGACAGAAAATGCAATGAGAAAATGTAACATCCAAGGGTACCACTTTTGACTCCAGTGCTTCAAAATTCAAATCACAGTATTATTAACAACTTTGTGGGTCACATGTCAGAAAGACCATTGGCAATGGAATGAACATCAACATGTAGTCTTTGTACAAAGTTCAATATTTTTATTTGTTCTCCTAGCAAGATAGTCATCTTGCCTGGGTAGCCAAGTCATTTCAAGAAGAATGCTCTTGCATTCCGAACTCTGAGTAGAAATCTCATTTGTAGGGTTGATTCGTTCACTTCTCTCATATGTGGAATTTTTAAAAGTTTATTTAAGATATTTCAGAGCCTATCCCCTAACTTCCATGCACCATGCTTCTCAGCCAAATCCCTTCCTAAAAGCAAATAGATGATATTTTTGAGAAATTTAATCCAAGAAGATTCTTTGATAAAAATAATCAGGAACGGTAATAATTTAGAAAGTGATGAACATAAAAACATGAACACCGAGTAGAAATAACAGATGGACTTGGAAAGAGCAAATGTATGATTTGAGACAAGACCTTAAACTGATCTTAGTTTAAACATTTACAAAATGGTAGCAATAATATTTACCCTTCTACTTCCTCTTCCACTCCTTCATCTTCTTTCTTTCTCTTCATCTGTCTCCTCTTTCTCCTCCTTTGTTGGTAACATCCCACTACAAGTCTATTGACTCCTTAAGATCAACGTCAATTTCTCATCTGAACTTCTTAATTTCCTACAGGACTGCATACAATTGGTGCCTAAAAATTATTTTCTTTATTGTGCAATTGTTTTATTGTCTTAGACAATATGATGTGACCAAGGGCATGTGATCTTAGAACATGTCTCCTTACTCAAGGTCAACTTCAATGATGTGGAAGTTTCAAAAATACATTTTAAGTGGGTCTACATATAATCTAAAAGCCACGCAGGAGTGGGTATAAATGGGTCAAAAACTGTACCAATGGAAGAAAGACCCAAACCAATGAGATCACAGCTCCATTGATGTCATAGAATGTTATAGTGTTGTATTTCAAATGTCCCAACAAAAATGAGAAATTTCTTTTCTTTCTCCTTCAATAAAACAGTACACTTCTTTTTCAGCCTAGAGAGAAGGGTAGCAGTGAGTGTGCCTTTTGGAACTATTCAAGTGATACAATGAATGGCAGCTGGTCTACAGAAGGCTGTGAACTGATGCATTCCAACACTACTCATACCTCATGTAAATGCAATCATCTGACACATTTTGCTATTCTGATGTCTTCAGGTGCTTCTATTGTAAGTGCATTTGGGGGTTTTATCATTTAGTATCAAGATAAGGTTTATAGGTGGGTTCATTGGGGTTTTTTTTCAGTGTTCCTAAAGATAATATATCTTTGATTTCATCTTACCTTCTTTCCTTTGGTAAATTTGCCATGTTAAATTCTACAGAATAAAAATAACCTTACATTAAAGCCTGCAAATTCCTAGATCCTTATGTGCAGGATGTATTTCATCAATGATGTAATAATTTGTTCCAGATTTCTTTGTTTCAAATGCCAGTCAGATTTTACTGTCTGCCTCAGTAAATTACTACATTATTTTCGATGTCTATATCTTGATATCTAAAACCTAGTTATTTTTATGATTGAATTTATATAATGCTTTCATTCCTCTGGCAAAAAAACTACCATTAAGACAATGTGACTAATTATTTGCGTGTGTTTCTGCATATATTCACATGTGTGTGAATACACACACATATATATGTATGTTTATGTGGTAATGGATAGAGGACTGGACCTAGAGTCAGGAAGACCTGAGTCCTACATCAACTATTTGCAAGCTGTTATGACCTAGGTCAAGTGACATTCTCTGCCTCAGTTTCTTCGTATGTAAAATGGGGATAATAATAGAGCTGAATTATATATATAATATATGACTATATATGATATATAAATATAGTATAAATATTAATAATATTAACAACTCCTAGGGCTGCTGTAAGAATAAAATAAGGTCATATTTATAAAACACTTCACAAACCCTAAAGTACTATTGAATTGCTAACTATTTTTGCCTATTATTATTTCAATGCCTCTGAAACATTCATCTGTATATATATAAGGAGAATGTGGGTGCACGTTTGTATACGTTTATTTGTATTATATGTATATGCATACACATATAGAAGGAAGGAACAGATAGAGAGGAAGACAAAGGTAGAGGGGGAAGAAGGCAGAGGCAGGCTATGTGACTTAGTGGGTAGAGAGCAGACTTTAAAGTCATAAAGACAGGGGTCAAGTCCTATATTTGATATTGACATTTGACACTGATTAGTTTTTTAAAAAAAGCTAAATGACTATAATTGATTCAGGTAACACTCTCCTAAATACAGATTTGTTGATTTTTTTAAGAGACAGGGAGTTACTACACTGTGGGTTCTCTATACCTATGAAATTGCTACTTTGGTGGCCCCAAAATTCAAGTGTAGGTGCAGATGAGAATATGTATGCACTGGAATAATGCTCTCTGATTCATAGATAAATATTCATCAGGGTTGATATTTTTTACATTTCACAATTTGTATCATAAGATAAATTAGAATAGAGGAATATCTCTGCCAATGTTTACAATCTACATTTGCGTATAACTTATAACCAACTAAGTCTTTCCCAAACTGATGTGCAGGTAAATTATTATGAAAGTTATTTTCACTGGATTCCAAGTAGTCAGAGCAAGCACACTTTCAGTTTATATTTCTCTAATTACAAGTAAATAAATAAGCAAACCAATTTTAAAGTCATTGAGCTATACTAGTTATGTTTAATAATCTATATATTTCATTTCCCTAATAACTTTATTCAACATGTTCTGAATGAATCACTGGTTTAAAAAAAGAAACAAAAAGGAAAAATTATTTTTCTAATATTTGTGAATTCAATTAAATTAGAATTATAAAAAAAATTATTAAAACACTAGCTAGCATTTAGATAACACTGATTTACACAGTGCTAAAGACACAAGTTATTCCATTTGATACTCATAACAATCCTGTCAGATAAGTGATATTATTTTATAGACAAGGAAAATAAGGTTGAGGGAAGTTAAGTGAATTTCAGAGTAACAAAGCAAAGTGTTGGACTGGATTTGAACTGAGGTCTTCTTAATTCCAGGGTTGATGGTGTTCTATCCACTGTGCCATCCAAATGATGGTAAAGATATCTTAAAATCATCATGCTAATTCCTGTCATAGCCTGCTGCTTAGTGTCTGTGTGATTAATAACTGATTTCCACCATATAAAAGCCTGTCAAAAGTACTAAAATGTTTCTCATCTAAATGAATGTTCATTTTCTGCTTATTGACCACTTGGATTAATTTTTCACATGCAAAAAAAGAGGTTCACTGGAGGTTGAGGTTCCAATGACAAACAACTGAGTTAGTCTCTTAAGAGTTTTCTTATTTTGTTCTTTAGGGTATTAAAGATTACAATATTCTTACAAGGATCACTCAACTTGGAATAATCATTTCATTGGTTTGCCTCGCCATGTGCATTTTCACCTTCTGGTTTTTCAGTGAAATTCAAAGCACAAGGACCACCATTCACAAGAATCTTTGCTGCAGCCTCTTTCTGGCAGAGCTTGTTTTCCTTGTTGGAATTAACACAAATAGTAATAAGGTAGGTCTCTGGTATTTTCTGGGTGTTTTCAACTTCCTACTAACTATTGGCTAGGGACATTGACTTCATTTGTCATCCCCGTACAGCAATTATGGAATATGATTCCCCTTCCCCACCTATCCATTTCCTTGGCTCCACAACTCTTGCCAAAAGTCAGAATCAAATGGAGGGAGAAGACTAAAATCTGGTAATGTCAGTATTATCTCATTTCTATTTAATTCTTTAGGAAAAATCTCATCATGGTTGCATATGTTTGGAAAGGAGTTTCAAATTTTGTCAGCACATGAAAACATCTCCTTAGCTCATAGGATCATAGAGCTAAAGCTGGAGATCCCTCAAAAGTCAAGTAGTTCAACCTTATTTTACAGATGAGGAAACTTACTCTATGTCATTTAATATTAAAATAAATTTTAATGTTTGTAAAGCACATTTCATAAAACAATTATGTGAGGATAGTCATAAAAGAAGTGTAATCCCCATTTTTCAGTTGAGTAAACTGAGGTTTTGATTCCTTAAGTTTCTTAACCAGAGTCACACAGCTAGTAGATAGAAAGACAGACATAGATGCTGGATACATACATACATACAAAGATGACAGATACATGGATACGTAGAAGTGACAGCATTAGAATTCAAGTCTTTGGGCTCCTTGTCTAGCGATCTCTCTATCAGGTCACTGTCTTTCAGAAGCAGTAAGAAGATTGGATCAAGGCAGAACCTTTTTAGCTGGAACTCAACAATTAAAATTGGCATTCTTAGGAAAAACATCATCCAGGTTCATGACAATTTCTTCAGTGCTTCTACATGTCAGATTACAAGACCCTTCCCTCCCTTATGGATCTCAAATCCTCCAGTAAGAGTTGAATACCTTCATCTTCCTAGTTTCTCTTTAACGCTAGCATCATTTGCAATTCTAGAACTTAAAGACGCCTCAGAGACCATCTATCTCCACATTTCACAGAAATGGAAAAGAGTATCAAAGAGATTAGCGATTTTCACAGCATCACATAGCTGATTAACAACAAAGCTAAGACTTGAACGCAGAACCTCGATTTTAACTGACAGCTAACCCTAGGCGGGTTTTTATTTGGACATAAAATTCTTAACAGTAAATCCTTTAATACATGCCAGAAAGTTTCTCTTTCTGCTGGTGCTTAGCCACAAACACACAGACACACACGCGCGCGCGTGCACGTGCACACACACAGCTTTTCTTTCTCATCGGAAGCAAAACAATTAACTTTTCTCGGATACTATCATTAGTGATGATTCTTTGATCATTTTCTTTGAAAAAGTCTAATTTTTCAGTTGTTTCAGACTCTTTGTGACCCCATTTGGGGGTTTTCTTGACAAAAATACTGGAATTGTTTGCCATTTCCTTCTCCAGCTCATTTTACAGATGAGGAATTGAGGCAAACAGAGTGAAGTGATTTTCCCAGGGTCACACAGCTAGTAAGTCTCTGAGGCCAGATATGAACTCAGTTAAGTTGAAGATGAGTCTTCCTGACTCCAGATCTGGTACTTTATCAACCTGGCTGCCCAAGAAAAATCTAAGCCTGGATCTAAACTTGTTGCCATATCAACAAGGTAGAGAGTGTAGAGAGAAATTCTAAAGCAAAGGACAGTCTTAAAGGATTTTGATATTTAGGTGAAAGAAGAAGCAAGAGGAAAAGGAGATGTTTGACATCACATAGATAAATAGTTAATTGAAAACTAAGAAATGTAGTCAATCCTTCAGTCAGAGATGATTTTAGGTCAGCAATTGGGAAATGTCATTGAGGCTTTCATTGAAATCTCTCACAATATTCTTGCTGACAAGATGACAAATTATGGGCTATACTATGCTTGGGAGGTTTAGAACATGAAGAAAGGTTGATCCTAAAGAGAAGTTCTTATGGGGTTAATGTCAACATCAAGGGAGTTTTCTAATGGAGGATTCCCATGAGTGTCTCCAAGGTCTTATGTTATTCAGTATTTTTGTCAGTGATGTGGATAAAAGCATAGGTAATATATTCATCAAATTGTCTTATGATGCCAAGCTAGAAGAGAGAAGTATCAACACTGAATGACAAAGGATCCAAAAAGATCTTGACAGATTAAAATGATGGGCCATATCTAATGAGATTCAATTTAAGAGGTATAAATGTAAATTTCTTCACTTGGCTTTAAAATATAAATTCCACAAATATAGGATGGAGGAGGTATAGCTAGACAGTGATATGTGGGGTAAAGATCTGAGAATTTAAGTACACTGCAGGCCCAATATGAAATAGTAGTATTTCATGGCAGCGAAGAAAACTTAGCATAATCTTGGGACACTTTAAGAAAGTCATGATCAGAATAAGAAAATTGGCCCCTACTGATCTCTCTTCTGGTCAGACTCCATTTGGAGTATTTTGTTCCAATCTGGACACTTTATTTGAAGAAGGACTTTACCAAAATAATATGTCTCTTGGAGAATATAAATTATGAGAAAGGAGTGGGCACTGTGACATTTGAAGATGGACTGAAGGAGCTAGAGAAGGCTAAACTTGAGAGGAGAAGATTGAGTGGATATATAACTGCTGTCTTCAAGATTATGAAGAGTTGTTTGGGAGTGGGATTAGATCATTCTACTTAGCTCCAGAGAAGAGAACGGCAGGCAATGGGTTGAAGCTGCAGAGAGGTAAAATTCAGCTCAATGGAAGGTGAAATAAACAAAAACCAAAAACAAAACTTCCTTCAAGAACTTTACAAAAAATGAGATATGCTGATTTGAGGGGTAGTGAGTTTCTTTCCCTGGTAATCTTCAAGCAAAGGCTAGATAACTGCTTGTGAAAAATGTTATAGAGTTATTAGGTTCAGAGTTTATACTCACTAACCTCTGATGTCCTTGCTAAGCAAGAGAGTCTGTGACCATGGCCAACCCAATACATCTAACCTTTGCTACAATCTGAGTGACCTTGGGCAAATCATCCCAACTCCTTGGATCTCAGCTTCCTCATCTTTAAAATGAGGTTATTTAACTAGATGATTAAGGCATAGTGCTTGAAACCCTGAATTTACAATCAGGAATACCTTACCTACCTTGGACAAGTAATAGTGATGTGACCCTGGGCAAGTAATTTCAATCGTATGAACCTCAATGGCTCTTCTTTAAAGTAGAAAATATAAAGACATATTGCCAGTATGGTTATTTGGAGAATCATACAAGAAAAGGCATTTAAGTATTTCACAAATCTTACAGAGCCAAATAAATATCAATTATAATGATGATATGTGACTCTAGTCAGGTTTCTTTACTTCTTAGTCATTCCCAAGCCATTCTCCAAGACCACAAATTGTAGAGTAAGTGCTAACCTATATTGATAAAGAGAGTTTCCTTATCTAGGAGTTCTCTATACCAATTAAATTTCAGGTTCAGTTCCTATTCCTATGTGTACGTGTTGCCCAAGAAGATCATACCATCAAAGAAATAATGACATGACTTGCACTTGACTTTGTTTTGAGTGAGGGAGGGTTGTGCAGGTCACCAGCCTCACTTTTCCTCCAGAGTTATCTGAATCCAGTGACCAAATATTCATCAGGATGACTGGAGATGACCCAGAATAAGGCAACTGGGGTTAAGTTACTTTCCAAGGTCACACAGCTAGTGAGTGTCAAGTGTCTGAGGTGAGATTTGAACACAGGTCCTCCTGACTCCTGCACTGGTGCTCTATCCACTGCACCCACTTAGCTGCCTTCCTATTCCTATAATAAAGATCAGAAGCACCAGCATCTCCTCTAAGATCCTTCCAGGACTAAATCCCTTTATCTTTAAATATTTTTACAAGGTTAAGGAACCTTCCTATTAAATTCTTTTTTCTACATAAATTTATTTTATTTTTAATTTATGGAATAAAACAAGCATCTCTAACTGTTAAATTCACACAATCACACTGCCAAGTGGCATAGTTAGGGAAAATTATGCTCTATAATACTAGTGAAAATTTGTTTACAACTTCCCTTTCTTTGGTTGATTTCTAGCTCTTCTGTTCAATCATTGCTGGATTGCTACATTATTTCTTTCTAGCTGCCTTTGCATGGATGTGCATCGAAGGCATCCACCTCTATCTCATCGTTGTTGGAGTCATCTACAACAAGGGATTCTTACACAAGAATTTTTATATGTTTGGCTACCTCAGTCCAGCTGTGGTGGTTGGATTTTCAGCAGCCCTAGGATATAGATACTATGGGACAACAAAAGTGTAAGTGATTGCTGTTTCATTGATGTGTTTGCTATAATCTTAGACATGCTTTGCGGGGGGAGTGGTGCGGGATGATTCCTAATTTCTCTTTGCTCACATTCAACATATTTACAACCAGAAGTCATACCTAGAAGGGTATTCTGGTACACCCATAAAATTCCTTCCTTTTCTCTTCATTGGAAGTAACTGTTATGCTGACATGTGTTTCTTGGTAGGTCTGTAATTATAAGTTACATGTCATTTACTTTTGTTTTCTTCAAGATAGGTACTAGACCTGTGGTTTTCTACAGGAACTCCTAAGAATAGAAGCTCCTCCTACAAATCAATCAATCCATCAACAAACATTTTTAAGGACCTACTCTCTGCTAGGCACCAAGGATACAAAAAGAGGCAGAGATGGTCTATATCCTTAAGGAATTTACAGTCTAACAGAGGAGACAACATGCAAGCAAATATATACAAAACAAACCACACACAAGATAAATATGAAAAAGATAGAAGGCACAGGAATTGAGAGATTGGGGAATACTTCCTGGGGAAGGTGGGATTTTAGCAGGGATTTAAAGGAAGCCAGGGAAGCTATAGTTGGAGCAGAGGAGGGAGAGCATTCTCAGAGGGAGATAGCCAAAGAAAATACTCAGAGCTGAAAGATAAAGTGTCTTGTACATAGAACAAACATTTAGGACACCAGTGTCACTGAATGGAAGGGTATATGTTGGGGAGTAAGGTGTAAAAAGATTGGAGGGAAAGGGGGACAGCTGCATTTGAATGACAGAGCATTATTTTATTTGCTCCTGGAGGCAAGAGGAAGAGTTTATTGGATAACAGTTCAGTTTAGCACCTTCTTTAGAACTTATGGTCCAAGAGAGTTGCTTGAGACACTAAGAGGTAAAATCACTTGCTCGGGGTCACACAAGCAATATTTATCAGAGACATGACTTTAATCCTTTTCTTTTCTACTCTATGCCAGTTCTCTTATCTCTTACACTATACTACCTGTGTAAAACAGTTTATCAGGACTTTGGGGAAGTACCAAGTATTTATATTTTTCAATGTCATGCAGTATAAAATATAAGAAGTATATATATCTTGATCCATATCTGTATCATCTATATCTATTTTTATTTTATTTTTACTTTTCAGATGTTGGCTCAGCACAGAAAATAACTTTATTTGGAGCTTTATAGGACCAGCATGTCTCATCATTCTTGTATGTGTATTTTATTTCTTTTTTAAAAAAATTTGAGTAATCATAAGCTTCTTAATAATTACTATCATTATCCTAAGGACAGCCATATGTAAAAACAAAAGCAAGGATATTTCTGATCATTACTTATCATTCTGCTTTTAAAGCTGCTAGTCAGAAAAAATAATATTTGAGAAAGGTCATTTCATTTTATTCTTTTCCTTTCTGTCTTTTGGGGGGAATGGAATAGACAAGAGGGAGTCATTTCTAGTTTATAAGGAAAAGCTTTTTCCTGCTGTGGTATCTCAGCCTTATTCCGGAAGAAATGGCTACAGGGAGTATGCCAACTGACTGGTAATCTGGCATTTGGGATGTTACGTTACTTAATCTTTTATTGATGATCGGTCATCTCTGAAGATTAGACTGTCATCTCTACAGTTTTATCATTCCTATGTACCCTGTCATCATAAAAGCTATTTGATACTAAATTGCAACGTCAGAGACAAGAACCCACTATTTCTCACGGGTAGACAAGTCATCTATTGATAGGCCTATTTCGTCTGGAAAGAGGGCCTTTTAATTCGTATTGGAAGTGTTTTCCAACCTGCAAATTTGGCAGGTATTATGTGTTCCATTCTAAATAGAGATATTTTTATGTGTCTCAAGAGCATTTCTAAGTGCTGGAAGTTTTCAGCATCCATTCTGACTATAATAGTCTGACAATGAATGTGAGAAGTCTAAAAATAATTAGGGAATGACATGATTATCAGAGAAGGCACAGTGGAAACACCTTTGGGCAACTTTGGTCTGTGTCTTTCGAAGTGATGGCTATCTTGTTATATTCTTTTTCTTATTCCCTGTACTCCTGTATCTTTCCATTTGGAGGGAGAGGAGGCAAGTATGGGTAAAAAAAAAAATAAGGTGATTAGTGAAATGCTTTATAATTGGGAAAATATATTTTAAAATGCAGCAAATATCACTTCTCAAATGTGACTGTGTGAACAGAAGTTCTGCCTGACATTTTGATGGGGAGAGGGGAGGAGAGAATGGGGTAGGCAGGTTGTCTAGGCTTGTGATTTCACCAGTTTAGAGGAATCCTTTTGTGAAAATTTTCCTTACCACTGAAGACTGGGAAGTCTTCTGTAATCAGTAGTCTTAGAGATTTCCTGGGAATTTAAGATATGAAATTATTTGGGTCACGGATTGGGATTTAAAGCCAGAACGTACCCTAGAAGTCTTTGAATCTCATTTAACACGTACTAATAGAAGACCAGACAGGCTCAAGGTCCACAAGTAGCAAGTAACACAGATGGGACTCAAACCCAGGTCTTATTCTAGATTCAGTCCTCCTTCTAGTAACATGCCCTTCCTCCCTTGCCTAGACTCACACAACTAGTATGTGTCAGAGGCAGGGTCTTTTTATCTCTCTTAGCCAGCATACTGTACTGCTTATCTTCGAATCCTTTCAGAATCTAAACAAACATGAGAAACCAAAAGCAACAATCATGATTAAATTTGGATTACAGCAGAACTTCTTAACCTTTTTATGGGTCCCAATACCTCTTAATTCTGATGCCTTTCCTCTGTTAATTATTTCCAATTTATTCTGTATATATCTTCATTGTACATAGTTGTCTCTTCCATTAGATCATGAATTCCTCGAGAATAGGAACCATCTCCCGGTGCTTAGCACAATGCCTGGCACATAGGCACTTAAGGAATGCTTATTAACTGAATTATTGTCATGGACATTCTTGGTTCCAGTGAATCCTGTGGTCTCATTCTCAGAATTAGGGTTTTATTGCCTGCAGTCATAATTGAAAGAAAATATTCAAATTCAATTAGAGGTTAGTGAAAATTAAAAGATAACTTTCCCCAGGTTCATAGATCCTCTGAAATCTATCTATAGACCTGCTAAGAACCCCTATAACCGAGTAATTCTATCCATATATACATGTATGTATATATAAATATGTATAATATAAACAATTCATGTATAGACATATACATTGCTATACATATATTGATAAATATGTCTATTTATAATTATGTACATATATGCTTTCAAATATTTTAATGGAAAGATGTTTTTAAAATCTTAAAAATTGTATTCTAAATCTTTAAAGGCTTAGAAGCATCTGTTTGATTCTTCAAAAACTCAGTTGAATCTATGATCTCATGATGTAGCTATTTTCAAAGGCACAAATCACAAGCTATTCTAGCCTTCCTGACCTCTGTAACTTGCCCATTTTTCCCTCCATAAGTTTGTCAGAGGGGGTCAACACAATACATTGTGGGCTTTCCTTGATTTCTCTAAACATCAAAAGAATTTAATGGAGTACACAGTGTGTCCATTGTCCATCTTGCCATATGAACAGTCTCCCTTTTTTTCTTGCTCATCCCTGCCTTTTTATGACATCTCTTATTCCAGTTCTACTTTGTTATTTTGTGATTTTAATTCTTGCAAGCATTTTGTTTTGTTTCAGAGGTTTATTTGGACATAAATGGACCTTAAAACTAATCACCAGAAACAGTAATTCCAAAGCTTAATTTAAAGTTTAGGGAGAAAAGAGTTGAGAAAATGAGTGGAATCTCTTAAAAGAAGTAGTATTTTCATTCCCTAGTGAACCGTCACAGGTATGTAACCAAGTACAAATCAGTCATTGCTAGCATTGTTCAAGTTTGTATTTTGTTCCCAACCTAAAGAATGGATGTCATAGACTTCATAGCATTTACTGAGCACATGTAAGGGAACTGCTATTTCAACTACTGAGCTCTCTATCAAATGACTACCATCATTTCTCCATAGAGAATTTTCATTCCCTCCAAATGGAAGAAACAAGTTTTATAAATGGTACTTACTGGCTCTTATGAATGAATCCCTGTGATATTTGTGTTTGGGGATTACAAAGTAAAATGCATTTGAGACATTCAGTAGAATGATGACGAACAAATCTAGCTTGTGCTGATGGCTTCTGGACCTCAGTCTTTCCTTCCTACCCAACCACCCCCCAAATACCTAGTCTTCTTTTAATCCACTTCAGTAACTAAACTCAAACTACTCCCATGTTTCCCATCTCGAATCTAAGCTCCATTCTTTGATTTCTTAAGTGGCAACCCTACTTCCTGAGGTGTTTGCTCATTAATATGAAGGATCTCTCATACTTCTGAAGTGTCAACCAGTGGCCCAGTCGATCCTATCTGAGAATGATGCCGTGTGTCATTTTAAGATTGCAACCAGACATGAAAAGAAGCAGGTCATGCATTTGAAAGATGGGGTAGTACAAGAAAGGGGTTTGTAAACCTTTGTAAAGCAAGCTGCAAACTGGAGATAATTTATACAGTTTATTACTTCCTTCTCATATTTCTAATCTTTATTACTGAAACAATTTTAACTATACTGCCGATTAGATCAAAGTATAGAAGGGTGAAGAAACAGTTTGTGAAAATAATTTAATTTTTAAAAAGAATTTGATAAATTTTTTCAGCACTGAAGAATAATGTTTGCTTGACTGAGACAAACACTAATTAAGTGTTGGCCAAAAAAAAGACTATTTAAAAATTAAGCTTTCCTTTGAGTTTAAGTCTTTGCCTCTACAATCGAGCAGTTGTCTGTATGGTCTTCGTTGTTCCTTTTTTAACTCTTGATCTTGCATTTCCTTATATACTTCTCACCCAGTCTGGATTTTTTCATTCCTTTTTAGCTTTCTGCCTATGTTGAGACCTGGTTAATTTGCAGCCCTAAAACCCTGATCATGTCAGCATTTACTTTGTCATTCTCAAATGCAACAATGTATCTTTGGCCTCTCTTCAGCGATTCAGATCTTGATCTAAATGTGCTTGCCCAGCTCATGTCCTTGTTTATGGTGTGTTGCATCCTGTGCATGGCCACTATCAGCTCCCCATTGTCCATTGGGTTGGCCTCAACATGAATTCTTCAGAGTGCAGTCTTTCACGACCAGAAGATTATTGGTATGATTATTCTAATAAATTAATTGGAGCAGACACATTTCAAGGTAGAGGTAGAAGAGGTTGCAGCTAAATGAAACTTTAGCAGGTGTCTTATTTAACTTTCCCATTTTTCAGATTAAGAAACTGAGAGCCAGGTGTGTGAAATGATTTGTCCAAATTCAGACAGATAGTGAGTAGCAAAGCCAGAATCATGTCTCGTTCCTTTAGCTCCAAATCATGAACTCCTTCTACTCTACCACTCAACAGTAAGAAGCATTACTAACCGAATGTCTAAAGTATATTGTATGCCTTGTTACAGTTTTCAATAAATTCTATAGAAATAAAATAAAAAAGACTTTAAATCATAATTTATTTATAACATAGTGTGTTTTGATGACTGTATTTAAATTGAATTAGAAATGCTACCCACTTTAAATTCTTAAAGGTTATGGTTAACCACCTTAACATTTTAATTACATGTTTTAATTTAGTAGTATTTTATTTGTTGGGAGGTTTGTGTGATGACCTCAGTGATTCAGTGTTTCAGTATTCTGCCCTTTCCCCCACATTTTGTACTTTCAAGCAGCTCAATGCCAGCTTTTCATGTTTTTTCCAATGACAGAATGACCTTGACATTTCATGATTTTCTACTCTTCACCAATGGTTCATACCTTTTTAAATAATAGCTTGTCTTAATGGGAGAAAATAGATGGAAAAAATGAAAACTTAGAATAAAGAATACATCCGCGGTTTCTATTTTTTTCCCAGACTCATGTGTGTCTCCTAACTGGAAGCACTGTTCCTGATAAAGTCTTTGGGATACATAATTTAGTAGCCTCATGAAAATGAAATAACTGTGGAAATTAATTGGTCAAAGGATATAAGGGATATTTCCACAGATTTTTTTGGTCTTCAATTTGGCATGGGGCACATTTTAGGAAAGGAATTGATAAGTGGTAGAGAATGCAGTGGAAATTACCCAGTATCATGAAGGGTCATGAGATCACACCCTAGAAAGTTCAGTTTAAGGACCTAGAGATATTTATCTCAGAGAAAAGTCTTGAGGAAGGGGAGATGATAACTCCTTTCAGGTATTTAGAGAATAATGTGAAAGAGGAATTAAATTTGTTCTATTTCCCTTAAAGGGCAGAATGAGGAATGATATGTACAAATTACAGAGACAGGTTTAGGCTAGATGGATGTAAAGGGGAAAAAATAACCTAGCAGACTCTCCAGAAGTTGAATGGACAGCATCAGATATTGTGTGATATAATGGAGTTATCCAATGCCAGATCTGGAATCAGGAAACTATGGGTTCAAGTTTTCACATATTTACTTACTAAGTGGGCCTTAGAAAATGTTTTCCCTCTCAGGGTCATTTTTTCTTGTATGGAAAACATTGACGATGGTGATGACATCTACTACGCACAGTTATTGTGAGGATCTGATGAGATAATGTATATGGTGCACTTTGCCAAACTGAACACACAATGTAAATATGAACTATTATTATTAGGAACCCAAGAAATGAATGATTCACTACTTTTTAGATATGTAATAGAGGGAATTCTTAGGTTGAAATATTACATAATAATACAAATAATAAAATATTAATTTGTATTATGATGCAAATTTATCCTTTAATATATGGAGTATTCAGTCTCAAATCCATTATCCTTAAATCCTTTCTAACTGAATTTCTGTGCTTCTGTGATATTGGATCTGATAAAGACCCTTATGATCACTTAATTAATGTGGTCCTACACTGGGGAGGCAAAGTGAAACTAAGCTATTGTGACTGGACCTGGAGACAGAAAGATCTGAGTTCAAATCTCTTCTCAAACATTTACTAGCTGTGTGACACTGGACAAGTCACTTAACTTCATTTTGTCTCAGGTTTCTCAACGATAAAACAGGGATCATAGCAGCACATACTACCTCCCTTGTTTTGAGGAGTAAATGAAATAGCATTTATGAAGCATTTAGCGCAGTACCTGGTACATGGTGACATGGTTTGCGATCTTGTCTGACTCGGTGACACCAATTGGTGTTTTCTTGGAAAAGATACTGGAATGGTTTGCTATTTTCTTCTCCACCTCAGAAAGAAACTGAGGCAAACAGGATTAAGTGACTTGCCCAGAGTCACACAGTTAATTAGTATTTGAGGACAGATTTGAACTATGAATGCTTCTTCTCTTCCCCTACTGTGTGACTGATTGTGATTACAAATAAGTTTTATAACGACATCACCCAAAATATGATAGAGAAGGCTGCGTTTGTTATCTAGAGAGAGACACCAAAAGGATAAAGGAACAGGTCTAAGTTGCATGCTTTTAACTCCTCTCCAACCCCAACCCTGAGCTTCCCACACAACTCTTAGGTAAGTTCAGAGAGACAAAGCAATTGCAGAATAAAACTCAAGAATAATTCCTATAGCTTCCATCTTCTCGATGTTCTTACACATTCCTCCTATAACATCTAGTCTGTTATTTTACTTAGAATAAGTGTCAAGCTTGCTTCTTTCCTATCTTGTTGAAGAAAGAAAAAAAGCTAGTCTGGCATCATATGCTCTCTTTCCAGTTCTAAATGAGGTCTTTTTTAAAGTACTTGCCAAAAACATCATGTACACAACTGCTACAGTGTTTACTAAGATTCCTAATATCCGTGAGCCGACCAGCCAGACTTGCTGATTTATACATGCTCAGATCTTTCAAGTATTCTCTTCCTTGGTTTCTATTGATAGCTGTTTTTGCAGTCTCCATTAGATCTAATTGTTCAAATTCCTTTTTGTTTTCTTCATTTCTTTCATAGGATTCAGGTTGAAAAAATGATTTTAGCATTCCAGTCTTTTGAAAGTTTCAATTAAGTTCACATTCCTTGTCATGCGTTACTAGACCTATTTCTTTAGAGGGACTTTTCTGCCAAATTATTTTCTTTATCCCTACAGTTCTTTGTCACTAATAGAATAATTCTATCTGCTTTATTGCTGTCAACAGCTTTTTTCTACAACCTTTAATATATGTCTTGCTTTTCACCTCCTTCACCAAGCCATCATGGAGCTGAGTACTTCATGATGATTTTTCCTGCAATCCGCACTTCCTCAGCACCTTATTGTGGCTTATAGGTGAAGTAGTGACTTCATATTTCTAAATTTCAATACACAGATGGCACGATGCTCTCACTGTTGTGGAGGTCATTGTCAATTTTGTCTGCCCATCCCATCATGCTCTTTTCTACTTCATTGTTGTTCAGTCGTTCCATCATGTCCAACTCTTCGTGATGCCATTTGAACTTTTCTTGGCAAAGATACTGCCATTTCCTACTCCAGCTCATTTTCGTGACTCCAATTTCAGTGTTCTCAACCAGGTTACCACCAAGTTGCCTTAGAGTGGAGGACACCAGCAAAGAACTGAATGAGTAAAAAAGAAAAAGTTTTGCCACATGGCAAGAGTGAAGGATCACTAGCGGATGGTCATTGTTCCAAGGGTAGCTAAAAAATATCAAGGGAACTAGAAGGGCCCCTTCACATTGGGTAGACTTCCTAATGGGCAGGGTAGGTGATGCAGCCAATAGAGTGTTGGGCATGGAATCAGAAAGACTCATCTTCATGAATTCAGATCTGGCCCCAGACACTTACTAGCTATGTGACCCTGGGGGCAAGTCGCTTAACATCTTTTAGCCTCAATTTCATTATCTGTAAAATGAGAAGGATAATAGCACCTACCTATATGAAGTAACATAAGTATGATACTTTGTGAGCCATAAAGTGCTATATAAATGCTCGATATCATCATAATCATCATCCTGCTTCTCCTATGAAATTCTTTAAAATCTGTTTATGTCCATTGAGTATCTCTCCACCACCCATGAGGTGTTCTTCAAGTGCATTTCTTTGGAGACTCCATGACTTACCTCATGTGGATGTTCAGCTATGAGCCCAGCTAATGGTCCATATGCAGTGACTGGGAGTTACTTCTCTTTTACCTTAGACTCCTCTACATGTCAGCCAGACTCAGCTGAAAACTCCTTGGCTGAATGGACTCTGTCTTCCTCTGTATTTCCCTTGAAAAGCACTGGTTACATCTGCCTAGGTACTGAACAAGTGTTTTTCTTGCCTTGTACCTTCCTTTCTGAGGTTTTTTCTTTGCTTGGAGATTTTTTCATTTTTCTTAAGACAAAAAATATTTGTTCTTTTTTCTCAGTTTTCTGCCTTTTACAGAATTTCTAATTTGAAGACCATAGATGTTCATACTAACATCTAAGAATTGACCTTATAAGGTCAACATCCAGTATGCCCTTTCTCCATTTCCTACATGCCTGAAAGTTTCCCTCTTAAAATTGTACTTATGCTTATTCATTAGAAATATCTTTCTTACCCTAGACCTGTACTTAGTCCTTAGTGGGAACCTACTAAAAAGATTGTTGATTTATTTTATTAACTAACAGAACCTAATTAAATATCATTGCCAACTGTATCTCTGACAACAGAGTTACCTGAAGAAGGCACTGAAATATAAATTAAATAATCCTGTCCCTAACCCTATTTCTCTCACTATGTCACTTGGTAAGCTTTAGGAAGTAACTTCCCACTCTGTCTCTGAGCTGTCATTTGTAAAATGACAATAACAAGACTTGTTCTGCCTAACTCATAGTGTTATTATAAAGACAAAACTTAGAAAATAAATATAAAAACATTTTAAAAGTCAGCAAAGTTAATGCAGTTTAGTATTGACTGTTATTCTAAAAACTGTTTTGCATCATTTCTTGTATTTTTTCGTACATTTTTTCATGACTTTTCATATAAAATTGGCTTCTTTAAACATTACAAAATAGATCAGCCTCCTTGTGTAAGCCAATTGGTTTAGGATGTCTCAAATGCTGTTTTAAAATGATTCATTACTCTCCTCCTTCTCCATCTTTTCAGTCCTGTCTGGATGCCTGAAACTGTCATGATTAAAATTGCTCTTGAGTTATGATTATTCTTTAGAAATTCAGGTACAAAACTAGGTCTTGATCAAATATCTCCCACATTTGTCAATATCTATCACTGTTTTTTATCTTATCTCCTAGGTTTTTTCATCACCATCTACTTCATTGTGAAATAGAAAATGACTTTTCATTTTAATACTTTTGATATATGTCCACTTTTTCCCCTTTACTTCCTGCCCTACCATCAGTCTGTGGTTCTTTCCATGTGCAGTGAAAAAACACATTTAAGAATGAACCCACAAGATTTTTTGTGTGCCCACTAGATCACAACATCCCTCATTTATACCCATTATTAGCTGTCTTTTTTTTCCAATTACTTCCTGAGTTGGATTTAAAGAGTTATTTTTATATTGCCAGTGCTACTATATTTTTTTAATCTCACAAAGCTGTAAGGGTTGAGCAGCAGTTTAATACCTAAGATTATATACTAAGATTAGAAGATTAGCTATATTAAAAAAAATAATATGTCAGTTGTAGATATAACCTATGGGAATACCTTTCTAAGTGAGAAAGTCTGCAGTTGATTAATGCCTTTCATTGTGGTCTACCTATATGCACGGGCTGATGATAAATAACCTCTCATTGAAATATGTAAGTTGTGATGAATTTTAAATACTTTTAGGTAACTTATGATATGGGTAAATAAGGGCTGTGGCTTTGAATATTTCCTTAACTCAAATGTTATCTCTGAGCTAAAGATCACAGCACGTTGGAGTATATACTTTATAGTAATATACTCTTCAAATACTCTGTCCCTAAAAAATACTCCTCCATTTTAAAAAGAAAAAAAGAGGTAGAAAAACTGAAAATAGCACTGGATTCCAAAAGGTTTGTGGAAGTTAATGAATTACAAAAATTAATAAGCCATGATGAGTCATTAGTAGAAATTGAGATGTTTTGTGGTCTATATCTAATTGTCTTTAAATTCACATCTAAGAAAGCAACTATACTCTTCCCTAAAATGTCTTCCGATGACATTGTCTGAGACCATAATGGGCTCAATCAGTAGTGAATTTGACTGGGCATTTCCCAAGGCATACATGTCATATCCAATACCTAGACTGTAACTTACATGAAGGAAGGAACCATGTTTTTATCTAAACTTTTTGCCTCTCCTGGAACTGACTACGATGCTTTTGCTTGATGAATATTTATTGATATGTTGATCTTGTGTCATCATAAAATTGTGGGGGGAAATCTCTTCCAACGGTGACCAAACTAGGCCAATATGAAAATATTTCATTGATCTTTTGCCTCTGGCACTTTTACCAAAGGAACAGAAGCCCCCTTCTGTTCCAGAACTGAGGACCATTTTGTGGAAGTTCTTTATAGATATCATTAGTTATTATGATTTGTTACGCATTGCTGCATCCTCAGACTCTATCACCAAGTGGCCAATCCTACTGTGATTTACTTTTGAGTGTTTAGCTAGACTGGTCCTCAGGAAAACAGAGACAGTCTATTGCTGGCACCATGGTTGAAGTCTTTCAGGCAGAGTCAAGCCATCCTCTGATATATTCTAAGTTTCATCAGAGAAGGAAATTATTAGTGAAATCTGAAAGTGCTATCTTCTAACCCATAGCTTTTTTTGATACGCTTTTGTTATTTATTTATTTTGGCATCTTTTGATCATTTATTCTTGTTGAGGGTTTTTTAGGTCTTGAATTAATCGTTCCAAATTTCACATTTTTATTTTTCACCTTAATTTGCATGACTAATCTACAATCAGATAAAAAATAGAGAATTGAAACAAGCAAAAAATGACACTTGATGCAGACCTCAGAGTGTCAAATGTGCAGCATGTCACAAAAACCATATTTATTATTAGTGGGTATAAGTATGTTTTCCCCAAGAGCTTAAAGACCCAGGGACCTATGCTGCCTGCTTGCGTACTTTAAGAATATAGCATTGGTAAGAGGTCTTGTCTTCTTTGATGAAAGTCTATCTCTTGTTGCATTCTTTTGATATCAGTAATACCAAATCAATTTATCTGAACGCCTCCTATTGTGTGGGTTAGTTTAGTTCATGTTGGAAAACATTTAGGATACACTTCCTGTATTCAAGGTAAGGTAAAGCCTGGCATAGTGAATAAATGACCAGCGTCTGAGTCAGAATGACCCAGGTTCAAGTCCTACTAGCTATGGGACTTTTGTAAATCAGTGCAGTCCTCCTAGAGAACTGCTGCTAATCCTAACTGATAAAAGGGAGCTGACTCACCGGTAATTTTCTACCTTACATCAATGAAATCCCTCCTCCCTCTGACTCTCCCCCACACTAGGCTCACAGGGGAGACAAAGATACAGGGCAGCTCCTGCCTTCAGATAAGTCATATTGTACTATAGGGAAACTCTATAAATATATATATAGATATATGCATATCTATATATATACATACACGTATATGTATAATATACATGTATGTATATATACATATATGCACACACAAATACGTGTGTATATATACACATACATATACACACATACAAATAAGTTGAAAGGATCAACAAAGTTATACAAAGAATTACAAAGGAAAGGTAAGAGCCTTTTTACAGAAAGGATCAGGGAAAGGAAAGTGTAGGAGGGGTAACTGAGCTATGCTTCTAAGGAGGGGGAATGTCTTTTCATCAAATTTTGTATGACCTTCAGATACTTAGCACACTACTTTGCACACAGTTGGTCACTAATAAATGCTGTTGAATGAATGAATATCTTCATGAATGAAAGCTTTCCAAATGGATTAAGATTATAAGTGTTTGAGTTTCTTTAATTTTTCTTCAGGACAGCATTTGTTGGTTATGATTTGTGCCAGCATTTGGGGTTTTTTTTTAAGAGAAAATTATAGGCATAACCTACAAAAGAAATGAATAAATAAATAAAGGCCTTCTTGAGAATACGTTCAGAAATGTTGACGTTGACATACTTGCCAAATATGCTATATCTGGAGCATAAATTATAAACTTTCTATTAAATTTTCATAGCAATGCATAATTTTGTGACAAAATTAATACTTATTTAGACAAGGTCTTAAATATATTTAGCTATCAAGTATTCATATTTTAAATAATTGAGATTTTTCAGAGCAATTATAATTGCAAAATCTCGCATGTACAACTGCTGAGCATTTTTTTATTCTAATTTAATTTTTAGTGTCTCTTGCTGCTCTCGCCCCCCTCCCCCACCTCCAGCTTTCCAATGCTCTACATGACTAGTGCTGTAGCTAAAGCATTTACAGAAGTACTGCCAATTGGGAGGAAATAATAAGAAAAATCATACAGGAGACAAAACCGAGACGGCTTGATTGCCAGGTTGTGAGCAATTCTGTGCAATTAATATGGCAGACTTTTTTTAAAAAAATTGGAAGTTTAAACTGTTGCCTTGTTAACTGTTTAACACTATGGTACCCTAACTAAAATAGCACATTGGTTGAGAAAAGACCACTAATTCCTGCATGTCTTTGTCCAAGCAGACACAGTGACCTATGTCTTTTGCCCTTGATAAAATTGGGGATATTGTAAACTGATTAATTTCAAGATAATACGAGTAGCTGAGAAAATATAGCAGTTCTGAACATCACACATTTCCAAGGGAGCCAGATTCCATCTGATGTATGTAAAAAATTCAAGCTCGCATCTAAAGGAGCAGCAGGAGAAATTTTCTCATTCTTTTTGGTAAGATCTGACATCAGCATATAGATGGCTTCATCAATTATTGAGAATGAGACTAAGAAAAGAAAAATGACTGATTTGGGGGGATTCATTTTGAAGTCTGAATTTGAGGCACTCAGACTGAATCAGGACTTGTATATCTAAATCTTTCAGAATTATCTCCTGCTTTTTCACTAGCTCTTCTTGCTAAATTTTCCAGTTCTAGAGAGACAGGCACTGAACAAGCTCTAATACACTGAAACTAGCAACATAGGGTGACCTCTGATCTTATACAAGGAATATGTATCATAAAGGAGAACACAGATTCCAGTCCGTAAATAAATACCCCTGTAGTTGGAATAAAAAAAAAATCAAAAGACTTCTAAATTGAATGATGACTTACTTTCTCTTTTTAGAAGTGGTCTATTTATTTGGTCTAGCTAAATGTCACCCCTGTGTCCATTTCCAGTATTTCCTATAATGCAAGGTATGGAGGGGGATATCAGAGGGTTTCTTTCTCCTTTTTCACAACCTGATGTGCATATTCTCCATGTGCAGTCCTGAAAAATCTTCAGGGATTGATGGTCCAAGAACTGTAAAGCAAACTGATTGTGAATCAGTGTTCATTACTAAGTTTGCGTATTTTAAATCCTCCAGTAAAATAATGGGAAAAAAATAATGGGACGAGAGTAACCGTTATAGAGGCAATGAGGTGGTTTTCTGTCTATAGTCAGGAAGACCTCTGTTTAAATTCAATGTCAGACACTTGCTAGCTGTATGACCTTGGTCAAGTCCCTTACCTTCTGTTTTCTTCAGGTTCTTCATCAATAAGTTATCAGTAACAATAATTGATAATAATAGCATTTCCTTCCTAGGGTTGTGGGGAGGATCAAATTAGAAGATTTTTTTAAAGAACTTTGTAAACCGTACCACTTTAAATAAATAATACCTATTGTAATAGGTTGTATATTATAGCAGAGATAGTATGTATGTGTGTATACATGTGTATATTTATATCTATAATGTGTGTATATAGATAATGTATATACATGTATCCATATATATGCATGTATATATACATATATATGTATATGTGTGTGTATATATGTATATATATTATATATATATATAAAGTATATGGGGCAGCTAGGTGGTACAGTGGATAGAGCACCAGTGCAGAAGTCAGGAGGATCTAAGTTCAAATCTCACCGCAGACACTTGACACTCACTAGCTGTGTGACCTTGGGCAAGTTACTTAACCCCAGTTGCCAGTCATCCTGATAAATATCTGGTCACTGTATTCAGGTGGTTCCGGAGAAAAGTGAGGCTGGAGACCTGCACAGCCCTCCCTCACTCAAAACAAAGTCAAGTGCAATTCATGTCATTATTTCTCCGATGGCATGGTCTTCTTTGGCAATGAAGAATGAACACACACTATATAAGTATATACATATACATATATTTTATATAGTAATCAATGTGAGACCATACTTAAGTGCTCGCTTTGTATAAGAAACTATACTAGATTCTGGAGGTAATCCTCAAATACTCAGCATCCCCAATGGATCCATGATTTTATCACTGTTGGTAATCCCTCCAACATTGCAGATTGCAACACCTCAGTGCCTGCTCATCCTGGGCAGGTCTTGTCTATGTCATCCCTTATGATTGCCACAGAGGATACACCCAATGTGTGGGGACCCTCCCTTGCTTTTACCTATTTCTAAGATATTAAGGGAGATATCATACATTCCATGATTCAGTATCTCTAATGCCTTTCCTCATAAATAGGATAAGCTTCTTAAGAGCAGAAACTATGCCGTATTTACTTTATGCCTGCAACACCACCCAGGGACTAAAGACTATAATACAATAATAATAGCCTTCCCTGCAAAAAGTTTGAATCCTACTCATGGAGGAAACCGTTACAACCCTTTTAAATACAACAAGCAATCTTCATGAACATATTACCAATGAGTTCTTTATATTTTTTCATATGCCCTAAACTGTCTCCTCAACAACCTCTGCCTCTTAAAGGCAGGAATATAACTTATTTTTTTTGATTGCCTTTTGTACATAGCAGGTTCTAATTCTACAAATATTGATTTACTGTTCTACAAATAGATGCATCCTAAATACAGATCTAGTTAGAGATATAAATCACTGAATTACAGAATGAATGAATAATTAGCAAAATTGGTCACTTTATCTGTCAAGTTGCTAGAGACTTCCAGGTCACTGAGAAGAGAAACTATTGGGGAAAAACACATAAAATCATAAATGGAAGGATTTTATGTAGTTGTTATAGCTAGATAATTCATAGATAGATAATCTGTAATTTTTAAAAGTACACTCATTACATACATGTTAAAATGCTAGTAACTAGTTTTCACTCCCTTTTTGTTGTTTTGTTTCATTAGAAGAAGACTGTGATCTAGAATTTTCTCATGCATTTTCTCCCTTTGGAATTTTCTCTATGCATCAAAAATGAATGCTAAAGCTCAGATTGTAAAAATTCCATAGCCTGTTTACCTTCCTCCTGATGTCCTCAATCTGATTTTACCTGTTCTTTCCCCTCTTGCCACAGTCATTCATTCTAAGCCACTTATATAACTGTCCCTCCTTCCATCTGTGGGTAGATTCCTATTCTTCTCATCTACTTTACTTTGTTTTCCTCTTTCCCCTGTATTTGTATCTTGTTCGGATCTCATCCCCATCTTCACCCACAGTGGCTTTCAGATTATCTATAGCTTTGATATTCTGTGAAAAATTTTACTGGCTCAAATTAAGCACTAGGAAATGCATGCAATTTAGACCAAACTCAACATGGTGAAGAGAAAATATTTATATAGAATCCTAGCATCATAGATTTAGAATTGGGCAGCACACACAAAGGAGGGTATTGTTTTCCTTTCATTCCAGGAGTCACTAAATAATCATAAGAACATTAAAAAATGTCACATTACAGAATCAAACGAAGCACCAAATTTCTGAGTTGGCTGGGACTTTTGCAACATGGTAGTCTAACCTGTGCCTGAAAAAGAATCCCTAATAGAATCCCTAATAGAACCTAACAAGTGATAGATCATCCAGTCTTCACCTGAATATCTCCAGTGAGGAGGAACCCACTGCTTCTTGAGATGGCCTAATACATTTTTGGAAAGTGCTGGTTGTTAGGATTTGTTTTCCCTGAAATCAAGCCTAAATCTATCTCTTTACAGCCATTATACCTATTTGTGACCTTTAGGGCCAAGCAATTACAAATCTAATTCTTCTTTCACATGACGGCTTTCAAGTACTTGAAGACTGTTACCAGATTTCCCTTGAGTCCTTCTGGCTAAACATCCCTAGTTCCATCAACCAACCAATTCTTATCGGATATGGGCACAATGCCACTTCTGTTTAACTTCATCTAGAAATTCTTCAACTTATCAGTACCTCCAAAATATAAGGTCCTGAAATGAAAATAATATTTTAGATTAGGGGTTCTTAACCTAGCATCCATGATTTTTATTACCATTTTTTCCACTTAATAGTATTTTATTTTTCCAATTACATATAAAGATAGTTTTTGGCATTCATTTTTATAAGATTTTTAATTCCAAATTTTTCTTCTTCCCTCCCACTCTACTCCCCTTCTCAAGACAGCAAGCAAGGTCATACATGTACAATTATGTTAAACATATTTCCACATTAGTCATGTTGCAAAAGTAGAATCAGAACAAAAGAGGAAAACCATGAGAAAGAAAAAAAAGGTGAAAATCGTATGCTTTGATCTGCACTCAGACTTCATAATTCTTTTTCTGGATATGGATAGTATTTTCCATCGTGAGTCTTTTTGGAATTGTCTTGGATCATTACATCACTGAGAAGAGTTAATCGCACAATGTTGTTGTTACTGTGTACAGTGATCTCCTGGGTCTGCTCACTTCACTCACCATCAGTTCATGTAAGTCTTTCCAGGCTTTTCTGAAGTCCCCTTGCTCATCATTTCTTATAGCATAATAGTATTCTATTACTTTCATAATACTGCTTTTTCAGCCATTCCCCAATTGAAAGACATCAGTTTCCAATTCTTTGTCACCACAAAAAGTGTTATAAATATTTTTGTACATTTGAGTCCTTTTTCCTTCTTTATGATCTCTTCAGGCTACAGATCTAGAGGAGGTAGGGCTGGTTTGGGGGTTGCACAGCTTTATAACCCTTTGAACATAGTTCTGAATTGTTCTCCAGAATGGATAAATCAGTTCACAACTGCACTAACAATGCATTAGTGCCCCATATCTTCTCCAACATTTATCATTTTTTTTCTTTCTGTCATATTAACCAATCTGACAGGTATGAAGTAGTACCTCAGAGTTGTTTTAATTTGCATTTTTCTAATCGACAGTGATTTAGAGCCTAGGGTCCATGATTCTATAAAAATATTTTGGTAACTATTTTCCTTTATAATTCTGTGTATTTTATTTAATGCTTTTAAAAATGTTATGCTGAAAAGGGGTTCAAACGCTTCTCCAGACTGCCAAAGGGATCCATGACATAAAATAAAGATCAGACCTCTTGCTCTGGATTTAGTCTGACCAGGATAGAATGCAGAAAGACTATTATTTCCTTATTCCTAGTTGCTATGTATCTCTTATTGTAGTCCAAAGCCACATTCATTTTTTTGAGTTTGCAAACCACCAGAACCCCCCAGATGTTTTTTCCCAGACAAATTTCCCTCTAAAGAGGTCTTCTCAGTTGTGTACTCATGAAGCCAATCCCTTATACCAAAGTTCAAAACTTCAAATTTATTCATATTAAATTATGTCATTTGTTTTAAGCCCAGTGCTCTAGTCTTTTAAGAACCTTTTAGTTCCTACCTGTTTTAGTTTTGTGTCATCCTCAACTTTGATGAGAATACTATCTATTCCTTTAACCCGAATCATTGGTAAAATTCCCATCTGTGCCCTTCACCAAGTCATTGATAAGTATGTCAAGCAGTATGGTCTCATGACAAGATCCCAAAATGTTCACTATGAAAATGACCCCATGGGATTTTAGACTGAGAGGATGTGAACTTCCCATTGTGATCTCTAGAGGTTAAGGAAATGCCTAAAATATCCTTAACATCCCTTTAATATGTCATTGTGGATTTCTTATCCCTGAATTTATCAAAACCCTTCTTGAATTTACAGACTTAAGAGGTATATAATGATATCTCCAGGTAACAAGTTCCATATGCTTACAACTCATCATCAAGAATCCAAGAAGCAAATGAATGTAAATTTTAGATTAGGCCCAATCATAAATAATACCATCAATACAGAAAAGCTTTCAACATGGGCACGTATGCAGATTTAGAAAAACATCCAAGGATGTCCTTTGTGAAATAAGAATTAGTTTACCACTGCCCAGGAGCACCTGGTTTTTATGAACACAAGAACAGTTTCCCATTCCATATTGGAAAATGTAGTTTCCAGGCCCAAGTTGTCCCTTGGGAGCACTGCATTTCCCTATTCCCCAATTTCAGCATATGGTACAGGACTGCAAAGCCCGAACAAGTGAGCACTCCACTGAACCCACAGTGGTGAGAGCAACAGTTTTCTCTCCACCCCAACCTATAGCTAGCTATATTGGAAGCAAAACTTGAGAAGTGTTGTTAGAACATACTGCAAATTACAAAATGTGTGGGTCTTTGGAACTGTTTTGAACATTTTCGTATTTTCCAGCTTCTGTTTTTATCAAGATAACCAATGCAGCTTAGAATGCATCAAAAAATATTTTCAAGACATATAAAGTGACTTCTAGAATATTTTATGTGGGATTTTCTAGCATTTTGCCTTATATAATATCTATGCTGTCTTAATTGATGATTCTAGAAGGAAATTATAGTCTTTTAAAATTCTGAAAACCTAGAATCAATATGTGCTCCAGGGATCCTTACATTTCAAGGAAACTGTGAACTTCGTGGAAAAAAAATTACATCTTTCATTTCCCTGACTTCTAAATGAAACTTAGCCCTTCCCTCCATTTGGAGTATAGGCAATAAACATTATTCTGAGATGGGGTCCATACCATGAGAAAGATTGTGTTCCTGGGATAGTCAGGGATTTTTATGACATTGGAAATTATTACATACAAAATATTGCTTGTCATAATAGTTACCTGAATGACGACTACTCCAATACTCTGTCACCTAAATTTATTTAAATCAATTTTATCTCCCCTCTGCAATTATGAAAGGTCTTCTCTCCTCCTGATAGGGAAGCATTATTCCCATTAGAATTAATTAATGAAGTAATTAGAATTAATGGGCATTTTCCAGTATAGAAGAGCCTAAACCTCTTCTTATATTATACCCATAAGATTTTGCTTCCAAAGATCAACCCCATAGAGAAGCAACAACACAAAATTCTTTAACTCCTTTTATTTGTGCTTATCCTGCTATTTTTTAGCAAATATTGAACCTGGCCTTTGGTTGAAGTTGTAGCATGCAGAGCAATTTATAAAATTTCCAACAACCCATAAAACAGATCATAAAAAAGAGGCTTCCAATTAAAGTTAGTTCCAGACACAAAGACAACAGAAGCTTAACAAATTTCCTATTATGATTTGTTTAAAATTTAATTGATCATTATCATTTTGTCTATCAAAGTTTCAAAAATTAAAAACCATTGGAAAACATATTCAAAGCAAGAGTAGTAGTTAGAAAAAGCTCTAGATGAGAAATTAGGGTACCATGGCTTTTCAACGGTGCATTATGCTAATTACTATTAATTAAGATATCTGTAAATTGGGTGCCAGTTTGTTTCCTTTGAGGTATGTATGTTTCATAAGATGTTATGAAACTCACATTGGGAAATTTGCATCAAAGTGAGTTAAAACCTTGGAAATGCTAAACAAATATAAAGTATTAATATTATTTTAAGCACGAACAATTTAACAAGAGAATATTGATTTAAATATGAATTATCTCAATGTTTTGTTTTTTTTATCACAGAGCTGGAAGGAACTACAGAAGTCTTCCAGTGCAATGCCCTCATTTCATAATTGAGGAAATTAAAGATGAGAGAAATTTGGTGCTTAGTCTAAGATCTCTCAAAGTGATGAGTGAAAGATCTAGGATAAGAACTCAAATATCTTGTTAACTCCCATCTAATACTCTTGCCTCTACATTTTGAGATCACTATGTTCATTTGGATTTGAGTTATTTCATATGAGAATAAGTACATAATTAAAACAAAGTTTGCTTTTTGTCAGACACCCACCCCCTCCAATGTAAGCTGAACTAATTGCTAAAAATTTACAAAGACAAATAATGACAGGGACTTTCATCCTCCAAACAGATAATAATATTTATCCTTTTTTAAAAAAAATTGAAAATAAAAATGATAGAAAAAATACACATATAATTTAGTTCATGATACCAAATGCAAAGAATTAAATTACAAGTATACATTAATAGAATCTGAATGCCTTACAGAAAAAAAATGCCTCATAAATATTTGAAGAGATTTTGACACAAAAATGTAGGAAAGAAAATAAACTCCAATCATCAGTAACATGAGATTAATCTAGAACGGAATGAACGGTAGGACACTTTGACACTTCATGAAATCTGACAAAACATAACAATGGTTTTTAATTCAATTAAACAAATTTATTTGGTGTTTGACTATGTGTGGGGTAATTGGTCATTATTTTCTAAAGGTTCCAGTTTTCTTTTAGATCCCCCTTATCTATTTCAATGGAGAATAACTAATTTTTTCAGAAAAGCCATTAATAGCATTCTTCGTGGAAACTCTTGTAAAAATATAACCCATGTCATTCAGTAAAGGATCTATCAAAATTGTCTTCAAAATTATTCCCAATGCTTTCCACACCCAAAATGACCTCCATGTACAGTAAGCTTTTGATGTTGCTGGCAACAGTTGATATACCCTGATCAATATGTATGATAGTGGGAAATCTGAAGAGCCTTTTTGGCATTTGCTTAAAATAATCTACACTGGGAATAGGAGAGATTTACCGAAAAAAGAAATCAATAAACATTTCTGGCGATAATGTTAAGATTAGGTTTAGTTACAGATTTGTTGACTCGTGTCTATTAGAGGATTTTGCTCTTCTAAGATATAAAACTGCTATGATGTCTCTAGGCTTCTTACAATGTGAAATCTTTACCTCTTTTCTCATTTTCCTCACTGTGCCTCTAATCATAACTTTCACAATTATTTCACTGTCAATTGAAATGAATATGTTTCCCCCAGGTTAATCTGCTGGCTTTTGGGGTGATCATCTACAAAGTTTTTCGACACACTGCTATGCTAAAACCAGAAGTTAGTTGTTATGAAAATATAAGGTAAGTTTTTCTTCTGAGTCTCCTTTCTTTGACAAAGTAGACCCTGCATTAATCTATACTACAATCTATAACTAAAGTACTCAGAAAATAATAATTTCATCCTCATTATGTTGCAACACCATTTAATATATTTTTTAACATTATTATCACCATAGATAAGCTATCTTGGTAAACTAGGATATGAGACCTGGAGTCAGGAAGTTCTGAGTTCCAATTCTGCCTCACATATTAGCTGCATGACACACGATAAGACATTTAATCTGTCAAAGCCATTTTCCTAATTGGTAAAGTCACAGGATTGTGGTGAGGTTCAAATGAGATCGTAATTCATTAACTAATTATTTATTAATCTATAAGACATAGACAGCAACAAAAAAGTCAACGATTTAAAGGAACTTACATTCTAGAGTCATCTAGATGGCAGAGTAGAGAGTGCTGGGTCTAAAGTCAGGAAGACGAGTTCAAATCCAACCTCAGACACTGACTAGCTATGGTGACCCTGAGCAAGTCTGTTTGCCTCAGTTTCCTCAAGAGGAAAGTGGTGATCATGACTATAGCACCTACCTCCCAGAGCTATTGAGAGGACATATGAGTTAATAATACTTGTAAAGTTCTTAGCAGTGTCTGGCAAATAGTAAGCCCTACATAAAATGATAGCTTTTATTCTTATTATTACTATACTAAGTGGTGCTTAGCCAACCCTAAAGTACCACATAGTCAACTACTCCAGTGAGCCAATAATGTCACTGATGTGTGTCTTCATTGAGCATGCAGATCTCAAACCATCCAAGCATCCCATTTTTGTATCATTCCCTATATCCTCAAACAAGTTGGCCACAGAGGGTCTTCCCAACATACTAGGGGCCTTTCTTGATTTCTTAGAAGATCAGGACCTTGGCTTATACTATATATCAGTAATTATTATGTAAAAAGTGATAGGACTTGTGCTCAGAAAAGCAAAGGCCATTTCTTAGTAATTTTCCTTCTAAGAAGGACAAAATCTTTTAAAGACATTTTGGAGGAGGTGGAAAATTGGTCCTAGTCTGCATGTTGCCATGATTTTCTCCATCAGCTCCCTCCTTAAAACTGATTTATTGAGACCTTGAAAACCGTTTGTGCAGGGAAAGCTGAAGTGTACAATAGGGAACATTGAAAACAACGTAGTGTTTGTGTTGCTTAGAAACACTCCTGCAGTTTCCATGTGTTGCACCAGATTTATAGTTAGGATTTAGCTATTGTGTGATTGATGACTTTCTGTTTTTCCTTCCCCTCCACAGTCTCATGGAGGGAGCTGGTTTTAATGAAGTTGAAAATGATTCATTTTCTAAGGAACAGGGCTAAAAGATCTTCCATACTAAGGAGTGATTGGACTAAGAAAGAATGAGAAAGCAATCATTAGTTACTTCATTTTCAAGGCAATGAAAGTCATCAGTATAGTCAGTGAAAAAGGCTGTCTAATATTTCACCAAAAGTCATAGGCAGTTCTTTTTTTGTCAAAATGTATATACATACATACACACACGTCCATGTGGATTATACACACATTCACATATATTATATGTTTGTGATATATATACACAAACATACTATGTGCTCTAACATAGAGACATCAGTACTCTGACCCTGGAAGAATTGAGAGGCATTTGTGTTGTAAGATCAAAAAGAAGAAAATCTAGTTTTATATCCTGCACCTTCTTCTGTATTGTATCTGAAAGGAAGCCAGAAAATTCTTTTGATGTTGTGCACATGGGCTGACCTATGAGCACATAGCACATTTTTCAAGGTTTCTTGGGGGAAATACTTCATAACAGATATATGTTTTACCTTTGGGAATTACATGAACAGTAGATTTAAAATCAAATCATATTGGTCTACAGTATACCAGAAGGGGAAAGGGGGGCGAAACATTTTCAGATTAAGAAAGTGTCTTTAAAAAAAAAAATTATCCACTTTTTAAATGCTGTACATAGCCTGCTTTCAACTAAAAGTTCTTGCAACAGTACAGCAGCACACCCTAAAGGCCACCCCATGTAACTACAGTAAGATTTCTATTTTCATAATTTAGAATTATTTTCAGTCTTTGTTTAAGAAGAAGATTGTTAGGCTTGTGAATTTTCCATAGTATAATCATGGAAAACTACAGAGTGTCAAGTAATGTGATGAAGACTCCTTTGTACTGCTATAAATATCATTTAGGTCATGTGCACGGGGAGCTCTGGCCCTGCTCTTCCTCCTTGGAACCACCTGGATCTTTGGGGTTCTCCATGTTGTACATGCATCAGTGGTGACAGCATACATCTTCACAATCAGCAATGCTTTCCAGGGGATGTTCATCTTCATATTTCTTTGTGTTTTATCTAGAAAAGTAAGTATTTCACCTTCATTCAGTATCTCATGTTTGTTATTCAAAAGACTGATACCTTTCAGAAGAGAATTCGTTCCTTTTGGCCTTCAGTTCCTAAAGACACTGAATCTCATCACCATTTTTACTGATTGCTTCTGGAAAGAAAGTTTCATACATGGATATTTAAGCATCTCAGCATGATCATCTTCTAATTCTTGATTTGAAAATCAGTATAAGAGACTTTGGAAATTTGCTATGACTGAATTCATGGAATTCTGTAAAAGTAATATATTGTGTCTTTTGTCTGTCTTTATTTTTTCCAGATTCAGGAAGAATACTATAGGTTATTCAAAAATGTTCCTTGTTGTTCTGGCTGCTTACGGTAAATAAAAGGACATTCCGACTCAATACAGGCATGAAGAGAGAAACCAGACTTAAATGTTATTAATTTTCAAAATATGGTATTATAAAAAAGTGACCTACTGGACAATCAGACTTCAATTGAGTCATGTCATCTACAGGATAAGGATTGTCATGAAATATGCAAGTCAACATATTCTACCCTTTACAGCTACTCTATACATTCCTACAAGTCATTGTAAATTGGTGTCAAAAAATAATAGACCATATGAGTGGGGAGGGATTGAATAATTCTTATTAGAGATAGAGCCACATCTATCAACAAACTTATTTCTTACCTAAGAAATGATCAAATAACATGAAAGAACCACTTTTTTTTCTTGGAGTCTGCCTTTAAAAACATGTCTCCCTCCCTCCTTTAGTAATGAATTTCTTTACCTAAAATGGGCCATTAGAATAGGAATGAAGGAAGAGAAAAACAGTAAAATTAAAAGAAAATGACTACTCAAAACATTTAGTTGTTCTTCTGGTAAACTTGTCTATGTAAAGTAGAAATGGTGAGGACAAAATTAGGATTAGAAGGAATAAACCCCTTTCAGAAATTTAAGGAAATACTCTAGTTACATTTCTATGACAACAACTTATAGACCCCTCTTCAAGAAATCAGTTTCCTTCTGTGAATAATACTCTGAAAGAGACTCAGTCACTTCTTAATTGTCAACAGGTAATTGTGCTCTACCGAGTCTTCACTTCTATACCTTTATGAGTTTAATTAAGTAAAAAAATCAATGCTGGAGAAATGTAAAACCTGATGTAATGGTCAAGTTACTGCCTGCATCTGTCAAAGGCCCATTGCTATACATTAAATGTAGAAACACTGTACATAGAGCAGATATTTCTATTGAACTTGGATTTCCTGAAGTGAATGTTATCTGTCGGGGAGGGAGGGGAAGGGAGGGAGGGTGTAAGTGCTGGTCTTTTTAGATGTTTTGGTTTTTTATTGTCTGAAGTCTTTTAGAGCCCATTACCAAATTCCCCACATGATTCTCGTTTGTCAAAGGGCTTTGTAAATATGAAACTGTGCATAACTTAACTTTTCTGTTTTAAAAAGTACCTTTTTAAAAAAAGTTATTTATAACAAAGAAATCACTAAGAATTGCTGTCACATCTTCCCTGAAAACTTTTCTATAGCTGTTTTGTTAGAACATGTGTGGGAAAATGTACTGTCTATCTCCCTAATGGAAAAAAAATTACCATTTTCCCCCCAAGGAAATAATTGTAGAATTAAATGTAATAATTGCTGCCATGTGAATTAGATCAATATATGGAATATTTCACTTTAACTTTAAAAACTATTTCCTTCATATTTAAACTGAGCCCTACAAATGCTCCCCTACCAAATAAACTAATGCCTGAAAGAAATTTTCTTGCATCAGTTTTTCTTAGTTTTCACCAAAAGTGAAATGGAAATTCATAAGTCCTATAGATTTGATGAGTGTCCTGGCTGGATGCTTTGCTTTCAGTTCCTTGTCTGTTGCGTGGACAGTCTGTAGACTGTCAGAAACATCATCTTGATTGTGTACTTATTAAGTGACCACATGTGCACGGCCATGTGTGAGTTACCATCAGGCTGGCTGGTCCAGGAAACATGCTTTCCTACTGCGTAATAACTGCAGTAGCCTCGGTGATACCAAGCAAAGTAATTTGTCTGAGAGCACAGAGGATAAGAAGCGATGGCGATGTTTATGTAATGACATCTCTAGGAGCAAGATCCCAGTTACAGATCCATATGGCAAACCTAAAACCCAGGATACTGTATATTCATCAATCCTACCATTGATGTCAGTGGGAAACCTGGCTTCTAAGAAAACAATTGGGGGCTGGGGAGAAGGGTCCCTGCTGCCAGATAGAGAAAGCCCAGTATTTTTCTTACCAGATTTCATATGGGAGGAATGAAATGCCCTAAGAAAAATGATTTGTTGCTTGTTAAAAAAAAGGGATTGCAAATCATATGTCTGGAAACCTCCATCATATTTTCTGTAATATACTGGAAATGTTCCTGACTCAAACATGATCAAAATTAAACATTAATGTACTATCACTAATTGTTTCGCCTTGCAAACTAGGTACGTCCCCCCGCCCATATTCCTCACTTTAAAGCCATATGCTGTGGCATTATGGACTGAAATTCTGCTAGTCAATTTCCAGGAGTCATTTTCTACAATAAGAGTTATTTGGGATATAGACTAATGAACAAGAAGGGACCTCAAGCAGAGTCGGGCCAAGTGAGCTTGGCACATATCCTCAGAACTGGAAGGGCCCTTAGAAATCAAAACCATCAGTTGTCTTCATACAAAGCCCCAAACAGGATAGGAGAATTGACCAAGCTCACCCAGAAGGGCATTTATGCCTTAGCACTGCTCAATCTCCCTGAGTCTCATCAAACCTCAGTTTCTTCCTCCGTAACACAAGAATAAATAATATGCGTGCTATTTCCCTTACCAAGGGCTTGTAAGGTCGGCATTTTGTAAAACTTGGCTGTAAAAAATGTAAGCAATTGCCACTGAGTCAATTTTGTGGACAGAGATAGTGAAGCCATGCTATTTAAATGTCTCCTTCCAAGGTTAATGGCAGTACCAAGACCAAGAAAATAAGTATTTTTACTTAAGATAGGAAACATTCTAGCAACACCCATATGCAAGGGAGTTATTGATCAACAACCAACAAACATTTATTAACATGGCAGTCACTGCTAAGTGAGAGTGCTACAAAAAAAAGACAACGCCTGCTTTCAAGGAGCTCACATTTTAATGAGGAAAGTAATGAATAAATACAAAAAGTTCATACAAGATATCTACATACATATATTCATACAAAAGTTCACACAGGTGAAAAGGAGGCATCCTTGGAGGAGACAAAGTGCCATGTCTTCATGTGTGAAACAAGAAGGACACGGAGATATGGTACTGAGCAATGGACAGGGTTAGAGATAGGGACTAGATCTGTGATTTCATTGGTAAAAGGAGCTCCCTCTAGCAATGCAGGGAACTTAGAGCCTTAGAGTGACCTAGAACCATGAGAGATTAAATGTCTCAACCAGGGTCAGACAGCCAGGATGTGTTAGAGACAGGTCTTGAATGCAAGACTTCATGGCTTTGAGACCTACTCTATACTCAATGTCACTTGCCTCTATTACCCTTTTGTATTGGTCAGGTGGATTGGATTTATAATCTCATCAGTCCAGTGAGCTCTTGATATGGAACCTCAATAAATCAATCAATAACATTTACACATCCTCTGTGCTCCAATCAATAAGTATTTATCAAGTACCTATAATGGAGCGCTGGAGATATAAAAACCCAAAACAGTCTATACCCTTAAGAAGTTTGCATTCTGCTTTGTTCATTGATGTATAAACTCAGTGTGTGTGTGTGTGTGTGTGTGTGTGTAAGTATATATATGGTTATTGTATATATTTGTATATATGTATATATATATTTGTATATATACACAAATATACATATATGTGTATATATATACATACATATATATATATATATATTTGCTATTGGTTAGTTATTTTTAAGTTGTGTTCAACTCCATAATACCATCTGGAGTTTTCTTGACAAAGTTGCTAGAGTGATTTACCACTTCCTTCTCCAGCTCATTTTACTGATGAGGAAACTGAGGTAAATAAGATTAAGTGACTTGCTTAGAATCAAATAGGTAGTACATATCTTTGACCAGATCTGAACTCAGGAAAATGAGTCCTCCTGACTCCAGGTCTATCCACTGCACCACCTAGCTGCCTATATTTCTGTGTATGTATATGTATATGTATGTGTATTTGTATATGTATATGTATGTGTATATGTATGTGTATGTGCATATGTATACACACACACAAAACAAAAAGAAATACACAATTGAGTGGAAGAGGGAAGAGATTACCACCTGAAGAATCAGGGAAGACTCCTTAAAGAAAGCAGAAGTCAAAACAACTCTGAGAACAACTCTGTACTCCAAGAAGCAGAAATAAGGAGGTAGAGAGTTTCAGTCTTTATAGTAAGTCTATGCAAAGACATGGAGATAAGAGAGGGATTGTGATATATGGGAATCTCCGAACAGACCAGACTGGCTGGAGCATAGAGGATGTGTAAAGTGTAGTTAGCCTGGATGGAGAGATTGTGAAGGCCAGAGAGAGGAGCTTTGGAGGACACTAGAGGAATCACTTGAAGTTTTTTGAGCAAGGGCAGACCCCTCATTTAGGAATATCAATTGGGCGCCTGATATGAGAATTGTATAGAGTTGGGAGAGACTAGAAGCACGGAGATCTTTTAGATGTCTATTGTAATAGTCCAGACAAGAGGGGATGACTCCTTCTGCCAATCAGCAGCCCAGCTATAAGGTAGTCAGCCTCCTGGGGCACGGAGACCTTAAGTCATTACCCCTTACTTTCATTACAAAACTATTTGGAAATCCATAATCCACATTTGCATAGGTAGGCCAAAAATGTAACTGGCCTGGGAAATTTTTCATTATTATAGTAATAATATCATTAATAGTAAATGCATTTTCCTGAATCCAATTCTCCTCTCCTGCTCTGAGATGGATAGGTAAAATCTTATGGGTGTTTGGGAATCATTCGTGAAATAAGTGGCGATTTCACGTGTATTATTTTGATAGGCAATAAAGAGGTGCATGAACAGATTTCATGAGCTAAACTTTTTTAAAGTAGGAAGAATAAAAGTAAAAGTATAGTGATAATCTTTACAAAAGTATACAGTGAGTATACAGTGATAATCTTTACAAAATCTTACAAGATAGTGCTAAATACCTATAATATGAAAGCTTCATAAGGACAGGGCTTAATTTTGTCCATGTATCCTCAGTGTCTGGTGCCTTGAACAAAACATGCAATTAACAAATCTTTATGAATTGAATTGAATTGATTCACAATTAATTCTTACAGTTTAGTAGGATGAAAAGAGATTTATTAATAAAATGGAGAAGATAAAATAGTTTATGTCATATACTACTTTCATGCTGTAAGCTGCACTCACTCTCCAGTGGCTCCCCTCTTTGTATTTGCACCAAGTTTAAATTCTTTACCTTGAAGCCAAGACATACATCCCTGTGTTCAGTTACTTCTCACTACTTATCTATGCACATCTTCTAATTGAATCAGGCTGGGATCCACTCAGCGCCGTAAACAGCCAGTGCATCAAGTGGATTTATTAAACATTCACTATGCTCCAGGTACTGTTCTAAGCACAGGGAGTACAGAACCAAAGAGATCCTTGTTCTCTCTCCACTCTTCGGTCTCTATGAACTGCTTTAGTTTCTTCTTCCTGTCTGAAAGCTTACTAGTCTCTACTGCTCATTCTTTGCCTTACTCCTACCCCTTAAGTGTGAGTGTCCCATAAGGTTCTCATCTAGGGTTGATCTTTCTTTCTCTACAGGTTTTGTTTTTTTCTTAATGATCTTTTCAAAATCTCTACATAGATGACTCCCAAGTTCAAGTATCCATCCCCAGTGTCTCCCATGAACTCTCATCCTGCTCATCAGTTGCTTTCAGAACATCTAGAACTGTCCCACCAGTACCTCAATCTTACTTGATCTGGTATCATCTGGTATCTGTATACATGTTACATCTTCCTTAATATGAGTTTCTTGAAGTCTGAGACTGTCTTTTTCCCCTTTTCTTTTAAAAGAAAATGTATCCTTGTCACCCAGTAAAGCAACTTATACATTTTAGTGATTAATAAATGTTTGTTCAGTTTCTCCAAGCAAGTCTCCCATCTGCACACCTCTCTTCTTGCTCTCCCCCTAGCCTGAAATTCCTTCCCGGCTGGACACTCTGAGGAGGAAGCAGCTGCTTGTCTTTTAAGGAATGATGTTGTATATCCCCAAATCCTGTCAAGTGAGAAGCAATCAAGTAAGGATCAGAGGAAAATGAGACAAGCGGCATTACATAGTTAAAATAGGATTGGATGTGGAGTCTAGAGACCTGGGTTCACTCTGTTGTGAGACCACTCTTGACTACTCGTTCCTCTGATCTCACCCTTCTCCCAAATGCAGAGCTCACTCAGTACAAAAGAATTTAATACTTAATTACCTAGACTTTGCAAGCTCCTTATGCAACTTGTAAATTTTTAACTTAGGAATTTTAATAACAAATGCTATAAGAATTGTGGGAGTAATCTTTAAACAATATTTAGAGACAAAGTTAATTTTCTTCTTTAATTTATGCATATTTCATTTCTACTCTCTTTAAAACTCAGTTTTACCTTCCTATTTATGGGTGCCATTTTGTGAGATGATTTGTAATTTATTATGTATATGATCTACATATTAATAAATTTGCTTTTAATTATAAGCAGTCATTTTCTATCATATCTACAAAACATCTACCAAACATAGGGCCTTTGATTCAAAAAATAAACTTTCCATTTTACTATTGTTTTGTGTAAGATGGTCTTGTCTTTTCATATTGAAAAGGACTAATGTGATATAAAAATAAATTGAATAATAATAACAAGCATTTATAGGTTTGAAAATGTTTATAAATATATATATGTGTATGTATGTATATATAATCTCATTTTATTCTCACAACTCTGTAAGGTATGAGCTATTATTATTATCTACATATTACAGATGAGGAAACTAAGGGCCAGATAGGTTGTGACCTGCTGAGCATCACACAAATAACAAATGCCTGAAGTTGGGTTTGCGTTCATATCTTCATGACTCCAAGTCCAGTGCCCTATCCGCTATGCTCCCTTACTATTAAAGCAATTTGATAAGTTTATTCTGGAAAAGAGATTTGGGCAATAAAGGCTGGAGGGAAGGAGCTGAGAGCTATGAAGGTCAGTCCTATGGACAAAGGATTGTATGGGTTTTGCCCCACTCTAGATCTAAGAACCTGAAGCAATCATCGGAAGTAAAAGGAACATAGCTTTCTACTCTATATAAGGAACAATTTCCTAACAATTAGAACTGTCCCAAACTAGGAACATGTTCTTTTGGGAGGTAGATAGTTCCACATCCCTAAAAACCTTTTAAGTCTGTGCTAGATGGTCACTCGTTGGGTATACCATAAACATCAGGTATGAATATCCTAGATGACCTCTCAAGTCTTTTCCAACTTTGAGAGTCTGGAATTTAATTTAATTCAATTCAATTCAATTCAACAAATGCCTTCTATGTTCATAGTGCTATGTTAAGCTCCAGTGCTACAAACACAAAAAATACTCTACCTTAAAGAAGCTTGCTCATTCTAAGAGAGTATAAGGTGTTTTTTCACTTTACAAAGAATGAAAAAAATCTATCAAGAAATAATTTATCACATGATGAGACAATAAAAATCATACTAAATAGATACAAAGTTATGGAATTTCCAAGAAGAATACAGAGACTAAAGATGTAATAAGTAAGTATAAGGGCCACAAATCAAAGAATAAAACTCTAGAAGAGAAAGTAAATAGTAAAGAGAATGAGAACTGAAGTTTTTTTTTTAGAAGAAAGTACAAAAGATGAAATTTAAAATTAACTAAAAAGTTAACAGACAATGAAAGGGTATTTTTACTTGACTAACTAAGAAGGAAGAGATGAGGGGAAGAGTTAAATAATTGGGTAAAAACAAAAAAGCAAAGTGAAATAATAAATTAAGCAATATTCCAAAATTATGAAAAGGGTTACAAATAGTGGAAAGGGATTGGAGGGATAGTAAGAGGGATGGAAAGAAACCCCCTGTCAAAAGTATGCCTTCAAGTTGATTAAGTTCAAATAACTAGAGAGGCAGTGCACTCTATGTACAGATAAGGGAGGAGGACCTAATTCAGAAATAGAATATTCAGGGCAAATGGAGAAAATATAAACTTAATTCTTATGGTTTTAAATGTAAATGGATTCAACATTCTAATAATGTGAAAAATGACAAATTGGGTAAAAGATTTGTTAGAAGAAACATATAAAAAGTAAAAATATACACAATGAAAATGAGATATTGGAACAAAACTTACTATCAGATGAATTTTAAAAAGTAGGAGTTTGAATCATGCTATCTGTCAAAGTAAAAACAAAGATTCACAACTTAAAAGAAGGAAACTATATTATGCTGAAAGGAACTGTAGACAACACATCAATATCAATATTAAATTTGTCTGCTCCAAACTCTTTAGGTCCTAAATTTTCCAAGAAAAATTAACCACATTACATGAAGACATACATAGTAAGACAACAGTGGTGGCAAATTTTAATATTCCTCTTTCAGTTTTGAACAAATCTAATAGAAAATAAACAAAGGGGGAAATATACAACTGAACAAGAAATTACAGCTAAAAAGAAAACTAATGATATCTTCTAAACTGTACTGTTAACATACAAATTTCTTAGCCCCACATGGAATTTTACAAAAATTTATCATCAGGGTACGAAGATACTGCAAACAAATATTAAAAGACAGAAATAGTAAACACATCCTTTATGTACACTAAAAATAGTAATCAGTACAAAGCGTAAAAACAAAAGACACAGACTCAAAAGAAAACTTACTAACGAAATCATAAATAATGAGTAGGTCAAAGAACAAATCATAGAAACAATGACTTGGTATGTGAAACAAAATTCCAATGATGACAAAATGCAAAGTATCTGGGATGCTGCAAAAGTAGTCCTCAGGAGAAAGGATCCCTGAAATGATGTCCACAGAGAGTTTAAAAAGATTAGGTAGCAGAAAACAAGAAATGAACAAATGCCTAATGTTCAAAGTGATTTTGTGAACTACAGATGAGTGCCATTAATGTTAATTTTTCAGGGTTTTTTGAAAGGATTGTGGAAGAGAAATGGCAATTACGAGGAATCAGCATGAATTCACCAAGAACGAGTCATGCCAGATTAAACTATTAACCTTTCTAATTAGCTCAGAGAAACTGTGTCTACAGTATTTCTGGATTTCAATAATTCAAATACTAAATTCAACAAATATTTATGAAGCAGTTACTAAGTCCACACCCTGAGAAAGATGCAAAGGTCAAAAACAGGATAGTGCCTACACTTATGGAGCTTTCAGCTTATTAAAATGATCTGAAATGCATGCAGTCTAAGATTTCTTTACAAGAATGTATTTAGCAAAGAATCTCATGAAAACCTTAGAAGCAGGCTGGATAAATATGACCTAAATCAGAGGTATCAAACACTGGGCCCCTTGTCCACAATGCTTGCAAGACTCTTGAGTAATGCTGAGTCAAGTTAAAATGTAATTGGGAAATATTTAGCAAAATAAATAAAAATACAATAGAAAATAGATAATATTGTGTTTTCTAGGTCAATGTGCAATGCAGGGAATAGTTTATTGGTCTCCATTTCTATATGAGTTTGACACCACTGGTCTAAAGGATAATACAATTCATTGGATGTGTTAACTGGATGAACTATAACTTTACCTTAAGAGTGGTGATTGATTAGCAAATGAATAAATGATGATCCCTGGAAGGAGGTCTCCAGGGGAGTGCTCTAAATTTCTTATTCAAATTTTTTATTAATTACTTCAATGAAGACCTAGGTCAATGAAGACCTCGTTCATCAAATTTCATCACATTTAAAATTTCATTAAATTTGATGTGACATGCATCTGGGAGGTATAGAACCAGGATCTAAAGTGATCGTGACAGACTGAAACAATATCCTGAATCTAATAGGTTGAAATATAGTAGAAGTATATAGAAAATTCCACACAAAGGTTCAAGAAAGAATTCAATTTCACAAGAACATGAGAGCCAAAGAAAAGGTCATTTGACTTAGGTTGCAATAACAGAAGTTGAATGTTCAGAATAAAAGAAACTATCTTTCTATTTTAGACATTTAAAAAACTATAATTTTATAGGTGAATTTGGTAGTTCCCTCTCCAATACAGATCTTATAGTCATTCTCCAGCTTACAGTATTTGTTAGCTGCGTATAGCACCAATGGTTAAGTGACTTGTCTAGAGTCACAGTGTGTATCAGAGATAGATCTTGAACCCAAATCTTACTGATTCCAAGGTCAACTCTTTAATCACTATGGCAAGATGCCTTTTCTGTCTGAACTCTGCGAAAGTCAAAATAAATGATGGGATGCTACTGGGCTAGAAGAAATGAGGAGATGGTTGATTTTAGGAAAACATAGAAAGACGTGAAATAGTGAAATTGTATATAGTAACAGCAATACTACTCTAAAAACAACCATAGACAACTAAGTTGTTCTGAGTATTATAATTAATCAGATCAAATACAAAGGATCTATGAAAGATGTCATCCACATCCAAAGAAAAAACTGAGAAGTAGATGTATGCATAGTATAGTTTTACATTAACATAATATGCATATATATATTTGTGTGTGAATATGCATATGTGGGTGTGTCAAAAGGTCTTCTCTAGTGCAAGATGGGCAGGAAGGGAGGAAGACAATTTAGAACTTAAAATAGAACAAAAAAATAAAATTCTAGAAAAACAAATTCTGAGAGTGAACACTGAATATGTGGTCCTTACCTGGGTACATTAGCAAAGGAGGCCATTGGAAAGCTGAAAGACATCCAAATGAAAATCCCACAAGGATCAGGTAAAGGAACTAGGCAGGTTTATCATACAAAAAGAAATGATCTGGGGGCCTCATGACAGTGCACAATAATGCTTGTATAGATCTGTGGTTTCCATACTTTGAACATCACTCCTGGAACCCCATCCTCTGATACAGATCACAAACCCCCCAGTTCTTTCATCTTGGGTCTTTCTTACACATAGTGAACACTGGATGGGAATGATAAGGTCTGGGTTCAGATCATCTGTCTGAGAGTAGCTGTGTGAGCATGGGCAATTCACAACCTTAATACAATTCAGTTTCCTCATCTGAAAAATGGGGATGATGATATGCTGCCTACTTTAAAAGATTTTTATCAGGAAAATATTCGTAAATTTTTCATTCTCTCACTCTTGCTCCCTCTCAGCACTCTGATACCAAAGTTGTTCAGGTAGAGATATTATTGTTGAAGGGATACATGCAACAAATACGTGATTGGACACCCTCAACTCTATGATTCTAAGCCACAGCAACATTTTGAATAGGACTAAAATAGCTCCTCTTTCTCCACCTTCACTTTTCAGTCATTGTAAATAACAGTCTCTATTAAAGTACAATTACCCTTAAAATTGTTCACATACACACAGAAAAGAGAGCGAGAAAGAAAAGGTAATAACAGGTTTCCACTAAACTTGTCCTTGAGACATGTGGTTTTGTTTCCCCTTAGACTCAGAGCCATATTGCAGTATCACAGCTACAAAAGACCAAGTTGGGCAACATGAAAATAATTATTTTATCTTCTTTCCTTAAAGTATTGGAAATGGATTTGAAAGAACCTCCAGTATATGGAGGGGGAGAGGCGACGAGAAAGGAGGAAAGGCTGGCAAAGAGGTAATTGCCCTAACCATCAGTGAACTTTGGAAATTTTAGGTGGTAAGACTGGAGCAACAAAAAATGATTTCTGACAACTGCTACCTGATGTAAGCTATGACTACTGGCTATCCTCTACAGAGAGAGACCATAAGTTGACATACAATCTTTGCTCAAGTGTTGTTCAAATTCCCTAGTTTTCAATGTATCCTTCTTCCTGGTGACTGGCATTGCCCCACAGGCTACTTTATTCCTTCACTTAAGCCTGCATGGCTATCACAACAGCTTTTTCTTCATTCAGTGTGATATAATTGTGATGTTTTCTGCAAAGCCTTCCTAAACTTGAGTGAACTAAATAATCCTTCATATTCATCATCTCCCATTTTCAACATTCATCCACTTCTCTGACTTGTTCTATCTTCTTCCTCAAACCAATTTCTCATTTCTCCCTAATAAATTTGTGAGTAGGTAATACGACTCTCCCCACTGATGTCTTTCTTTTGTCAATTCAGATGCTCCTTTTAACAGCAAATGGAGTTTACTCACATTTCTGTGTGTCTGTGTGTGTGTGCTTTTAAACTATGTGCTTACATATGTGTATATATATAATAATAGTTAACATCTATATAGCATGTATTATGTGCCAGATACCATGTTAAACTTTTCACAATTATTATCCTATTTGATTCTTACAGCAACCATGGGAGGTGAGTGCTACTATTGTCCTTATTTTACAGATAAGGAAATTGAGACAAATAGAGTGACTTGCCCAGGGAATACATCTAGTAAATGTTATTTGCACTCAGAGGTCCAACTACTCTATCCATTGTACTACATAGGTGCCTACCTAGAGACAGACAGAGAGAGAGAGAGAGAGAGAGAGAGAGAGAGAGAGAGAGAGAGAGAGAGAGAGAGAGAGAGAGAGAGAGAATGTGTTTGGATAATCAGAGAGTTATGACTGCATTATCAGTATTAAGTACCTTAGCCTCTGGAGTGATTAAGTCAAGGCAAAAATGACAGATCTGAATCTCTTTTCTTTTCCCTCTTCTATCCTCATTGCCATTCTATTATGACGTTTGCAAATATCACCACCTTGTCTCTTGTAAAACTCAAGCTCTATTGTTACCTCTATTAGATTCAATTCAGTCCAACAAACACTTATTAAGTGATTAGAATCATAGAAGGAAAGATTTAGTTCTTTGTAAAGAACTCTTTTTACCAATACAGACCTCTACCTTCCTCATAATTTCATAGTCTTAGAGATTTGTCTGGGGCACTGAGAGGCTAAGGGACACATCCAGAGTTCCACAAGCAATCAGACAGTCAAGAAGCATAAATTAAGTGCTTACTGTGTGCCAGGAACTATACATAACACTGGGAATGCAAATACAAGGAATAAAGAAAGACAGTCCCTACTCTCATAGAACTCACATTCTAATGAAGATAATAGCTCATAAAAAGAAACTAATCATGGGAAGAAAGTGGGAATATCACGTCCAGAAGAGAGCAACCTGATAGGAAATGAAGAGATGGTCTGTCTTAAATTGAGATTCTAGGAATAGCCATCCTATCAGAGGAAGTGACCTCCAAGGCAGAAGGAGTGTAAAAGGATGAATTTGAACCCACAGTTTTCTGACTCTGGGTCAATTTCTAGCTATTACACCACATTGACCATGTATAAATAAACATACAATATTATATGTAATAATATACTCTATGTATAAATAAATTTTTTTAAAACCATAAAAAGAGACCATTCACCAATGTACTTCTTCCATTAAGAATTTATGAGTTTGCTGGTATGGGTACTCTCTCCACAGAGCCAATCCTAACTCTTAGAAGATAATCATCCTGAGTTCTAGTGTTTAAAAATAAAACTATCCCCTGATTATCAATTTTCTGGTGATTGAACTTTTGGAGTACAGTCAAACTAGTTCTCAGGTGCGAGGATGTTCTCCAGGCTCACAGGCTACCTGTTCTGTGACATTGCCTCTAATCTCCCATCACAATTTTCCTTTTATCCTACTTATTTTTACTTAGTATCCTTTATTTGTGTAGAGTATCTTCTGCTTTTTCCCAGTAAAGCATTTATGTCTGGTAGAAAACCAGTAGAACAATTTACACCAAATGCCACAATAAACTAAATACACTAAAACTGGGTCTGTGATCTGAATAGTAAAGAAGAGACAGAGAGCTAAAGACAGAGATACTGAGAGAAAACCAAATGAAGTATCTTTTAGAGTTATGGCTAAAAGGTTAATTCTTAACCAAACAAGACAGAAGCAATGACAAAATATAAGATCAATAAATTTAACATTTAAATGTAAAATAAATTTAATTTATATGAATTTTGCCTGGAAAAATCAACATAACCAAATAAAGAAAGGAGGAAACTTTGAATAAAATTAAATAAGTTGGATAATTGAATAAAAGATTATTTGATGTCTAAAAAGAATGTTGTCACTGTTCTAATTTCTGGAAATACAAAAACAAAAGAGAACACAGTCCTTATCCTCGAGGAGCTTATATTTTAATAAAAGAATACAAAACTTAGAGATTAATGTAAACAAGGGAGCAGTATTTTGGTTTAGTAGTCAAATAACAATGACCATATCCATAGGGAGTGTATTGGAACAGGCTTTACATTAATAATGGTAGCATTTATTTGATTATGGCTTTAGAACTGAGAGTCAGGGGATGAGAAAGCCAGGGGAAGTTAGGTGAATGGTGATTAGTTAGGCTCATTGGGAAGAAAATAGCCAAAGGCAAGTTGAATCAGAGTTGAGTCCACCAAATATGTTGAGTTCTTTGAGACATTTAACCAATCAGAAATTTATTTCTTATCTCTGATAAGGTTTAGTACTCATGATCTGTATGTACTAATGAGTATTAAGACCAAAAGCCATTCCCCAATAGATAAGTGGTCAAATGATACAGTTTTCCAAAAAACTGCAAATATTGAGTTTACTTTCGTGCAATACATTTTTGGAAGGGCATTAAAATGCCAGAGCATATTTAGAGAAAGGTAAGCAAGAAGATGAGCAAAGTGGACAATATACCATGGGAAGAATGGTTGAAGAAGCTGTGGATACTTAGCCTGAAAGAGAGAAACTTGGGGGGACAAAGGATGGTGAGATATAAAGATAGCTCTTCTCAATTACTTGAAAGACTGTCATGTCAAAGAGGGATTAGACTAAAAGTGCTTGACTCAAGAATTCTGTACTGATATAGAATAAGCTAGTTGACATCTGAGATTCCATTGCACTTTGAGAATCAACTGCTGTCTGTGACTTCTAGAAGTCAGGAGCCATGTGTGTCTGCATCCTCCACAGCAACAGAAATGTACCTCCCAACTCTAGCTCTACAGTCCTTGGAATATATCTAATGTCCCAACTAAGTGACAAAACCTCTCAAATACAGTGACCTAGTAGAAGAAATCAGACTATGTAGGAATAGGAAGAAGTATATTTTATCTCTATTTTTCTGATTCTTACAGGATCTGTCCCAAAAATACTTACTATTATTGCTATTTCATTATGTTTGCTTGATTTGAACCTGACCAATGATTTCATTACTCTAGGGAAATTCTGGCTTTAAAATCCTCCCCACTTTTGTTTTGCAGGAATTTTTCTGCAATTTATATCTTAGAGAATTACCTAGGGTACTGAGATGCTAAGTAACTTGACCAAGGTCACATAGCTAACCTATATCAGAGGCACTGTCTTCTCAAATTCCAGACTGCTGTTCTTCAGTCATTTCAGTTATGTCTGACTCTCCATGACCCCATTTGGGTTTTCTTGACAGAGATACTGGAGTGGCTTGACATCTCCTTTTACAGATGAGGAAACTAAGGCAACCAGGGTTAAATGACTTGACCAGAGTCACACAGTTGGCCAAATTTAAACTCAAGAAGATGAATCTTCCTGACTTGAGGGCCAGCACTCTATCGACTGGGCCACCTAGCCACCCAAACTCCAGACCTGACCTTCTATTCGCTGAGCCACACTGCCTCTCTACATCAGACATGAGAAGATCAGAGTTTTAGAGCTAGAAAATATTTCAACAGACCCGTGGGTCCAACTTTCTCATATTACAGATGAGGAAATTAAGGCTCAGGGAGGTGAAGTGACTGTCCCAAGATTACACAATTTCATTTTAAATAACAATCTCAGCAAACTAAGTCCAAGAGAAAAAACCCTAACAGAGAAATGCTGTATCATTAGTTTGACTGAAGGAGCTCTGGATCTGATAAAAACCTGTCATCACTTGAACTCAAAAGTGGTCCTTACAGGCACCTAAATGAAAACATCTTCTTTGTACACTGAACAAAGTGCTGGCTTCTACAGTGGTGTTGCACTGAAGTAAAAGGAAAGCCCAGCCATCTACCTGACCAAGAAAGTTGGCACAAAACTTTTCTAGGTAAAGTGAACAATTCTAGAGTTTAAACAAATGAGGCGTGTTCCACTTGGCTCCTTACTTCATAACCAAAGATCACAAGGGGAGAGAAGGGAGCAATGAGGTTACATTTGAGGGAAAATGGATTTATGGATTAGTGGGGAAATGAGAGAAGTTTCAAATGAAAGCAGTTTGCAGGGATGCCTCCCCTGAAGCTACACAAAATTGAAAAGGCATCTACCGCATCCTAAAGTAACGTTTGATGATATCTATCCTACCCTTTTAATGGATGATTTGTATGCAACACTTCCAAGTGAGATGAGAGTATTACAGACTACTGAATCAGGCATAATCACCCCATAGACACAGCAGGGGAAGCTTTGTAATAATGGGGGTAGAGAGAAAAATCCTATGTTCACGAAATGTGTTTCTCCAAAATTACCCAAGCAGTGCAGCCCAAGAACCTAAAGAATCATGTGATCTAGGAATTCACTTCATTTCCCCTTCATTTTAAAGGGGTGAGGGATGAGGCAGAGGAGCAGGTACAATGGTGGAGTTACTACCTTTAAAACTGTTCTTACAATACATCAACTTTAACAAATATTGATTGACATTTGGTCCTACAACGTATACACTTTGAAAGAATATGAAAAGATTTCTTATTTTAATTCAGTTGAGTTTCATGCTGTTCATTTTTCTTACTTTCTTTTTAAATATCTACTTCTGTAGAAAAGTAATGGTTAAATTCATACATAAGAACAAACATTAATTTTTTTCAGGTGACACAAAGCTAACAGAGATGGTACACTGATGCCATAGTAAGGATACAGAGATGAACACTGAGATAAATTGAGTAAGATGAAATTGAATAGGGATCACTATAAAGTTCAAAAAACCAACACCAAAAGTATAAGACTGAGGAGGTAGCCGTTCTTCTGGAAAAGATGTAGACATTTGTGAACTTCAAGTTCAACATGAGTCAGGGATATTGTGTGGCAGCCCCAAAGATGATGTGACCTTAAGCTGCATTGAGAGAAGTGTAATAATCCTGGATAAGGAGGTGATGTTCCCATTGTACTCTGCCCTAGTCACACTACATCTCAAATATTCTATTCTGTTCTCATAAGAACCTTTTAGGCAGGAGAGTATCCAAAGGAAAACAACCAGAATTGTAAAGTTCAACAAAATCATGTCATAAGCTGACATTGGTCATATGCAGATGTATTTCCCCACCCTCTCCTATCAGGGAATCTTGCCTTGTGATAAAAAATAAGAAAATACAGGTGAGTAAAGCTAAACCATACACTGACTACAACTTACAAAGGCTTTTAATCTGGGGTCCCTGAATTTAATTTTAGAAGATAATTTGATGATTATGTTTGTATATAATTGGTTTCCTTTGGAATCCTTTGTTTCCTTATTATATACATTTTTAAAAGTTCACACTTTAACAGATTGCCCCTCCCAAAAAACAGTTAAGAATCCCTAAAGTGCATGATTATATGAAGGAACTTGGAATGTTTTCTCTAGTAAAGAGAAGACTTAGTGGAGATGTGACAGGCATGTAAAACTCAAAGAAGGGTCATGGTTGTGTGGTTTTGTCCTTCATTCTCGAGGAGGACCATGTGAAAGAGGGATTAAACTTGTTCTACTTTGCCTGATGAGGAAGAATTAAGCACAATGGGGAGAAGTTTAAAAAAACCCAAGTTCACTAGAAAGATTAAATCAATTAAAGATTAATCAATTTAAACCATCCAAAAGTGAAATTGACTGCCACAAAGGTAGTGGACTCTCCCTCACAACCTCTTCAAAAAAGTAGTTGGATAATCACACATCAGTTTTGTTGTTGAAAGGATTGTTTTTATTTCTTCATTCTCCTTTGTTTATTTTCAAATATATTGCTCCTGCCCTCCTTCACCCAGTGAGCCTTCCCTTGTCACAAAGCAGAAAAGATATTTAAGCAAAACATATTGACTGCAACTGAAAATATACACTACATTCCACACCTACAGTGCCCCCTCTCTCCAACACAAAGGGAAAGGTATATTTCTGGACCATAGAGGAGATGTTTTTTTTTTCAGATATGGGTTGACATAGATGAGCTCTGGCTTTGAAAAATTTGAATTTGATTAACTTGAATATGGAAGAACTTATATTCTGTGATAAACAAGAGAAAAATGAGATCATTTTGTGACTTTAAAATGAGAACTAACTTTAGAGAACCTTCACTGTCATCGTTACTGAAAAATACTTCTTCGGTGTGGTAAAGTCAATAGTCATGCTACATTTCTTGTTATCCGAGATAACAACAGACGAAGAGTCAGATGAGATAATGACAAACTGTTTGGATTCCTGAATTATCAAAATCACAAGAATTTCTTACAACATGATATATTACTCGTCCCAGAATGGTGAGAAAATTCGGGTTCCAGATGCCTTAAACATTCTTCAAATCGTGATTCATATTCTGACAGAAAAGGAGAAACTGCAATTCTCCCAATAACACTCTAAGAATGTATGTTTGAAAATCTTGTAAATATTGCCTGTTAGAGGTATATTTTTAAAGGGCATTGAAAAATATTTGACTTCCTAATAGATTTTTTTCTCTTTTGATAATAATGATTCAAACCCCTAACTTTTAGGTTTTTATTGTCTTAATTAAGACAGAAACAATCTCTCTTTCATTCAAATAATTTTATGCCAGTCAAGATAGTAGAGAATATGCCAATCTCCAAAAGGAAAAAGTTACCCTTTCCTTTATCTTTATACCACTATAAGATTGACCAAATGCTTCTATTCTTCCCTATCTCTTTCAGTGTCCCGCCTGCCTCCATCATGTTGTTATTTATGATTTTCATAGAAAAACTTTGGTCTCTTTCTAGAACTCTTGTATTTTGTAGCTCAATTGATAGAAGATATAGAGATAAACAAAATCTCAAAGGACTTTGCGGGTAATCTAATACTACTGTTTCATTTTCAGCAGAAGCACACATGGGCTAAGGGATTTGCCCAAAATAAAAAGTAAAAGAACCAATATTTGAACCCAAATTTTCTGATTCCAAATCCATTGCCTTTTCTTTCATCCAATTCATAACTTATCTGAAACATCAGCCCTTGTATAATATCCCAAAAGCCTATTCCTCTTCTTCAGCACCTCTGCTGATGAGGAATTCTCTGCCTCACAAGACAATCCATCCCATTTGGGCATAGGTATAATTAATTAGAAGTCTTTTCTTACCTTCATTTGGAATCTGCTTCTTTCTTCTTCCAGCTATAAATGTGTGATGCTACTCTCCTGGGCCATCACCAGTCATCTTGACTCTTGCCTTGCCACTGGACTCCGGTGACTCTGGAGGAAAGAGCAAGGCTGATGACTTTGCACAGCTCTGCCTTACACGTAATTCGCTAACAAGTCAAAACATCAACCTCACGATATCATTGGTCCTCTTGGAGAAGGAAGGACCAGCATAATTTCCAACAGTTTGTTCTAGTTAGGTCTTTTCAAGCCAAGGAGAAAAATCCAAATCTCCCATCAACATGAAAACTCTTCAAAAATTTCAAGAAGGTGACCGTTTCACCCGCTGTCAGAGCTTCTGGCCAAACACTCCCAGTTCCTTCAACTGAATGCTCAACAGTATGGTTTTCAGGTCTCTCAGCTTCCCGACAAACATTTTTCTGTGAACATATATGTGCATGACATTGTGCTTACACCATGGTACCCAGTATAAAATCCAAATAAGCACTAAGCAGTACATAGTATAGTGGCAATATTATCTTTTTTGATCTGGACATAACTTTTTAATAAACTCAGCTGAAGGGTTTTTTATAGATTTTATTGATGACTTTCAGCGTCATTCCTTGGCTAAGAGCTAAGAACTAAGGCCAAGAACCAAATTCTCCCCAGTAACACAGAAAAACAGTTAAGCAAAAACAACCAGTCCTGTGCCCATGTATGAAATGATACTCAAGATTCTACACTAATGTTCCCCTGAATCTCTACCAATAAGAAACTTGTGTCATTATCTGTTCTGTGGGAGAGAATATAATTTTTTGATTACGTAAGAGTTTGGTTTCCTTCTGATCTTTTTCTTTGCACTGATGTAATCATGGTCTATGATGTTCAGATTCTTCTCATCTTTTGAGTTAGACTGTACAAATCTTCCTCATTTTTATAAATTGTTTATGTTTATGTTTATACCTTCTTCCTATGCATGAACACTTACTAGCTGTGCGACATTAGGCAAGTCATCTACCCCAGTCTGCCTCAGTTTCCTCATCATGAAAATGAGCTGAAGAAAAAAATGGCAGACTCCTCCAGTATCTTTGCCAAGAAAGCCCCAAATAGAGTCAGAAAGAGTCTGACACTAAACAAATAGCAACAAAAATGTCCTCTTAGACACAGCCTTTCAAAATCTATTTTAATCCAAATTCTGTCATCCAACAGAGTTGCTCTTCACCCTATTTTGGTTCACTAATAAAGGTAATAAACACGTTATGTTTGTACTTATCTAAATCACTGATTTCTTTTGGATATTGCTGAGTAGATCCAACTGCCCTTTCTAACTGCATTTTCCCAGATGCCCCAAGTATTTAGATCCAAATGCAGTGGTTCAGTAATTATCAATAATGACTCTCAATTTTTACAAAAATGATGGTAAATTTTGCTCTATTGGGTTTCTTTTTGTTATGATGGATGTTTGAGATTATTTATATTACAGATGAGGAAACAGAGACCAAGAAAGTTGAAGTGATTTGCCCAAAATCATGATACTAAGAAATTAAGCACAAATACGTGGTCCTGAGATAATAAATAGAAAAGGTTGGATTTGAACACGGAACTTCTGTATTTAAATCCAGCCCTCTTAAAGTCTACATCTGCAAGTCTACTCATGGATAAATAAACTCTTTGAACTGCTTCAATATCCTCATTTTAGAGGTAGGTAAATTAAGACCTTGAGCTTACCCAAGGTCACAAAGTTTATCAGTGGAAAAACTGACCTGTCTTCTGATTTAAACATCAGCGTATTTACATTGTAACATACAGTCTCTCAGAAGAGAAACATTATTTTTTTCATTTCATACCTATGTAAATGTGAGAGCCTATTAAATCAATCAATCAGTTTAATCCCTGTCCCACTTAAAGTAACTAAGAAGATGCTCTACACTTCAATACCTTCATCAGGTGCGAACACCTCTGTTGAATCAATCTTAAAAATTTAAGGCAAAGACTGGGAATGAAATAAGACCTTAATCAATTTGGAAGGAGTAAAAGCCATTGGATGGAATGAAATCATGCTATAAGCTGCATCTTGGGATTGATTGAAAAGGTTCAATTGTGCCCTGTGCTGCTTAGATAAAATAGCAAGCCCTTTCAGAATCGGACATTCCAGTAGAGAGCCAGATTAGCGATGAAAGACTGGGGCAAACAAGCGTTTGAGAGAAAATTGCTGAGCAGAGAATATAGCCTTATGAACTTTGAAGGTCAGAAAATTAGGGAATTCCAGTGAATGTCATAGGAGTGTCCCCAGAGCTGCAGTGGCTGACAGTTGTGTTTTCACTGGAAGCTGAAAACAAACAAGAAACACTAGGTTCATGACTCTCCAGGGATCCCAGCAGAAATCTACAATATAACTAAGGTAAATGATGAGAAATTCACAAGGCAGAGGTGGATGAGAGAGGGCAAAAGGACTTGATAAACCAGGTACTGTGTTATTCTTTTGCCATGTGGACGCTGTAACTTTGACGACAATTTCTCTGGGAGCCTATACATATATATATATATATATATATATATATATATATATATATATATATATATATATATATATGTATGTATATATATATGTATATATATATATATATATATACACATATATATATAGTATTTTTGAGATAGTATGTTCTTCATCTGGGGTTGGGGAGGGAGAGAGGTTTTACATTAATTATTCTTTCTACACCACCTTAGTAAATATTAGTTTCTAAAACCTAATTAATTATGGTTAGCTGATTATTATAAACCGATCATCAATGTGGGGAAACACATCAGCAGGGGCTTGTGAGCACTTATACTAGAGAAACAATACTAACAGTTATCCTCATAGCTCTGAGGAGAGAAATAGTCAGCTGTCCTTTGGAGACCCAGACTGCAAGGACAAGCGAGGGTTGAGCAAAGTAGCCCCAGAATGTCTGTGAACATGTTAAGGTTTTTTGTAGATAGGCTAAATTTTAATAGGAGGAGGAATCTTCCCTTCTCCCACCGAAAAAAAAAATGAAAAACAGAAATGATATGAAATCACACTGCAAGAAAAAGCCCAAATGCAGGCATTCTGGAAAATGTATTTTTTGTGAACTATTTGCCCTTCCCAAATATAACAATTCATTCCTTTCTTATGTGTATTTGAATGGTCTGATTCCCGTTACCTTCCTAAAATCCATCTCGCAGGATCTATCATAAGATTTGATATTTAGAACCCTAAGAGAGTTCAGAGGCCATTTCATTCAATCTACTCTTTTTAGAGAGCAGGTTGTGAGGAAATGTCAGAGTGGACATTTGAATCCAGGCTGGCTTACTCCAGAGCTAGTTTTCTTTGAAAACTTTAGCTTTCTGGAAGGCTCAGCTCCAATGCCCTGTCCTAGTAAAGGCCTTACCTAATTTCCTCAAATCTTTTTCCTCAATCAATATCTCCCAAAGAGTTTTTATATATTTTTTGAGGCATTATGTTGTTACAGAGGTGGCCTCAGATCCAGTAAGACCAGAGTTCAAGTCCAGCCTTTGATATACTTTGGCTGAGTGTGGGCATCCCTTGATCTCTCACTGTCGTAGGCAGCTCTCTAAGAAAATAGCAGAAATTGCACAAAAGTGGCCAACCTGTATTGATAAAGGAAGTTTCTCCCTAGGAGAAATCACAGTGAAATCACAGGTCCTGTTGCTGTCCCCTATTTTGCATACATTTGGCATTTACATTTTGCATACAGTCTCCACATCATCACCACTACTGCCTAACCCACCCCCATGACCAGCTCCACAAGCAGAAAACAAGCTATTTGAGAGAAAGGATGGTTTCACTTTTGTTTTCATACTCCCAGGACCAAATACAGCATGCATCACATAGTAGGTACTTGACAATTTTTTGTTGAATAGAATTTATTTAAACCCAGATCTGGCTATTTCAAGTCTAGCTTTCTATCCATTTTTATCATTGTGTTTCCAGAGATGACCTTCAGATACAACCTGCATACCATTAATTTTTTTATTATGAACGTTAACACAAACATTTTAATTTGCAAAAGAACATGAAAAAGAAATATAAGAAAAAGAAATATAAGATGTAAACACATCACATATGACAGCAATGTAATACAACTGTTCAATGTGTCCCCTTCTATGCTTTTTGCCTTTTTTATGTATTTAAATTTATTTTAGTGGTACTTTTTTCCTGATGTATCTATCCCTACCCACGAATCTACCACCACTCCCTCCTCTGTCTAAATTAGAAAACTTCTTTTGCAACAAATATGTATAGGCTACCAAAATTAATGAACGCAGTGGCCATGTCGGATCATTCATAGCTTATCCTGCATCTCTAATCCATTACTCCGCTGTCAAGAAGTAGGAAGCATGTTCCATCACTAGTCTTTGGAAGATACTGTTGTTTGTTGCTATGAACAGAATTCCTCAGATTATTCTGGTCATCTTGTAAATTGTTCTCCCGGCACTGCTAATCAGTTGGTGGAAGTCATCAATGCTTCTTCAAACCTGTAATATTTGTAATTTCTGGTGACACCATAATATTCCATTAAGACCACCGCTTGGTCAGCGATTCCCCAATAGATGGGAATTCACTCAGTTTCTGGTTCTTTGCTGCCAGAATAACTGCTGTTATAAATAAACTTGAACCTCTGGGTCCTTTTCCTCTGTCTTTAATCATGTGACACAAGTTAGAGTTATCCCAAGCCTTGATTTTTTCAAATCTGGCAAACAGGAGCAGATACCCTGAACAGCTCACTGCAGGCACAGTTACAAATGAAAAGTGGCTGTGTTCACAGTCAACAGAACTCTGACCTCTAAGGCTAGTACAAACAGTAAGAGCAAGAGAAAGCTGAAAGGGCCCCAGAGCTGAGTTACTTGTCTTTTCTCCATAGGTGGTCTTGGCAACTCTGGATTAAAACAGTCAGCAGAACTAGGCGAAGAAAGCTGGGGGCAGGGCGGGGATGGTCAGGTAGGGAGGATAGTCTCTATATTGTGCTATTCCTATTATTTTTTTAAAAGAAATTTAGTGATGTGCTACAGTGATCTAAGACTCTCAGTGAACTCAAACTGGAGCCCCCATCCCTTACATATCTAGAATATTCCCTTTTAGTGGCAGAATTTTGTTTTATTTTTTTTTTCATTTTGTGAGTTGACAAGTATTATAACTCACCTGCCAGAAGGGAGAAAAAGATCTGCCAGTGGGAAAGATATATTTGATCTTTCAGTCATCTTTCAATTTATAGGATGTGCCCATCAAAATTCAACCTCTGTGTGCATTCATATTAAAATACTGCCAATTACCAGTTAATCTTAAAGTCCTTCCTCCCTCACTCAAACAACATCATAAGCAAACCATTCGATTAAATTCAGTTCCATGAATATTTATTAAGCACCTACTATGTGCAAGGCATGGCCCTAGGCACTGGGGATATAAAGACCCCACACAAAAAATATTCTACCTAAAGAGTCCCTGCTCTTGAGAAATTTACTTGGGGCTCGGAGATAGGGTTAGGGGGCTTGGTTCCTGTATTCAGTGTATATACAGAATGATAAATACAAAGTGATTGGAGAGGAAAGAACAACTAGGAAATGACATCATGCCCTCCAGGAATGCCATCCAGTAAACAGTGACACCTGACCTAAGTCATAAATAAAACTAAGGCTTCCAAAAAGCAGGTGTGAGGAGAGACTATATTCCAAGCATGGGGGATGAGAAAACTATCCGAAGGTAGGAGATAACAAAATCAAGAAAAAGAAACAATTACTGGTTCAATTTGGACAGAGTACGGAGTAAGTGAAGAAGAGTAATATGAAAAAAGCTGGAAAAGTAATAGGAAGGCTTTCCATGCATGGCTGAAGATTTTCCATTTTCTCTCAAAGGTAAGAGAGAGTGGTTACAAAGTTTTGAGCATCACATGGCCCACTCTATTTAAGCTCAGCCATGCTTATGTTTGTGCTCCTGCCACCTCCTCAACATCTGTCCTTCTGCTACCTCTCTGCCCTTTCCAGTTCTGGAACCACAATCCAATCAATAATGTCATTGATCCAGATATTTGCTTATCCACTGTGCCTGGAATGCACTCTCTCCTCATCCCTGCATCTTAAAAACCTTCATTTTATTTAAGACTTTGCTCAAATGTCACCTTTTACTGGCATTCATTCCTCATCCTTCCCTCTCTCAGTTACTCAACCTTCTCGATCAATTTTCCTCCACTTCCCTCCCCAATGACTTCCCTGTCCAAAACACTGTGCTTGACCATCACTCTTTACCTATGTGGGGTGACCCCTTTAGAATTATAAGCTCCTAGAGATCAGGAACTATCTGACTCCACAGCATAACACAGCACTTGGCACATAGTAAGCACTTAATGAATTTTGTTTTCATTCATTTATTTCTTCAGCCAGGAGAAAAACAGAACGCTGAGTTTGGGGAATAGCAATTAGCCAGATTTGGCTGGAATATAATGTGTGAATGGGAGTAGTGTAAAATAAGTCTGGAAAGGTAGGCTGCAGGCATTGTGAAGTGCTCTGACTGCCAAGCTGAGAAGTTTATATTTTGTTCTAAAGACAATAGAGGTCAAGCAGAATAAAGTCTAAGAACTGGCCATTGGATTTAGCGGTTAAAAGATCATCCGTAACCTTGGAGAGAGCAATTTCAGTGGAGTGGTAGGGACAGAAGCCAGATTGCAAGGGACTGAGAAGTGAGCAGATGGTGAGGAAATGGAGGCAGGGAGTACAGCTGATTTTGTTTCTAGAATTTCAGCTGAAAAAGAAAAGGAGAAATAAGACAACAGTAATGAGAAAGACAGGGTCAGTGGAAGGTTTCTGAAGGGTAGGATTGACCTGAGCACATTTGTAAGCAACAGGGAAGGAACCACTATATATGGGGAGTTTGAAATTGGCAAGGGTAGACACAGAGGATTGTGGGGCAAGGTATTACAGGAGTTGGGAAGAAATGATAACAAGGATTCAATAAAGCAGAGTAGTATAGGGGAAAGAACTCTGGACCTGGAATTGGGAAGATATGGGTTTGAATTCTGCCTCTAGCACTGACCTCAAGCAAGTCACCTAAACTCTCTGAGTCCCCATTTCATCATCCTGAAAAAGGGGTTACCCAAATGTCCACTAACACCCATGCAAGGGTTCCATCTATGATCCTTTGACGTAAAAGTGTTGCCCTGGGGGAGGAAGAGGAGGAACACCTCTTTTTTAAAATGACAGCAAAGAATGAGGGATGAGATGTAGAGAAGGGGAGAAGATAGAATTCACAGATATGCTAAGAAGAAGGAGACACGAAAGAAGGAAAAGAAATAAGTAACTGCTGCAGGGAATGTGATACAAATAGCTAATCAAAGAAAACTTAGAGGACAGTTGTGATGTCTAGTACAGTTGATATGAAATTTTTAGTGCCTCTGTCAGCAAATCGTGCGATTTCTTCTCATAGAATTCAACAACATGGGTGTAAGGACAGAAAAGATGGGTGGTAGGTGTAACCCAAAGTTGGACTCTGGCCATGTATGAGTAACAATGTGTGTGTGTGTGCGCGCGCGTGTGTGTGGTTTGTTTTTCATACTCTAAGAGGACCATGACATCAGGGAGATGATGGCATGACTTACAATTGACCTTGATCCAAGTGAGGGAGAGCTGTGCAAAATCACTTTCTCCTCCAGAGCCCTCTGGGCCCAGTGGCCTGATTCAATTAGAGAGCAAAGGGCTTTAAGGATGGAGGATAAACAATCACCCAGTAAGTATTTATGAAGCCCCTACTGTTTTAGGTACTGAAGTAGTCCTTGCCCTCAAAGAGTAGAGACCCTAACAGAACAGCATCTATATTTAATTCTAACATAGAGATCTGCTGCTGGATCCAGAGGAGCAAGGGTAACCTCACTCTCTCTCTCTCCCTACAGCATCCATCTGCACTCAGCTTCCAGTGTTGGTTCAACCCTGGAGAAGCATGTACTCCAATCGTAAGGGGTAGGTTCCCTTTTCTCTCATTCTTCAATTTATTAAATCCCTCTAACCAGTTCACTGGGGGCAAATTACTGAAGTCTTTCAGTTCAAAATCATACCCAGTGCTTCCCCAAAATAGAGAGTTAATGCATACTCAAGGTACTAGATGAATTAAGTATGGAACAGGTATTTATTTCCTACAAACAAAATGAATGTTAAATGGGGCACTCACAAATAGGAATTTGACAAAACAAATTTAAGCAGGATTTAGTAACTTAATTTATAAACTATATTTACAGTCTTTTTGGTAGCTAATATATAAATCTCAAGCAGTTTGTGTGGTTACTGATTCAGCATTTTGGATTTCATCTGGTTCTATACTATGCAAATTCCAGAAACATGTCTCCTGGTAAAACCACCAGGTTTGGGCCAGTTCTCTCATCAGTGGCTGGCTTCTCCACCATAGGAGATTCCTTAACTAATAGGCCAGTTCTATTCTTTGGACCCAAGACTTTTGGACTTCTTGCATTCACATCATCATCTCCAAACCTGGGCATGTTTACCTCAAGGCTGATATTGGATCACCTACTCAGGAAAAGAAGCACAAAGCAGAAATACCAATCAGGTAGTTAGGTGTCCATCTGTTTTCTTGAATCCAAGCTCCTTTGGGAGAAGTGGCAGAATGAGGGGAAAGATGGGAGGGTTAGTGCATCTCCCATAACCCCTAATGGAGAGTCCACACATGGGACTTTCCACATGGGACAAGTGAAGCTAGAAGCTGAGCCATAAGCTGTCTCTTTTTTAACAGATGAAGTACCCAATCCCACTATGTCTATCATGGAATGGGGTAAGGACCAAGGGACCACTCATAATTTGCCTCTATGGGGAGATTGAGTGAACTACCAAGAATGGACACAAGCATTCAAGGATCACTGTAACTCATGGACATGCAAGTCTAAGGTTCTCCAACCCTTCAACCCACTGGCAACTGCAGCTCAAGTCTACCATAAAATGCATATCCCTGTTGAGAGCTCAAAATTCTGCTTTTCCTGATATCTGACTTTTATTGCTAGCAGATTCACAGGAATCCAGCTGGAGAAAGGGGGAGTTGTTAGGAACAGTCACTCAGCAAGGAAGAAGCCTACCCCTTTACTGACCACAAGGATGTTGTAATTAGGAGTCTGCTAAACTAACTAGGATTAGGAAAACCTTACACATTTCGCGTGCCTGACTTAGATGAAGCTAAACCAGGAAGTGCATATACTGGAACCTCCCAGCATGTAGGAAAGTTAAACAATGGTCAAACATGGAGCCATGTCTATCAGCTAGGACCTGACAATAGACCAATTATCACAGTTGCATCGTATAAAAAAATCCATCTTCTTTTATCCTTTGCTCACCACATAACTGAAAGCAGACATGAAACTCCTCATCTCTGCTATGCCAAACGCTGGGCACTTGGTCAATTAGACTTTGGAGGGTCAGTTCTGAGAATGCTACATGAGATGGCTCTAATTACGTAATTATGTGCATAATATATAGAAAATGAATGAGTAGCTAGGTGGTGCAGTAGAAAGAGCAATCGGCCTAAAATCATGAAAACTCATCTTCCTAAGTTTAAATCTGGCCTCAGATGCTCACTACCTTGTGACCCTGGGCAAGGCACTTAACCCTGTTTGCCTCAGTTTTCTCATCTGTAAAATTAGCTGGAGAAGGAAATGGCAAACCAGTCCAGTATCTTTGCCAAGAAAACCTCAAATGGGGTCATGAAGAGTTGGACACAACTGAAAACAAAAATACAAAATGAATAAAAGTTAGTTAGGAGAGGAAGTGAATTAGCAAAAAGGGGAATCAGGAAATACTTTAAATAGTAGGTAGCAATTGAGTTAAGTCATGAAGGAAACCAAGGATTTCAAGAGACAAAGGTGAAGTGGAAATCAATTCCAGGAGGTTGTTATAGCAAAAGCACAAGAGGAAATGCATTATTGTGTTCAGAACCACAAGCAAGTCAGTAAGAACAGATTACAGAATGTGCAGATAAGAGTGATGGGAAAGTGAGAAGGGGATAGATTGTGAAGAGATTTAAATGCAAAACAAAGGACTTTGTATCTGATCCTAGAAATAATTGGGTACTACTGGCATTTCCTGATTAGGGAGGGCTTTGATGTGGTCAGAATTGCCCTTTGTAGAATGATCATTTTGACAACTCTGGAGAACTGATTCAATTGGTGAGAGGTGTGAGGTAGGAAGATCCCATAAAAAGTCATTGGAATAGTTCAACAACAGGTGATCATGATTTGAAATAGAATGGCAACTGAGTGAGTGAAGAGAAGGATGTATATAGTAGAAATAACAAGATTTGGTAAATGATTTGATATATAAAGTGAAAAAGACTGGAGAGTTGAGGATACCTCCAAGAGTGTGGACCTGAGTAACTGGAAAGGGAGCACCCAATACCTCATGTAGAAGGTGGTGATTAAGCCAAGTCTTGAAGGAAGTATGCAATTGTAAGATGTAAATACATTCCAGTCATGGGGAACAGATAATGCAAAAAGTGGTATGTGTGAGGAACAAGAATTCCAGTGTTGAGGTTGTAGGAAGATGAGACAACGTATGATAAGGTTAAGCAATTAGGTTCAGGCCAGTCTGCGAAGAGTTTTAAATCCCAAATACTAAACAAGTGAATTGGTCAACTCTAGCATCAAGATTATAAAAGGAAGAAAGTGGATGGATTCAATTTTTAGTAAGAAACTTGCCCAACCATAGCAACATCAGACTAAGAGATGCACCTAAGAAAGCCATGATCCTGCTGTGATTTCCTAAACAATACCAGGAGGGATGGGAAAAGGGGGTGGAGAGAGCATGTAGCTAGGCAGCAATGGATATAGCACCTGGTCTGGAGTCAAGAAGATTCATCTTCCTGAGTTGAAATCAACCTCAGACACTTACTAGCTATGTGACCCTGGGAAAGTCATTTACCCTGTTTGCCTCATCTATAAAATGAGCTGGAGAAGGAAATGGCAAACCATTCCAGTATCTGTGCCAACAAAAGTCCAATGAAATGAGGTCACAAAGAATCAGACACAACTGAAAATGACTATGGCAGGGATGGAAGAAAGAAGTAAACTGCACCCAAACAATTCCACTGGGAGTTGTGAAGAACTGAGACAGATAGAAATAAAGCAATAGCTAGTATTAAATAGTTGTCTATTTATCATATCATCAACTCTTAGGCAATGAAAGAATTTGTTCTTAATTGGTCAAAGCTTCCAAGAGAAAGTTAGGTTCATGGATATAGTAAGACATGGAATCTGAAAAATCTGAATTAAAATCTTTCCTGTAATCTTTACCTATTTTGCCATGGATAATTCAGTTCAGCACACCCATGATCAGTTTCCTCATCTGTAAAATGAGGATGATAATAAACCCCATAGTGGCTCCTTTTCTAGATTGTGAGGCTCAAATGAAATACCATTAAAACCTATTACTTGGATAATCCAAGGTAATGCTAGAGGAATCACATTCTATTAATTCATTCCTGGAGCCATAATTGTCAGGAGACTTATGAGAAAGCAACAGCATAATCATGTGGAATAGAAAACAGGAATAAAAACTCTTTTCCCCTTCTTGGATTTTAGGACAAACTAGAGGCCCATACCATTTCTTCAGAAATCGTGATATTCCATAATTCACAGCCATAGATGTGCCAGAGCTGGGATGATAAAGGGATGAGTTTTTTCAGCAGTGAACCATTTAGGGTCATTGAAAGCATCAAAAACAAAGGCAGTGAGGTCTCTTCTTATAAATACATTCTAGGCCCAGGCACTTGAACCATTTGTAGTATTGAGGCACATACGGTTATAAAGGACAGACACAAAGACAGATAGAGAAAGAGATAGAGAAGGGGAGGAGAAAGGGAGATAGAGTACTTTAATAGATTACTAAATGCACTGAATGTAAAAATTTAGAAAGAAAACATCTCTAAAGATACAAGACTTGGATCTGAGTCCTTTCTCTGACATACTGGCTGAATAACCCCAAGCAAGTCACTTAACCACTCTCAGTTTCCCAGGAAATACTCTAGAACTAGGAGTTTCAAAGCAGGTGTTTATCACTTTTCATTGGTTTTGGAAATCTCTCTCCAGGAATTGATTTCAAGGGTGGAGAACCTACAGCCTCAAGACCACATATGGCCCTCTAGGCCCTCAAGTGTGGCCTTTGACTGAATCCAAACTTTATAGAACAAGGATTCCCACAAGTTCCCCAGTCCTAAATACCATTTGGTTGCAATTTGACCCCCCAAAACTCAAAGGGAATAAAAGAAGGGAATTGATACATGAGGATTGATGTCATCAGAAAAGGCATCATGAAAGAGATGCATTCTACTTAAAATACCAGCAGTTATATAGTATTTGATCTCTTTAGTGCTTTAGAGTATGGTGACATTGATGTACCAGATCCCCAGATGGTAGCTGATTAAAACTATCCAGTAGTGTTGGACAGACCCCATTCAGCCCATAAGTGCATCCTAAACCAGATTAAAATGCAATTGGGAAACTATATGTATATATATATATATATACATATATACACACATATATACATATACAAATATATATTTGTGTGTGTCTATATGTATATATGTGTGTATACACACATACATATATATGTATATATACATATATATGCATATGTGTATATATTATTTATATACAATGAAACATAGAATGTTAATATGCAGATTTTCTAAGTCAAAATGCAGCTAGCAGGAATGCTTACATGTGGACCAGTGACCCTCTTTCTATTTGAGTTTGACATCACTGCTCTTCAGGATTAGAAAGGTAACCCTGAGGAATAAGGTTTGCCCATGAACCCACCATGAGCCCACTTCATGAGCTCATGTTTACAACTGATTATCTAGCAGACTTACTTAACTTTTAGAAAGAGAATTTACCAAGCAGCTCTAACAAGTACAGTTGTTGCCAAACAATCTCCCCCAAATAGAGAGTCCACTTTCTCCCTGAATGCACGAGGTCACTGGGGAAAGTGAGCCCAAACTTGAAGCAAAATTACTGAGGCACACATTGAGACCACAAGTGTTAGAAGGGTAACTTGCCAGTTGTGGTCACTGGGAGTCCTGTTGGCCTCTTACAGCTTCCTTGTAAAGCTCCCCTCAGTTTCTTTGTGAGGCCCCAAGCATTGGTGCCTTTCTAAAATCCATAACCTGCACATCTCTGTCTCAAGGGATCATGGTCCCTGAAGCTACCTTTCCTTGGTGTGTCTGTCTCAGCTCCCAGTACAGCTGCTATGGTCAACAACTACTGCTCCATTGCCACAGGCTCTGGGCACTTCTAGACAGCTCTCTAAAATGACACATTTCAGAAAAGGGCAAACTTGCATTTGTCAAGGAAACTCCTCACCGTGTTTTCCCTACACTGATGAAACCAGCAGTCAGGCTAAAAAATAAAATAAAATTTAACTGCAAGGAATAGGAGGGATGACTTAAAGGGAAAAGGACCTGAAAATATGAAAGGTAAGAAGGAGGCTGTTAGAATAAATCAGAGGATAAGAACATAAGGGATTGGTCTAAGAAGACGAAAAGATATTTATTACTCAGGACTTTCTATATGCAGAACACCAAGCTAAGTGCTGGGAATACAACCCTAATTCCCTAATTCAGGAAACTCATATTCTAATAGAGGAAGACAACGCATATAGAGGATTTCAGCTTCAAATCAGATGGAAAGTTTCCTTGAAGCTACAGTAGCCAATCAGATGATAATGTATCTTCTTTAATGGTATTGCCACTGAAGAAAAGCATATCCATTTCTGATGCTGAACCACTGGATGGTGCCAAAGACTTGTGATAAGAACTTTCTTTTCTGGGTCTTCAGTAGTCATGGTGGCTCAGGTGGTAGGGTGGCAGAATGTATAGAGTTTGATGGTGACAAAGCTATGATGGTGAAAATGAAGAGGGGTATAGGAGAGAGCTATTGAATTGGAGGACTCTGCAGGGTTTAGTAACTGAGTGCATGTGAGATGCAAAAGAGAATGAAAACTCAAAAAATGACTTGGACATGTAATAGACCCTCATTCATTGAACACAGAGGCAAATAGAAGCTAACCTCAATCAAAGGAAAAGTCACGTTGAAATCTACATGTGAATACTAAGCAAGCAACGGCTGAACAAGTTGTGGTATATGACTGTGATGGAATACTACTGTGCTATAAGAAATGATGAACTCAATGGATAGGCTTGCAACACATAAGGAACAGCAAACAGCACAGAACCAAGAGAACACTGTATACAGTAACAGCGATACTGTTTTAAGAATGATTTTGAGCAAATAAGTTATTTTGACTATTATAAATACCCAAATTAGCAACAAAGGACATATAAAGGAAGACTCCATCCACATCTAGAGAAAGAATTGATAAATAGAAGTATGTTTGGAATGATTTTAAATATATTTGTAACACATATTTTTTTCTAATGCTAGCCATCTCTAGGGTGGGAGGCAAGGGGGAAGAAAAAAGAGAAAGGAAATTTACATAATTATTATATATTTAAAAGGATAGTAAGTTGTACATAATAGATTTGCAGTTTCATATGCAGTCATCTTGTACATTGTACATTATGGAGATGCTTGGTTTATTCCATAAATTAAAAATTGAATAAAAATTAAAAATAATAAGCAAGTAATAATATATAAGTCAATAATAAAGCAATAATCAGTTTCCCTCTTACTTATTAATCATATACAAAGAGCCTAGCACTATATATGGAAGGACATTCAATTAGAAGGTATCGTACTCTCAGATGCTAGTGTCTCCCCATCCCCTTGTTACCTTATATCTACTTCATTTCTGTTCCGTACGTACATATTTATGTTGCCTTCTTCATTTGCATGTAAATTCCTCAAAATCAGGAACTCGGTCTTTGTATGCCCTGCACTTAATACTGACTAGTGCAAATTATACGTGCTTAATAAAAGCTTCTTGATTAAGAGGTAGGAGAAGCAAGAGTAACACAGAAAATTATCTGAAAACAAAGAGCACTTTATAAATTGTCCTCTCTCATGCCATTGCTAATGAAGTTCCTTCTCTAGAATATACTTCTTTCCATCCATCATGGGGCTAACTCAGTTTGAGATATTCAATATCTTCTCAGCTCCTTCAGCCGCCTCTCCTACTCTGATCAGAGGGCTAGAGGGCGGAGCACTAAATTCCTCCCAAAGCTGTCCTTTATAGAGGGCTGGGACCTGGACCTAAGTCTCCATTTTCCATATGGAGCTCTCCTGTTTTCAACTCCAGGTTACATGGTACCTCCATTCCTGGGTCCCTCCTGTTTTCTCCCTCCTCCCTATTTCCAACTTCCTTTAATGTATTATTTTCCTTCATTAGATTGTCACCAGGAGGGCAGGTATTATCTTTCTTTTTCTTAGTTGTATCCCTTGGGCTTAGCACAGCACCTGATACATACAGTAGGCACTTAATAAATGGTTTGTATTATATTATATCCTTTTACACATTCTAATAGTCTCAGCAATCCATGATCCTTCAGCTCTGGTAGCTGAGTGTCTTAGGCAATTGTAACCAATGACTCAGAATCACATAGGTTCTTTGAAAACAAATTTGCATTTAGTGAGCATACAGAATTAAATGATACATGGATGACTTTGGGGACATTTTAGCCCAAAGACAAATATGCAAATCATCCATCATTAATAATGGTAAATTAGTTCAACCAGATAGCTACTTTACATAAGGAACTTATCATTAATAACTTCTAACTGTAACACATAGTCAAGCAGAGAAGGGAGAAGGGTGAAGCTAAGGTTCATGAAGGAAAGAAAATAGACATAGAAGATAGAAAAGTCAGAAATGAAGGAGACTGACAAATGGTGGGTACAATAACACCAGGAAGATAAGACAGGTCACCAGAGATGTATTTCCTAGAATCTATTTAGACATTTTTATGGGTGTTCATTGGACCCCCTAAAAGGATAGTACTCTTCCAAGCTCCCCCTGACCCTGTCTTCCCTCTGACATCACCTTCCATCTACTCTGTATGTATCTTGTATGAACATTTGATCAGTCAATAAGATTTACTAAGGACCTACTATGCACCAGGCATTGTACTAATTACTGGGGATACAAAAAGAAGCAGGAACTCACTTTTAGGTTCCGTGCCCTAGGAAGTCACAATCTAATGAGGTAATATCTAACATAATTATTTGGATTTAGATTATGTTACAGTTAGTACAATGTAATATAATTATTTACCAGTCGTCATCATCATTAGAATGTAAATTCCTTGAAATCAGAAAAAGTGTTTTGGCCTTTCTTTGTATTCCCAGTACTTAGCATAGTGCCTGCCATACCAGAAGAAAGGAAATAAGCACTGCTTAAGCTCCTACTGTGTGCCAGACACTGTGCCAAGTGCCTTACAAATATTAACTCATTTAATCATCACCACAACCCTGGTAAGTAAATGATGTTATTATACCCATTTTACAGGTCAGGAAACTGAGACCTGGAAAGGTTAAATTATTTACCCAGGGTCACACAGCAAGAGCCTAAAGCTAGATTTGAACTCAGGTCTTTCTGATTCCAGGCACTGCTCTCTATCCACTGAGCCATGTCCTAATAATAAATGTTTTATTGACCAAGTGACAACATTTTTGACCTTGAGTCACCTTCCCTTTGATCTCAGTTCCTTCATATGTCAGATGAGGAGATTGGACTAGGTAATTTCTGAGGTCCCTTCTAGAGGCCAAGATCAGCTCTAAATGGATGGTCTAAACCACTGATTGTAAGAGAGAATCCAGAGGTTTTTCCTTAGCCATCACTGTGTTTCAAAAACTTCAGCCCTAAGTAGGCTTTTTATATTACTTTTTTTCTTTTAAAATGTAGATCAACCAAAGAATCCCTTGCCTATCTATGTGCAGTCAGATCATTCACTGATGAGAATAAAGGTCATGGTAAACACCAAATCAGAAGACAGAATAAAGATAAAGAGATGACATTGTGCAATCACAGCAGCACTAACCCAAACTGTTTTTAAAAAGCTGTCAAATCTGAAAAAATGGAAATTCAACTGATACAAAGCCATTAATAAGAGGTGGGGGGAGGGGATCTGAGGTAGGTGAACGAGCATAGGAAAAAACTCAGAAACTGCCTCAGGCAGCAAATCTTGCCTAGTGGAGATATGGCAGTTGAAGACTACACTGATTTAAAGGACAAGTTCATTTGAAAGACTTCCTGGCAGAGGATGATGGGAACTCACAAGCAATATCACCTTATAAGATAATAAAAAGGAGTTGTGAAGAAAATAAACCTTGAGAGAACTTAGCATGAGGTCCAGCTAAGTCAGATCATCCTAAAACCATTCCTTAGTCAAAAGAGAATGATGATCCAAGGTAAAAAGGAAAAGGAAAAATAAACTATAACAAAGATCTTGCTCATTCAATTTTATCAGCAGTTTTAACGGGTGTTGGGCTTTGCTGTATTTGGGCTCTTGATGCTTGGAATATAAGAAATTGATTGAAGCCTGCAAGACCCACAGGATTTACCCTAATGCATGTAGAAGAAAGTCATGCTCACAGCAAGACAATTTCAAAGGCACACAACAAGGTTGATGTTGTGTGTCATTTTTATCAATAACATCTATAAAAGAATGGATGCTATAAGAATCAAATATGAAGGCAACACAAACCTTAGAGAAATAGTTAACACACTGGGTGATAATCAGGATTGAAAAATATCTCAACAAGCTAGAACATGAAGCTAAATCTAACAGTGAAATCCAATAGGGACAAATGTAAAGTTTTATACTCAGGGTCAAAAAATCAATTTCACAATTACAAGATAGAAGAGTCATGACTAGAAAGCTGTTTATCTAAGATGGGATGCCTTGGGAAATATTAGATTATCATCATCATCACAATTGCTAACTTCTATAGAATATTTTTACAGATGTTTGGCAGCTAGGTGATAGAGTAGGTAGAATGTTGCTCCTGGAATCAGGAAGATCCAAGTTCAAATATGACCTCAGACACGAACCTTAAGATTCTGGTCAAGTCACTTAAAAAATCTCTGTTAACTTTATTTTCCTAATCTGCATAATGGGGTTTTATCCTACATTGCAAGGTTGTTGTAAACATCACGTGAAATAATTGCAAAGCATTTAGTAGAGTGGCTGGCACACTGTATGTGCTATAAAAATATTAGCCATGTTCATAAATATATTGCATCTGGTCTTTGCCAAAGGTTCTCAAGTCAAAGCTATATGACTATGCTGTAGAGATGATGTTAATGGGGTCTAGCTTGGACTCTGAGGCCTCAGAACTTTCAGCTCTGATATTTGGTGATTTTGTGGTTTATCTCAGGAGCAGCCATTAAGACCTTCAAGGAAAATATCTCCCATTCATGCATTTAATTTGTGTAGACATATGAAACTATGAACACAATTTGGCATCAATTTAGATATAAATTGAGAAACCATATGCTTACCTAAGGTGTTCACCACAGTTCTGAAGGTTGCCTTATATAGAGTCCAAACAAAAAGGATTCCCTAAAGATGACAAACTTTTACAAATGAGCTCCCAATTTCTACAAAAATCCTCACTAAAATTTGCCGTCTATGTGTGGGCTGTCTATCCAGCTGCACATTACATTTATCTAGACTTTTTATTGACACAGTTTACTTAGATTTTAGTATAATTTTGATAAAGTATCTCATCCTATTCTTGTGGGTGTGGAGGTGGAGAGAAGAAAACTATAAGATAATAGAATCAAAAGAATTTGAAAATGGTTGAAAGGTTAGACTGATTAGTGATTTCAGCTAGGAAAGAGACTGCCAGCGGAGTAAACACAAGGCTCCAGGATTATCTACTATTTTTAATTGTTTAGGAAAGATGTTGATAAACTAGAGAATGTGCTGAAGATAGAAAGCAGAATTGTGGAGAGTCTCGAGGCCATAACTTATGACAGTCAGATGAAGGAAATAAGGAAATAATCTGGCAAGGAGATTTAGGTGATTTGTGGTTGATAATTACTTTCAAGAGGACTTGAAAAGCAATCATATGGAGGAGCAAGGAGATCTTCTCTGCCCGGTCGCACATAGAAGAATGATGACCAATGAGGAAAAGTCACTAAAAATGTTTGGAAAAATCAGTTAGTAAAAGGAAAAACTTTTGAACAATTGAAATTTCCCCAAAGTGGAATGGATTGCTTCTAAGAATGATGGGTGCTCCATCCATGGAGGACTTCAAATAAAGACTGTTTGTTGGATATATTGTAGCAAGAATTCTTTCTCCAGTTGTTTCATTTATTTTCTTTTTATCCTCAGGACCTGGTTTAGTTGCTGGTAAATAATTTAATAAATTTTGCTGATTGACTGACTGACTGATTGATTAATTCCTGTGTGAACTGCACTAGATGGATGCTGAAGTCTTTTCTACCACAGATTCTGTGACTATAAATGTTTAAGATGCTTTAGCATTTATTCCAGTGTGGATGGCAGGATCAATCTCTTCCTAATCATGATACATTTCACTGGGGAGACTTTGCAGAATCCAGAATATTATCATCAGAAAGGAGTCCTTTTGTTGGGACTAGGAGCACAACATTTTCCAAAACAATGGCAAACACCTTTGATGAGCATATGTGTCCTTATTTTATACCTCATTTGATGCCAAGTCATCTCCCTAATTGCATATGTGGTGGAGACAGAAGCCAAATTGATATTCATTCAAAAGTATATGTATATATATATACAAGTATGTACATATACATATGTATATACATAAACATATACATAGAGAAGCATGTGCATATGCATATATCATTAAGCAATGAATATATATACTCTCAATACACAGTGTATATATATATACTGTGAATATAATATATACACAAATATATGTACATGTACAGAAATGTACATTTATATGTGCATGTATATACATAATACTCAATGGGCTTGAGATCTTCATTCGGACCAGAATTCAGATTACAACAAATGCATGCCTTTTTATCTTATCAAATCAACAAGCATTTATTAAGCACCTACTATGTGTCAGGCACTGTGGTAAATACTTAGAATACAAAGGAGAGATAGAGATAGGAGTAAGAAAGAGAGAAAAAAAGAGAGAAAGAGAGGGAGAGAGGGAGAAAAAGTTCCTGCTTCAAAGAATCTCCATTCTAATGGTGTAAACAGACAACAAATAATGATATAGAAATAAGATAAATACAAAATAAACTGGAGGTGATATCAGAGTGAAGATACTAAGATTGAAAAGACCAGGAAAAGCTACTTGCAGAATATGAAACTTCAAATGACATTTGAAGGAAACCAGGAGGCAGAGGTGAAGAGGAAGAGAGTTCTAGCCATTGGTAACAAACATTGAAAATGCCTAGAATTGGGACTTGGAGTGCGAACACCAGCAAGGCAGCCAGTAGCAGAGTACATGGATGGTATAGTAAGGAAGAAGTCTAGAAAAGTAGGAAGAGCCCAAGTTACGTCAGCCTTTTAAAGTCAAACAGATTTTTTAAATTTTTATTCAGAGTATTCTGAAGGCAACAGAAAGCCACTGGAATTTAGTGAATAGCAGGGAAAGAAGGGGTCAGACCTATACTTTAGTAAGACCAATTTAACAACTGACAGGAGGATACAATAGACCAAGTATGAGGCAAGGTTGTGGCAATATTAGGCAGAAGGTAGCAAACATATACAAGAGATGTTACAGAGTATAATCAATAGGACTTAGCAACTGGTTGAATATGGGAGGTGAGAAGGCACTGACGAGTCAAGGATAAAACATAGATGGTGAGCCTGGGTGAGTGGGGAATTGGTGGCACCATTAATAAAAATATGGAAGTTAGGAAGAGAGTAGGGTTTGGTAGCAGGGAGATATGAATTCTCTTTTAGATACATTGAGTTTGAAATGCCTATGGGACACTGAGTTCAAGATGTACAATAGACAATCGGGGATGTGAAACCAGGGGAGATTACGTCACTACAAATTGATCAGAAGAATCATCTGCAGAGATATGTTCATTGAATCCATGGAATCTGATGAGATCAACAAGTGAAAAGAGAGAGAGGAAGAAGAGAGTGTAACCCAGGAAAGGGTGCTAGGGGACAGTCATGATTAACATCCATGACCTGGTTGAAGATCCAGCAAAGGAGATTGAGAAGAAGTAGTCAGACGTATAAAAGGAGAGTGAGGAGAAAGCAGTAGCATGAAAATCTAGAAAAAAAGAGAATTTCAAGGAGAAAAAGGTGATTGACAATGCTAAAGGCTGAAGAGGGGTCGATTGCAGATACGATTAAGAAATTGGATTTGGCAGTTTTTAACTACTGGTAACTTGTCTGTGCTCTCCCATAGACTGTTCACTAAAGATCTACCCTATGTGGTGGAGGTCTTTTTCAATATTCCTGGAATCACAAAGTAACACTGGAGTCCTCTGGCTGTCCATCTAGCTTTCCTCATTTGTTCCACCATCTTCTCCACCTATCAGACACTTCCTTCATGGTATCTTCTATTAGTGCTCGTTTTCAGAGCTCCTCATTAGTTAAGTATTGCAACCTTCTCAAACCCACCATTCACCTCTCCATTGACTTCTGTGCAAGTGATACTCATTTTTATGTCTTTGGAGGCAAGGGAATTTCATGTATTATTTCAATAAAGCAACACTGCTAGAATATTGGTTTTGAAAAAGTCTTACATTTGCTTTCAGGAACACCTTGGAATCAGTAAAGGAGCTCTATAATTTCTCAGAAGCAATCCAATCTGCTCTCCTCCTACTGTTCAAATCTAGGCCCAGCTCACTGCCTAAATGCATATGCCTAAATGCATATTGATGCATAAGCTTCTTAAGATGTCCATCCAAATGCATACTTAAAAATCTGTGCAATAGACAGTCTTCATCCACTTGGGCTTTCCTGTGTACAATAGGATAGGTCAAGGTTATGCAAATGGTATGTATGTCAGGTTTGACACCTATCTTCCTGATCTCAAGGCCAGCTCTCTCTACTATGCTATGCTGTCCCATGCAGTCCACAAACAGAGTACCCCTAAGGCCTCGCCATTTACAAGGAGTCCCACTTCAACTTAGACTCTGCCCTGAATCTCCTCTATCATAGTAGTGAATACCTTTGATCAGCATATATCATCCTTTCTCATGACTGAAGTGACGATTGCAATCAGAGCATCATTGAACAGGGCTATTTATATTCTTTTATCTCTCAAGGAATTTTGAGTGATATTGATAGATGGATGAGAGTTAACTTATTGTAACATTGTGTTTTATTCCATAGAATTTTTTTAAAATTTACAATAAAGACAATGTGATTTTATACACTCTATACCTTTCAATTAATTGTGAAATAATAACCATGTGGTTCATTTTTTAATAACTCTTGGGAAAATCTACTTGCTCCCAGGTAATACCCTAATTGAGAATATCTTCAACTCATGTACAGCTAACTTACATAAAAATTTTATAGAGCTAGGAGAGTATGCATGTAGGCCAGTAGATATTGATGTTCTTTCCATTGACTTTTTTCAGTATTAATAAGGTCTGAGGTTTTTTCCTAGGCTTTTGGTTATCTTTCTTTCCTTCATGTACATTGCATGTATGAATGCCCTTGCAATTGCATTTGCCTCCACTGTGGATATTTTCCATGTGTGGCTGGTTCAATACAGGTACTTTTCCCATCTTTGCTCTCTTAAATGCCTTTTTCTACTTCCTAGAAGTTTACTAGTGATCTGTAGTTAAGTAGGTTGTTATTAAAAAATAAATAAATGGAAAAAACTTTCTGTGTCATCAAGGGCCATATTCAAAATTTTTCCAATTAGCTACCAGAGCTAAGACTCCTCTGGAATAGTTCCAAGAACCCAGAGTCACATCAAGGCATCAAAGTATGTCGTTATGAAATATATTGATACGTATTATGTGTGGATACATGACAAAAATTAATATAGCATTTCAAACTTTATGAAATGCTTCTGTACCTATTGTCTCATTTGATCCCTATAATGACTCTTGTGAAATCAGTAATAGTAATACCCCAAATTCTACCAATAAGGAGACTGAAGTTGAGAGAGACCTGGGATCACACAGCTTGTTAAAATCTGAGGAAGGATTTGAACTCAGGTCTTCTTGATTCCAAGACAAGCATTCTAAACCATTATGTCATCTAGATGCCCCATAAACATAAAAAAGTTGTGTGTATGCAAATATATATTTACACAGAAAACTCTAAATATATTCACAAATATAAGTACACATGTGCATACCTATAAACATACATATATTACATATATATTTAACTAGAAAGATAGATAACTAGACAGATAATAGGTGGGAAGATAGGTGATAGATCAAAAGACAGATGGAGAAAGAGACAGATAATAAGATGATAGGTAGATAGACACACAGACAAGTAGGTAGGGAGATAGATGGGTGGATGGGTGGATGGGTGGATGGATAAAACAGAGAATTGAGATAGTCAGACAAATAGATGGATGGATGGATGGATAGATAGATGGATAGATAAGTGGATAGATAGATAGATAGATAGATAGATAGATAGATAGATAGATAGATAGATAGATAGATAGATAGATAGATAGATAGATCTTAGATAGATTTTGAAAACTCAGGTGGTTTTGGCACTCATAAACTTCTCAAGAAAACTTTATGCTTACTATATCTATGAGAGCTTATACTGTTCACTAATTTTTTCCACATGTTGACAGTAATTTCAGAGGAGGAGAAGATATTACATTAAGTTGATTTATTTTACTGGACGCTCAGCTTATTACCCTGGGGACAGCTAGGTGCCACAGTCAGTAGAGTGGTGGGCTAGAGTTAAGAAGACTTATCTGCCTGAGTTCAAATCCAGCCTCAGACATTAACTGTGTCACGCCAGGAAAGTCACTTAACCTTGTTTGCCTTGATGAGCTGGAGAAGGAAATGGCAAACCACCCTAGTATCTTTGCCAAGAAAGTCCCAGATGAGGTGATGTAGAGTCAGACATGACTAAACAACCACAAAATCTTATTTTCCATAGTATTAATTCCATATTTTCTTCTCTCCTCTCTATATTTTCTCCATGCTCAACACACTTTCCACACTTAGAGGAAATGACCTAACTTCACCCCTTACTGTGTGGTGTGTTTGTCCTTCATTGCCAAAGAAGACCATGTCATCTGATAAATGATGGCATGACTTGCACTTGACTTTTTGTTCTGCTGTGCAGGTCACCAGCTTCACTTCTCCTCCAGAGCCATCTGAATCCAGTGACCAGATATTCATCAGGATGACTGGAGATGAGCCAGGAAGAGGCAATTGGGGTTAAGTGACTTGTCCAAGATCACACAGCTAGTGAGTGTCAAGTGTCTGAAGCAAGATGTGAACTCAGGTCCTCCTGACTCCTGCATTGGTACTCACTCTATTCAAAAACAAAAGGGTTGGAATAGATTACCTTGGAGGTTCCTTCCAAATCTAAGCCTATGATTTTTGAACTGGGTCCCCCCCATCCATTCATCCCAACTTCTCACTTACATTTCCTACATTCTCCTTCTCTTTGTCACAGAAGCAAAGGCAATCATATTCCTCACTCCAGCTCTTTGTCTATATGCTTACCCTCTGTATTCCTGCCTACTCCATCTAGGGCTTTGTTCCAGAAGGCATCCTCTCTCTTATATGGTATATCTTCAATCTCTTGCTCTAAATTGGAGGTTTCCCATTGTCAAGATTAGGTCTCTCCGATTCCAGCCTTTCTTGATCTTTCTGCAGAAACAATTCCCACTGCTTCTCTCTACTCCATATCACTTCTAAAGCACTTGCATTGTATTTGCATACTACACACACACACACACACACACACACCCCTATACGTATTCTCTCTTTGGTATAATTATGTATGTATGATCAGAGGATCCAGATAGTCTAAGGTTATGGGACCCTGAAATACAGAAAAATCAATTTTTAGCTTGTTATAGAATTTATCTCAGTTGAGTTTCTGCAGTATTCTTTCAGAATGGGTACTCAGAACTCAGAACTTGATACACAAGATTGGCAGCAATCGTTGATAGATTGATGAATTGGGAGTCAGGAAAACTAGAGTTCAAATACTGCTCTAAAAAACCAATGCAACACTAGCAGGTCATTTAACCTATCGACCTCAGTTTCCTCTTTTAAAATTAGCAACAACCTCCCAAGGTTATTATGAAAATCAAATGAGATAATATATCAAAGAACTTTGTAAAAATGTAAGGGGCTACATAAATGCTAAATATTATTGTTATCTTTTATGTATTACTTTTTTTTAAATTACAACTTGTTTAATTCCAGTTACATTGTTTTACATATTAAGATGAAGTTGATCACTTCATTCCTTTACCACTGTGGATTCATTTTCTTTGAGAGCCATCTGCAGTAGAAATAGAGAACAGTTGCTTATATCATCCAAACAATAACCTTTCACACCCCTAAAGACTGTTAATAAACACTGCTCTGCCTTCTCTTCTCTAAGCTTAATATCCCCAGCTCTAAACTGCCCACATACAGCCCACTTAACCAAGATTTTTATCATTTCTGTTACATCCTCTGGATCTTTTCCAAGTTCTATACTTCTCTAAGTTTCTGGCTACAGAACTAAATGAAAAACTCAGAAAAACTTTACCAGAGTTAAGAATTGTGGAAGCATTCCTTCATATTTCCAATAGTTATGGTCTTAAGGGGCAGCTAGGTGGTGCCGTGGATAGAGCACCAGTGCAGGAGTCAGGAGGACCTGAGTTCAAATGTCACCTCAGACACTTGACACTCACTAGCTGTGAAACTTTGGGCAAGTCACCTAACCCCAGTTGCCTCGTCCTGGGTCATCTCCAGTCATCCTGATGAATATCTGTCACTGGATTCAGATGACTCTGGAGAAGTGAGGCTAGTGACCTGCACAGCCCTCCCTCACTCAAAGTCAAATGCAAGTCATGTCATTATTTCTCTGATGGCATGGTCTTCTTTGGCAATGAAGGATGAACACACAGTTATGGTCTTATCAATATATACCAAGATCCATTTATTCATTTAGCATCATTATCATATCTCCCATGTATTTTGCTCCATGTTAAGATGTGGCCCAGTGTTGTTTCTGGTCATTTCCAAGCTAGACAGCTGTGATCCGGCCTTCTGGTCACAGGTTTTCTTTAATGAGCTTTCTTTCATCTTTTCTTTGCAGTACACTATACACTATACACTATACACTTCTTAGCCCAACTCAATATTTTCTGGGCATCCCCAATCCATCCCCGCTGTCCTGTCTTACCTCAAGCTACCCTTTATATATTGTTTTCCCCATCAGAAAATAAGCATCTTCAGAGCAGAGTGTATTTTGATTCTCTATTTTGTATTCTTAGTTCTTAGCACGATGCCTAATAAATGCATTTAACTTTGTTTATTCACTCATATAGCTATGAGACATGAAAGTCAAAAACCTCCAAGCACTGAAAATGGCTATCACACAGAGGGCAGTGGAGTGGTACATATGAATTTAAGTAGACTGTCGCATAGAAACTGATGTAATAGATATCATTAGCGAAATATATGATCAAAAGTCAGCTGGACTGGTCATGGAGCAAGGATGAGAGACAGGAAGCAGACAGTTCAAGCCCTGCACTAGTATTCTTCACTGAATCTGGAGAAATGGAAAACTCCCAGCATGTTGTCAAGTGTTCTTTCTGAGGTAAACATGTGGGAAGGCATGAGCAAGAGGACAATAGGATAAACAATCATGCCTGCGTTGGTAATTACCTTTTTGTAGGGAACATGCAAATTAGTGAGATCACACATCCATTTTATTTAAAATGCCAGTCAGTGAGTCAAAAAGAATTTATTGGAGATACAAAAAAAGTCAAAAACATAGCCCCTCCCCTCAAGGAGCTCATATTCTAATGGGAGAGATAAACATCTAAGTAATTAGGAGTATAGAAGATAGATAGATATATATACAATATAGGTGGGAGACAATCTCAGAGAAAAAGGTGCTAGAATCTGGGAGGATCAGGAATGACTGGAAGGGGAGGAATATAAGCAGTCTTGAATGAAGTTCAAGAAACCAAGAGGTGGAGGAGAGGAGGGAGAGCATTGTACACTTGGAGAACAGCAAGTACAAGAGCAAAGGGTTGGAAGATGAAGTGCTGTGTACTTATATCCTCCATTAGACCAGTGTAGCTGGATTATAGATTAGATGCAGGATAGACTGGAGTTGGTAGAGACTTGAGGCAAGGAGACAAATTAGAAGACTATTGTAATAGTCCAGGTGGGAGATGTTGAGGACCTGAACTGATGTAGCGGTTATAAGAATTCAATGAAGGAGACAAATACAAGAAATGTTGTAAAAGTAGAAATGGTGAGATTTAATCACAGATCATATATGTGAGAATGACTGTGTTTTTGAGCCTAGGTAATTGAGAAGGTGTTGGCGCCTTTAACAATTAATAGGAAAGTAAAAAAAAAAGGGGGTATTTAAGGGAAAAGATGTTCTGGATGTATCAAATTTGAGATGTCTATTGGATATCTGGTTCAAGATATCTAAAAATGAATCGATAATATGAGAACATAGAACAGGAGAGAGACTAAACTTTGCACAATTATCTCAATTCCCCTAAATTTCCCAATGCAAAAATTGGATTATATATAAACATACTAACAGATTTGCAAAGTTGGAAGTGACTTCAGAGGACATCTATTCCAATTCATACTAGAAGAATTTCTTATATGTTATCATTTGCAAAGAATTATTGGTACAACTTAGACATTGCCCCCAAACTCATTGTACTTTTGCATGATTTTCATTGTTCAACCAGCTCCTTACATGAATCTGGTTTGCCTCTTTACCTTTTAGATTACATTTCAAGTTCTGCTCTCTAGGGTCAAGAAGACCAAGTTCTGTACTACTACCAAGTAGCAACCCTTCAAATATTTAAATACAATTTTCATCTTTTCCCTATGTCTTCTCATCTCTAAGATAAATGTCTCCATTTATTCATATCCATATTCAAATTCCTTCCCTTGAACTTTGTATGGAATGGTCTCTGCTTCCCTAGCCATCTTGTTGCTTTCCTCTGGAGTACTCTAACCTATCCATGTACTCCTTAAAAATCTGGTACCCAGGACCAAATAGAGTACTCCAGATGTAATTTTGAAATGGTACTTTCTCTAATTGAAATGGAAATAACCTTAGCAAGATTGTTCCTTCTCTTCTCCCACCAAAATGTTTCATTCATAATTACATCCCATTCCTACCAGTCCAACAATAGTCAGACACCCAAGCACTTTCATTCCTCTCCTGCCCCAATCCTGTAAACAACCTTTATGAAGAATATAGCTCTGTCTGAGATAGACCATTTAGTTTTCCCTTCTTATTGGGTGTAGGGCAGGTAATAAGTATCAGATAAACCTAGCTAGAAACTTCATTAAGAACCAAAGTCCTTTCTATGAGACAGGGAGAAAACAGATGGTGGTGACTTGCTACTTAAAGCACATCCCTCTCTGGACACCTCAATCTTCAATTTGCCTCAGCCTTCACCTTTGGTCTGTGGATTGCAAGGGGATTGAAGGAATCTATACACACAGGGTACAGATATATATATTTTTAGACATAATGAGTTCAGCAGACTGGCTCACTCATGGAAAATAACTCCTTTTGAGGGATTGGACTTTTCAATTTGGGATATCTTCCCAATCATAAACTCTAACCTGGGAAAGACAGCATGCAGAGGTCTTTACCTCCCATTATTCACCCCACAGGTGGAACATTTCTGATTTTTACTGCCATTCTTTCTGGGTGAATGACGATGGCTGGAAACTGGAAGTTGCTAAGTATACTGGTGTTTGGATAGGTGTTCAAGGATCCCAGGTTGAGCGTGGTAATACTGTAGCAGCAAGATGGAGTGCTGAGAAAATAGAAAGCTATACAACGCAGTAATAATGATTCCAAGCTAGTATTGTTTTTTTAAGGGTAGCCCTCAGATCATCCCTATTAATTATGGTAAATTTCTCCCTTGCTTGGGACCATTTGGATACTCAGCAAAGCATCTGTCAAACAGTTGTCACTATGTGCTAATTTTTTTTTCCTGGTGACCTAATGTTTCAGATCTTTCAGAGAGCATGAGTTGAGTGAGATTAAAAGTAATTGTAATATCAGATCAAATTCACATTTAAGAAGGCCCAAGGTCTCCATTTTAAAGTCAATAAAATTTAAAGGGACAAAACCCAATTTGGCACTTCTGTCTTATAATCAATAAAGTATGTTTTTTTCTTTTGTGTCCCTATTAGAAGGTGGCAGTGGCAGTCAACTATTGTCAACAGCCAATTTGTTCTACCACTGAAGCAATCTTTACTGAACGAAGGCTGGATTGAAGAGAATTCTGTGTGTTTTTCATTCCGTTCAGAGTGGAGAATGAAAAAGATTCTCTTCTACTATGGAAATTCAAAACTTACAAGACACGAGGGAAAATGAGTTTCTCCAAAAGAGAGGAGCCTTTTCCCCCTCCTCTTTAAACTAAAACTAGAGAGCAGAATTTAGAATCTCCTCCCCATTTCTCATTCATTTAACAAGCAATCCGCAAATTTATTGAGTGTTCACCAAGATCAAGGGTTATGTTGGGCTCTAGGGGTACAAATAAAAAACAAAAAGAGACCCCTGTGTTCCACAATCCTAATAGAGTGCCCCTAGTAGGCCAGCTGCCATTTCCCTCCTCCTTATAACCCAGAAGAAGAGCATGACACAGCCATAGCTAGAAAACACTCCTTTATCTGCAGGAGCAGAATTCTGCCTGGCCTAGAAGGGCAAAAGGCTAGATAAAGGAGACAACGTGAACTGAACTTAGCATCAGCAAGTCCTGAGTTCAAATATGACCTCAAGCCCTTAGTGTGTTCATATCTAAGTCCCTGACCCTCTGAACCTCAGCATCCTCACCTGAAAAGTAGAAGTAATACCTGTAGCACTTATGTCCTTGAGATCTTATAGCAATCAGGAGGCCTCAGTTCAAATCAGGGTTCTTCCATCTAATAAAAACAAAAATAATACAGCATTTTTAGGTTTAAAAGTACTTTATAAATATGATCTCATTTCTTCCTCACAACAACCCTGGGAGGTAGGTGATATCTTTATTCCCATTTTACAGATAAGGAAAGTAAGGAAGGTAATAGCTAAGTAACTTGCCCAGGGTAACATAGCTATTAAGCCCCTTAAACTAGATTTGAATTCCTGACTCAAGATCCAGTGCTCTAACCACTGAGACACCTAGTTCCCTTTGGACTTCTGCCTAAGTGAATTTAACTTTCTCTCAACCGTAAACCTCTCATCTGTCAAATGTGGGAATTCAGCTAAATGATTTTTAAAGGCCTTTGTAGCAATTCAAAATCTTTGATGCTTTATGATCAAATGTGTATTTACATATTTATCATATATCATATGATATTTATATTTATAATGTGTATTAAGGTTTTTTAATTTATTTATAGTCTAAAAGGGACAGATGTGATTAGAAAACACTATTCCTTATAACTCAAAACTATAAAATTCTTAATCTATGACTCAATAATAAAATAGCCTATGTGTATCACAAAGCACTTCCTTTATGTCATCTCATTTTATCTTCAAAACATGACATCATGATTGCCTGCTGACAAAGTAGGTGCTGCTATTATCCCCATTTTACAGATAAGGAAACTGAGACTGAAAGAATGACTTATTAAGGATCCCATAACTAGTTAATTTAATGGAAGTTTCAGGATTCATATTCAACTCATCCTGACTCCAAATATATCATCATCACTCAGTTCACCGTATCTTTTATTCTATTCTCCTCCTCCCTGTACAACACAACTCTAGGACCCTAACACATCTTTGGCTGTAGGTAGAGATTAGAGAAGCAAAAAGGCAAGGAGAGCCATCTTTAGGTATCTGAAGGATGAGAGAAATTAAACTTGTTTTGCTTCACCCTGTAAGGCAGAGCCAGAAGAAATGAGTGAAAGTTGTGAACAAGCCAGTTTAGGTTTGATTTCTACCAATTTCCTAATGATATTATTTATCCAGAATTGAAATAAGGCTCCCTAGGAGGTGGTGGGTCCCCCTTCTCCTTTAGAAGTCTTCAAGCGGAGGCTGAAATGATGATAGTAGCCAAGACTGCTTTGGCCTAGATGGCCACCAAGTCCCTGATAACTCCATATCCAGAATAGAAAATCAATTGTATAAGAGGAATGATGAGAAAGGGGGCACTCTTGTCTATCCCTGAACAGTGTCTCTAACACAATTTCAGGTACCAGTATTAAACCTTGTAGGTACTTAAGCAAGACTAGATGATTAAAATATCTGTTGACTTAGCCATTTGTGAATCTAGGCCATTCTCAAGAGCAGAGTATCTTCTAACTAAACTTAAAAATTCTAAGGAAACACTGAAAAAATCCAGGTCTGGCATTGGCATGAGGCCATAGAGGAGCCCCAGCAGTCTTGGCCCCAGATTTCTTCCAATTACCCAGAGCAACATGACCAAGAGGAGGGGAAGAAAAAGATATGGATCAGCATGAGAGGAAGGCTGGCTGGCTCTTTGTCTCCCTACATGAAAGGCTTTCTTTCTTGGCATCAGAATCTTCCCAGCTGGAAGGGGCAGGGAATGTCTCAGCTGCATCGCTCCTATCTTTCTTTCCTTGGTCAGGTGCCAGACCAAGGCTGTCAGTCAGGGACAGCTGGAATCCATGGCAGGGCTGATATTTCTCCCTTGCTGATTCAAACTGATTCTTTCTGGAAGGAACCTGCTTGTGAGAGGAGGAGCTATGGCAGCCACAGGGAGCTGGGGAGGCAGCTCCAAGTTGGTGTTCTGAGGAAGGACAAGGTTGGCTGTGATATCTTGCAAGCTCAGCCCTAGGCTGCTAAGGAAAATAAGAGGAGGACTAGGGATGTGGTAGGAAAAAATATATGATTAAGCCTGGTGGCAAACAAGGACTTATCAACCAACCAATCAATTAATGTGCCCAGACATTATACCAGGCTCTAAGGATGCAGCTACCAAGAATGAAACAGTCCCTACTCCCAAGTGCAGAGTCCAGGAAAATGCTGAGGTTATGAGTCTGCAAGATTGGAAGGCTGGTTATGCCTTTGACAGAAATGGGGTAATTTGGAAGAGGAAAGCATTTGGAGATGGGAGAATATTAAGTTCAGCGTTGGACATGTTGAATGCAAGATGTTTCAGGGACATCTGCAAATAAGCAACTAGTAACATGGTACTGAAACTCAAATGGTGGGGGGAGCCTGAAAATGCATATTCAGAGCAGAGAATCATCTGCCTAGAGCTTAAATTCCAATGGAAGAAATAACTATTTAAAAAATCTGAATATATAAAATTAATAAACACAACCTTGGAGTCAGGACTCAAATATTTTGTAACTCTCTGTATGACCCTGGCATAACTTCCTTTCCTCTCCATTTCCTTGTCTGTAAAATGGGATCACAGAGTCTCATGTACATGGTTGCTATAAGGATCAAATGAAAAAATATTTGTAAAGCATTTTGCAAACCTTCAAGTACAATATAAATGCTATTTATTATTACTTATGTTATGTACAAAGTAGTTAAAGGCAAAGTATTTTGGGAGGGAGGGTACTAGCAATTGGGGGAATCAGAAAAGGCTTCATGGAAAAAAGTGATGTCTGAGTTACATTTTAAAGGAAGAGAGAGACTTTATATGGCAAAGGAAAGAAGGGAGTGAATAGCAGACATGGAGAACATCCAATGGAAAAACATGGATACAGGACATGAACTATTATATGTGGGAGACAGAGACAAGGCCAGTTTGGCTGCATTCAAGAGTACAAGTGGAGGAGTGATATCTAATTGAGACTAGAAAGATAAAATAGACTCAGGTCGTCTAGTGCTTTAAAACTTAAACAAAGGAATTTATGTTTTATACTAAAGGTAATAGACAACTATGGGAGCTGATTGAATAAGGGAGTTACTTGGTCAGATCTGTATTTACTTTAGCAGCAGTGTGCAAAATGGACCAGAATGGGAAAGGATTTGAGACAGGGAAAGCAATTTGGAGGCTGTAGAAATCATCTGTGAAAAGTGAGAAGGGCCCAGACTTGAATGGCAGCTGTGTGAGTAGAGAGAAGGGGTCAAAGGTGAGAGATGTTACAAAGGTAGATGTGATCAAATTCAGTAAATGATTGAATATGTGGGGCAAGAGAGAGGACAGAGTCCAGGAAAATGTTGAGATTATGAGTCTGTATGGTTGGAAGGCCAGTTGTGCCTTTGAAAGAAATGAGGCAATGTGGAAGAAGAAAGGGTTTGGAGAGGGGAAAATACTAAGTTCAGCATTGGACGTGTTGAGTGTAAGATGTTTTGGGGATATCTAGCTCTTCCATTAAGCAGCCAGTGACATGGTGCTGAAGTTCAAAGGAGAGACTGAAAATGAGTATCTGCATCCGAGTCAGAGTAACAACCTACTGGAGAAGGAAATGGCAAACCACTCCAGTCTCTTGACCAAGAAAATCCCATGGACTCTTTTTTCACAACATGGCTAATGTGGAAATATGTTTAATATGATTGCACATTCATTGTCCATATCAGATTGCATGCCATCTTGAGGAGGGAGGATAGAAGGAAGGGAGAAAAAAAATTGTAACTCAAAATCTTATAGAAGTGAATTTGAAAGCTAAAAATAAATAAATTGGGGGGTAAGGAGAAAAGCCCATGGATGGTATGGTCTGTGGGATCACAAAGTGAACAGACACTGAACAGAAATAACAAAAGTGTGCTGAATGTCTAGAGAAGACAAGAGCCTTGTGGATAGAGCCTGGGAGGGACATCCACAGTTAGGGGGCATGATAGAGATAATAATCTGGCAAAGGAGACTGAGAAATATCTCTCAGAGAGATAGGAACCAAATGGAGAGCGTAGCCAGGAGGAGAGTGTGATCAAGAGCTTCCAATAGTGTCCAATAGCAGACTAATTGATAGGGATTAGGCCTGAGGAAAAAACTATCAGATTTAGAGTTGGCAGGGATATCACAGGCCATCAGATCTGATCACCTCATTTTACTGGGAAAGAACTTAGGCCCAGAGTGGATGGCCTTTCCAAGACCACACAATGAGTAAGGAGAATCAGAGTCATTTAGAGCCATAAGGGACCGTTGAGTCATCTTGTTCAGGCCTGTCACTTTATAAATGAGGAGCTGTGACCCAGAGAAGCCAAGTAACCATACCCAAGGTCACAAAGGTAACAACAGCCAGGACCTCTGCCTCCAAATCCAGACAGTTTCCCACTATACCATGTTATCATCAGCCCTTTCTTCTAAGAAGCTAGACCTGAAGACCACCTCTGCAGTGACAAGGAACAGCTGGAGAAGCCCTTAGGGCTTGGCTGAATTCCAGCTTTGGGTGTCAGCAATCTGAGAAATCCACTCCAGGATCTGGCTCTGAACCCAACCCACAGCTTCCCTAAACTCAGCATTTCACTGGAATAACAACACTTGTGGCTATGTCATTTCTGGCAGAATATTCCCACTAAGTTTCAAAATGTAATCACAACTGCTATTCTCTCAGTTTCCCCACCAACAAATTTAATTCCAATATGTATTTTAAGCCCTGCTGGTCGATTCTTGTTCCCAATGCACTGGGATTTGGGGATTTGCACACATCATTCCCATTAACACTAATAGGAGTGATCGTAAGAACAGAAATTCCCTGGTGTCCAAACTCAAGCATAACCATATGGATACTAATAAATACATTTTAAATTCCTATTTCATGCAGATTGAATGAAATATTTCATGCAACACTTAACAATGAACTTCTGAGAAGACTACTTCCCTGAAACCTACCCAGCCTGTGTACAAGCACACACACACACACACACACACACACACACATACACACACACACACACACACACACACACACACACACACACACACACACACACACACACATGTGCTTTTTCTGGAAGGCTATTGATTTCTGTTGAATGGCCAGGCAGGTTCAACTCAGCTCCTGCTAGTCACCTAAATGTATGCAGTGTTGGGATTTTTCAAGTACGAAATATTCTTTGCTTGCAAACATGCCTTCTTTTCATCTCACAACCTCATGACCTGTTAGATTTTTTTCCCCTAAAAAGATGACATTTCAGATTTGAGTTTTGCAGAACTTGTACAGTATTTTACTGCCATCTGCTGGGAGAAAGAAAAAAAGACCATGAATGTAAAATGGGCAGAAATCTAGGGATGCTGCCACCTCTCTCACTGCCAGATCACGATGTTCTAATGCAGACCATTAACATTCATGAAATAGATTTTGTCCATGAGGAAAGAAAAGGAAAACAAAAATAGTATCAAAGGTAAATGGAAAGAAAGGGGTGCTCAGGAAAAGATGAGCAGAAGACAGAATAGGTGAGATTCAATAAGGGAAAGGTGGCTTGGCCTGTGATTGGGGAGAACTGGGGATTTGTAATATTGAGAACATGGTCTGTGTTCTTATGGAGGCTTGTATTTGAGAACCGCCTCCAAACAGCAGCTAACGTCTACTTGGCTGCTTCATCTATGTAGAATTTAAAGAAAGATATGCTGTCCTCAACTTTAAAGCTGCTCATTCTAAGTGGCTTAAAGGAATATATTTTCCCATAGAAACCATATCGAAAGAGCTAATTAAGTTCTGAAGCCAACCAACAGGGAAGCCTTTATAACCCTTTAAGTAGCAGGCTGCATACCTACTATGACAGCTAATCATAGTAACATAGTAATTATCTCTCTTTTAAGTGGGGCTTTAAGATTTGCAAAAATAGATAGCTAGATAGACATTGTCATTTGAACCTTGCAACAACCCTGTAATGTAGGTGTTACTATTATCCCCATTTTACAGATGAGGAAACTGAGGCTCATGGAAGTTAAGTGACCTGGTCATAGTCACACAGTTAGTAAATGGCAGGGGTGGAATTTGAATCCAGATTTCTCCTGACACCAGAACTCCTCCTAGAGAAATTTAAATATTTGTGTGGGGGCTATTTTCCCTTTTTCCTTTATACATTGGCTAGCCTAGGGAAGGAAGGAAGAAAAGAAGAAGAAAGGGAAGAATGAAAAGTGGAAGGAATGGAAGAAGAAAGGGAGGGAAAAAAGAAAAAAGGGATGAAGAGAGGAAGAAAAGGAGAGGAAGGAAGGAAGGAAGGAAGGAAGGAAGGAAGGAAGGAAGGAAGGAAGGAAGGAAGGAAGGAAGGAAGAAGGAAAGAAGGAAGGTAGAATCCAAATATTATGCGTAATTTTTTCTCAGGGGAAGTAAGATGAAAGTTCCAGCAGTGTGCTAGCTGCATCTCTCCCCAAAGCATCATCATGATCATCCCTTCTCCCATGCCAGCAGTGAGAATAGAGACTCCCCCAGCCCCAGAACATCAGTGAAGTTATAGTTGTGCAAGTTTGAGGCAAGTTTTGCCAAGGCCAGCTCTGGCTGCTCTGGGTGTCTGGATCTGAGATGGAGATTCTGAGTAAGAGGGAAATAGCAGCTTATGGCAGAGAAGGAGATGAAAAGGGGAGATGGGGACCAAGGTAAGGGATGACAGATTAGAATAGGGCCTGGGAAATGAGCTCCACCATGATGATTAATGATCATGCCTACACGTATCATTGATCCCTGCAAACCTAAGAACAATGTTTTAAATAGATGTCACCACACCAGCCTCATATTCTCTTAGCTACATGGAATGAAAAGCTTTCAAGATACTGAATCTTGCAGAACAAATCAAAACCATGAGGGAACAGGATGAAGTGCCTATCCTCCCTGTTATCCTGTCTGCTGCTGGAGCAGTCCAGAAGATGCTTTCAGTGAGCTCACAGAGGATGAGCTGGCATCCCAACACTTTCATTTGACTACAAAAAAAGCAGTCATTTCATCCATATATACAATAGTCTACAAAGTATTAAATACAAAAGAACAGAGCAACATAGTGACTAGTTCCCGGACGCTTTCTGTCTGAGCACCATTGAAGATGAGAAGAATGACTTTTCTGTAGTAATGAGAGCAGCTCCCAGATATGACATTTGGAGGTTTTCAAAATGAAAAATGGGGATTGGGATGGAGAGACAGTGGCAAAGAGGAGGGAATATTGCTAGATCAGTGCTTCCCCTCCTCTATTTAGCCCTTTCTCCCAGGACTTGATACTCTAGGTAATCAAGTACAGGTACTCCTCCTGCGCTATTTCTCTGGTCACCATTTTTTTTCTTTCCTTCTAATCATTTGGGGAATGGCCTGCCCACTTCCCTTTCCATTTCCAAGTCATTGCAATGACCCATAGTCTTGCAGCAGAATAAAAACATGGAGCCTCAAAGTTGGTACTTCAGCAGCCATCTAGCCTATCCTCTACCTGAATAAGAATTCTGTCCTCAATGTAGCCAACGCTTAGGCTTTTCTTTAAGATCAGCAGTGAAGGAGAACCCTCTGGACATAGTTGATTCCACTTCGGAACAGTTTTAAGTCTTAGAAAGCCTTTTTTTTTATCAAGCCTCCACTGACATCTTTGCAACTTCTACCGCACCGCTCCTTGTTCTGTCCTCTGACAGCAATCCTGTCCCCTTGAGTCCATTCTTTTCCTGGTGAAATATCCCCACTTTAGCTGATCTTCATGGAACAAAGACTTCCTCTGGAATCCAAGTCAACAATGTTATTAAAATGTGGTATGCAGAATTGAATCAATTCTCCAAAGGCAATCTGACCAACACTGAATATAGCATGGTTGTCTCCTAAGTCCTAGATGCTACGTTTTATTGAATTAATTTTTTGGCTGTTATATCATACCAGCTAACCATATTAAATTTGGAGTACCCCAATTCTTCTTGTACAGTACCACTTTCACATCTATTTAAGGCAAATTGTCTAGTTGTGCTTCCTCCATCCTCTGCTGAACAATATATGGATGTGTGTGTACATATATATTCATACATATATGCACATGTGTATATGTGTGTGCATGCATGTATGTATGTGTATATGCACATACATTTATACACACATATATCTACTAACCCAGTGTATCACTTTTGCCCTTTATACCTCTTGAATCTCATCCAATTATTTTTGTCCAATGTTCTCATGTCTTGAGGTCTTTTGTGATCCTGTTAGCTCTCTTAACTTTGTGTCATCTGTAAATGTGACAGTAATATCCTCTATATCTTTATATGAATTGTTGGTAGATATAGTTAATAATAAAAGGTTATTCCAAATCCCTTTGCATTCCACTGGGACTTCCCTATGTGTATTTTGTTTGTATATAGTTTTTTGCATGCTGTCTTCCCATTAGGACTGTCCTTTGCCTTTCTTTCTTCTGGTCCCCAGCCCTTAGCACGATGCCTGGCACATAGCAGGCACTGAACAAATGCTTATGACTGACATCAAAGTTAAACTACCACTAGTTAGAACTACTCTTCAGGTCTCCCTGTTATTAGGGAGTAAGAATCTCTTGTTTGCTTCGCATGGTCTTTCTGAGTATTTTTGAGGGGCTTTTCTGCTTGTAATATGGAAAAAGTCAGGAGGTAATCATAATTAGGAAAGTTAAAGACTTATTATGAGTCAATAAAGTAACACAGAAACTAAAAATGTCAAACTAAAACTTAGACAAAGTGGCTGCAATTAGGGAAGCAACAGTCCCAATGTTCTTTGCTCTGAGACCCTGGTGGTCTCGGGTCCTCAGAGGGCTTTGCTGTATTTCACAGGCTCACCATCCACGAGGGTGCTTTGATTTTAGAATTCACCTTCACATGACATGAGGAAAGAAGAAAACCAATAGGAAAGAGGTTCTGTGTGGCATGCTGATAAGGAGATAAGGTTATCTCTGCCCTTCCCCCTACCCATATTCTCAAAAAAAGTTCCTACTCACCCAACCAAAAGACATTTCATCATCACACATTACTCATCCTGAGTCATCAGAGCCAAAACCAGCTTCCAAAATTCTGTGTGTTGAATTGGCAGAAATTAGAAAATATTCCACATTCTCTTTATAACCCTCCAGGAAGGGCAATTCCCAATACCCTCCAAGTACTGGAACCCCATTATTTTAGTGTGACAAAGTAGACCTGGGTTCAAATCCCACCCCTGTCACTTCCTGTGTGATTTGATGAAACCACTTCTCCCAGCTTCTATTTCCTCATCTTTAAAATGAGAAGGTTGGATTATCTTCCCTCTGAAGTCCCTTCTGGCTCTATGAACTTTTGTTTCTATAATCCCAGCGCTCCTCACTATCAGTATACCACTACCCAGAGTCATGGAATCTCAAAGTTGGAAGGGACCTCAGAATGTAATTATTTCCTAAACTGTACCTAGAAAGGAAAACTCTCCCACTTTGTTCCTGACAAGTGATCATCTAGCCACTGCTCAAAGACTTCTAATGAGTGAACCACATTGCCTCCCAAAGCAGCCCATTCAATTTTTGGACAGCCCTGATTTTGTGGTAGCTTTGCCTGGCATGAAACCTCCAATCTGCTTCTCTAGACTGTCCACTATTGCTCTTAGCCCTATCAAAATAAGTCTAATCCTTCCATTTGACCAGAATCCAATGGGTACTGATTTAGGATGTGAAATCAATCACAAAGCATTTATTCAACATCTACTTTATGTTAATACAGAAGTAAGATAGTCCCCATCTAACAGATAGGAGCACAGGACTAGGGAGGAGAACATCTGGAAAAATTTTGAGGAGAGAGAGTAAAGTGGACTTGTTCATTCTCCAGGAATGATGATAACTGGAATTTAATAAAAAGCTTTATGCCTAATGTCTCCCCCTATCTTTACAACAACCCTATGAAGTAGCAATGACTAGTATTATTATTAACTCTCTTTATAGACAAATAAACAGACTCAGAAAGTATAAGTAAATTTTCCATAACCATACAGTTAGTAAATATCAGCAGAAGAATTTGAATGCAATTTTCTCCTGATTTTAAGGGCAGTGCTTTCCATTTAACTATACTACCTCTAGGTATCATACTTTCTTCAAAATGAAGGAATTCCTGGGTGGAAGGAGAGACACAAAATCAAGAGAAGGGATGTTCCCAGGATAGCCTAAGTTGCCATTCCTGAATGTATTCACATTACTCACATCGCCACACTCTATGGTTCCAGCAAACTGGCCATCTTGCTAGCTGTCATATATTTCCATCTCCATCTCCCATTTCCACACCTTTGCACTGGTTCACCTCCATACCTAGAATCCTTTCCTTGTTTGCTTCTATTTCTTAGAATGCCATTTCCATCAAAACTTTGATTAAGAGCTATCTTCTACATGAAACTTCCTATTCTATCAAGCTGCACATGTCCTCCCCAAATCCCCCCAAAGTATTGTTTACAATATATCTATGTTATGGAAGACTCAACAACCTGAGTTCAAATCTGCCCTCAGACATTTACTAGCTGTGTGACCCTGAGCAAGTCACTTAACCCTGTTTACTTCAATTTTCTCTTCTATAAAGTGAGCCAGGGAAGAAAATGGAAAACCACTTCACTGTCTCTGCCAAGAAAATTCCAAATAGGGTAACAAAGAGTTAGACACATTGAAACAACTCAATAACAATGCTAAGTTATGCATATATCTCTTCTGATAGAATGGAAGCTTAGGATCAAAAACTGAGACCCAGAAAGAATCTCTGGGGTCATCTGATCTACCTCCCCAATATATAATGGAAGAAGTTGGGAATCAATGAAGTAAGCTGAACTTTTCCAGAGTCACATGGTGGTATAAGTCAGAGAGAATCTGAGTCCAGATTCTCTGATTTCAAGGGCAGCAGTCTTTCCTTTGTACTCCTCTGTCTCCCTTGAGGACAGAGATTGTTTCATTTTGTCTGTCACATAGTAGAAGGGACTTTTTAAATGCTTCCAGGTTGATTCACTCCAGGGTAGGTAAGTTGGGGATGCCATGCATTCAGCTTGGATTGGCTAAGAATAAATGGAGATGTACAATAGCCCTGACCATTCATTAAAGATTTAATAAAAGAAAACTCAGATATGAGTAACAGTGGCTTTGTGGAATTAAAAACACATTTAATGAGAACAGGATTGCTGCTTTTTAATTAAACCTGCTACTTGAAACCCAACCCGTACAGTACATCACTTATTTACTGGAAGAAAATTAAAAAGAAAAGCAAATTTTAATAAGCCAAGGTTTTTCTCTACATAAACAAAAAATGCAAGGCAGCAACCCTTAAAAGGAGTCATTTATCCATCTTTGATTCCTTGTTGACCTACTCAATGACCTTTTTAAAAAAGTTTTAGTTAACACAAAGCAGCTAATAAACTATGTATGAAAAACTCTGGTCCACTTGACCTTATCAGTAGAGATCAAGCCCCTACATCCCTCTCACCATATCTGAACAAGGCAGCAGACAGCTTAGATGCAAAGACAGGAGCCACAGGCCCTAAGATTCTCAGTACAAAAGTCCCCACTCTGAAAAGACCTCACCATTCAAACGTCACTCTTTAAAAGCCCAGTGAGGCCATGGGAATTGCAGCCATCCCACCTCAGAAGACTAGTATTTACTGGATTTGAATATAAGGATCTAGCTTGTTTGATTTAAAAAAAAAAAGTAAAAGGAAGAAAGAAACTGAGGCCATTAAACCTCATTACACTAGGCTTAGTGATAATTATGAAGAGATAATTAGAACTCTACTTTCATTTTAATCAGTCCAGGTTTTATTAAGAATTTTTCAAACATATATTTTATCTTCAGGGAGCCAGAAATAGGAGATGTAAAAAATAAATAGACTTGCAACACTTGCCTTTATGATAATAATAAAAATAATAAAAGCAAAAAACATTAAAAAGCCAAAAAACAATAACCATACATGAAGAGTTCAGAGGCCATTTATTCCAGTCCCTTCATTTTACAGATTAGAAAATGGACACTCAAGAAAATTAAATGATTTTCTCAAGGCCACACAAGTACAAAGGTGGAATTTGAACTCAAGTCCTCAGACTCTGGATCCCTGACTTTGTGTCTCTGAGCAAATGAGCTTTCTTGCAATGAAATATACTATTGATTGCTGAAGCTCCCTATAGCAAAGGACAATACGATCACCAAAACAACAAAAAATGATAAATGTTTTCATCCTTAACCTTAGGTGAAAGAAATTTTCAGGAAACCAATCTGACCTGTCTCCTAGGCCAAGGGTGATTGTGTGCCCTCTCCCCAGTCCTGGAGCAAAAGCAGGCAACAGGTGGGTTTAATCTTACTCCATCACAGAGAACTTCTTTGTGATGAAAGCTGGTGGAGAGGAGTGAAAGTAATTCCTACAAAAACCAACAGAAAAGACAGTTAAAATGGATACTTTTTTAAAATCAGCATTTCAATCATTTTATATCTCTTCCACCAAGAAAAGGCCTAATCTTTTAAACCTCCTTTCACATTCTAGGACATCTCAATGTACATGTCCAGATTCTACTCATACTCACAGTGACTCTGTACGTGCACCCTTAGGACAATGTCACCTTGAGCTAATTCAGAAAGCAGTGTGGGATGTGTGTTCCTAAATAAGCATTATTGTCGTACTGAAATGGATTAAATTCCCCATCACTTCACTTCATCCTTTAAATATCCATGCAGAGGCAAGACTCCAAATAATCATCATTTCAGATTGGTGTGAGAGGAAGAGCATGGAGGTAATTCATTCCAATGTTAGCTACTCCTACTATGACTCATCTCTATGGTGGCATGACAGTAGCCAATGTATCCTTTCTTGTACCTATAGGACATCATTCCAAGAAGTGCAAATGTTGCTGAGTCATTTCAGTCGTGTCTGACTCTTTATTACCCCATTTGGGGTTTTCTTGGCAGAGATGCTGGAGTGGTTTGCCATTTTCTTCTCCAGTTCATTTTACAGCTGAGGAACTGAGGTAAATAGGGCTTGCCCAGGGTCACACAGCTAATAAGTGTCTGAGGCTAGATTTGGACTTCCTAATTCCAAGTCTTCTATTGACTGTGCCACCTAGGAGGTAGTACTGGTTTAAATTCCTGGATACTGAGTAAATATCTGTTCCCTATAAACTTATCGAAATGATGGTCTTCCCTCTACCTAACCATCCATACAATGCATCCCAAGAAAGTCTCCCCATCCTTCACCCCCATCCCACAAAAACAACAAGTTAATAACCCTCTTCTCTAGATTTTAGGGATACTTAGTTGTATTCATGTCTCCTTCTCCAAATATCTATACCATATGCCCTGAGGAAGTAAAATCCTTTCCTCCTCTGACATTTACTAGATGCGTGACTTTAAGCCTTGCACAATCTTCTAAGGCTGTAAATTACAGACTATAAGTTGTGATCCACACCACCACCTGATGAGATATCACATATAAAGTGCTTTGTACTATATAAATTAAAGCATTATATAACTGAGAGCTACCATCATTATCATACCAATAGGAGCTGAAATAATTATACCTCTGCCTCTGACAAAAACGCCAGAGTGTAGTGGATACAGAACTGGGACTGAAGTCAGAAAGAAGTCGCTTCAGTTTAAGTCTCTCACACTGACTAGCTGAGTGATCCTCTACAAATCATTTAACCTCTCTGAGCCTCAGTTTCCTCCTTTGTAAAATAAGGATCCAATATGCAAAGTGCTTTGCAAACCTTAAAGTCATGTAATTTTATGTAAATAGTCCCTTAAAGTTTGCAGAGTTCAATATATACAGTCTAGACATTGTTCTTTTAGTGCAAAGCTAAAAATACAGAAGGTGATTCCTGAAGCTGATTTTCAATTCAATTGAAGTCAATAAACACAGAGTATGACTTCTGAGGTCCCTTCTAGCTTTAAATCTTTGATCCTACTGTTGAGATTTAAATCCAGTGACACCAAAAACCGTTGAGGTTTCATGATGTCATAGAACTGTCTCAAATAATTCAGTCAGATCACCTCTAATCCAAGCATAGGCCTTTATTGAGATTGAGTCCTCTCATGAGGTGGGCTAAGTTCCAAGAGGAACCAAAGACTTCAGAGAAAACAAGATGCATTTTTATAGGGTAAAGATGCAATTACATAACGGAAATTTACATAGAATATAGGAATGTGAATAATATTAAAAAGGCAGAAAGAGTTGGTTAAGGGATTAGGTAATGGAGGAGGGGCCCCATCTATGGTTTGGTGGTTAAACATTCTGGCCATGATGCCCTTCATCCAATTGGCTAGCTCTTGTGGTCTGTCTGGTCAAGTCAGATAGTTCGGTATTGTGGTGCTGTCATGGGCTAGATGGATGATGTAATTGTGATTCAGTATAAGAACACACCCATCCAAATATGTGGGAAGGGTCTGGGGGCAGTAGCTAGGTAGAGGCAGTGGCTGAGTTCCCACACCTGCTGTTTCTGTGAGAGCTATGAGTTTCAGGGACATACTTGTTATAGCGAGCAGTAAGGCATGTACAAAGAAGTTAGGACACTGGTGCAGGGCGAGGGCGGGGAACTAGGTAGGTACAGTCAGCTTGTAATGAAGTTAGGCTATTGGGGTTGGGGGCAACTCTATCAGGACTCCACCACTGTAATCACCTAATATGTGCAAAAACTATACATATTACATATATGTTTATCTTAATATGTGTCATGAAATTTTGAAAAATGTGCTCAAAGCAAAATTTGCTCAGTTCATGAAAACATAAATGCCTCCTGATTGGTCTCCCGACCTCCAGTTACCCCCCTTTCTAATTCATTCATGCCAGTTGACGTGACTAAAGGGCAAGTTCAACTCTTTCACCTCTCCTGCTCAAAAAGTTTCCATAGCTCTCTTTCCTCCCCAGTATAAAATACAAATTGCTGTTTGACTTTTAATTTTCCACAGCTGTGCTCCAAACCGTCTTTCCAAACATTTCACATTACTCCACTTGAAGAACTCTACTTCCCAGACAAAACAACTTATTAGCTAATTCTTGTACCAAAAAATGTCCACCTTTCCCTTCTCTGCCCATTTCTCCCTGGACTGAAACCTCCCTCCTCACCGCAATCTCAGAATCTTTATTTCTAGTCAAGGCTTGGTTCAAAGGCCAACTTCCTGAATGAAACCTTTTATTATCTCCCCAGTTATTGGCACCACCCCCTTGAATTTCATTTGTAGATATTTGATATTTACTTAACCTGTTTACATATTGTTTTATGCCAGGGAAAAGAAACTTCCTTGAGGACAGGGATTATTTCATTTTTGTCTTTATATTTCTACTGCTTAATACAATGCCTGGCACATCATGGGAGAGGAATGTTGACTTGACTTATTAAAGTGAACTGATCCCATACACCTTATGGGGGGAAAGAGGAAATAGGACATTACACTCCACCTATCTCTTCCTTCATTATTGTCACTCATGTTCTCCAGAGGAGACTTAGGTATATCTATTGCCTTTGTTGAAGGTATAGGGTTTCATTTATTTTGTTTTTTTTTTATTTTATTCTTCAAAATAAATTTTTAAAATTCAAATATTTAATTTAGTTAACAAAAATCTTTTTTTGTTCAATAAACTAGATTCTTTCACACATAAAAAAAAATCATTGTAACAAATCTGCATTGTCAAGAAAAACAAATTTCCATAGTCCCATTCCAAAAATGCATTTCATTTTGTAATCTGAGTTCATCATCTTTCTGTCAGGAGATGGGTAGTATTCTTTATCATTAACCCTCTGGTATTGTTATGGGTCATTGTGTTGATCAGGGTTATTAAATCTTTCCAAGTTTTTTTTTTTCCTTTACATTATTGTTATTACTATATAAATTAATCTCCTGGTTCATCTTCATTCTGCATCAGTTCAAACAAATCTTCCTAGATTTCTCTGAAAACATCCATTTCACCATTTTTATAGCATAATTATTTTCCATTACATCTATACACAATAAATATAGTCATTCTCCAATTGATGAGCACCTCTTTAGTTTCATCAGCACCATACAAAAAGCTGGATATTGCTCCACCTAAAAGTTTGGGGTGAATGAACTTATATATGCAACACAGTTAGGTTTTACAAAATAATATTTACTTCCAAAAGGTATAATCACAAATATACAAATTCAGGGGGAATAATCCCCACCTACCACCCCCAACACCCCAGTCTCTGAGGAATGAAACAGTGATTCACAGCTGAAATCGGTTACCATTGAGCACGATCCCACTTCCAAACCCAAAGTTCCCCTTGGAACCAAGTCTGAATCATCCTGACTTCTCAGGGCTTCTACCCTAGGTTGGCTCCCTACACTACCGCACCTGTCATCCTAGCTCCCAGGTTACTGTGGCTTGAACTCCTAGGTCCTGTGAGTATAATCTCCAGCACTTGAAATTGAAGACAAACAACAAAGTACAGAAAAAAACACTCCCAGACCCATTTGTCATCAATGACTTAAAAAGAAAAAGAGAGAGCAGGAGAAAGAAACCCTTCCCATCTTACTGGTTCAGTTCACAGCATCGACACTGGGCACAGCACGTAGGAGCTACTGAAAAAACAGTTCATGTTTCTTTGTCACCACAAACAGAGATGCTATAAATATTTTACAACATAGGTTCTTTTCCTTTTTCCCTAATTGTCTTTGGTACCAAACATAGTAGCAGTATTGCTGGGTCAAAGGGCATAGGCAGTTTAATAACTTTTGGGGCATAATTCCAGATTGCATTTCAAAATGGTAGATCCATTCACAATTCCACCAACAATGAATTAGTTATGATGACTGTAATGGAACACTACTGTGCTATAAGAAATGATGAGCTCAATGATCTTGGAAAAATATGCATAGACTTACACGAAATAATGAAAAGTGAAATGAGCAGAACCAGGAGAATGTTGTATACAGTAATGGCAACATTGTTTTAACAACTTTGAGCTAATAAGTCATCTTGACTACTATAAATACCCAAATTCACTATAAAGGACCTATGTAGGAAGATGCTATCTGTATCCAGAAAAAGAACTATGTATAGAATGATTATATATATATATATATATGCTCATATACATGTATATATCATTATATCTAATGGTAGCCATCTCTAGGGTGGGGGAGAAAAATAAAAGGAAAAAGGTTACATGATAACTAACGCATATTTAAAATGAATAGCATCAGACATAATAAACTTGAAGTTTCATGTACAATCACCTTTTTTTCTATTCTATGTTATGAAAATGCTTGTTTTATTTCTTAAATTCAGAATAAAATATTTAAAAAATAAAGAGTTTGAGAACTCACAGTTGAAAGATGGCAGAAAAGAGGGTGCCAACAAAAGATTCAGAAAAGCTCAGTCTCAGCACTTTTAAAGATGCTGGCAGTCAATCAAAAGAGGCTTTCCCACCCATGTGGTAAAGAATACAGGAGATCCACATTAGGCAAACTGGGCATGCTCAACAGCCAGCTTACAAGCTATCTTTGCTAACTGAACACAGGATATTCTGTTCACTAAGCCATGTTTTACTTTTGCCCACTCCCGCGTGTGGCTGTTGCGCATTGCTTCTCGCTTGCTCCTAACCAAACATCCCTCCATCACACATCCGCTCATGTCCCACCACAGCGGTGATTTACTCTCATCACGCAAGCATGAAAATGAAACAATATTATCCCTATCCCTTCCTCAATTAAAAAAAAAGTTATTGTAGCGTTGCAGAGACGCTGTACTTTCAAAGATTCCCCTCCAGCAGCTCTCATATTTTTTTTTTTTTGCAGTATACATAATTCTTCCCCATTATTATCTCATCCCTTCTTTCTTCTGTAGTCCAATCCAGATAACTGGTCATCAATCCTTAAAACGTCATTCGATCTCCTGTGAAGCAAAGGGAAGGAAGGAAACAGAAGAATGATTCAGACAGCCTCCCATTACCCTCCAGGGGCATGTCCTAGGATCTGGAGAGTGCTCCTCTGGTCCTTGATCATCCCACCCCTTTGATGATTTTATCCTTTGGCCAACATAAATAACCGAAGGGAAAAGGGGCTAAAATAAGAGAATAATGTGTTCCTTTAAAAGAATAAAATAAAGAACTTAGAATCCCTGATGAAGAGCTTATTAAGTTCAAGGCTGAAGCTATCACAGAAATAGAATTTCAGGTTTAGATGGGAGCTCAGCAGTCATTTAGCCCAAACTGCACCTGAATAAAATTAAATTTAATTCAATAAGCATTTATTTAATACATATTATGTTCCAGGCACTGGGGGATAAAAGAAAAAAAAATGAAATGACCTTGCTCATACAGAGGCATTCTAAAAGGACCTTGCCCTTACATTCTAAAAAAGGGAGGGGAATAATACATACAAAGATAAGTAAATATGAAATATGTTCAGAATAAATATAAGGGAATTTTGAGAGAAGAAAACTCTAAAAATGAGGGGATCAGAAAACGCATCTTTAAACAGATGGCCCAAGATGAACACGAAAGCAAGGAAAGGGTTCTGTGAGACAGAAGTGAAGGCAAAGCGGATTATAGCCTCAGACTAGGAAAGGGAGGGTGGTAAGATTTAGAAGACTGTGTGCAAGAAACAGCAAGAACGCTTGAAAAAGAAAACATTTGGTTCAATGTAAGATAAGATTTAATACAGAAAAATGTAAAATCTACACTTGGGTTCAAGAAATCAGTTCTGCAAGTATGATATGGAAGAGGGAGGCACTGTTAGAGAACAAAATCTGGGGCTTTTAGGAAGGAAGAAAATAAGCATTTAAGTGCCTACTGTATGTCAGGCCTTTTGCAAATATTATCTCATTTCATCTAATCAACTACCTTGATAGGTAGGTGTAATAATTATCCTCATTTAGCAGTAAAGATAACTGAGGCAGCTAAAGGTTAAATGACTTGCCTGGAATCATCAATCTGAGATTGGATTTGAACTCACCTTCCTAACTTTCTGGGCAGCTAGGTAGTGCAGTGGATAGAGTGCCAGGCCTGGAGTCAGGAAGACTCATATTCCTGAGTTCAAATCTGACCTTACACACTTACTAGCTGTGTGGACCTGACAAATCACTTAACCTCATCTCAGTTTCCTCATCTGAACTGGAGAAGGAAATGGCAAACCAAGCCAGTATTTCTGCCAAGAAAACCCCAGACAGGGTCAAGAAGAGTCAGACATAACTGAAAAGCACCTGAACTTCCTAGCTCCTAATCCAGTGGTCTATTTACTACACCAACTAGCTGCCTCAAACTTTTTTTAGCAGACTGCAAACTCAATATGAGTCAACAGTGTGGAATAGAAGCTCAAAATGGTCATTTGGTTACATTGCAAGGTACGGAGAGGGCAAAAAGTGATAGTAACTCTGACCCATTCAGAAAGCTGTGGAATATTGTGTTCAGTTCTGTACACCATATTATAGAAAGTACATTGATAAAGTGAAAAGCATCAGAGAAAACTAACCGGGAAGGATCCATCTTGAAATTAAGAAAACTAGGAACGTCTAGGTTGAAAAATGGAAGTAAAAGGCAGGCATGATACTTATTTTGAAGTAGTTGATGGCTGTCATGTAGAAAAATATCACTTGACTTGCTCTCTCTCTCTATACACACACAAACACACACACACACACACACACATATGTATTTATAGTGTTAGATGAGGTACCTTTGTTGCTTGTTTTCATTATTTTATATTTCTTGGATACAAAGAATGATTCAATGAAGGGATGGTATATTAGGAAATATTGTGTTATAAAAAAGGCATCAAAAAAACCATTAAAATATTCATATTATGGTTAACAATAACAGTGTCAGTATATGCCATTGTTAGACAGCCAGCTTCATCATCAGGATGACCTGGATGTAAGTCTTGCCTTGGACACATGCTGCTTCTCGTAATCCTGGCAGTAACAATTTCTTGGGCCTCCAGACTGCTCTAAGACCACACATTTCAGAATACTCACTGATCCCTATAGCTGTAGGAAGTTTCCTTTTTGGGGAATTCCCCACTTAGAGGAAATTATTATGAGTTCAAACGAAAAAAATTTCTAATGATAATTGCAAAGTTACCATCCTTACTCCAAGACTTTCCATTTAAGATCTGGATCTAGAATTGTGGGATGCTTAGAGGATCACCACAGACTCATTAGAGAGGAGGAAGTTCTTTAACCTTTCTTGCTACCAGTCTTTTTATTTCTTTCCCATCAGATATAGATGTTAACCCTTGTTTTGCTATCAACTACTCTGCTTGGATTGAACACCAAGAAAGTCCTCTACTAGGTATTTCCTGAGGGCCCCCTTTTTAGCCTCCTCATTTTTGTATTGTCTTCTCCATCAGGATTGTAAGCTCCTACAGAGCATAGGTTATCTTTCTTTATCATATATATATATATAGATAGATATAGATATATAGATAGATATAGATATAGACAGATAGATAGTAGATGTTTAATAAATTTTTGTTGAATTGAACTGAATTGAAAATGATTATGGGGAATAACTCTATAATATCTCAGCGGATCTACCATGTAAGAAATGTGAATAGTCCCTCTACTGGCACAAGTATTGCATCCAAGACCTTCTAATGCTGTATCATGTGTGTTCCTCACTTAGATCCTTCATAAAGGAAGGATACAAGATCCATAAAGGAATGGGAGGTCTTCTTCTAGGTTTCTTAACATTCTTTGGATACTAGTGCAGCATTTGGGCCATCTGACTTTTATACCTTGCTCTTTATATAGGGGGACAGCTAGACGATATAGCAGATAGAGTGTTGGACCTGAAATCAGGAAGACTCATCTTCCTGAGCTCAAATCTGGCCTCAAACGCTTACTAGCTGGGTAACTCTGGGCAAGTCACATTATTCTGTCTGTCTCAGTTCCTCATCTGTAAAATGAACTGGAGAAGGACATGGCAGACTACTCCAGTATTTTTTCCAAGAAAATCGTAACTGAACAGCAATGATTCAATATATGACTGGCCCACTTCCTTTTCTGATTGTCTGCAATACAAACAAATAAATAAAATATTATAAAGCAAAAAGATTGAAGGTGGTAAAATTGTAATAAAAGTTTACATAATTCTTCAGTAATTAATTCAGTACTTGTAACCATCTAGCCATATCACTAGCCTTTTCCAATCATATATTTCATTAGTCATATTCCTTTTTGGTCATGATGCATTTTAGTGCTTAGTATAAACACTTTCAAAAAGGTTGTCAGGAAAATAAATAGTCTGAAATTCCATTTCCCACCTCCATTAATTGCAATAATTACAATAATTGCAGCTTATGCATCAAATAAATTGATGAAGATGATGTGGTAGAGAAATTCGATTATAAACTCATTAAGTACAACCCTTCAAACTAAATCAACACGTACTCTGATATGTAGAGATTTCAAGGCCCAGGTGGCAAAAGGTGATGATGGATAGAAATATATGGGGAAAATGTTTCAGAAAAAAATGAATGAGAAAGGCCAAAAACTTGCAGCTTACAGAGAAACCTTATATCCCTATATCATGATCATCTCTTTTCAGAAAATAATTGAAAGATACTACACATGATGAGTACCAGATAACAGAAAAAGAAGGACATCAATGTTACATTCTTAGCACGTAGTAAAAGATTTATTATTGATGTGGAAACTATCCTTAAATTTTGCTATTTACAATCAAATCATTAGCACTAAGATTAGAATGGGGGGAGCATGAGAAAAAGATAGGGTACACAATTGAAGCAACTTAATGGTGAACTATTTGAACAAATAATTGGAAGTTAAAAAGGGAAATGGACAACAGAATGACATGGATGTCAACCTTAATAATTTTATCCAGAAATTTAATGTAAATTATTAGCCACACCAAGGAGATCAAAAGAGCCCAGAAAGCACATTTGTCAGAAAAAATCTGACTTATTTACCTAATTTAGAAGGACGGCTGCCAAAGGCTACACAGGATTGAATATAAAGTCATTTGTAAAATCTTACAAAGGAGGATGATGGACAATTACGAAAAGGATCGTCTTATAAAGTAGAGAGTAAAGCAGTGAAGGGTAAATGCCATCTTACATATAGTTGGCAAGATACCCAGCTAAGCAAAATGATCCCAAGAGCATTCGAGGATGAAGATGGAAAGACTATCAATCAGTTAATCAGTCAGCAAGTATTTATCATGTGCCTGCTATGTGCCAGGAGCTACATAAGGTACCAAGAACACAAATAAAGATCAAAACAATTGCTTTCCTCAAAGATCTTACAGGATAAGACAACATGTGAATAATTGGTACATACAAGAGACAGAATAGATAAATTGTAACTTTAGGAGGGAAGCTCTAGCAGCTGGGAAAGCTATAGAAAGGCTTTCAGCAGAAGGTGACCTTTCAGATGAGTCTAGAAGGAAAGCAGGCATTAAAGAAATGGGGGTAAGAAGGGAAAGCGTTCCAGGAAAAGGGGCAGCCAATGCAAAGGCATGAAAAGAAGACAGACTGTGTGTGAGGAGCACCAAGCCAGTATGGCTGAATTGTAAAGTGTAAGGAAGTAAGATGTAAGAAGACCGTCGAGGCAGGAAGAGGGAAGGTTATAAAGGGCATTGAATGCCAAACAAAGGACTTTAGTCACTGAAGTTCACTGAATGAGGGGAGCGGGTGGAAAAGGGAAAGTATCATTATGATTTAGGAAAAGCACCAAGGCTAGATATAAAGATCTGGGAATTATTATCTGAGAGATGATTATAAAACTGATGGCACTGAAGAAATCACCAGAGATGACAGTACAGAGAAAAAAGAGAATGGACCCCCAAGAAGAAAATGGGAAAGTTTTTATTTTCAAATCATCATAATAAGTTTTTTCCCACAAGAACAGTAGAATTACCACACTTACACCCTTACATCCTAGGCTCATATATTCTCGTGGAAGGTGGTATAAATGGCACAAAATTATAAGAACTAGCATTTATGTAGCTCTTCAAAGTCTGCAAAGCATTTCCTGGTACTATCTCATTTGATCCTTGTGACAAACCGTGAAGTAGGTACCATTTTACTCCATTTGGCAAATGACAAAATTAAGACTAGGAGAGTTAAGTGATTTGTCCAGTAAAAAGCACAGTGTTTGCTAAGTAGTAGGCATTAATAAATGGCTATTTATTGATGGGCTAACTGTTTGGTTCTATACTGTCATAGGGAAAGGAGATGGGGGTGGGGAGGATCCATCAAAGCAGATGTTTTATATCACATGCAAGAAAAGAGCTTTCTTCACATCCCCACTAGTCTACTACTTCTGGCGTTCACTTCTGGCCCACAAAGTGGAAACTCTATTTTCAACTCTTAGTGTGATTCCTGAGTTGTCTGATGTTTGAAAATCCCAGGTGTGCTTCTAAAAGATAAAGATTACACTTCTCCACAACTCACTTGGATTTGATTGGCTGTTTTAGTTCCCAATATATCAGAGCATCTGCCAAAGTGTGTTCTTTCCCTCCTCTCTCCAACTTCAAATGAAGACATTCCCAACATAGAGAGCTTCTCAGATTTGACACTGGAAATTCCTCTCTAAAGTTCTTAACTCAGAAATGATTGGTTGGGAGTTACGGCTTGTCATCATTTCTTTGTTTTCAAAACTCTTTTCAAGACTCATTTTGTCATAGTGCCAATTTATAGGGCTTTGTTCTTCTGTATTCCAGGAAGAGAAATGAATGAGGCAAATTATATAGTTACATCATAAAGATGAGTTCAATTCCCAAATGTTTTAGATGGTAAAATCTCTTAAATAATACACCTAAACAACTTTTAAAGATTCCAGATTTTAAAAATAATCAATTGTGTTCAACGTAAGGAATGTGCATTATCCATGTAGGCTGTCCAAAGGGAGGCATAAACATATTTGTGTCTGTGTCTGGATTCTCGTCATCCTTCTCCACTGGAGACTTTGATACCTTCCTGAAGGGAAGACAGACTGTGTGTGAGGGGAGACAGAGAAGGGGCCAGGAGGCTAGCTACTCTGCTCTCCACAGAGAGTAAAATTATATCTGTCTAGCCTCTAAACATTACTAGTCTAAGGGAAATGATTATTTAGGCTCAAGCTACTTATTTGACTGCTATCCTTGAAGGGAAAACTTAAATCTAAAGACATGGTCCCTTCCTATCAAAAGCTAGCTACACTGAAGACCTTCACAGATAGTAAATGGGAAATAAACTCATGCATCTATCAGATTGTGGTTGAACAACAGTCTTGCCTGACAAGCATACCATCACTTAGGGACCAACTATAGTCAGGAATGTCAAGATCAGATTGGGGAATCAGAGTATAGGGAACAAAGAGATTTTGTCCAATTATGCTTCAGCCTCATTCCTCCTCCCTACTCCCAATAGCATAACCCACATGGCCCTTCAAAGTTCCTACCCTTATGCATATCCCCTGTCCTCTAGTAGAGGAACTCCCATATCACATATCTCCCATGGAAGCTATGTGAATGTAGAGGAGTCCCAGCATCCAATAGTAATAAATGGAACTAAAGGTTTTAAGAACAAGGTGGAAGATTCTCAAGTAAAGCAGACCCAAGAGCCCTCCATGCCCTCAATAAGTAGTTGGTCCTGCTCAGACTCATTGTTTAGTTTGAGGACTTGTCTATGTTAGTTCTAAACTTTTAAATTCTAGAGATAGATAGACAGACAGACAGATAGATAGACAGATAGATAGATAGATAGTAGATAGATAGATGATAGATAGATAGATAGATAAACCTCCACTTACAGACTTTCCCATTTATAAGAAACATATTGGAGAAGTGGTATGATCGTAACATGTGTCTTGTTTTGTACAAAAAACAAACAAAACAAGAGTCAAAACCATGATGTGCAAACATGATTGGTTGGAGGGATCAATAAGAAGCAAAATCTGGGATTGAGTTATACTATATAATACTTAATGTATATAATACTAAAATACTAATTATGTAAGAAGCTATGATGTGTAACAGAATTCTCTCCATTTGCCATCTACAATAATTTTAAGAACTCCCATGTGTTGATTTTTATGTGTGTGTGTGTGTGTGTATGAAGGCACTGTCTTCCAACTTTCCATGAATTTCTTTCAACTAAACAGTGCTCTCTACTACCCTTCCCTCATTCTTTATCATGTCAATTCTGACTAACAGAATTCAGTCCTCATAATAAAGACTCACTATGAGTGGCCCAGTGGATAGAGCACCAGGCCTGGAGTCAGGCAGGCATGAGTTCAAATCTGGCCTCAGACACTTACTAGCTATATGACCCTGGGCAAGGCACTTCATCCTGCTTGCCTCAGTTTCCTCATCTGTAAAATGGGCTGAAGAAGGAAATGGCAAATCACTCCAATATCTTAGTACTCTAGAAAGCTCTCTCAGTTCAGTTGTTAAGAAGGTTCTGACCTCCACTGACAGAGAAAGAATCCTCACCTAGGAGTTCCCTATACCAGTGCAATCACAGATACAATCCCCATCTGTATTTACAAATACTTTTTCATTATTGGTGACCATAAAGATTGGAAATACAAGCAGTGGCTTAAGTTTTGGAGCACCTAAGAAGCCCTATCTTTCTGTAATGCCAACACCCTTTGACAATTTACCTATAGCATGTGCTTCAAAATATCCTACTGACTAAACCATAGTTCCAGGACCATCTTTCCTGGATCCAATGACAGCTCACCAAGTCATGTTGCAACATGATATAAACAGGCAAAGGAGCTTGTGCTGTCCCTTAAAGCTCTACACGAACACGTCTTAAACTCCTTCTTTTGCCTTATTAAAATACATCTTTCTTCATCTTCATAAGCTACAATTTGGTTTTATTTTTAACAAAATCAAATCAACAAGACATAATTGAACCTACCACATTGCAAGAATCTGGATCAGAGACTGGAACATTATTGGTCAACCTATTTTTTAAAAACACCAGACCAAAAACTAGCTACTTAAGATCCCCACGGTCAGTATGCTTTGTTCTGGCTAGATTTTTCTGTTAAGCTTTGTTTGGTTCAGTCCATTAAACATCAAGCATTAAAAACAGCTGGAAGAGTTTGGTATAAATCTTCATTTTCAATTATAGAGAGTTCTGTGTAATAGAATCCAGGAAACAAAATTGGAAGCTTTTAGGGGCTGCAGGGTAGGATTTCCTCAGTTTGGCTGGTCACATCACCAATATTTACTGACAAGGTTCTAGGAACAAAATCCCTTCTGGTTTGCGGAAGAGGGGAGGAAGCCGGTCATACTACGTGTTTTATTTCTAATCACCATCCAGTGATGGAACATTCATAAGTCAGAGACAGCTTGAGGCAATAAAGGTCTTCCCAGGAACCAAAGAAACATCTGGTGCTGCTCACATTTTACAGCCTAAAATCTATTTGTGCCAATTGAGTGTGGTTAACCTGTTGATATATTTCACTTCTTTTTTCTCTTCTATCCTTCACCTCATTGTTTGGTAGGTGGTGAAATATTGTTGGAAAGGTAAATAGTAAAACACTAGGTGATTGAGAATAGACATTTGAATAGACTCATTTATCTGTAGGGTCCTAATATTTTAATATATTATAGGCATATTTGATTAGAATAGATGGTTAGACTTAAAAGTCAAAAAGCTCTGAGTTTAAATCCTGTTTCAAATCCTTAATGGCTGTATAACCCTGGTCAGGGACTGCTAGCTGGTGTAGTGGATAGTGCATATGGCATGGAGTCAAGGATCTGAGTTTAAATCTGACCTCAGATACTTAGATAAGTCTGGGCAAGGAACTTAAAAGCTATTTGTCTCAGTTCCTCATCTGTAAAATGGGGACACATTGACAAAGGAAATACAAAATCACTCCACCATCTTTGCCACAAAAACCTTATGGATAAAGTCCATGGAGTCGTGTAGACCCAGAAATGACTGAACAGTACCCATGACCAAGTCAGTTAAGTTCTTTCAGCCTCACTCTTCATCTGTTAAATGAAGATAATAATAGTACCTACCTCACAGGATTATTTTAAGGGTCAACTGGGTTGACACAAATTTTACAAACTTTCAAGAGCTGCATGTTAGCTGTTTTTAGTTTTTAGAGAATCAGTCATGTGACCAGGAAAAGAGCATAGCTGGCTATTTTCTTATTGACCAAGAAAGCCAATATTTGCCTTAGCTTCTTTAAATTTCAAAATATAAAACATCTTTGAAGACTTTAATATAGTATGTATCATCTTTGCCTTCTCTGCTGTCTTCTTGTGGGAATCCAAAGCAGTTTTAGTAAAAGAGGTAGCAGGCTAACAATGAAATCTTACCCAAAATATAAGTCATCTTAATTATTTGGAAGAGCAAGAAGAGGTTTGACATGGCTAACCACTGCAGGCTTCAGAGAAGTAAAAATGCAGGCCCGTAAAGGAGTGGTTCCGAGTATAGCAGTTTATATCATGACTCCTGAAGCCACATTACCCCTGCATGCAAATCTCAGGCCCATGGGACCATAATCTGGGGAGGAAATTCTAGGAGCCCATCTCCATGGTTGTTTCTAATAATTATGGAAAACTTTAAGATTCAGATGCCTGGTCTTTGGAGGTGGTAGTGATCACTGGGTGAGGAAATCCTTCGGCATCCAGCTTCACTACTACCTTCTCTATAAAACCTTGCTCATTTCCTCAAGTCATTGCTGAACTTTCTTCCTCCCATGGTCATCTCATCATTTTATTATGCCAGCAATGCTAGTGAAAATCCCCTTGGCAGACAATGCCTGCAGTGTGACAGATCACTGGAATATATTAAAGGCACTTCTACCCTGCACCAGCTAAGATTTTAGATAGTGAAGGGTAAGGAGATAGTAGATTTTAAGTGACCACTATGTGCCAGGCATTGGGCTAAGTGTTAGGAATACAAAGAAAGGCAAATTTTAGCCCCTGCTCTGAAGGAGTTCACAAACTAATGGTGGAGAAAACATGAAAATAACCATATATAAACAAGCTGTATAAAAGATAAATTGGAAATAATCAATAGAGAGAAAGTACTAGAATAAGAGGAATTGAGAAAGACTTCCTCTAGAAGGCAGGATCTTAGCAGGGGCTTAAAGGAAACTGAGGAAATCAAGAGGTAGAGATGAGGAGAAAACATTCTTGACATAGAGGACAGCCAGTAAAAATACCCAGAATCACAAGATGGAATGTTTTGTTTAAGGAACAATCAAGAAACATTGAATTGCACAGCAGATGGAGTATACTAGCAATGCTAAAGCAGAAAAGGGGTGTGCATGTCGCAAAGGATAGATGAGAAGAAACAGGGGTATAGTATGGCTGAAACATGCTTCCCCTAGTGGAAGTCTCATTTCAAGAAAGGCAAGTAGTCAGCTTGTTAAAAATTAATCACTGCAGAGTAGCAGGGCAGGTGATCTGATTGAAAGCTGAAACTCTTCTCTTAGTTTCAGAACATAGCAACCCTTGAAAACTGATTGACATAAGTTTTTGTGAGGTTGAGACTTTAGGCAAAGTGCTTACTTGAAACAGCTCTCTTTACCTGGTCAGTGAGTTTAGGGCTCTTCCCTGGAATCTGTCGTGATGGGCTTGATCCATTAAAAAGGAGTTTTGTCTGTATGTGTCAGAAAGAATTAGAAATCTTCCTGGAGCTCTATATTAAATTTTTTCCCTGTGTAAAGCAGAATGGAACTGAGGAAAGTGGCTAGATTGTATATGGGTATGAGTCAAGTATGAGTTGTAGATTAAGCTAAAGACCATAGAATCATAAATATAGAAGTAGAAGGAAACTCAGAAGTCACATACTTCAACATTCCCATCTTGCAAATTTAGATAAACAATGTCCAGGAATTGCAAGTGATTGGTCAAGGTCACATAGGTAGTAACCTTCAGAAGTAGGATTCTAATCCAGATCCTAACTCCAGAGCCTTTTGCTCTGCTCCTTGGATGACCTTCGGCATAAGATGAGAATAACTTAGTCCTTATGTGACAATGTGTCTCTGGTGGTCCTTTTGTTTCCACTTTCCATTACAGATGCACTTAGGGAGAACTGAGATTTTTTTACCCTACTTTATATACCACTCCTGTAAACTTATATTTTTACTACTATTGTTATTATCTGTGCATGAAGCCCATTCACCCATCACATTGCAAGCTCCCTCAAGGAAGTAACCATTTCTTAATTATTTTCTAATCCCCTCTAGAATTAAAAAGACTGTATTAAATGAAGAGATATTTACCAAATAATAGTAATGAATGAATATATGAACACATCCCTCAGTGATCAGCACTCAAGTGGACATTATCCACATCAAGTTTCTACTCTTAATTTATTTCACAATCACAGTAGGACTTTTAGCACATCCAAAGTGTATTTTAAACCAAAGACTAGGTTAAGAGGGAAAAAAATATCAGCATAATTCACTTTTCTGAGAACAATGACCATTTGATTTATGAGTATTAAGTAATAGTGATTCATCTGTCATATCAATAAATAACATATTAGGTTGAAAAGTATCTAAAGTTCTACTTCTAGTCAGGCTGGGGGATGGAATTAATGATTTCTTCTTTCTACATATTTTACAGAAGAAAGTGTCCTGTTCTTGACCAGTGTTATAGAAATAATCAATCTCTGTGAATGATGAATCCAAACTATGAGATCAGTGAGATGTAGATTTTCATCTACATGAAGTTTGGGTGTACCTCCTCTGAAGAAGAACATGGACAAGAGCTCTACAGGATAAGGAAGACTGACAGGAGGTCATTGGCCAGAGTTGTACAGGATGAGAAAGTGTGAATTGTTGCAGTCTACACCAATGGAGAGAATACCCATACTGAAGAAATTCCATATCCATTGAGTATCACAGTAAGGAAATATTGATATGGCAATGGAAAACAAATTTGGGAAGGGTGAAGGGTAAGGAGATAGTAAGCAGCAGTAGGCACTAGACTACTCTTTTAGAAATATAGCTGTGAATGGAGAGGAGAAATTTGAGATGACAACTTGAAGGGATAATGAGGTCAAGAGGTCTTTTGAGGATAGGAAAGACCTAAACATATTTGTAGGTGGGAAGGGAGAAGAACAAGTAAAAGAGAGTATATTTCTTAATTTTTATCTTATTCTTTGCAGCCTAAATCCTTCAAAGCAACCCACTCAGGAACAGTGTTAACCGAGATGGGAATTTTCCATGCTATCAAACCATTTCCAATGTTTAACAAAAGTGCTCCCACAGTCATCCTCTCCCACATTCATCTGTTTCAGTGAAATCTCATTAGTTAAGTCCAACAGCACTCCTGCTCCCTGGGGCTTGAAAAAAATACTCTTTCCTAAATCATGTTATGAAGTCTGACTGACAGGCCAATTTTCTAGAAGTTCAAGATTTCCTATTAAAGTTCGCATTCGTCTTTTTGTACTAGATGAAAAAATGTGCCAGTCTAGCTTACAAATAATTGTTATGTGGACATTACATCTTCTCTCTTTAGTCTCAATTCATGACTTCAAATTATTGGCCACACTCATGAACCGTTTTGGTCACTACTTGGAGGGCCAAGTAGTAATTTGAGCAGCTATTAATGGATTGTAAAACCTAAGGCCCACAAATTCCATTTTCTTCTCTACCTTCCCTTTACTCAGGGCATCTCCAGACATTTCTGTCCCTCTGAGATCAAATGCATCTGGGAATTTGCAGTTGTCATTATGATTGACAGTAGAGACTATGGTGGGCGCTAAACAGTCTGAATAAAGTAGGTCAGAAATTTACAGAACTTAGTTGGCTCAGTACTCAAGGAAGTTTACATAGTGCATGCAGTCATTTGCTTCAATACTTCCTGTGCCCATCATCAGCTTTAAAAACGAAAAAAAGGATGGAATGCTACTTCTTCCCGTACTATGCTAATAAATATGCTTCCTTGTCTCTGTTTAATCAGGTCAGTAGTGATCCTCATTGAATCTCTTCTCTATCTAAATCTGAGTTTAAATGAGTTAGAGTGAGTATTAATGGGAAAAGAAAATTTGCTGAATGGAATGTTGGATCTGCTTTTAGTCATGGAGATAGAAATGCTTACTGGAGAAACATGAACTAAAAACCCTGGATTAGAGACCCAAATGTTCAATGATAGCAGTTTCATAAGTAAAATTACTGTTCCCCCTGAAATTCATTTTTTTCCAATGACCTCTAGAAGACCCTCCACGATCATTCTCTTTCTTATCGTTCACTGTCCAATGAAATGATGCTGACTCTTGAAAGCTATGCCAGCTAGGGGACAGCTCCTGCAGGTTCTACAAAGCCAGAGGACTTCTATTTGAGGCTTAGGAATGGACGAGATGTCAGCAGTCCAAAGATTAGCCTAGCTAAATCTGGAGAGTGTCATCATTGGGTTGACTTCCAGGTAATGACTATTCACAAGAGCAAACTTTGAAAGCATGTATGAAGGCATGGAAGGGTATGGTCCCATAATCAAAACCCCACATCCTTGAAGTTTTAAAATGTAGCATATTATAATAATTAGCTCATTTTAAGCCTTGGGGGCAATGGAATGATCACTAAGGTCCACTTGGTTCCCTTTCCTTCTCCTTTAGGGAGTTTATTTTAAATAAAAAGTTCTGAATTCAGTTATAATTGCTCAGAAGCCCCAGTTAGGAAAATCTCTAACCCTAGGTGGAGGTTGGGCTCTCTGTCTAAACTTACTGGCCTTTTTGTTGTTGAAGCTAAATTCACTTTGCAGGAAACATTAAGGTAGTGAAACAGTCGATTATACAGGGTGCTCCAAAAGTCTTTGTGCAGTCAGTTAGTGCATCAACTGAAGTTCCAAGTTGCCCTAAGATTTGTGGGACACCTGCACTAGATAATTGGGCATTTCTAGGGGAAGGTGGAGAAAGAGCTGCCCTTTTCTTGGGACTTTCTTCAATTTGGTTTTCCCATTCCAAGAGGTCTATAGAGTCAATAACTTTTTAAGATCTCATTTCTCTGCTACAACTCTGTCCTCTCTTTGCTTCTCAAATGTATGTTGAAAATACAATGCTTAGTCCAACATTTGGAATCCAGACACTCAGAAATCCTTTCCCTAGGTTTGAAGAGAGTTTCTTTCTTTTATGCAGATTGCTTAGAGTGTGACCCCGTCCCTCACACAAAGACTATTCATGTAAATATGTAACAACTGACTCTCAAAAAAAAAAAGTGTACAACACACTTCTAAATTTAAATTGCATTAATATTTCTCCAACCCCTACTTAAGTCTAGACAATGAACAAAACAAGAAATCAAGCCCTCATTTGTTGCTTTTGCAGATTTCAGAGATGTAGATAGTCACACTGAAAATTTGAAAAGCCATCCATTCTCAAGTCTCTGAGCTGACCCCAGAACATCCTTCACAGACTCTGTTCGTATTTAGTCTCTAGTTATTTGATTAGGTTAAAAATTGTTCCAACATAGTCAAGGCACTGGAGACAGAAGAGGGTTTCAACTCTACCTTTATAGAAATATATTTACTGGAAAAGTTCTGATTACTAATACCAAATCTTGAAACCTATCATCTGTATTAAAATGAACCACAGCTTTTTTAGGGGTAATATAAACAATGACAGTGACAAAACATGTCCTCACCTTTTCTTTTCTTTTCTCTTCCCTTTCTTCCATTCTCTTTCATTCCTTTTTCTCCCAACTGTCCCTCTGGGCCTTGGCTTCCTGTGTAAAATGGAAAGAACTAGCCTGAATATTCTATAAGGGCACTATTTTACAAATAGCCTTCCTGTTTGGAAACACCGTGAACTTCTGAATGAAGCAATATGCCAATCTGATCTCATCTCAGAAAATGGATCTATCCCAGTATGGGATCCTAGGCAGAAATAAAGTACAACCTGTGGGTCTTCAGACAAATGCTAGACTCAAAAGCATCAAGACTGAGATTCAAATCTTGACTTAAACACTTAAAGGTGCTTCACTCTAGACATGTCGCAACTTCCCAGGGCTTCAGTTTCTTCATCTATAAAACAAAATGGTGCCACTTCCCATACAGGCTTGTGACAATGAAATGACAAGATGCATGTAAAGTGTTTTTAGAACTTGTAAGCATTAGGTAAGTATGAACTATTGTTATAATTTTACTTAAAAATCAAAGTCTGAAAAGAGAAGACTAGTGGTCACAATGGTCATGATAACTTGCATGCATATAATGGTTTAAGGTCTAAAATACTTAACATACATATTTTGACCTTCACAATGACCCTATAAGGTAAGTGCTACAGCTGTTATCAGCCTCATTATATAGATGGGAAAATTGGGGCTCAAATAGACTTTCTGAATCTTTTTGTATCACAGAACAATCCATCTGTAATATGTGGACAGAGGAAAAGAAAGGAAGAAGAAAGTGATTTACTCATGATTGTACAATAAGAGTAGGAGGTAGGATCTGAACCCAAGTCTTTCCGACTCCAAATCCATTTTTGTATGATTTCCTTTCTCTCTTTAATTTGTTTGCTTTTTGAATCTCAGATTTTCAGTAAAGGGAGATATTATAGAACAGTTAGGATAATCTCTCCCCTCCCCTTTTACTTAACAAATAAGATAACTGAGTCCCCATGAGCTAAATGACTTGCCAAAGATCTGAGCTACACCACTGCCCAAATTCCAAATTCCGTGCCCTTTCCCTTCTTTATTCTAAAGCTTACAAGGTCTTTGAAACATTTCAACTTTACATGTTACTATTAGGAAGTCACTCTTTTCTAGTAATTAAAGCCCTATTTGGAAAAGTAGATGATTCCTTTTTTTTTTAAGTAAAAAAGCAAAATAGAACTGGCATGTGGCTCCACATTCACTGACCTCAAAAGGAGTTTTTAAAAAGCAAGGTTTGTTTGCAATGGAATGGGATCAGAACTGAATGCAAAATGAATATAATTTCCCTGATAAGGAACTTGGCCTTCCGTGGCAGTGACATTCAATATGTTTGCCACAGGGCTACAATATATAAAATCAAAATGGTGATTAACATGCTAATTGCCTCTTGGAATGGTTTTGCTTTATTGTACGAGAATATTGAGGTTAAGTGACTATAGTGACATCCATAAAATGACCAATAACTTGGGGTTTGGCAGACAAAGTTGGCTGCCAACATGCTCAGCAGCAGGATTCATGTTGCTGTAAGCAGTGGGTCAGCTCCCTCAGACAAACACACTGGGATGGATGATGCTAATGGACTTTGTTACTATCCATTAATATTTGTACCATCATGCAATTAGACTGATACTGTCTTTGACAACTTTGAGATGAATTCCTCTTACATTCAAATTTTTCAAAAATCTAAGATAATTCCAACAGGTTTAACATATACCTCACTTGTTAAAAAAAAAAAAAAAGACTGTCCCATGGAAAGGAGAATAGAGTTCTATTTGCTTCCAGAAAGTTGAGTCAAGGTCAATAAGGGGAAGTCCCAATGAGGCCAATTGGATCCAACATGTCAGACTTCAAGCATACAGTGATATCGTGATTTAAGGTTTGCAAAGGGCTTTACATGTATTATGTCATCTTATTGTCATAACAGCCTGGTAAGGTAGGCAATATTTTTAGCCTTGTTTTAGGAAAGAGAAATATAGACTGAAGGAGGTTCAGTGACTTGTCAAGCATCACATATCTAGTAAATGTCTAAGGCAGGATTTGAAATCGGGCTTTCCTGAATTCAACTTCCCAACCCATTCACTGAACAACCTAGTTGATAAACAAGAAACCAATCATTATCACTGCCAGAAAAAGAAACAAGGAATCAACTGATGCAATCCAATTCAATTCAAATCAATGAAGACCTATTAAGCATTGGCAATGAGTCTGTCAGTGTGATGGGCATCAGATAAAAAGGACAAATGCCTGCTTACGAAAGCTTATACTCTCCTACTCTTGGAAGACCACATGGATACATATAAATACATATACAAATAAATACAAAGTCTAAATAAGATAAAAATAATAACATGGCGATGGTGGAGAAACAGTAATTGGAATGAGAAAAAGAAAGGTCTTATACCAGAGAGGACCCTTGAACTGAGCCTTTAATGGAGAAAGGATGGGGGTGAAGAGAGATGGCATTCTAGGCAAGGAGGAAAGCCCAGGCAAAGGTAGGGAGATGGGAGATGACATGTAGCATACAAGGTGTGTCCATCAAGCCACCATGACTGAAATGTGTAGCACATGCTGATGAATAAAAGGAAATAATTTGAGAATAGTCTGTGAGAAAGGAGAGTGTTCCCATCACTGATAGTATCCAAGCAGAAGCCAGATGCCTGCCAGTGAAGGATGCTGTGGAGACTAAACTAAAGAGTTTCTAAGGTTCCTTCTAATTTCAAGATTCTTTGTATCTGTTTTCAGTCAACTGTCTTAGAACCACACGTTTCTCCCAACTGCCTGACTTTTAGAAGTGAGGCTAGGGGTGAAAAAGTATGGTTGGAATTTCTTTTAGGCAAATTCCACCTTATTAGGATGCATGTGGAGGAAGGATCTCCTCCAACCAAAGGAACTTGTGTGTAACTGTGCAAATCACCATTTGTTTCTCCTCTGAAAAGTAAAACTAGAAGTACTTTCCACAGCTAAGTCTCTGATCCTCCTTTTGATCCATTCCACCAACAGATGAGCCCCAAAACTTCTCATTTTTGGCTGTTGTCCAATTCCATTCAGAACACACTCCTCCAGAATCCAGTGAACTTAATGAAATAATCTGCTTTTGTAGGCAGCAGTAGGGCAGCCCATAGGAGCTGTATTTTCTACCCTTCTCTAGATCATTGGAACAGCAAACCAAAGGGGCAAATAAATGTCCTTGTTCTGATAAACAACAAGGTATGAGAGCTGGTATGCAAGAAAACAAGATGGAATTCAATCCTGTCAATTTACTCTCCTTCAGAGGAACTGGTGAATCTCTAAAGAAGCCATGTGATACAGTTCAAAAAGAATTGAATGACTTCTCAGGAAATCTGGGTTCTAACCCTGCTCTAGGAAGGTAATTAACAATGGAACATCTGCTGTATTCTACCAAAAGTTCCTTGGTTTCTTTGTCAAGTAATAAAAATTGGGCTGAATGAACCATTATGGTGGCCTTTCTCCTGTCAAACTGAAAAGGAGATATGTGAAATAGAAAAAGTATTATTATTATAATTAATAATAGCATTTATATAGTTTTTTGAGGCTTGCAAAGCACTTTTCAAATATTATCTCATTTAATTCTTACATCAACTCTTGAAGGTAAGTGTTATCATTATCCCTACTAACAGATGAGGAAATCGAGGTAGAGGTTAAGGAACTTGCCTAGGACATATAAAGCTAGTAAATGTCTCTTAGACTTGATCTGAACTATAATCTTTCCTAATACCAGGTCCAGTGTTCTACCCACTGAACCACCTAGCTACCACTGCTCCACATAATGACCTTCTTGATTTGGCCAAAATCACAAGTGTGAAATGGCAACTATAGGTGAAATAGCATGACAACATGGTGTACAATGTCAATACATGAAATTAAGCTTACCTTGGTGTAAAATGTCAATACGTGAAATTAAGCTTACCTTGGCTTTGAGCTCTACTTCTGACACAATCAGGTCATTGTTGAGTCACTTTTCAGTTGTGTCTGATTCTTCATGACCCCGTTTGGAGTTTTCTTCCAAAGATACTGGATTGGTTGACCATTTCCTTCTCCAGTTCATTTTACAAATGAGGAAGCTGAAGCAAGCAAGGTTAAGTGACTTGCCCAAGGTCACACAGCTAGAAGTATATGAGGCCAAATTTCAACTCAGGTCTTCCTGACTCTGTGCCTGGTATTCCATCCACTGTGCCACCTAAATGCCCACTAGCTAGGTAACCACAGGCAACTCCTTTCACCTTTCAGACCCTCTGTTACTTCATCCATAAAAAGAGGAAAATAATACCTATATTATTCACCTCAAAGAATTTTGAGACTCAAATCAGGTAACTGACTACATAAAGAAATCTAGAAATATCAGTGACTATTAGTATTTAGAACTCTCCAAATTGGCATCAGGATACCATTAAGTTAAATAAGGGAGTCAGGCCACCCTCTTGAAACAAAACAGTGGCCAAAGTAGTTGACAAATAGTCTCATTTTGTTTTATTATGTGAGTGAGCTCTACAAAGCAAAGAATCAGTAGTTAATGTAATAGAAGACACATTATGCTCAAATACATACATCTGGGGAAACAGTAGCTTTCCTGTCTAGTTTACACAGGACCTCTGTGGTAACCAAGCTCAGCTAACCAGAATCACTGTGGCACAGTGGATCAAGTAGGAACTTGGAGCCCTGGGACCAAGTCCCATCACCAGCATTTCCCAGCTACGTGGACATGGCTGCTATTTATTCTCATTCTAAGCTTTGGCTTCCTCTTCCTCAAAATGGAAATAAAAGGAACCTAGAATACTTACCTCCTAGCCTGTGAGGTTTAAATGTGATGATGATGTGTGTATATGTATGTGTATGTATATAATACATGTGTATATATAATGTAAATATAAATATATGTTTATCCCTTGGCAATCTTTAAGCATCATATAAATGCCAACTGTCATTATAATGCCTCTTTTAAATTAAGAAACTATAGCATAATTATAGTTGCCAGAAAAATAGAACCTTTTTTTGATGAACTGTTCTGAGATGCAAAATAATAAAATATATGGAATCATACTTAATCTTATATGAATTACATGGTATTGGAAATACTTTTAAGGAAGTTAGGTGGTGCAGTGGATAAAGCACTTTGGCCTAGAGTCAAGAAGACCTGAGTTCAAGTTAGACCTCAGACATTTACTAGCTGTGTGACTCCAGACAAGTCACTTAACCCTGTTTGCCTCCATTTCCTCATCAGTAAAATGAGCTCCAAAAAGGAAATGGCAGACCGCTCCAATGTCTTTGCCAACAAAACTCTAAATGAGGTCACTACTGGACAACAAGGATATACTTTTACCTAAAGTTTCACTGATTAAGATTTAGGTTTCCATGATAGATATTCACTGTTACCTACTGTAGTGCCACACTGTAGTAATTATATTTTTAAAGGGCTTTCAAAGAGAGAAGACATGACACTGAGGATAGAGTGTTCAACTTAGAATCAAGAAGATCTGAGTTCAAATCTTCAACTTAGAATCAAGAAGATCTGAGTTCAAATCTCCCCTTGGAAATTTACCTGCTATGTTGACATGGGCAAATCAGTTTAAGTTCCTCGGAGCCTCTGAAAAATTACCTACTAAGTTATAGACTTCTTTAGTACCCACTGGAAAAAGTTCCTATAGTGAATAAATCAAGAGATTCTTGAGTATCAATCTATTAATTAGCCTATCATCTAATACTAGCAGCAACCTTTCTCAGTCTCGGTTTCCTTAGCTCCCACTGCCAAGTGTTTTGTATAAAATGGGAGTAATACCTTCCTCACTGGGTTCTTGAGGATTAAATGAAGTAATCTTTGCAAACCTTAACCACTACTCCTTTTAATTAATACTAGACCACTAAAAATACATTCCATAATTGTAGTATATTCTTTTTCTTACTTATTATTATCATTGTTATTTCCATCCTTCACATACGCTTCAATAGATTTCAGACAGAAATAGCCCAAGGACAGATCACTATCCTAGGCTTCGGTTGCATGTAATGTTCTGAGGACTATTTCCCAAGTGGATAAAATGATGACAGTGATAATGATGGTGGTGATATATATTAGTTACTATAATTATTGGATGACTTGTTGGGCTAAAAAGGGCAAGCCTAGTTTCTTGTCTTTTTATTTCCCAAGCATTTTTCAAAGATCAGCATACCCCTTGTTCTTTATTAATATGAAGTATTTTTCACTTGACATCAAGATGTTATCTAAGTATTAGTGAGTGTACAACTGTAGACTCCATTAGACTTTGAGCTCTTTGAGAGTTGGAACTATTTTTGGCCATTCTTTGCATCTCATGCACTTAGCATAGTGCCTGAAACATAAAAGCCACCTAATATATGCTAGTTGACTGAGTTACAACGACAATGAATGGTTCTCTTTTTGCTCATTCCCACTACTCTGGATGAGTGACATGGACATGTTGACCTGTTTTCATTGTGAACCCCACTTTTCCCAGTCAGAAAGAATATTTCATTTCTCCTTTATTTTGAGTCTTTTGGGCTTCTCTGAATATAACGGTATCACTCTTTTGTGGACAGCTGTCATGGAAATGCTGAAGGATTGCATGGCCAATGCCTTCCGGTGAAATAATGTATCAGCAGGAGCTTTGTACCTGAAACTTGAACTTATTTTGACATCATTGATTCTGTCAGAATTATCTACCTTTTCTATCCACTCTTAAGTAGAACAGTCAGAACCGTGTGTTCTAGTTATGTGTCACAAACCCATTATAGTTGCCAGACCTAGTTTCTGAATTCAACCATTATATGCTCACCTCCAAAAGAGGACTGGGAAATGGTTCCCATAAGCAGCTGACCAATAAATTTGAACATTGACGTTGCCGTTTGTCATTCTTCTAGTACATGTCTAGTGCTTTCTTATTTTGAAAAGACAGTTTCAAACCTGGTAACAGCAAGAACCAAATGCTACCAATGAGGATTATCTAGAAAAAATGGACATTATGAATTGCAACGTTACTCCAACATATTTATTTTTAATCTATCAACTTGACTTCCCATACATGGGATTTTAATTCATTTGAGAAAAAGTTGATATTCAAAACCAACTCCTTGTAACAATAAAAATCTCAAACTTCATAAGCTATTGCAGAAAAACGCTATAAATAATGAAGGGAAAAATTAAATTTAGGGGTGACATGATATATAATAGCCATCTTCAAGTGTTCAAAGGACAGTCATATGGGAAAGGGATCATCTTGGCCTTGGAGATTAAAACTAGGAGATTAAAACTGGAAGATGCAGCTAAGCAGATTTCAGTTTTGTATAAGTGGAAACTTATGCACAAAATTCTAGTCATGCATAAATATATGCAAGTCTGCTCTGATGGAGTATTACTATTGACCCTTTAGAAAAGGGAAAGGGTAATGGTAATGTTCCCCTGGTTTCCACTGGCACATCTACTCTGTGGTCTAAACACACCTATGGATAGAATCATAGGAGTTTGAATTTAAATTGTGGCTGATTCCAAATGCCCTCTATAGAATGACCAAAATGTAAACGTTCAAACTCTGCTTCAACACCTCAAGTGATGGGAAGCTCACTATCCCTAGGAACAATTCATTCCACTTTGGGACAGATCTAAGTATTCAGAGTTTCTATTGGAGATTTCAAGCCAAAAACAGGCTCTTAGGGACTTTCATTCATTTCTCTTAGCTTTGCCTTCTTTCCCATGAAAGTTCTAAGTTTAGCTAAGATGTGGTATCTGTACTCATAGAACTTGTTATAAAAGAGAGATGGCATGTATAGCCAGTTTATTACATAATGGAAGATGTGTGTATATGCGTGTATACACATAGACACAAAAAACCATGATAAATACATGAGAAATACATTTCAAAGGTATAAGATAAAGTGCTGCATGAGGTCTAATAGGAAAAAGGCAATTACTAACAAGGAGGATGAAGGAAGGCTTCCTGAAAGAGGTGGTATTTGAATTGAACTTTATAGACTTGAAGTCAGGAAAACCTCAATTCAAATTCTACTCCAGACACTTATTATCTATGTGACCCTGGGCAGGTCACATAACTGTGCCTCAGTTTTCTCCTCTGTAAAATGAAAGAGTGGAAATAAATAGCTTCTAAGACCCCATCCACTAACTGTAAAAACTTGGGCAAGTTACACTTAATTGCTATTTCTTGTGTCATTTCTTGGGCATAATTTGATATTGGCAATAGTGAAGCTGATTTATGTCTACCACAAATCACTCTGTTGCCCTTTGAGTGATCTATAATTTTCATTGTTCAGAAATTATAGTATTTTCTGGATCATGGGCTTTATCATTTCAGGATTGGTATTTTTTTAAATACAGGTTTTGTTTCAGGGAGAGGCTCAGGATCATTGAAAGGACTATAAAACCCCCAAAACAGTTCAGTCTTCCCACTTCCTCCTATTCAGCTCTGGGTCCAATCCATTATCCCTGTGCAGTATCTGTCCATGATATATGTATTGATGGATGATCTTCTAGGAGTCTCCTTTAATCTATGTGTCCTATCCTGAGCAATAAGACCTTCTTCATCCATCTAGTTTTCCCTACATGGATAGTTAGGCTAAACACTTCTGAACAGCACCAGAATTGAATAAAGATGTAAGGAAAACCAAATAATATTGAAGACTATTATCATTCCTTAAATAAAGATTCAAAAAGCCAGACCTTTGCCTGCTATGGATAGCAATCCTTTAAAGTAATTGAACATTGAAATAAAGCAAGGAATAATACAGAAATTATTTTCTCTCCTCTGCCTTTATCAAAATGTTCTGTTGATCCTCTAAAGAATTCAAAAGGAAAAATTGGGATCATTACACACACACACACACATGCATGCACACACATACGCACACATACACACACACACACATACACACACACACACACCATTTTTCTTTAAATGAAAAACTGGGTAACTCACTATTTGGACACATAAAATATATTCTCAAACATCTGGAAAGAGAAACTGGGAACATTTTAATCTAGTGTTTTAATAACTTTAAATCTCTGATTCTTGGTTTTAATCCTGGAATTTAATCATCTTTTAAAAAGGACCCTGGTCACTATAGATAAAGGATCCACACAATTTTATACTTATGGAGTGTCCCAAAAATCTTAGGGCATTTTTAAGCTACAATGGCTTTAAAATGCCCTAAGACTTTGGGGACAATCAGTATATATTCATATATACATATTTTCCCTTTGACAGATAAAAAATCCTTGAATTTAAGTAATGCATTTGCTTAATATGATGTGAACTCTGTAATTCTACTACAATAGACTCTCTCTCTTTCCTACTATTTCTTTTGAAAACTTTTTTTAAAAGAAGGAAAATACTGGAATGGTATTATTTATTAAAATGAACTAGTTTTAATGACTATATGAGAGATAAAAACACCAAAATCTATTTTACTCAAATGATGCTAAATTAAGATTCTCTCTTTGATCAGAAGAGCACTACATAGATATTAATGCAAGCCATGATCACCTCCCTCTTTTCTGTTCTCTCTTAAATTCTGTAAGGCAGCTAGGCTGGCTGTGCCCGCCCCCTCCCCCATCCAGGGCCATGATTCCCAGAGAAAATGAATAAAATGAACAGAAATAATTACGTTACATAAGCCATAGAAACTTACAAATTCAGTCTACAGATGACTAGGGAAATAATCAATGTCGGATTATTAGAAATATTAAATTACTTGGCATTACTTTCATGGTTTTAGAAGATTGTATGATTTTAACTTTATAAAATTAAGGGATCTATTTATGTGCACAGGAAAATATTTGCATCTTTTTTTTAAGAAAATTCATTCTTTATTTCATTTTTTCTTTTGACCTAGTGGTGTCAATGAAAGCTTGTCAACATAGTTTCATTTTTAATCCATGCTGGTAGCCCCATTTGCTTATTAAGCTCTCATTAACACACCATGACTACTATGAAGTACACAGGGAATTCAGAATGCTAGAGCAAGAAACAGATAAATTATCTGCCAAAAGATAAATGCTTGTGCTTGCTTTAATTAATTACAATTAAACATGTTGTTTATTTTCACTGAAATAAAATATATTGCTACCTTTATCTTTAGGGACAAAAGGCAGCATGGCATGAGAGATAAAGGGCCAGCAACAGAATCAGGAAGACCTAAGATTGAGTCTTGATTCTCATGCTTACTTGCTAGGTTGTCATGGGCAAGTCACTTAACCTTGATGCAAGGTCCAAGACTATAATTTGCTCCTGAGTTGTCAATCTGCAGCAATGGAGACTCAGATTCCTAAAATCCTAGGTCCAAATTCTTCTCCCCAACCCTTAAAAAAATGTACACAGTGTGGCAATATCTCAATCCTCCCTTAGGCAGCAAAGATTCTTAGGAGTAATCTTAGGAGGGTTCGGATGTCTTTCACCAAGGCTATCAACTTGACTCACCATTTAAGCGTGTTCACTCCAGTGTTAGCTGCTAGTAATTAAATCCCTATTTCCACTTCACAACCAATCAGTTTTTGTAAAAGGATATTTACTTTGAAGATATTATGAGCACAAAACTACAAATATTTCTGCCACCAACACATGGTGGGTCACACTTTCTCCCATAACACCTAGGTCCCTTGAGAGATGGGTTCATACCCAAAGGAGTTTCCACATAGCATTAGTCCTACTAAGTGAACATTTAAATTTAGCTGTGTGGCTGGATGAGTTCCCATCCCTGGGCTGAGTCCTGAAGGTCAGTCAAAGGTCTCAAGGCCTCAGTGTTGGACTGGCTGGTTGGAAAAACAGCATAGATTCAACTCCTGGATCTTTTAGTGGCTCATTCTTTTGATCTTTAAAATTTCATAAGGCCATAGCCATCTTCAATCCCTTCAACCAAAAACAGGACAGAACAATCACTGAGGTGTAAATGGATGGGCCACACATCTGCCTCTGATGGGAAAGATCCATAGTCTCCCCTTACAACATTATCTCTCTTTTCTCACCTAAATGGAGCCAGAAAGGAAGTACTCATATCAAGAGCAGACAGTCCTGGGTGGACAAGTAACTTTTGAATGCACCTCAGTTTTTGCTACATACCCACTCAAAAAAACTTCTCTTCATCATGTGTAGACTGGAACCAATTACAGAGTATCTGCATATGCTCCAAATCTCTCTAAAGAATTTTCATTGCGGGGGAGCAGAGCCAAGATGGTGGAGTAGAAAGATGGACCTGCTCTAGCTCTCCCTCCACAGCCCATAAAATACCTGTTAAAAATGATTCTATATTCTAGAGAAGCAGAAGCTACAAAAAAACAGAATGAAAGATTTTTCCAGCCCAAGACTGCCTGGAAGACCAATATGAAAGTTCTATGGCACCAGGCTCAGAACAGAGTGCAGCCCAGCTTTAGTCACACAGCACAGACAGGGCAGGAGCAGGCTTCATACCATGGAATCATGGGTAGTAGCTGAGGTTCCCAGGTTTCTCAACCAAAAATTGCCAAAGACAACTTCAAAGGTCAATAAAAAATCTCTTTAACCTGGGTGAGAGGAGTATGTGGTCTGGCCCCAGCCCAGGGTGGCAGTAGCAGCCACTTTTGGAGCCCTCAGTCTAAAGACATGGGGGAATCAAGCCACTAATCTGGGTCTTAGTTCTGAGTGGCTGTCCTAGGTTGAGGAAGAAAGTTGGCTTGGTGGAACTTGTGGTGGCTGTGGAGAATGAATTCTACTCACAGATCCTGGGCAGAAAAGAGTGTTTGTGGCTGCTCACAGACCAGAGCACAGACCAAGAGAGGAGTAAACTCCTCTCCCTTGATTGTGCCACCTTGGAGGAACTGAGAGCTTACAGGTCCCTAGAGTGTATCCTCCACTTGACAAAGGACTCAAAAGTCAAGTAACTGGCTGGGAAAATGCTCAAAAATGGGGAAAAAATAAAACTATAGAAAGTTACTTTCTTGGTGAAAAGGTATTTTCTTTTATCTTTTTGGATGAGAAAGAACAAAGCATATCATCAGAGGAAGACATCAAAATCAAGGCTTCTACATCCAAAACCTCCAAAAAACTATGCAACAGTCCCAGGCCATGAAAGAGCTCAGAAAGGATTTTGAAAATCAAGTAAGAAAGGGAGAGGAAAAATTGAGAAGAGAAATGAGAGCAATACAAAAAAATCATGTAAAACAAGTCAACAGCTTGCTAAAAGAGACTGAAGAAAATAACACTTTTAAAAATAGACTAACTAAAATGTCAAAAGAGGTTCAAAAAGTCAATGAGGAGAAGAATGCTTTAAAAAGTAGAATTGGTCAAATGGAAAAGGAGGTTCAAAAGCTCACTGAAGAAAATAGTTCTTTAAAAATTAGAATGACACACATGGAAACTTATGACTTTATGAGAAACCAAGAAATAAAACAAAACCAAAAAGATGAAAAGATAGAAGACAGCATGAAATATCTCATTGGAAAAACAACTGACCTGGAAATAGATACAGGAAAGAGAATTTAAAAATTATTGCTCTACCTGAAAACCATGATCAAAAAAGAGCCTAGATATCATCTTCCAAGAAATCAAGGAAAACTGCCCTGATATTCTAGAACCAAAGGGTAAAATAGAAATGGAAAGAATTTACTGATTACCTCCTGAAAGAGATCCCAAAAGGAAAACTCCTAGGAATAAAAATTCTAGAGTTCCCAGGTCAAGGAGAAATATTATAAGCAGCCAGAAGGAAACAATTCAAGTATTGTGGAAATACAATCAGGATAACACAGGATTTAGCAACTTCTACACTAAGGGATCGAAGATTTGGAATATGATATTCCAGAGGTCAAAGAAGAAAGGATTAAAACCAAAAATCACCTACCCAGCAAAACTGAGTATAATACTTAAAATAGAATTTCAATAAAATAGAGGATTTCCAAGCATTCTTGTTGAAAAGACCAGAGCTGAATAGAAAATTTGACTTTCAAATATAAGAATCAAGAGAAACATGAAAAGGTAAACAGGAAAGAGAAGTCTGAAAGAACTCATTAAAGATGAACTGTTTATATTCCTACATGGAAAGATGTTATTTGTAACTCATGAGATATTTTTCAGTATTAGGGTAGTTAGAGGGAATATATATATATATACACGTAGGTGTGTATGGGTATGTATGTATGTGTATATTATATATGCATAGGTATGTATATGTACATGTGTGTATATGTGTGTGTATATATATACATATAGACAGAAGGCACAGAGTGAGCTGAATATGAAAGAATACCTAAAAAAATAAAACTTACTGTTGAATGGAATGTACTAAGAGTAAGAGAAAGGAAGAGGTAGAACATAGCAAATCATCTCACATAAAAGAAGGAAGAAAGAACTTTTACAATAGAGGGGAAGAGGGAGGAGAAGATCTATTTTGCTCTATGGGAAAATAGAGGGGAAGGAGGATAGAAGAAGGGTGAGTAATAGAAGGGAGGATAGATTGGAAGAAGGAGTGGATGGGGTGCATGCTGTCCTGGGGTCGGGTGTGGGGAGAGATGAGAAGAAAATTTTGAATTCAAATTCTTGTGGAAATGAATGTTAACAACTGAAAAATAAAAACTGAAAAGTAAATAAACTTTTTTAAAAGAATTTCCATTGTATGTCTAGTGCCTTTCCCTTGAGATTAATTCCAATTTTCCAAGTGTATATCTTGCTTGTATATTGTTGTAAGTTGTCTCCCCCATTAGATTGTAAACTCCTTGAGTGTTGGAGCCATTTTTGTTTGCTTATTGTTGGGAGGGAGTTGGTATCTATCCCTTGCACATAGTAGGTCCATCATAAATTATTGTTAGCTGATTTAATAGCATCATCATACCTCTCCAGGATGTTCGCCTCCCTAACCTTTTCTTCATGGGAGATTGCATCAACTAAACATGTTCACTAGCCTCCTCCCTATATCTCCATCCCCTTACAAGAATATTATTGTAGATTTACTTCAGATACATGATTATGAAGTAAATGAAACCTTAATATTGAGAGCAATTATCTTTCCAGAAATTTTATATGGGATAATCTTGGAATCTTCTAAACTAAGATCCCATAGTGTGACTTAGAACACTTTATATGAACTTTAAGTCAAGAAAATTTGAGTTCAAATCCCTCCTCAGACACTTGCTAGTTATGTTAACTTAGGGAAGTCACATAACCTCTTAGGAGCTTGGTTTCCTCATTTGTTAAATGAAAGGATTGAACATGAATTCTTAGGTCTCTTTCAGCTCTGAAATCTATGCTAAGTCCTATGTCATAACAATTTTGAGCTAAAAGGAATGATGAGTAAATGAATGAATGAAAAACCTCTATTAAGTGCTTGCTGTGTACCAGGCACTGTGCTAAGCCCTGAATATACAAATGAAAAAGAAGACTCATTGTATTCAAGGAACTTACACTCTAATAGAGGAAGAAAATATTATAGGAGAGTGGCAACTGATTGTCCTTTTCAGAAATGATGGTATTTGTTTAGATTACTGTTCCTCAACCAAGAGGAATCTGGTCCAGCTCTCTCATTTAATAGATGAGGGAGGATGTTCAGGTGCAGTGCTCTTCGATTTTCCGAAGGTGTCATAGCTAGTTAATAGTAGGGTTTGGGCAAGAATTTAGGCGTGGTGACTGTCATTCCAGTTTTGTTTCCCTATAATAGTGTTTAAATATGAAAATATCTCAGACACTGTTCAGTTTGATTCAAAAACAATTCTCAAGTGCCTTCTCTGCGTAAGGCACTGTGACACAAAACCAGGAAAGTCTTACATGAACTGATGCTGAGTGAGGGGAGCAGAACCAGGAGAACATTGTAACAGCAACAGTAACAGCAAGATTGTGTGATGATCAACTTTGATAGACTTAGCTCTTCTCAGCAATACAATGATCTCAGTCCACCTCAATGATTCATGAAGGAAAATGCTCTCCTCATCCAGAGAAAGAACTAGGGAGTCTGAATGCTGATTAAAGCATACTATATTCTCTTTTTTTGTTGGTTTTTTTCTTTCTTGTAGTTTTTCCCATTGGTTCTGATCGTTCTTTCACAACATGACTAATATGGAAATATGCTTAATATGATTGTATATGTATCAGCTTTGTCAGATTGCTTGCTGTGTTGGGTGGAGGAGGAGAAGGAGGGAGAAAAAAATTGGAATTCAAAATCTTATAAAAGTGAATGTTAAAAAAATACAGCAATTATCATTAAAAAAACAGAGTAATGGGTAAAAGTGACAAATAACCAAGTCTAGGTCTGATTTAAGGACAATAAACAATATTATGGGTCTATAAAACAGAGAAAAGAAGGCAAAACCAGTTAAAGGAAAACCTAGCAGTAGAGAACTAAGTAAACACAGGTTGGAGAGAGATTGTAGAAGATCTCCAATGCTAAATAAGATATATTTTATCCTACAGACAATAGGGACCCACTGAGGGCTCTTTAGGAAGGGAGTGATAAGGTCAAACTGGTGCCATAAAAAAAGATTACTTTAGCACATGTGTGAAGGATGAATTCTAAAGAGGACAAGATTATAAGCAGGAACATCAGGTGGGGGCCACATAAATAGTTAAAGATTCCCATCATACCACTTGAACCAAAGGACTCTTACCACAGGATGAGAGAATGTTACAGGTATATACTGCTCAAACGCTGAAGAATCAGTAAAAGCTATTTCTGCACAGTGTCTATAAAATTCATTTTATTCCATGTCAGGTTTTACTATCAATGACATGAAACTCTGACCAAAAAAATGGCATGAACTTTTTGTGAACCTCATATATTTTTCTAGTGTAATATGACAGAAAGCACCAACCCAAAAACAGTAGAAGCTGACAAGCCTCATAGAGCACCAAACCTGGACTCAGGAAGACCTGAGTTCAAATGTAACCTCAGATACTTAGCTATGTGACACTGGACAAGTCACTTAACCTCTGTTTGCCTCAGTTTTCTCAACTGTCAAGGGGGGTTGTGGGGATAATAATAGCACCTACCTCCCAATGTTTTTGTGAGGATCAAATGAGAATGATTGTGGAGCACTTCGCACGGTGGCTGGCATACAATAAATGCTGTATAAATGTTAGTTATCACTGATAGTAACAGTAGTAGTAGCAGTAGTAGTAGTAGCAGTAGTAGTAGTAGTAGTAGTAGTAGTTGCGATGGCAGTATTGGTGGTGGTGCTGGTGGTGGTGATAGTAGCAGTAGTATCTCCAGATAAGTCCTACCTACCTAAAAACCCATATTAATCCTTTGTTGCTCCAGTTTTGATGGTAATGCATAGTCTGCCTTTCCTATAACTAGGACTAATTAAACATGTAAAAATGAAGTTAAAATTTACATATGGCTGAATGGTAATCTACTGTCTCTGTCCTGAAGAGCTGATAGGGAAATATGTCTCCTCCCTTTTAGGAGAGCCATGAGAATTTTCTTTGCTATTTTGGGTAGGGGGAGGAGAAGGAGGGAGGAAGAAAAAACATGGTTGCTGCATCCATTGGCTTTGCTTCAATATTTTTGTTTCTTTTGTTACAAGGAAGGGGAAGATGGTGGATGGGGAAGATGGGGGTAAGGGCGAATTACTGTGGTTTAAAACAAAAAGAAACAGCAAGATTATTTTTTAAAATGCATCCCTTTCATTCCTCTGACATTAAGTATGCTGTTTTCTGGTCTCTGTGGCCTTGTCCCAACTCTAGAGTGGAATGGACATCTACTGCCAGCATCTCTGCCATCGCAGTCTAATGTTGCTGAATATCCTTGTAATAAAGAGCTCCAGGGATTAGCAAGGCAATGGGGTGGCCGCCGGGAACATGTACCGCTGGCTGCTAGTCTTTTGTGTAAGCATGTTGTAACTCTCCCTTTCCTCTTCACAATAACAATTTCAAATGCCAGGCACTTTATCAAGACAAAAAGCATTTGGGCCCGAGCCAGTATCCCTCTCTCCAAAGACAGCAGAGAGGATCATAAAGCTGGATTTCTCTTCTTATTGTAATCTCTCCTAAAAATACAGAATTCACAGAGCTGGGGAAAGATGATTTTACACCACAGATTCAATTGGTGATATGGCTGGAAGACATTTCCATCCCAACAAGGTAGAATATGGAAAAAAAAGTCATTTACAGGCTCTGGCTACCCGATGGTCTGATGAAATTGTATTATCACTGCCTAGGAGCAGTTTTGCTAATCCCTTCTTTGTCCTTAAGCTGTATATTGAGTCTGAAAGTGCTATGATGCAGTTACTGTGAATCATACTGTGATGCAGTTACTGTGGACACAAGAGTAGCACACTGGGAGTTTTGTTGAATTTTGACAGTCATTCGTATGACTCTTATTATCTAAAAAGAAGATTATTATTTTGATTCAGTTCAACCAGCATTTATTAATCCCCCACTGCATGCAAACTATTGTGCTAGGTTATGAGGAAATTAAGGCAAAATAAAACAAAAGGTCCAACCTTTGTGAAGCATAATTGATTGACAAGGATGGAACATAACATTTAAATGTAATATATTTAAATATATTTTACATATTTTTATAATATGTCTATAAGATAATTTGAGGAAGAAGAATACACTAACAAGAGCATTAAGAAAGGCTATCCTTATCCTTGGAGATAATTGGGAGACAATAGAGTTATTGATCGGGGAATGAAATAGTCACATCTGTGTTTTAGGACAATCACTTTGGTGACTATGTGGAGAATGGATTGGAGAGAATAAAAGACTTGAGGCAAGGAAAGCAATTAAGAGGCTAAGGTGAGAAGTGATGAGGCAGCCATAGGAGTAGAGAGAAGGGGAAGGATGCGTGAGATGTCATGGAGGTAGAATCAAGAGGATTTGATGATTCCTTGGATGGGGAGGATGAGAAAGAAGAAGAAATCAAAGAACATGCCAAAGATACCCGGGTACCTGGACAACTAGAAGTAGAGTAGTGAAGAGGAGGTGCATATATGGGTGGGGGGAAAGGTTCAGTTTAGGATGTGTAGCATTTGTTAGGTACCCAAAGAGAAATAGCCAATAGGCAGTTGGGAATGTGGAACCAAAGCTCAGATCAAAGACTAGAACCGAATAAATAGACCTGAGAATTGTCTGTAGATAGAGTGTAATCCCATAGGAGTATAGTTAGGAGGAGGCACAAAATGACTAATGATATATTAAAGGAGTCTTCTTTGCTTCTGAATCTTAGAATCTTTATTAAAAACTGGCCTGAAATGCTGCCTCCTACATGATGTCTTTTCTGGTCCTCCCACATCCTGGTGTCCCCCAAATTTTATTTACTTAGTATGTATAGCAATATCTGCTTGTATTTGTAGATATTTTCCCCTCATAGGCTATAAGTTTCTCAAAAGTAGGATACACATTTAAGTGCTCAGTGCATAAGAGCTACTTAATAAATGTTTAATAATTGATGGATAATGAATGGAAGGGTGGATGAATACATGGATACATGGATGGATGCAAGTCTCCAAAGATTTGAAAAATTAGCACCACCAAGAGGGCAACTAAGTACATACAGGGCATGAGCAGGTTCAAGCATGCAGTAGGCCAAACAAGCAATTATGAAGAACTAAAGTAAAATATCTGAATTTGGATTTAAGAAAACTTGAATTCAAATTTTACCCAGTGATTTAATCCTGGACAAGTCATTTAATTTGATGGGATCTCAGTTTCCTTATCTATAAAAATTAGGAGTTGAACTTGATGGCCTTTCCAACTTTGAATCTGTGATCCTCTGGTCATACAGCAAGATAAAGAGAAATCAAGTGAAGAATTCTTGTGCTCTGGTGAAGTCAACACAAAGCAAGAACGGCCCTGTCTTATTGGGGAGATTTCCTTTTAATTGGTGGAAAGATAAGGATGATAGTTGATAAGGATAGGCAGACATTTGCAAAGTGTCATCACTGGAAGGGATTGTCATGTCTATGAGAGGGTTTGAATCTTTAACTGGTGATTAAAGAATATTGTCATAAAAATGGGTAATAGAGAAATCGTAAAAAACAAATGTGGAAATGAAGTATGGTGCATGACAGATTTTAAAATGAGATCCATTATAGGACATTTTAATTTCATCTTGAATATTGGGAGAATTGTCCAATTGAGGAAACTGATTGTATTTACATGACACCAATGCAACCACGTGAAGAGTGAAAAAATCTGATGGTTGTTCTGCCCTTATGATATGTAACCCCTGAAATGGCCATTTTTCATTTTCATTGAACTGGCTTTGCTCATGCTGTTTTGGATATGCTCCCCCATCCCTTGACTAGAAAAATCCAACCATTGTTTTTCAAGGTATATCTCAACTCTGACATCAGCCACAATGGTTCTCCTTCCCAATTTAATGTCCACAGTATGTAAATGAGCAGTTGATATTTAATTTAGTACTTTATAGTCCACACTGTATTATATTATTCTATTACTCTCTTTCATGACAGCTAATTAACAAGTATTTATTAAGCACCTACTATGTGCCAGGTATAGTACTAAGCACTGGGTATACAAAGAAAAGCAAAAGACAGTCCATGTTAAGGAGCTCACAATCTAATAAGGAAGACAGTGTGAAAACTATGTACAAACAAGACATATATGGATTAAACTGGAAATAATCAACAGAGGGAAGGTGCTAGCATTAAGGAGGACCCAAAAAGTTTCTAAAGGAGAAGAGATTTTAGCTGAGACTTGAAGGAAGCCAAGGAAGACAGGAAATGGAGATGAGGAGGGTAACGGTTCCAGGAGTGGGTTACAGTCAGTGAAAATACCCAGTCAGGCAATGGAGTGTCCTGTGTATCTATAAGTTTCTTTAGTTCTACTCTTTCCCCAAAGTTTGTAAACTCCTTGAAGTCAGAAACCACATTTTATTGTACTTTCTTGTGTCATCTATCATGCCTTTTATGCCACTGGGTATATTAGAGGAGATTCATAAATACTTGTTAAATGTCACTTTTGCTCCTTATTGCATGTTGGACCTTGGAAAGTCTCATCCCCAGTCTGGGCTTCAGTTTCCTCATCTATAAAATCATGGGAGGAAGTGGGAGGGAGGAGAGAGAGTTGGATTAATGGGACAAAAGTGGAGCAGACTAATTCTGTACTTAATCAAAGTCTTCAAGCAAAGTCTGGGGGATTGCTTATTGAGTATATCATAGAAGGGACTCATGATGCCCTCTCCCCTCCTTCTAACATACGTACACATATACATGCATGCATATACATGTGTGCATGTATACATGTGTATACATATACTATAGCTAATATTCATATAGCATCTACTAAGGTGCAAAGTACTGGGTTGAGTGCTTTACAAATATTATTTCATTTGATCCTTTCACCAATCCTGGAAGGTGCTAGTATTAACCCCATTTTACAGATGGGGAAGGTGAGGCAAAACAGAAATTAGCTGACTTGCCCAAGGTCATCCAGTTCCACACACACATATAAAATTGTCCTTGTGTAAACATAAGTCCTTAAGGATATGGACTGTGTCCTGTGTATTATATTCTATTTGTATTCACCAGGACTTAGCACAGTCCTGGCAGATAGTAATTGCTTTATGTTTTATCATTAGTTCTTTCTTCCATCCTTTCCTTTTTCCTTTCTTTCTCTTTCTTCTTTTCTCCCTTTCTTCCTTTTTTCACATTTCTTTCTTTTTCCTCTCTCTTTCTTTATTTTTGTTTTTTTCTTTCTTCCTTCTTTTCTTTCCATGAGACAAAGACAATCTTTCCATGATCTTCCCTGTAACATCTGCTATAAAGGACTATTGGCCCTTTGAACATACTTTTATAAAATATTTTGTGGCAAAATTACCAAGTAATGTGAGGGAAAACGAAAATTTGTAAAAGTCAACAGATTGTCCATATCAGTGGTGTCAAATTCAAATAGAAATAAAGCCATTAAATTGCATATAAGGATCCTTGCAGGAGCACATTGCCTTAAAAAACCACATATTTACATTATCTATGTTTTGTTATATTATTTAATTTATTTTGTTAAATATTTCTCACTTACATTTGAATCTGGTTGTTGCCATACTGGGGAGGTTTGTGGGGAGCATGGACCACACTCCACATCTTTTATGGGTTTAGCATTTCTAGTCCAGACCATGTTGTCTTCTCAATTGATAGCTTTGGTTATTCTCTGTTTCCACTCTTTTGCTTTGGGAATCTAACCAGTGTAAAATTAATTTTTAAGCATAGTTCAAACAACTGAACAGTATATTCCACAGGAGGGGAAAAACCCATATACTTTGTTTTAGATTATTTTAAAAATTCAACCCTTATCTTTTCATTCTGCTTTTAAATTCTAAAGCCATTAACTCTGTTTCTTATCTAGATTTTAAATTTTACATTTCTTCTCACCTTTAATCAAGTATGCAGTATTTTAAATGATTAAACAGCTCTTTAAGGAATATAATGTTATTGCTGATTATCTGCTGAATCATCACATAATCACAATGAATATTTACCAACCTGAAAAAAGTCTGAAGTATGTTTAATCTAGTTCAGGTTTAATTAAAGAAATATGAAGGTCATAGAGAAGTGTCAGTGTGATTTTTTTCTCATGAGATTTGTTTTCATTTAAAAAAAAATAGTAGACCACAAAGAGATTATTAGCATTGAGCAGTATGATAAAGTGGAAAGAGGACTGGCTTTGGAAGCAGTGGATCTAGGTTCAAATCCTGACTTTGCCACTTATAAAATCTTGGGAAAGTCACTAAAACTCTCTTAGCTTCCTTTTTCTCATCCATTAAACAAAGGGATTGGATTCAATACCATCTAAGATCCCTTCCAACTCTGAATTGATGACCCTATCCTATAATTATCTTAGCTCTATTATATAGTTCAAGAGAGGTCATGCATGACATTTTCCGTGGCCCAATGCCTATATATTAGGAGAGAAAGAGAAAGTTCAAGTCAAGGGCTTTCTAGTTATCTGCCTGTCACTGTGATTCGTCATCATTCTATAGTTTCTTGCCACTGTTTTGACAGGCTACCCACTTCTTCCAGTGTGTTATTGTCCAGTCATTTCAGTCATGTCCAACTCCGCATGATCTCATTTGGGAGTTTTTTGGCAAAGATATTATAGTAATTTTCCATTTCCTTCTCCAGCTCATTTTTTAACAGATGAGGAAACTGAGGCAAACAAGGTAGTTGACTTGCCCAGGGTAACAAAGCTATTATTAAGTATCTGAGACTGTATTTAAACTGAAGGCTCCCTGACTGCAGGTCCAGTGCTCTATCCACTGTACCACCTAATATCGTAACCTATAATACCTCCAAGAAAATATAAAGTACATGGGGAGAATAATGTGCAAATAGCCTGTAAAGGTAGGAAAGGAACAGATTATGAAGAGCTTTAAAAGTCAAACAGATGATTTTATACTTGATCCTGGCCACTGGAGTTTGTTGAGTAGATAAATGACATGGTCAGATCAGCACTTGAAGACCACTTTAATAGCTAAGTGATGGATGGACTCAAATGGAAAGAGATTTGAATTACATATGAAAATGAGGTTGGAACCAGATCATGGAGGGGCTTAAATACTAGTCAGGGTGATGGGGGAAGGCATGTGTACAAAGAATTCAGAAAACCTAGCATTCAAATTCCCACCTCATACATGAGCCATGGAATTTTGGCACGTCAGTTAACCACTCTGAGTCTCAGTTTTCTCAGAAAAATTTTCTCAGAAGAACCTACCACCTACCTAACAAGTTTTTCATGAGACTCAAATGAGATTATACACAAAAAGATTATAATCCTGTATTATTATCATTAAGCCAGTTATTATTTAGTCTACAAAGTCTGTATTTTAATTTGTGGAAGAGAGTCATTAAGGATTTTAGGTCTGCAGAAGGAGGTGATTCAGTGATTATAACTCCCATTATGATGATTAATCTGCTAATAGTGTGTACAGTGGTGTGATGTAATGCCTGTCAACAAACAAATACTGGAAATCTATGTGTGCTCATCCTTCGTTGCTGAAGAAGACCATGCCATCAGAGAAATAATGACATGACTTTTTGAGTGAGAGAGGGCTGTGCCAGTCACCAGTCTCACTTCTCCTCCAGAGCCATCTGAATTCAATGACCAGTGATCCAAATATTCATCAGGATGACTAGAGATGACCCAGGATGAGGCAACTGGGGTTGAGTGACTTGCCCAAGGTCACACAGCTAGTGAGTGTCAAGTGTCTGAGGTGAAATCTGAACTCAAGTCCTCCTGACTCCTTCATTGGTGCTCTATCGACTGCACCACCTAGCTGCCCCAACTTAAAATCTATTCTATAGTCAGATGCTATGCTCAATAAATGATAGACTCTCAGAGGTGGAAGGAGCAATTGAATTCAGTTATTAAAACTACATCTAAATGAGAATCCTTTCTAGCATGTACCTGACAAAGGATTTTTCGGTATTTCCTTGGAGACCTCTTGTAATAGGGAGTTGTCTCCCTATACTGTCTCCTGTTTCCTGAGACACTTTGGGATAGATCTGATTGTAAAACAGCACAGCACATCACTAATGGAACTTACAAATAAAATTCACGTCTTGTGATTCCCAGCTCAGGGTTCTTTCCACTTCTTTGCATTGTTTTTTTTTTGTTTGTTTTTTTGCATTATGTTTTCTAAAGACAAGTAAAATAATAGTTTGGTTTAATGGCAAGATATGTATAGGGTAGCATTGGGAGAACTTATATGATGTTAACATAGGCATGGAAGATGACTTAGAGGAAAGTCTTGATAGCTATGTTTTATCCTACCAAGCGAAACTGATTTTTTTTAATAACAATAAACAAAGTGAGATCTTACATTTTCTATGCTTTCAATCAATTGTGTGACTATGAAGGGTATCCTGCTCCAGGAATTTACTTGGAAAAGGCTAAATCTTCATTTCTTAAGTTTTCTTTCTTTTAATTAAGTTTTATTTCTTTTTCATTAACAATCATTTTCTCTCCATCCCAACTCCTCCATTCACTAAAGAAAAAGAAAAACGTACAACAAATATTCACAGTCAAGCAAAAAAAATAACTTTCCATGTTGTCCACCTCCAAAAATGCATAGCTCATTCTACATCTTGAGTCCAGCACTTCTCTGTGAGGAGATAGGTAGTGTGTTTCATCATCGGTCCTCTGGATACACGGTTGATCATTGAACTGATTGGAGTTCTTAAGTCTTCATTAAGGATACATTACACTGGAGATTCTTAACCTGGGGTCTGTGGAAAGATATCAGGTGAATTTCGATGTGGAAAAAATACATCTTCATTTCACTATAATTGGATTCCTTTACAAACTACATATTTTATTTGATGCAGTTAAAAATGCTGTTCTCAGAAGGGGTCCATAGGCTTCAGCAGATTGTCAAAGGGGTCCATGATCCAAAAAAATCTTAAGAACACCTGCAATAAATGCATGATCTTTGTCATGATGATGTTTTAATGATTAAAATTATTCAGAAGTTACCAAGGACTTATTAAAGGCTTTTAAAAATTATTATTATTGATAGGAAAGCCCATATCCATTGCTTATATCCTTGGGCAAGTCACTCAATCTCTGTAACTCAGTTTCCTCACCTGTAAAATGTAGAGGTTGGGCTAGCCTCTACATTTCCCTTCTAACTCTAGATCTCAGATCCTATGCCACTTTTCCTCTCTATTCCCCTTGTCATTTGTCATCTCCTTCTAATTTAGAGCTTTTAACATTTGATCTCTTAATGTGTCCAAAGCTATTACTTCCAGGAATGATTTCCTCTATGTGTGCTCAGTTTAGTTCAAGCATATTTCCCATCTTTTCTTTTTTCAGTGTCCTTTTTACTTCTTCATATAACAGTCAGGGACTGAGGGGTTAAGAGTACAAATGTATTGGTTACTTGTCCATGGATGAAGAAAAAAATGTTTGTTAGAGAAATGCTAATAGGTCTGCCTTATTTGCCATCTGTTGGTGGTCCCCTTTTTAGTTTAAACTATAAATGTGTTTACTATGATCAGAATGTCTATAATAGGAGCACAGATTCAGAGCTAGAAGGGCCTTCTGGCTTAACTGGGTCTCACATCAAGCCTTCTGAAGATTTGTTTTTCTCTCTTTTGCTCTTCATTATTTTGTGAGGCAATATTGCTCATAATTTCCATCTTCCTCCTCTGTAATATTTTACAAATTCCAAGATGATATTACTTTTGGCTGCCATATCTCTGTAACTAGCAAAGAGATTGTGTCCTCGTTAAAATGATTTCTGGATTTTTTTATAGTGAAAGCTATATTAGGCAAGAAGGGTATACTTAAATCATTCCAAATAAAAATGTCCAAAGAAGTTTCCATAATAACAATATCAAATATATAATATCTTTCGTGGACATTCTTTTCTTTTAGTCAACCTAAACTGCTGTGAATTTAAGTACTTTCATATCAGTGAGAAATATAGAAAATAATAGATCACAAGGATAAAATGGGATAGTAATTCTTGGATTAGTGTTCATTAATAATGTCTTATGAAGGTGGACTGATTTCATTTCCTTTACCCTAAACTAGTAATAATATTTTCCAAATCCTAAACAAATTCTGCAAATATCTTTAAAGTACTCAGTATTTCTAAAGCACTATGACACATGCTGGGCATACAAATACAAAAATGAGAATCAATTCCTGCCCTCAAGGAACTTAAATTCTAGTAGGCAATGGCATATCAAAACGTAAGATACTTTGAGAAGATGTCAAACACTACAACTCAGAGAATCTTCAGGAAAGTCTTCATGTGGCACCTGAGCAGAGTCTTGAAGAATACTAAAACTTCCAAGTCAAAAGAAGTATACTCCAGGTACAGGGGACAATTTCTGAAAAGGCACTGAAGTGAGTTTGGGCAATATCATTTGATTTGGTGGGAATATAAAGGTCATAAATCAATCAATAAACATATATTAAGTAGCTACTAATCACCTGGCATTATGCTATGTGCTAAGGAGACAAAAAGAGGCAAAAGATACTCCCTTCCTTCAAGAGGCATATAATTTAATAGGGGAAACAATATGCAGATATATACAAAGCAAGCTATGTACAAGATAAATAGAAAATAATCAGTGGAGGAAAGGAACTAGAATTTAGAGGAAGAAGTTTGAAATAAGTCCATAAATATATGTTTGAGCCAGATGTTGAAGAGGTTCTAAAATCAATATTTGAATTAACTTCTTGGCAGTGCCCCCAGGGTAGACTGTTCCCGTGGTTGAGCAGAATTTGGAAACTGGCAAGTCTAAGAAGAGTCTAGAAAATTTAGAACTAAATGAAAAAACACTAAATGTAACTAGATTCTATAAAAATAATAGAATTAGAATAGAAATATGGAGAAAAAGAAAGAAATTTAATAGTTAAAAATTTAAAACAGGAACAAAGTTATAAAAACACATGAATTCTGAAAAAGCAAAAAAAACCTGAATGTTGAGGTAGAATATTAAGACATAAATCTAAGGATGATATGTCTGCCAGGAAAATCTAAATATCATGCTTTAAGAAATCATACATAAAATATTGCCCAATAACAGCAAAAGCAAATAGAAAAGTAGAGATTTGAAGAATCCATAGAGTAACCCCTTACTGTAAAGTAATCCAGTAAAGTAACTCCAAGTTTAACTCTTCAAGAAAATGAGTAACCACTAAACTTCAACATTACAAAATTAATCATCAAATCCAAATCCTGGTAGCTTCTGCTGGTAGACCCCTCCCACTCTCAAAGCCATTTTTATTTCTTCCTTAGTGACTTCAGTGCCATTCCTAACTCCAGGCCTGACACCCTACCTACTAACTCCTAACTGCCCAAGGTTGGAGCTTGGCAAGGCTTGATCTGGGATGGGTCAAAGGAGCAAGGACTTGGATGTACAAAAGAATATAGGGTTCAACTGATTCCCCCAAAAAATCAAGAAAAGAAAGAAAGGAAAGTGTAGCCAGAGCAGAGGTGATACCCCAGGAAAAAAACTGAGGGATGGAAGAATCATTGGAGGAAACAATGACAATGAGGGACAGAGTTAGGGAACCATGAAGCAGAAGAAAAGAGAAAGATAAAAGATTATGATTGGATGAAGGAATTTCATAACATAGAAGTAGAATACTTGTGGGCAATGGCAGGGTCAAGAGTGTGACCTTGGGTGTAGCTGAGGAGCAGGGGAAGAATAGGTTATGGGGAAAGAGGAAATCAAAAAACTGGAAGATTAGAGGGTTTAAAGAAGTATCAATATGAATGTTAAAGTCCCTTAGTAAGCAGTCAAGAACTGGTAGAAAGACTGGTAGTGAACCAGACACTGAACTCATACAGGAAGAAGTAAACCTGCCCAGTTCCCAGAATCTTGACTGCACTGTAAATATGGATTAAATGAACCTCAAGGAAAAGAGGTTACTGAATGATGATGGTAGAATCTAGAAGCGGAAATGAGGAGGAGCATTCTGCTCCCTCACCACAGCCAGTAGATCAGAGGGACCTGTGAAAATTCAATAGGTACCAAAAAAGAGACCAGGGGTTCTGCATTGTCAAGAATGTGTGTGTAAGAAGACAAAAGGAATGAGAAAGGAAAGGTTTTAAGAATATTTTAAGTTTGTAAACTATGGAGCAGGCAATCTAGACAGCACTTTCTGGGGGAGTCACTTTAGAGTGGGAACTGGGAGAGGAAATTCGTAAGGGAGAGAGAGAAGGGATGGGAGTAAAGGAGTATGCAGCAGGAAGAGAGAGCACTTGTATGTTGACAACGGGGGTTCTGAAACACTGGGCTGGGAAAACTAAGACCAGGTGAGACTATACCAACCATTGAGGAATTTAGTTCAGGTAGATTATCAGGGACTAGGAAGAAGCCCATTAAGGAAGGTAGGTGATGAAATTATTCAGCACCTTCTTTCAATGTCCAACCATGCAGCAGATGGTAGTGTTGATTCCAGTGAGACCCAGTTGACAGGAGCTGACAAAGGCATGGTTATGGGGAGCTCATCCAGGAGACAATGTGAGGTGGGTCTGATCCAGGAACAGAGGGTTAAGAAAGGAAGAGACCACAAAAGTCTGAGCCCCAGTTCTGAGGTTACCACAATGTTCCCTAGGAATTACTAGAAGGCTGCAGGTTGGGAGTAGGCGGAAAGTTCCTCAGCAGGTTGGGCACAAAGTCAGGCAGGAAGGGACAAACAATAGTCATGGAAGGGCCAGAAATTAAAACTGTAACCAGACCTTTCCTTGGCCTCAGGGGGACTCTCCTGGTCCATGCCTAGGAGTCTGTGAGCCAGGAAGTAGCTTCTGCTCTCAGAACCAAAGGTTTCTTGGAAGAAATGAACAGAGGATCACTACAAAATGGTATATCATGTGTAGAAGAAAAACAAAAGAAGGTGCCTGTAACAGTAAGCACCCTGACATACACAGGGGGCTACTATCACAGGTTCTTTTTAGATCTGTTTTTCTAAAAGGAAAGCAAGTTTTGAGGAGTTAACAATCACTTTAACCAAGCATATGTATCATTCACTTAGTTCAAGGGAAAAAGTCAGCATCCTGAACTTCAGAGAAAATAATAGAGAAATCTAAATCAAAAGACATGCTTCCAAATGTCTGACATGAACATTACATACATCATAGATCAACAGACAGATCCAACTGTCTGACCATAGCTACCAGGGAGGAAAGCACCAACATCGGGGTGCCTTAGCAGCTACCCAGAGTTTCATCCAGCCAAACACTTTCAGTCAGTAAGCCCCAAAGTAAAACTGCACCTCAGAGTCTTTATATGCTTTTTAGAGCCAGAGGACATGACAGCCCTTGAGAACCAATGCCTCATTAACAAAAGGTATGGGCCTTCCTACAAATCTTCCCAGGTCCATTAATGGGTGGGGAAGATCTTTAATCATACTATTCAATCAGAGGCACTTGATCATACTAAAATAAAAATAGCAGAAGATCCTATTTTGCTTGCCATCACAGTACTACAGGACAGACAATGCAACATCTTTCCTTCTTTCTACCACAGAGGACTAAAAGGGTAGCATGTTAAATATGGTGCTAGATGTGATGACTTTATGGAATATTTTCACCTAACTGTTCTTTATCACAAGGGAGGCTTCACTCTAGGGGTAAGAATGGAGATCTGGGGAAAGAGGAGTGTGTTACTTTGATTTTTTTTTACTTTTTTTCTGAAATGCCTATAATTTAATGGAGGGAGAAGGAATTAATAAAGCTTATTGTAAAAACAAGTATCACAGCAACAGAAAGGAACCTGATTCCCATTCTAAGTACAGTATCATCATTAGCAAATTATAGAACTGAGTTATTATTACCATCTCTCTCCACTGGAACAGGAGAAAGGGATAAATTACTGATTTAGAGCTGGGATGACCCTGAGAGGTCACTGAGTCCAGCCCCTTCATTTTACAGATGAGTAGCCTAAGGCACTAAGTCACTTTCCCAAGATCATAGAGCATCTGATGTACCATTTGAATCTAGGTCTTCCTAACACAAAGTCCAATGCTTTCTCCACTATATCCCGTTGACACAAATCTAAGTTTTCTCCCCTGTAAAATGAGAGGCCATGTCATAATGTAAAAATCCTTCTAAAACCATTTTAAAATGTTGAAGAGAAAAAAACTCTACAATTTTGAACTAGTGTTGTAAGTCAAAAGTTTCTACATTTTTCATAACACAAACACAATCAACTCAGCAGGACTACATAATATTACTTTGGCAGCTAAATTATATCATTGATTGGTATAATAAAAACACAATAGGGAAGCAAGAAAGTGACATAAAGAATTCTTATTAATATACACAGGAGTCAGATTTGTCAAAATAAATACAAATATACACATACATATGTATGCATAAAAAGTAAAAATTGAAAGTTGGACTAATGCCTAAATTAGCTTTATGGTTTTTAATTAGAAAATTCATTATTTGGTCACATCGAGCTCTGTTGCCCAAGAAAGAATGTTAGTTTTGAAGACAACCTTCTGTTATTTGAAAATATAGAATGAGACTCTGCTAGGAAATATTAAAAACAGGTGATTCACAAATGAGTCCATAATTTAAGCACATTATCTCTTAATGACAGAGACATGGTTATATGACTATTCCATATCAGTCCAGACTAATAGACCATAGATCTAAAGTTGGAAGCAAGCTTTGGGATCAAGATGAATCCTGTTCTGGTATAGATAAGAAAAGTGCTTTATCCCAGGTCATGCAAGTAACAAATGGAAGGGATAAGCTATGGATTTAGGCTCCTAATTCTACATCTTTTCTTTCTCTAGATCAAGTGTCTTAAGCACCAGGTAAATGCTAGACATTTTGTTGGATGCTGTGAATACCAAGGCAAAATGGAAACAGTTTCTGCCCCCAAAGAGCTTACATTCTATCAGAAGAGAATATATATATAGAATATATATACACATACATACATATATACATATATATGCGTTTGTTATTTATTTATATACATATATAAATATATACATTACATACGTATGTATATATAAATATGTGTAAGACACATACAAAGCAGACACAAAGACTGTCTTGGATGATGAGTCTACAGCCACTAAGGAAACAAGTCTTCTGCCGAAGGTGACATTTGAGTACAGTCTTGAAGGGAGCCAGGGATTTCAAGAAGCAGCAATAACAAAGCACATTCACTCTTACATCTGAGTATGTTTGTCCTTTGTTGCTGAAGAAGACCATGCCATCAGAGAAACGATGACATGACTTGCACTTGACTTTGTTTTGAGTGAGGGAGGGCTGTGCAGCTCACCAGCCTCACTTCTCCTCCAGAGCCATCTGAATCCAGTGACCAGATATTCCTCAGGATAACTGGAGATGACCCAGCATGAAGTAATTGGGATTAAGTGACTTGCCTAAGGTCACACAGCTAGTGAGTGTCAAATTTTGGAGGTAAGATTTGAACTCAGATCCTCCTGACTCTTGCACTGGTGCTCTATCCTTTGCATCACCTAGCTGCCCACATTAGCTCTTAACAAAAAGCCAACAGTAATACTCTATTCCACACCAGTTTAAACAAAGATTAACATGGCTATTTTCCATGAGCTATCTTATTATACAGATATAGGGGACTTGGAGTAAGCACCTCAAACTGGTTTAAACCAGCCTTATGGTCAACCATTGCTACAAAACTTTGCTTCTGTGTCCCACCTATTCCTGGATAGGACTGTCCACCCTTCACCCTAACTCCTCCCCAGATCCTTTCCTTTGTGGTTTTCAAGCATAAATTGCCTCTGCCTCTCCCAGGATGAAGATTTCCTCATAGCCTGAACTAGTATCTAATTGTCCTTCTAATAAAAGCTTTTCTGCTTTCAATTCAGCTTGAACTCCCCTGTATTTGAGGGGTGGGCTCTGCCTGGTTGACAGTAGCTAACAATGCTAAGGTCTTATCATAGACTCAAAAGTGGAATGGATCTTTCAGGAAAGTTAGCATTTGAGGCATACAGTCTGAGAAATAGAGCATCATATATAAAGAACACTAAAAAAAAAAAGGTATGGCTGAACTGTAAAATGAATCCAGGGGAAATATATGTCAGGAAACTAGAGAAATGGCAAATGGTGAAGAGCTTTAAATGCCAAACAGAAGAGTTTGTATTTTATTCTAGAAAGAGACACTAAAGCTAACTGAGATAGGGGAAAGGGGGTCATATCTGTGCTTTAGGAATATCAATTTGAGGATGTGAGGAGGATGATATGGAAAAGGGAGAGGCTTGAGTTAGGAGGCTATTGCAATATGTACGTAGCATGTCAGATAGAGCACCAGGGCTGGAGTTAGCAAGACTCAGCTTCCTGAGTTCAAATCTGGCCTCTGACACTTACTAGCAGAGTAACCCTGGGCAAGTCACTTCACCTTGATTGTTTCAGTTTCTTTCCTGTCAAATGAGCTTGAGAAGAAAATGGCAAACTACTTCATCTTTGCCAAGAAAACGAGCTCACAAAGAGCTAGACACGACTGAATAACAATAAGCAATAGTCCAGATGGGAGACACAAGGGACTGAACTAGAGGGGCAGTTGTTTGGAGGGAGAGAAGGGAATGTATGCAAGAGGTTTTGTAGATTTAGCGGTGGCAGGGTTTTGGCAACTAAACAGATATATGAGATGAGTTGGAAATCAAGTGCGGCAATGAGGTTGAGAAATTGGAAGAGGAATCGTATCCTCAACTGTAATAGGAATGTGCAGGAGAGAAGTGGGTTCAGGGAGAAAGAGGAGCACTGTCTGGGACCTGTGGAGTTTGAAATGCCTAGGGAACAATCAGTTTGAAATATCCAGTAGGCAGTTGTTGATACAAGACTGGCACTCAGGAGAGAAACTAAGTCTGGATCAGGCAGTCATCTGAATAAAGATGATAATTGAATTCCTGAGAGTTATATTGTCACCGAATAACTTCGTAGAGAGTAAAGAGAAGACCCAGGCTAGAGCCTAGGACATAAACCAACAGTGGGCATGAAACAAATGATGAACCAGCAAAGAACACTGAAAAGGAATGGTCAGATACATAACAGGAGAACCAGTAGAGAGCAGAGCCATGGAAACCAAGAGAAAAAAAGGCTGTTTGAAAGAAGAGAGCCATGATGGGATCACAGACTTAGAGTAGGACAGAACCTTAGAGATCAAAGCCAGTCTCTTCATCACACACATAGCATATTTTCAGGGAGTCTTTATTCCAACTCCTGCCCACATTGATGAGTCAGGTCCACAGACAAGGGCTGTTACTAGTCCTTTCAGAGTTCTTGGATTCATTCTGAGGTACTGAGGATGGTTCTGAGTGGAAGGTGGAAGAAGACCTACAAGAGGACAAAACCAAAGCCCTATCACCCCAACACCCCTTAGGGGGTGTTACTGAAATCTTCACCCTGGCCTGCTTTCATTCCAAACTCTCCTCTTCTGTACACCTGAAAAACTTCTGTTCTGAGCTGGCCTTCTGTTTTGGAGAGGACCCACAGGACCAAGTCTCCACAGACAAAGACATTTTTCTTGTCAAAATAGTTCAACCAATGACTTCACACACAATCTAAAGTCTTGGGTTGATTGAGACTTGTTCTTATTGAAGTATCACTGTAAACAAGGTGGGATGATTTAAACCCCACCCTTGCATACAGAGGAGGAAACTGAGACCCAGAGAGATTAATTGATATGCCTAGGGTCACACAGCTAGTGAAGATCGGAGGATCACATTTGAACCCACATCTTACTGACTCAAAAATCCAGTGCTCTGTACACTATACTATATTGCTTCAGTGTCAAATGCTGCACAACAATTAGGAAGGATATGGACCAGGAAAAAGCATTAGATTTGCAAATTAGGAGAGATGACTGGTAACTTTGAAGAAAGCAATTTCAACTTAGTGCCAGGGTCATAGATAATATGAGTGACTAGGGGGCACAGTGTTGGATTTAGAGTCAGGAGGACCTGAGTTCAAATACAACCTCAGACATTTCCTAGCTGTGTGACCTTGGACAAATTACCTAATTTTTTCCCCATCTATAAAGTGGGACAGTAATAGCACCCACCTTCCAGGACTGTTTTGAGGTTCAAATGACATAACTATAAAGCGCTTAGCACAGTGCCTGGCATTTAGTAGGTAATATATAAATGTTAGCTTTCATTAGTACGGATGACTAAGTGGCACAATATGTTAGACTTGAAATTCAGAAGACCTGAGTTCAAATATAGCCTCAGGCACTGATTGGCTGTATAAGCCTAGGCAAGTCATTTAACTGCTGTCTGCCTCAGTTTCCTCTTCTGCAAAATGCGTGCCATAATAGCATCTACAACACCCCCCCGTCTAGGGGTATTAGGATGAAGTCAGATTATAAAGCACTTTGCAAACCTAAACTTCTACCTAGACTCTATTGCTATTTTTATTGCCTATTTGTAATCGTGGACATTTGACTATAAACAAAAGCACTGAATTTTAAGTAGAAAGATGTGAGTTCCAACACTGGTTCTGCAGTTTCCTTGATTCTGTGACCTTAGGCAAGTCACTCATTCAGTCAAAGTCACAGTTTTGTATTCCCCAAAACTCACCAAATGAGAAAATCATGTGTAAAGTCCCAGAGAATTCTATTGTTAAATTTTAAATTCTATAAATATTGTTTCTTTATTGATGTATTATTCATTGGACATTTAACAAGTAACCAGAATTAGAGATGAGATGAGATGAGATGAGATGAGATGAGATGAGATGAGATGAGATGAGATGAGATGAGATGAGATGAGATGAGATGAGATGAGATGAGATGAGAGAATATATGAATACAGGAGAAAAGAGTTTAATTTCCAACTACATAATAGTTACCAATGATACCTTAGCTGCTCAATGGGATAACCTTTTCTCAATCCCCATTCATTTTTTCTTCCCTGTAGAAGTTCATGCCATTGGCAGTCTCTTCCTCCTGGATACTTTCTCTTCCCTGAGTTTTCATGACACTACTAACTCCTGATTCTCCTTCTATCTTAACAATGGCTTCTTTTCTATCTCCTTTGCTGTATCATCATCCATGTTCTGCCCCCCCAATAGTGGGTGTCCCCCATGGCTTTGCCGTGGATCTGCTTCTCTTCTCTCTATAACCCTCTGTATGCAATGATCTCATCCATTCCCATGGGCTCAATTAGCTTCTTTCTGCAGAAATCTCCAGCATCTATATGCCCAGCCCTAGTTTTTCACCTATATCAACGACTGCCCATTAGACATGTCCAACTGGATGTCCTGAAGGCATTTCAGATTACAGATTCAACACATCCAAAACACAACTCATTATTTTTCCCCCACAACCTATCCCCTCCTCCAGTTACAATAGCTGACACATACACAGCTCTTTACATTTTGCAAAAGTCTTTATGCTATCTTATCTTATTTGATACAGGTATTCTATGAGATAGAAGCTACTCTTATTCCCCACTTTATACAGAAAGACATGAAGACCAGACCGGCAATTATCTGAGTCAGGATTCAAACTCAGATCTTCCTGCATTTATCACACCACACTGCCTCTCCAAACTTATCTATTTCTGTTGAGAATACCAAGAAGGAAATAGGCATTTATTAAGCACCTACTGTTCACCAGGAACTATACTAAATGTTTTGCAAATATTACCTCATTTTATCTTCACAACAATCCTGAGAAGCAAGTGCTATTATCCTCATTACAATTCAGGAAATAGAGACAAAGAGAGGTCAAATGACCTGTTCAAGTTCACACAGCTAGTAAATACCATGCTTGTGGCTGTAGTTGAACTCAGGCCCAGTGTTCTATTCACTGTGATCCCTACCTCCCTCCAAACTGCCCTGTCACCAGGTTCATAAAAATGGGAAGATCTTTCCCATTAATTAATAGGCCTATGTAATCTGCCTGGGTCACATGGAGCTGGTTTGTGGGAAACCTAGCAGGGAGAAGTCTTGGCAATGGTGCTGTCCTCTGCATTGTTATTGTGTATAGATTTTTGTTACTCCCTTATACCTCATATTCACTGATTTGCCAAAGTTTATAGAGTTATCTCTATAATATGTCTTTCATCCATCCTCTTCTCTGTTCATAGAACCAGCACCCTAGCTCAGACCCACATCATCTTTTATCGGGACGAGAACAACAAAATCTTGTAGGAATAAGGATTAATAATTGTTTGCTTCATTCCTTTAATAATAAGTACTAAAGTCCAATTATAAAAATTCCAATCAAGTCATCAATTGATGAACATGTATTAATCACCTACCAAGCATAACGTTAGGTGCTGTAGAGCTGATGTGATATTCACAGCACCCACAGCAGCCTTGAATATCCCAATGCAATTCTGAATCATGAAATACAACAGACTCTCCACATGGAAGACAGAACCAAAACATTTATTCAGACACCAGAAAGCCAAATCCATCGTAGTAACAAAAATCTATACACAATAACAATGCAGAGGACAGCACCATTGCTAAGCCTTCTCCCTGCTAGGTTTTCCACAAACCAGCTCCATGTGACCCAGGCAGGTTACATGGGCCTATTAATTAATGGGAAAGATCTTCCCATTTAACTTACCATTACATGCAGCCCCAAGATCTTTCATATTCATTACATAGGTTGATGGGGCAACTGGTGTCAACAGAACTGTAACAGGAACAACAGAAAATAAGCATATAAAATAATACCATAGGCACTTGGTGACAATAGAACTTTACAACAATATAGCAGGGATAACACAAAATAAGAACAAGAAACAATATCTTAGGTTGCGGCTTAAGCACAAGCACCCTATCACTCCTCCTTCAAGCAAATAAGGCCCAAAATCTTGGAATAAGGGGTGAAGATCTCTTCTTTCTGACTACTTTCTGCTGAGATTGAACATAGAGCTGTCCCTGCCCCCAAAAGGTCCCATTTGAGGGGTCAGTTCTTTAGCTAGCATCCAGAGCTTGGTTGACACTAGGTCCAGGGGTGACACAGCACATCAGACAGGGTTGACATTCAGCTTAAGCCATCAGGAATCTGAAGGTGGAGGGTACCAAGCCTGCAGAAAACAAATCTAACAAAGTGAACAGACAAAAAACAAAAAGGAGATAATAACCAGAAACAGGATAGATATAGGGTCAGCCGTGCTTCTGGAGCCCATGAACCCACTATCATAGCCTCATTCACTGTTGTTTATTGTTTTCTAATTTTGCAGTTTTGGGGTCATCATAATGGCTATAGGCATATTTTCTTTAATCTGAGCTAGGATATGACCAATCTCCCATTCTCCCTACAGGTATGAAGAACTTGTATACAATGTTTCAGAAGGATCTACAGGGGCAGTTATCTCCCTGCTCAGTTTAATATCAAGCCTCTTTCCTTGATATATTTTACATAGTTCATTGTTGAAACCATCTAGTCTTCCAAAATCTACCCCTCCTCTCAACATAGCAGTAAACAATTCTTTTCCTGTAAAAAATACATGGCATTATATATTGCACAAATGTAAGTTATATTTACATACAAATATGTGCATAAATAAGAACTTATGTTTTAGACACTCTGCTGGCATATATACATATATTAAATTATATGTATCTACATGTGTATGTATGTATTAATAAAATTTAAGATTTACATATGAAATTTAAGGTAAATATATATATATATATATATATATATATATATATATATATATGCATGTATACAGATACATTGCTAGGTCCCAATCAGTGTGAATAATGAATCCTATGGAGTAATTGCATGTATTTGAATTAACATCATTCAAAGTTATAATTATGCAAAATATGGCAATTTTTTCCAGACCAGTAGAAATATGTGATATGAATTTGAATAATGGGACCAGTTCCAGGAGATTCATTATTCATATTAATCAAGTCATTCATATATACATACATGTGTATGTATCCTAATTCTAACACTTAAGAATTGTGTGAATTTAAGCAAGTCACTTAACATTTGTGAGTCTCTGTTCCTAAATCTGTTAAAAAAAAAAAAGTAATAATAATATTTGCAATAATTATCTGGAAGTATTGTTTTGAGCTTTAAAAGGTTATAGAAATGTGAATCATTGCTATGATTGTTGGAATTGAAGCTGCAATTTTTTTGGTATAAGGATCTACCAGGTAAGAAAGCTTCCTTCATCAACGTGGGTTTTCATTATCTGTGCAACTTAATGGTTAAAGAATTGCCTACAGCACTAAGTAATTCACCATCCCATGGTCACACAACCAGCATTTATCAATCAATCAACTGATCAATCAATCAACTGATCAATTAAGTGTCTACTATGAGTCAGGCACTGTGATATAGCCTAGGGATATAAAAAGAGGCAAAAAACAGTCCCTGCCCTCACAGATCTTACCGTCTAATATCAGAGGCAGGACTTAAGTCCAGGTCTTCTTGGTTCTGAGGCTCTCTGTCTATCCTAAACCTTACTGTGTCTCACACTAATTATGTATATGTGCATATGTGTGTATCTACCTACATATATGTATATTATACCCACAAATATTTCTCTGATCTTTCTTCCTTTAGACTACAACTTCTAGAAGGCTCTTCTAGCCTAGAAAGACTCCCTACTCAGACCCTGTGATGAACCGTGTGTCTGTCATCCAAGAACCAATTGTTTTTCAGACTGAACCAAAGAAGGTTCATCAGGTTGGTATATATATATATGTGTGTGTGTGTATGTGTATGTGTGTATATATATACATATATATGTTATATATGTGTGTGTGTGTATATATATATATTACTAATTATGAGAGTCACAATGCTTGGGACCCTCCATTTTTATTGAGATCAATTTTTAATCCCAGTGACTCTGCAGATCAATTTATGAAATGATAAAGGATCTGAAGTCAGTAGACATCTTCCCTGTCATTGATAGCCTATATATATATATATATATATATATATATATATATATATATATATAAACACTTTAACATGTGCCAAGTGCTTCAATTATATTATCTCATTTAAACTTCCCAACAACCTTGTGGGGCAGATGTTATAGCTATTATATCTTCATTTTTCAGGTGAGGAGACTGACGCAAGGAGGGAAAATGGGACTTGCCCTTGATCATCCAGTAAATAAGAATCAGAGGCAAGATTTAAATCTAGGTCTTCCCTTCCTGATTCTAACTCTATTGTTCTATTCAGCATTCAATTACAGATCCTTGAAGTATTTAAGTAAGTATATATTGTGTATACTGTTGTATGTAAAGTATTATATACAGATATTATATTAATTGGAAAAATGCTACATTTTAAATTACATATACTACTGTTTACATATATTATACACACACACGTGTGTATATGTGTGTTAGTTAATATTTATATAACACTTCCTCTCACCAAAGTCTGTTCTAGGTGCTTTCCAAATATTATCATATTTGATCCTAGCAATAACCCTGGGAGGTAGGTGCTAATGTCATTTCCGTTTTACAGATGGGGAAACTGAAGCAGACAGAGGCTAAGTGACTTGCCTAAGGTCATGTAGATAATAAGTGTCTGAGGCTGGATTTAAACGTAGGTCATCTTGACTTCAGGTTCACCACTATTCCATCTAACTTCCATATACATATGTACTCCTATATGTATATAAATGCATGTGATATATACATAGGTTTATGCTATATGTGTGTGAATATATACATTTATAAAAATACATACTTACATGTGAAATTATATAGACAGAGTACATATACTTATATGTGTATGAATACAGACACATTTATGTACATATGCACATATTTGTATACACAAATATGTATTATATTTCTATGTGTGCCGATATGCATTGACACACATGTATATATGATATATGTGATATACATATACAGAGACACACACTTGCAGAAACTGTAAGAAGTCTTTCCCAGGCCCTCTTCATCCCACTACCTCCCTATGAGATTATGCCCAGTTTGTCCTGTATATATCTTGTTTGTACATGATTTTTTGCACATTATCTCCTCCATTAAGGGCAGAGACTGTGGTTTGTCTTCCTTTGTATCCTCAGTATTTAGCATGGTGCCTGGCGTACCTTAGGTGCTTAATAAATACCTGTTGATTCAATGATAACCAGAGAGAGAAAGATGACCCAAGCAATGGCAACTTCCTATTACAGTGATATCTTACATTTGTGCGACACTTTATAAAGACAAAGCACTTTCATAACTATTATTTGAGTTGATAGCTATTACAGTCTCATCATTTAGAAAGAACTGATATTCTTACTCCCTTTTTACAGATTACAAACTGAGTTCCAAAGGGAGGGAGATAAGCATTTACAAAGGTCCTACGATATGAACAGGCATTGTGTGCTTTTTACAAATATTATCTCACTGGATCTTTACAACAACCCTGTGAAGTAGGTGCCATTATTATACCCACTTTATAGTTGAGGAAACTGAGGCAAATAAAGGTTAATTGTCTAAGGTCCCTTATTAGCCAGTAGGCATCTGAAACTTGATTTGAACTCCAGTCTTCCTGACTCCAGGTCGACTTTCTGCCCTCCTCAGGAGATGAGAGTTACTATGCCCAAGGTCACGCAGCTAGTAGATGGTAAAGATTTTCTCTACTCCTATTTTAGAGTATTTTCTTTACACTGTACCACAATCTGTAGATAATTTAAATTATAGCTTCCTTAATTTCCATGACCAATTTGGTAGGATTTTAAAAGTTGTAATGATGTTTCATGAAAAACTATTAAATATAGATACAAGATAAGTGAGGGTCTTTCCAAGATTTATGTTTTTAATCCTTCTTTCTCATTTCTGCCACTAATTAGAGTTTTGTGACTTTCAGAAAAGTCACTTAACTGGTTTGGATATCAATTATTTTTACCCGAAACAAGGGGAAAACTTTCATTATTGTTAAAGATATACATTTATTTTTCATTTCCAGCCATAAAAGACTACAGTTGGAAAATATATTTTAATGCAAAAGAAAAACTTCCAAACATTTTGTATTCAGGAAAATAAAGCATAAATAATAAGAATAATAGAATATACACACACACATATATATGTATACATATATACATATATATATATACATACATAACACTTTAAAGTTTGCAAAGTGGTTGGATAGTAACTATTATCTCATTTAAGAAAACAAACATCTACTTTCCCACCCAGGAGGTCTGTTCCTTAGCAGAGCAATACTGACTCAACACGCTTTTTCAACGCAGTTAAATTTCAAAATGACCATATGACAGGGGATCTATTTATCAACAGTTTGGAGCACTAACTTCACTGACCTTCACACACTTTCACAATAAGGACATTGACCCTATTTTTTCTCTTCAATCTTTGTGGTAAATGTGGTAATCTCTAAATCCAACCTAACTAGTTTTCAGATGATTTTTTTTTTGTTCAAAACATAAGCCAGATTCAGTTATTGCATCATTTCTCAACATAAGCTTTAATATCATCAGTGGAGACCTAATAAATCTCTAGGAAATTTTCCAGAGCGTTAAGAAGGAAATTTGAAAAGATATTTTGAATTGCTCCTTAGAATAGAATAGGTAATTAGTAAGAAACTGAAATTGATGTGAAATGTACATTATACTTAACAAGTTATCCCATAATATATTATATCAAATAAATGATCCCTTTTAATTTTACTTAATTGCAGGATTTCCTGTCTTTCAGGGCTTTCATGGAGTCAACAACTTAATTATGTTAAGTATTATTCCCATCTCAATTATAATTACAGCTCTAAAAGGAGAAGGGGGGCTGAATGTTAACCACCAGAGTGGAAATCCAAAGGAAAGGTGCATAGAATATTGAATATGAGCACTGCCATTACAGCTGGCAGCTTCCTTTACATGTAATCCCATAGGGAACAAGAATATCCATTATTTAAAGCTGTTACTCCAATTGCAGTAAGTAAAATTGAACTTCATCCCAATGTGAGAACAGCATTTTATTTTTCAGAACCTGATTTTAAGGAGGGCATGATATACATATATAGATATAGATAGACACACACATACACACACATACAAAGAAAAAAAACTATGAAAGAACCTTTTTAAGTGGACTGCCTGAAAAGAGATTGGGAAGAGTTGGGATAAGACTGAAAAGTCGAAATCCATGGCAGAGGTCCAATATTCAGTCTTATTAGGGTAAGAAAATGTATCCAATTTGAAAGTTGAAATTACCTTACTGGTAAACTTTTTAAGCTTTGGAGAAATAATTAAATTGCTACCCTATGTTTTGCTTACTCATGCAGAACGTAACTAACACTATTATTTTTTTAATGCAGTGCCCTCAATTCTATTTCACACTTTTGCCAAGTAATTCTCAGCTCAAGCTAACCTTGGACTTGAGGGGTTTCTTTTGCTTTGTGCTCAGGGAGACAATAGAACATGATTTCAAGCGCACAGCCATTCATTACTGGATCAATTCAGTTGTTTGAGAACTTTATAGTCCAAGATTATTTAATCAACTGCTTCTATAAGCAGAAAACAAACTGGAGCATGGAACAGAACTGGTTGAATGCCATTTGATATTTGACAATTAATTTCTCGGTGCTCTTTCTGAAGTCACATGGTTCTAAATTCTACATACATAGTGTGCATTATAGCTTCAAATTCTTCAAGGAAATTGTATTCCATATTATATGATGATATTAACATTTTTCTGACTTGATATAGTTACTTCGTTTTAAATCTCAGCCCTAGATATGGCCATAAGCTTATCTATTCCTTTACTCTAAATCTAAGAAGGAAATAGATGGAGGAAGGAAGGGAGGAAGGAAGAAAGGAAGGACAGCATTTTTTTAAAGAATGAGTAGTTTTACCATGTTAGGAAGGTTTAATTCTCTACATGGAGTCCCCAAATTCTATCACTGATTTGCTTTTCTTTTTTCCAGAATAAGGCAGGAAAAGATATATCATTGCATTAGAAAATTCTACCACAAGCTTTTTTAAAACTTGGCCTGTTTTTTGTTTTTTTTTTTCCTGCAGGAGTTAAGGCCCCATAATCTAAAATCTGAACTAACTACCCCAATCATGTGAATTAGTGTAACAAGGAGAGTTTACAGCCATATATTATTTAAAGGTCAGCTTCACACCTTATAGGTACTTTCTCTTTTGGGTCTCACAGACATCCTGTGATTTACATTTTCTTTAGTCCTGTTTTACAGGGGAGGAAACAGGCTCAGCAAAATTATCACTTGCCTAAGAATACCATGCTAGTAAGTACCAGAGATGGGATTTGAACCCAGTTCCCCACTAACTCCAAGGCCTCTGTTCTTTTGACTGTATCATAATTACCTGTGCTTAAGTAAGAGAGTTTAACTGTGGATAGAAACTGTGGGTTCTCACCTTGAGCAAGTCACTTAACCATTGCCTGCCTCAGCTTCCTAATCTGTAAAATAAGGGATATCTCATAAGGTAGTGGTAAGGATGCAATGAGATAATATTTGTAAAATGCCTGGCACATAATAAGTGCTACATGAAGACCAGCTATAGTTGTTGTTAGGATAATGCTGGTGATTATCACCTTATTTTAATGGAATAAGTCAATGGATAGGGAGATTTTCTTGGAAGGAAATAGACAAACATTTATTGAGCACTTCCCACATGCTACCTTGGAAAATGCTTCTTATTTCATTCTTTCCAACCTGTTATAGCAGAAGATCCTAAGTAGCATAAAAACACAGTTCCATCCTTATGACATGGATAATATGACATGGTACACCAGCCTTGAGATCAGGAAGACCTGGATACAAATCCTGCTTCTGATATATTAACAATACAATGTTGGTCAAATAACTTAATCTCTCATTGCATCAGACACTTTCTATGACTATAAATTATGCAACAATTGCTCATCTGCTTCAGTAGAGGGAATTCCCACATTGGCAGTTCCCCATACCAAGGAGATCACAGAAGGATCAAAAGAACAGCAGAAATATTAAAAGCATCCTTTTCAGATCATAATGCAATAAAATTGCATTTCATAAAGGACAATAGACACACATATTAAAAATTAATTGGAGACTAAATTACTTAATCTTAAAGAATGAGTGGGTCAAGGAACAAGTTATAGAAATAATAAATAATTTTATTAAAGAGAATACTGATGAGAAGATATACCAAAACTTATGGGATGCAGAAAAGCAGTAATCAGAGGAAAATGTATTATCTCTAAATGCTTGCATTAACAAAAAAGAGAAAGATCATATCAATGAATTGGATGTTCAGTTTTAAAAAGCTAAATAAAGAACAAGTTTAAAACCCCTAATCAAATACCACATTGGAAACCTTGAAAATTAAAGGTGAGATTAATAAAATTGAATTTAAGAAAATCAATTGAATTAATAAATAAAAGTAGGAGCTGATTTTATTTTTTTTTTTTAAACCATGTAAGATCAAATGAATAAGTGCAACAGGAATAATATAATATAAGCCCTGGTCATTGCTACAAAAAATTATAGAAAGACCATTCTTAAGGAGAATGGATTTAATGTTTAATGCAGATTTTACAAGGAAACAGTAGAAACTACAGGGTGGCATTAGCACCAAATACCAAAAAAAATAAATAAATAGTAGAAAGAAATTTGCCAACCTTCAACAATTGATAAATTCCCATAATAGAAATAAAGACCGAAAATATCCTTGAGAATTCAACAAGTAAACCATTTTAGAATGGAATTATTACCAAAGAGAAAACATCCACAGTTCCCCAGGAATAATAATAAAGACCCATAAAAATTGAAGAACAACATTTTTAATAGATGTTTGCCATATTGAACATGCATATCCTCCAAACTACATGGAATGAAAAGATATCAATATATAAAGATGTACTGGAAGAAGTCCAAACCACATGGGATTGGGGGAAAGCCTTATAATTCAATATCATCTTTTCTGCTACTGTAATAGTCCAGATAATGCTTTCAGTGAAACTACAGAAAATGAAATTACATCCACACTTTTATTCAATTTACAAAAGAAGTAATCCTCATATCCACTCATGCTATAGTCTGCTGAGCATTAAGTATAACACAACTATAACAGATTAATGACTTATATCAGGATCCTTTTTATCTGAACTTCCTCAAATATAAAATGAGAAAATATAACAGTGATCAAGGTCAATTAGTCAAGTATTTATTAACTGAAGGAGAAGAGTAAGTCCTCACATTTGTATAAGAAGCAGCTAGGTCGCATAGTGGATGGAGTGCTAGACCTGAAGTCAGAAAGACCCATGTTAATGCACCCTCAAACATTTACTAAGTGTCTGACCTTGGGCAAATTACTTGATTCTGTTTGCCTTAATCCACTGGAGAAGGAAATGTTACGCCATTCCAGTATCTTTGCCAAGACAACCCATGGACATTACGCTCCACAGGGTCAAAAACACTCGAACACAGCTAATCAACATTTACGTCATGCTTTAGAGTTCACCAAATGCTTTTGTAAGTATCATCTCAATCCATCCTCACAATGACCCTAGAAAGCAATTTGAACAAGAGCTGGATAGTGCTATTTACAGGTGAAGAGACTTAGGCTCAGAGATGTGTATGAGTATGTCACAGAGTTGGGACCACAACACAGGCCTCTTATCTCTGGGTTGCAGATGCACCCTTCTTCAAAGTATTGTCCCAGTACTTTAAGACATCATGTGTTTTCTCCTTTATCCATATATTAAGGAAAGAATGAGAATACTGTTGAGTCAATCACAATTTTTGTGTTGGAAAGACTCTCAGAAGTCATACAGTTCTATCCTCTACCCACATAAGAAGAGAGAGAGGGAGGGAAGGAGAGAGAGAAATATATGTGTATATACACACAAAATGGAGATTATATATATATATACACAATATGGAGAGAGAAAGATACAATATGGAGATACATAATATGGAGAGAGAATATGGAGACATAGAATATGGAGAAAGAGATATACAATATGAAGAGATATATACAATATGGAGAAATATGTAATATGAGATATGTAATATGAAGAGATATCTATATATTATGGAGATATATCCATACAATATGGAGAGATATATGCAATGTGGAAAGATATATACACAATATGGATATATAAGAAGCAGTGTGATATAACAGAATAAGCACCAGGCTTAATTCTTCTCTGACACATCTACCAACTGTGGGCAAGGAGAAATGGGCAAGTCTAAACTTTCAATTTCAGTTTTCTCAGGAACATAATTACTATCTGCTCCCATGATGTCAGCATTAGGGGAACAGTTTATGATCCTTAAAGAACTACAGAAGTATACATTACTGAGTGTAATGCTCCATTTCCTTTAGATCGGGGGGGTTTCATTTTTTTCATGTGTTATGGACTACCACCCCTTTTGACAGTCTAGTGAAGCCTCTGGACCCACCTGAGGACTAGTTTTTATTTTTGTAATTCATAATTGAAAGAAATACTAAATTACAATTAGTGGTTAATAAAAATATAGATGTAATTTTTTCCTCACCAAAGTTCACAGACTTCATGAAGTCTATCCACCTAGTCTTTGAGGATCCATGGATCCCAAGAATCCCTACTTCAGAGTACATGACATTTCAGATCAGTGGTGGGACCTACTTTAATGCTGTATGAATGGCTCAGCAAAGATAATCACTGAAAACTCCCAGTCCACTGTTTTGAGTCCTGTTTGCAGCCTGAAAGGGAATAGGACTCAAAACATATTAACTGGGTGAGGGGGGAGGAAATGTGTTGTAAAAGAAATATGAAATTGAAGAGTGTGTCTAACCCACCCCCATTTTTATTAAGTAAAATTTCTCTCATACTCCCTGCCTCCCCGCCAAAAAAAAGGTCCAAGGCCTACTTTTGAGACAGTTCATAGAGTATGACCATACTTCCTTTTTTAGCTCACTTTTTTATATATTTTATTTTTAATATCATTTTCATTTCACAATATATCTTCCCCACTTGTTAACCTCCCCTTGCATGCCTCATAGCAAAGATAAAACAAAAAGGGGGTTGGGGGGTGGGAAGCAATTTAGTTAGCCAATCAACACAATAATCAAGTCTGCTCATACATGCAACATTCCATACTGGTAGCTCCCCAGCTCTGAAAAGAAGGGGAAAAGGTAAGTCCTCTCCAGGATTAGCCAAGCTGGGTCATTATCATACAGTATTGAGCCTAGGTTGTTCTTGTGGTTGTTCTCATTCTTTTTATGTACATTTTTGTAAAGGACATATATTCTTGAAGCCCCCTTCAGGGTGAGGCAGGAAGGGAAGAGGAGAGAGGACAGGCTGAGAGATGTTAAAGTCTGTTCTGGGAGAAAGGCCTCGAGCTGAGGGGTGAAATTAAGATCATTTAAATTTTCTCAATCTATCAGATTCCCAGGAAGACTTGCTGTCTTTTTGGCGACTGTTCCAAAACTATCTTTGTCTCTGGGCCTGAATTCCTCTGCCCTTTTCCAATTATGATGAAGCAGAGGCTAAAACTGGAGCAGCTCCTGCTGGTCACTGGTGAGTGCAGTGTCTTCCAGGATCTCAGGAAAGATGGACAGTAGCATATTCCACTGTCCTTCCTTCTTTTATTCCTTCTTTCATTACTTCCTTCCTTCTTTTTTTTCCTTCCTTCCTTCCATCTCTCCCTCTGTCCTTTCCTTTTCTTCCTTCTTTTTCCCTTCCTTTCTTGCTTCTCTCTTCACTTCTTTCTTTCCTTCTTCTTTCTTTCTTCTTTTCTTCTGTCCCTTTTTGTTTCATTCTTTCCTTTGTTCCATCCTTCTTTTCTTCTTTCCTTCATTCCTTCTTTCCTCTCTCCTTTCCTTCCTTCCTTCTTTACTTCCTTTCTACTTCTTTCCTTTCTTCCTTCCTTTCACAAAGTGCACTACATCTCTGATGGACATAATGTTGGGCTTATTTACAAGGTACAAGGCACTTTACAAATGTTATGACACAAAGATGAATAAAGAACAGACCCCATCCCCAGAGGAGTTGGAGTTGGGGAGCAGGGGGTGGCCAAGAGTTAGGAAGCAAGAGAAGTTCAGGATAAGATTACACAACCTTAGATTAAGAGGAAAAAAAGAGTTTTAGATATTATCTAGTACAGCTATTTCATTTTACAAATGTGTAGGCTGAGACCCTAAGAATGGAAGTTACTTGGCCAATTGTAAATAGTGTAGGAAAAGAACCCCAAGTAGAAAGAGAGAAAAACCTCTGCATGTAGCTGAGGCCCACCTGTGACAAGGAGGCCCTGCAGATGGTTTGAAGGGAAGTAAAATAGACATCTCTAGCTTCTCCTGTCCCAACATTTCTCCAAAGAAGACTTTAATTCCTGCCAATAAGTTGGGCCAGAGGCCTCTCTGATCTCCTCAGAGAAAGTTCAGTCATTTTCAGTCATATCTGACTCTTTGTGACCCATCTGTGTTTACATGGCAAAGATACTGGAGTGGTTTGCCATTTCCTTCTCCAGCTCATTTTCCAGATAAGGAAACTGAGGCAGATAGGGTTAAGTAATTTGCCTAGGATCACACACCTAGTGTTTGAGGCCAAATTTGAACTCATGAAGATGAGTCTTCCTGATTCCAAGGCCAAGTCCATTATTATTGGGGGGAAGGAGGATCTCAAGCTCTATATCTAAGGTTCGGCCCCTTTCCCACCATATACCAGTTCCACAGTGAACATACATAATAAATAGCAAAGAAAACTCATGTGTCCAAATCAGTAGCAAAACAAAATTTAGAAAAAGTAAACATGGAGGAATGCATGTCAGACAACACATGAGGAAAGAGCTCTCTCACTGAGAAGAAGATGAGCTCAACCAAGAGAAAGAGTGCTAGATCTCCTCCAAGAGGAAATTCCCTAATGTCTCTTCTGTAGGTACCTAGGAAGAGGGACATGACAGAAAACACCAGCTCCTCTCAGATTTCTCCAGAGTCTTTTCCTTCAGTAAGCCGAAGTGGGTTTGACCTCTTCCATCTTCTCTATTGAATAGACCCAAAGTAAACTCTCCTTCTTGAAGAGTTCCAAAGTAGACTCAAAGCTTGAAGGGAAGTGAAGAAGACTGGAGCTCTCCCACTCCCATCACCTCCATCCCTGCCCCTCAAAAAGGTAGCACATCCCTCTTCACTGATAAGGAGAGAATCCCATAATCAAGAGGCTTTGGGACACATACTACCACAGGTGGTAAGGAGCAAAGCTAGGATTGAAAAAATATCCTTTAAAAGATTTCTCAATAGCCCTTAAGAAGCCCGTAAGAGGCTTGCCTGTCTCTCCTTGGGAGAAGGGAGAAAATGAATATAATAATGTGTGTAGAAGAGTCCCAGACTACAGATGATCCTTATGTTTCTCTGCCAAAGTTAATAATAATGATAGCTACCATTTATATAGTACCCACTACATACCAGTCATGGTGTTAAGTGCTTTACAATTATTATCTCATTTGATCCCCACAATAAGGGAGATAGATGCTATTCTTATCCCCACTTTAAATGAGGAAACTGAGGCAAACAGAGATGAAATTACTTGCTCAAGGTCACACAACTAATAAGCGTCTGTGATCAAAACTGAACTCCTCAAGTCTTCCTGACTCTGGCCCTGATTCTCCATCCTCTGCCCCTCTATCCACAGCGCCACCTAGAATATCCCTCTTGCCTAAAATATGTAAGGGAAGAGGAGTGCAGTAGCACCATATCTAAAGTCAGAAGACCTCAGTTTATAGCCCAACTCTGCTATTTAATTACCTGTGTGACCTTAGGCAAGTCATTGAACCCCCTAGGCTTGAATTTCTTCACTTGTACAAAATGACTTCCGAGGTCTCTCTCTTCAAGCTCTAAATCTGTGATTTTTAATGGGTTTTCAACTGTTAATCTTTTCAAAGTCAGGCATTTAAACTGAAGAGGTTAGGAAAGTGGTAGAATGTGAACAAGCATCTTGTGTGAAGGTCCTGACTTTCCAAAGCCTTCCCCTAAAAAAGGAATGCTGAAAAACTGACCAGTTTTTCAGTTGAGGTGACTAACTCTGATGGTAAATGGCCAAGATATTCATTTGTTCAGTCACCAAAATTCACCTAGTTAGTCTCTGGCAGCCCAGTTCATGCAATCTTTCACCTTCATATACAACACTGGCCAAATTGGAAGCATTTATGCCCCAGATTCAGTGTCAGAGGACATTCTGAATATCTGTAAACAGATCCTGAACATATTGGAAACTACCATCAAAAGCCACAAAAAATCTACAGTTTACAGGAGGCGAGTGCATTGCCCATATTCCTGAACTTGTAACACACCCTGAGCCAGGTCTTGTTAATTACACTGCACACCCTTGCCAGGCATTAAGGTAAATCAGGAATTTAATTACAAAATCAAGAGCCTCACATCCTTCTTTCCCCTAAAGTCAGCCAAAATTTCCATTCATCTCCTTTCTACAATGCCAACAACAAAGGTACTATGGATATGAACCTATGAGATTCCAGCTGATTGAATCCCTGAGATGAATAAGGTTTTACTTTTAAATTACAATGAAACTTGGGCATAGACGCAGATGAATCATAGCATTCCCTAATGAAGGAGTATAGCTTACTGGAAAGGGCATTAGACTTGGAAGTCAGGAAAACCTGGGTTCAAATCCCACTTCAGACACTTACTAGCTGTGTGACTCTGGACAAGACATTTAACTGCTCTGTGTCTCAGTTTCCTCTTCTGTACAATGGCAGGGAGTAGAGGGAGGGAAAGAATTGGTTTCCAGCCAAGATGGGTGCCTAAACAAAAACAGACTGATAAGCTACTACATATCTACTCCAGCAAAAATCCTGCAAGTTGCCTCCACACTGAATGAGAAACTACAGTTTCTCATTTTTTCCCACCCTAGAACTTCACCCAAAAAAAAATAGTCTGCCAGGAACCTAAAGGAAATAGAAAAGAGAGCTAAAAACAAAGCCAACACAAATACAAGCAAATATGCCAGCATCCCTTCCAGTGTAACAAGAGACATGAAGACAGCAGGCATAGCAGTGCTCAAACAAGTCCATCACAGGTACCCAAAAGTTCAAATGTCTCCAACACTCTATACTAGGGTACCATAGACAACCAGAAAGATCCAGCAATCTTAACCTTAAAGGGAGTTTACCAGGGAGGCTAACCCCAGGAGGTTGAGGTCAGTACAGAAACTAAGATTGCCAAAAATGAAACCAAGAAAAGCCAGCTGCCCCACCTAGCAAGGAGAGAAGCCCAGTCATGGCATAAAGTCCCAATTCAGGAACTAAAATTCAAGAGATCAGAATCCTAAAGTAGATACCTACCAATGCAATAAATTATTGAAGATCTAGAGTTACCCCAAAAGAAGATAAGAGTAACTCCAGAAATTCAAAGAGAAAAAAAGTGGATTACCTGCTCTGGATGTTTAGAAAACCTGGAAAAATTAAAGCAAGAGATTAAAATTAAATAGGAGCTCTGGGGGTTTGAATTGGAAGGATAAATGCCTTAGAAAATTGTGAACCTTACCCAAGTAACAGAATCCCTGAGAACTGAAATAGACCAAACAAATCAATGGCTCCCTGAAATAGTAAGAAATATTAGAACAAAATCAAAAGACAAGGAAAGTAGCAGAAAATGTAAAATATCAGTTATAGATTTTACTGACCTGTTCTTTGCTTCTAAAAGTAGTATCCTAGAATTTAGTATAAAAATACATATATACATATCTATACATATACATATATATATTTCATAACTGTGTATGTATCATTGCCTTTTGTCTTAACATCACCTTAATCTTACAGTGTATTCTTGTCCCTCCCTAACTCACAGAACAAACCTTTATAATAAAGGATAAAACAAGGAAAAAAAACTTGAATAAAACTGACCAACACATCAATCCCAACAGCATGTTCAGTGTTCCACTCTGATAGTCCCTAACTTAGTTGATTGAATTCATAGCCCTGCCAATAGTATATGCTTTTGTCTGTCCATAAAATTGACTATTCCCATCTTTCATCATCTTTGCCAAATTGCTGGATGTGAGGTTAGAACCTCTGAGTTGTTTAGTGTGCATTTTTCTTATTATGACAGAGCATTTTATTCACTTGGTTAGTAAGAGTTTGCAATTCATCTTTTAAGAACTTTTCATTCATACCTTTTGAACACATTCGTTGGAACATGATTCTCACTTGGTCTTAAGTTTCTATAGTAGTTCCATATACATCTTGGATATCAGACCCTGACCGGAGATATTTGATGACATTTTTCCCAGTTGATTGCTTCCTTTGTCATTCTAATTGCATGAGTTTAATAGTGCAAAAGCTTTTCAAAATACAATAAAAATATCTATTTTATCTTCTGTGATTGCCTTGATCTCCTGATTGGTGATTATTTTTTAAAGGACCATGGATATTGAGCTAGAAAGAACCCCATAGGGTAAGTAATACAACCTCCTCATTTTACAGTGACCTGAGAACAGAGACATTAAATGATTTGCCCAGGATCTCAAAGGTAGTGAGCATAAGTGATGGAATTTGAACCCAAGGTCTCTGACCCTGGAACCAGACACTAAATCTATCTCTATAATTTTTTTTTTTTTATGCTTGCATCCTTCAATAGTCAAGAAGTCTAACCATTTGGACTTGTCGTGGTAGATAACATAAAATACTGGTCTAAATCTAATTCCAGCAAAACTGCTTTTCAATTTTTCCCAGCAGTTTCTGTCAAATAAAGAGTCTTTCTTATAATTCTCAAGTTCACTGAACATTAGGCTATTGAGTTCAGTTGTTTCTGAATCATCGTCATCTAGTCTGTTTCACTGATATCATTTTCTATTTTTTTTAAGTTGATAGTCACCAGTTAGTTGCCAGTTTCAAAGATACTGCTTTATAGCATACTTTCAGATTTGCTATTACCCTTTTTTTCCCTACTTTTCAATATTTTTCTTAAGATCCTAGATCTTTGCTCTTCCAAATTAATTTTTTTGTCCATAAAATACTTTGTCTCTATGAAGTATTATCTTGATAATTGGATCACTATAATACTAAACCTGTAAGTTTAATAGTGTCATCATTTTTTTCTACTGATCCAGCCCAGCCATGAGCACTGAATATTCTTCCTTGCATTTACATCTTTCTTTATTGCTTCAAAGAGGGCTTTCAATTTTTTATATAAATCTTCATACTACCTTAAAAGATTGACTATTTGATATTTTATTCATTTTAGTTATTTTAAATTGGAATTACCTATCTGTGTGTGTTATTACTTTATAGAAATGCTATTGATTTTATAGATTTGGAACCTTCTACTTTGCTGTAATTATTCATTGTATTATTTTATTTCATGTTTCTCTGGGATTTTCTATGTAATCATTACATCAACAAATAGAGAGAGAATTGTCTCTTTTTCTGTGCATGACTTTATTTTTTCATTATCATTTCTATAATTTTATCAAATAATGATGAAGAATTGGGGTATTCTTGCTTTACTCCTGTATTTACCGAGAAAGTTTCTAGTACTGACTCTATATATACCTATTTAAAAATTCTTATCATTATTCATAGTTTTTAAATATGTGGTAGAGTCTTTCACTGATCAAAATGCATGAAACAAGTAGTTTGAATGAGTTCTTATATAATCAGAAGTACTTCATCTACTATTGAAGAGTAAATGATACTACTGGTTGAAACCTATGCAAGGCATTCGAAAGTTTCATACCCCAAGAATGTTACACACTCAATGGTCTCGTCAATCGTCATGCCATCTTTTTGCATGGATCATCAATAAAGTAATCAATCAATCAACATATATTTATTATTAAGCACCTCTTCTGTATTAGCCACTTTATTAAGCACTGGAGATATAGAGACAAAAAAATGAAAGAATCCTCATCTTCAAGGAATGTAAGAATTACATGACGAAAAGAAAGATAACATGTACACATATAAATATATACCAAATATATACAAAATTAATACCACAAGATTTCTCACACTTTGACAGAAAATGTGAAACTTTCCATTAAATCAAAAAGTTTACAGCTATTTAACTGGTTGTAGGGGAGCCACATATGTGTAGAAATTATGGCTTGCATGTGTGTATCTTAGGAGCTGGTTCAGAGGCGCAGTGCTGGACCTGGAGCCAAGAGCTGAGTTCATGTATGGCCTCGGTCACTTGCTGGCTTTATGATCCCATGTAAATCACTCAAACTCTGTGACTTCTAGTAAATAATAGAGTTAAAATTTGAATTCAGATCTTTCTGGTTCTAAAACCAAAACTTCATCCACCATGCTACCTACTTTTTAGAGCAGATAATGCCTAAATTTGAGTTTGCACCCCTGCTGTGCCACTTAACCATTCATGCTACTTTGAGCAAATCACTTCACTTCCCTATTCCTATTTTAAAAATAACATGACAAGGACACTGGTCCTATCATGGGCACATGTGAGGAGAAAATGAGAGAATGTACATATAATGCTTTGTATTCTGGAAAACATTATGTAAATGTGAGCTGTGAAAATATTAGAAACTCCATTTTTCCTCAGGTTTTTCTCCTATTCCTTCTCCCCAGCCTCACTCCCATCCATTTTATTCCAACTCCAATCTGGCAGACTTGTATTAAGCATGTGTGATACATGGAACACTTTGCTAGGTACTAGGAAAGCAGATCAGATGATATGTGGTACCAGCCCTCAAGAAGCTGATAATCTATTTGGGAGATATAACACATACACCAATAAGGAGAGAAAGAGAGGGAGAAGGAGAGAGGAAGGGGAGAGGGGGAAGGGAAGAAGAAAGTGTGAAAGGAGGGACAGAAGGGAAATAGAGGAAAGAGGGAGGAAAACAGAAGAGGGAGGAAGGAAGAGAGGGGTAGGGAGGAAGATGGGGATGGAGGGAGGAAAAAAAGGTCTAGGAATGAAAAATTTAGTCATTCTTCTACACTGTTGACATATCAGTGACAGAGTAATGTCACTATTAATCTCACTATATATAATAATAAAGATAGCTAACGTTTATAAAGTACTTTAAGGTTTATGAATAAAACTTTACTATCTCATTAGGAAGTTCCTTGAATGCAGTACTGTTCCACTTTCATCTTTACATATATAGCACCTAGCACAGTGCCAGACACATAGTAGGTACTTAGAATTAAACATTGGGCAAATTGAATTGAATAGAACAAACCCAAAAGAATCCATTTTATTCCATGTTTTTAACTGAAAGAGACTCCAAAATATAACCAATTTTTCCACATTCTCTCCAACATGCTTGTATTGCTAAGAACTAGACCAATAGTTTATAGAATCAAACAAAGCCGTATTTTTCAACACTCTCCGCAAGTGACCTTGAGGCCATTGCTTCAGTCATTTCAGTCATGTCCAACTCTTCATGATATCCTGTGCCTCCCTGTCCATAGTGTTTTCCTGGTTAAGATACTGGAGTGATTTGCCATTGCCTTCTCCAGAGACAGAGATTAAGTGACTTGCCCAAGATTGCACAGCTAGGAAGTTTCTGAGGCTGGATTTGGAGTCTGGTCTTCCTGATACCAAGCTATAGTGGATAGCCACTTTGGCACCCAGCTGAGACCATTAACCAGATCAAAACTTTGGTCAACTGACTTAGATATAAAGATACATGAAAGATTAAGTACGATCTTTATGCATTTCACTATAACAAAAATGAAAGTGGAGGTGATTAGTAAGGGAAAAGTGAAAAACAATTATCAGATTTTCAGTCTACCCAGATAAAACCACCAGATAATTATACAATGTTTAACTTCCCCTTTTCAGTACAAAAACAGACTAATTGGATTTCCTATATAGCTTCAACTTTAGGCTTTCTGATCCCACCGTAATCTTGTCTTAGTCTATGTATTCAAGTTTTGTTGTTACTTCCAAACATAAGCCACTCACTCTAATCAGGTCAATTTCTTTGCTGACTCAATGTCAAGCATTTCTAAATTGCCTGTTACCTACTAAGAACTGTGCTAGGTGCTAAGGATACAAAGACAAAAATGAAATAGCTTCTGCTCTCAAGGAGCTTATATTCTAATATGCTAATTCCTTCTATTTTTTTAAGGCCATACTACACTCTTATATTCATCCTGAATTCATTTATTTTTTTTCAGTAGACTAGTTTTTCCTCTCTACTTAAGTCTTTAGAATTTCAGTATGGAACATTTCCTATCCCTCCAGCTACAAATTCCCATATTGAATTTTATTCCATGGGATTCTTCAGGTCTGCCTTCTTAATTCTTTAATGAAATATTCTCTCCCAAAACCCAGGTCATATGTCAGACTATAACCATCTTTCTTCTTTTCTGCCAGAAAGGAGGGGGTACCATTTCCACTCAAGGTTAATGTTATTTCATCCAAGCCAAAAGTTCTTTTCTATTTGTAAGAACTATACCTGGAATAGTTTCTCCTTGCTGCTGCTTCTACCTTTTGAAGGATGAAATTGTCATCTTTTGTTACAGACACTAGAGAAGATGTAAAGTTTAAATATGATACGGTCCCTGTCCTTGTGAAAATGTAAAGTCTAATAGGAGATAAGAAACACAGATGTTTTACCACAGAATCATCTCCTACCCAGAATTTTTACTGATGCCCACTAATTAATAATTCTCTCATTCCTAAATTATTTTCTATTTTTCATTCTGTATAAAGCATAAACTCCTTGAGGTCAGGGACTTTCATTTTTGTCTTTGTCCCAATTCTAATCATGGTCCCTAGCAAATAGCATTTGTTTAATAAATATATGTAGAGTTGAGTTGAGCTGAACATGCAAACTCCATTCTCTTCCTATTATGGAAATTGGGACAATATTTGCCCTTCTTTAGTTCCCAGTGTCTCTTTTCTGTAGTCCATTAAGGACCATTGACAATGACACATCTATCAAATTTATTAATTCTCTGAAGAGCTTGAAAGATGATTCACATGGGCCAGTATTTCTGAATTCATCAAGACTCGTTAGGCATTCTTATTGTAGATCTTTCCTTATCTTGGCTTTTTACTCCCCATTAGTTATTTTTGTTCTGTTTTTTCCAGGGTAAAGATTTTTCACTTTGACTGAGAAAACAGAAGAAAAATAATAACAGTTGAGCCACTCTGTCTTTGTTCTACAGTTCATTATCATCCATACCTACCCTAAGTAGTAATTCTATTCTTTAATTGATTTTACTCCTTTTTTTCAATATAGCTAAAAAAAACAAAATTGTTTTGCTATTCTTAGCTTTCCTTGCTAGCCTCAACTCATTCTGAGCATCAGCTCTCTTGATTTATTCTTAGATGTCTATTAGTGCCTGACCAAATGAACCATGACATAGTCCAAGTTGTCCATATGGTTCCTTCCTACCAGTCTTCCTGATTGATGCAAACTGAAACCTAATCAATTACAAGTTGATCCATATCAATCACTGGGGAACTTTGCAGTGACCTAGACTAAATGCTCTAGTGTGGCTGCTGTTTCTAAGAGACACAGGGAGATATCATCATAGGAAGTGATCAAGGAAGCACAACTCAAAACATTAAAAATGAAAATGATAGCACATATAACCCTAAATAACCCCATGATTAAATAGATGAGCAGTCTGATCTCCTTGGACCCAACAAAAAAAAAGAATTAAAATTAATTCAGTAGTGATGAGTTTGTTTTGTTTTTGTTTTTGCAGTCCAACAGAAACTCCTAGGCCATTTAAACTTAGAAGATAAAAACTTATATATGGGGCCCAATGATTGCTCAAGCTGAAGTTCATGAAATAGATCAATTTATACCTTTTAATGAGCTGACTGGTGGATTAGTAGTGACTGAAGTATATGGCATGACATTCCTCTATTCATTCAATTGAATATAGAGTATTTATTTAGGTTTACTTTGATGATGAATTTGAAATTAATTCATGACATTATGGTATACATTAGTAATGTCTTCAAGAAAGTAAGATAGTTATATATCTATATTTGTGAGTGTTCAGCATACACACATATAAAAAAACAGGACAGAAGGGATCAATAAAGTTAAAGGATGATTTCTGTGACAAAATCTTTGTTTTTCTGTCTCATCTACCTCCTCAATTTTATATTTCCACAAGAGCAGGGACTATGTCTTATTGTTACATTTTGCATCTTCCCCGATATCTAAGGCTGAAGATAATTATTGCATCATTCAATTGACAGTGTAAGCAACAAGAGGAAAGTATTTGCATGTATATGAACATATGTGTGTATGTATAGAGAGAGGGGATGTTCTAATGTATGTGGTCTATGTGACACTAGACAAGTCACTTAACCTTTCAAGACTCTAGGCAGCTCTCCAAAATTATTAGTTCCAGAATAGTAGTCAAATATGCATTGCTAGAAGTAGCCTCTCTGCACCTCAGTCTCCCCATCTGCAAAATGTAGAGGTTGAACTAGATAACCTCTCAAGTCCCTTCTAGCTCTAAAGCTATGTTGCTCTGAACCTAAATGAGGAGTGGTCAAAGGAACCAGGGAAACCTAGTCCAGAAAAGAGAGGGAGTCATGGTAGCTGTATTCAAGTATTTGAAGACTTGACATAAGAATGAGAAACCTGATGTGTTTTCTTTGGCCTCTAAGTATAGAATGAAGAGCAATTGAGGGAAGATACATCTAGATAAAGGTAGATATAGAAATGGATATAAACATAGATATTAACCGAATCCTTGATCTTTGAATTAGAAGGGACCTCAGAAATACATTAAATATATTTCCAGACTCTATGCAGAAGAGTTCTATCCATTACTAAATTCCTAGGTCCATCGTAAACTAATTCAACCACTCTGGGGAGTAATTTGGAACTATGCCCAAAGGGCTACAAAAGTATGTATACCCTTTTACCCAGAACTATTCCTTCTAAGACTGTATCCCAAAGAGATCATAATAATGAGAAAGGGTCCCACAGGTACAAAAATATTCATAGCAGCTCTTTTTGTGGTGACAAAGATCTGGAAATTGAGGGGATGCCCATCAATTGGGGAATGGCTGAACAAGTTGTGGTATATGAATGTAATAGAATACTATTGTGCTATAAGTAATGATGAACAGGAAGACTTCAGAGAGGCCTGGAAGGACTTATATGAACTGATGCTGCATGAAAGGAACAGGAGAACATTGTACACAGTAACAACCATGGTGTGCAAGGAATTTTTTTGGTAGACTTAGCCCTTCACAGCAATGTAAGGGCCTAAAACATTCCCAAAGGACGCTTGAGGCAAAATGTCATTCACAATCCAGAGAAAGAACTATGAAACTGGAACGCAGAGTGAAGCAGCATATTTTCTCTTGTGTTGTGTTTTGTTTTGTTTGGGTTTTTCTCATGGTGTCTCCAATTCATTTTGATTCTTCTATGAAACATGGCTAATGTGAAAATGTGTTTAATAAGAGTGTATGTGTAGAATTCATATAAAATTGCATACCATCTCAGGGAGGGAGGGGAATGAAGAGAGAAAAAAATCTAAAACTTATGGGAAGTGACTGTAGAAAACTGAAAACAAATGAATTAATAATTTAAAAAATAAAAATAAAAAACAAGATTCAAAAGAAAAATAAATAAAATCCTAGCTCCATATCAAGGATCCTAGTATATATATACTGCTATATACATATATATAAACTCATCATGGACAAGAACCACTTCATATTGGCTAAGTGATCCTGGACAAGTCACTTTATATCTCAGTACTCCAGACAACACCATAACTAGGAGTTTCATCACCTGGGCTTTCCCTATGCCAGTGATATCATAAATCCAACCCTTATTCTATTTCTGATCTCCAGCACTTAGAGAAGTAGGTGGCAGAAAGCAGACATTTAATATATTCTTGTTTGAATTAGGTTAAAAAATAATCATAGCTAGTACTTATATAGCACTTTTGAGATCTGCAAAGTGCTTTACATTTGTTTTCTCATTTTATCCTTGCAACATCCCTGGGAGGTAGGTATTATTACAATCCCCATTTTACAGATGTGAAAACTGAAGCTGGGAGAGGTGCAATGGCTTGCCTGAACCCACACAGTTTGGAAGTATCTGAGGGAGGTTTAAATCCCAAGTTTTCCTTATTTTAATCTATTTACTATGCCATTCCTATATTGTAACTAGGGCAATCGGACCATGATATTAGTTGGAAATGAAGGCTGTTTTTAATTTGTTTTTCCCATTTCTCCCTTTATTTTTATTTTCCTTTTTCTCTTTCATTTTTGTCAATCTTTGGACTAGCTAAAAGCAATAAATAAATCTGGTTAATTTGGGTTGAAGCTTTTATCTTCCTTCAGGTCTCATCTCCTCTAAGAATCCTTCCTTGCTCCACTGCCCCCATCCCCAATACACAAAAGTTGAAAATATTTTCTTCCTACTCAGATTTCCCATCTCTCCTATGTCTCTAATCATATTTTACTTTTTTACATAAACAAATATATGTATGTATACATATGTGTATACATACATATGTACACGTACTCTTTATAGATTATAAATTTCTCAAGGGAAAGGATTGTATCCCTTTTCACTTTTTCATACTCATGTTTAGTATATTGTCTTGCACATTTAGGGGTGGAGATGGAGGGAGACAATATAAACCTGTGATTTCATTAATGTGTGGAATTTTTGCTACGTAAATGCTCTCTCTACCAATGCAGTTCACAAACTTGAATGTAGCTAACAACTGCCTAGGAGCATTAAGAGGTTAAAGGACTTTCTCATGTCCACACAGCCAATTTGCCTCAGATCTTCATAACCACAAGTTCCGCCCCCTACACACTACAGATATACACATCTATCACCACTCTATCCTCTATCTCATTTTTTCCATTGGAGAACTTGAATATTTTCCTTTGATTCATTTTTAGGTGCATATTCTTTAGATATTATCCCTGCCATGGCCCTATAGAAGACTAGGTGGTTCTCAAGGTATAAAATTGAAAAGGCAGAAATTAGAAAATGGGAGGCAGTTTAGGCTCAACTCTTGAGACCACATTTCTGTGGTATCTCCCAGGAAGCTGTTGACAAAGCTATGGCATTGCTTTTATTTCTCTCTGTCCTGTTTTCATAGCTGTTTCCTATAAAAAAAAATTTCAAAAGTTTGGGAAAGACTCAAAAAGTTTCTTCTGTCCTCAAGTAAGAGCCCCAAGTACTTCAATTTCTCCTCCTCTGAACAAGACTTAAACACAAATGGTTGACCTGGACCCTAGTCAAGAAAAAGAACTACTAAAATGTCCTCCTAGTCACAGTCACTCCTAAGAACCAACCTTGGAATTATTTTATCTCAATGGTGCTCCAGGATGACATCAGGAGCGATCCTGCAGTCTGACTTGTAATTAAGTTAAATCTCTACCTTTAAATCAGTTAAGTGAGGGGATGAGGTTGTTGGAAAAGTACTCCAATAACAAAGATTTCTTACCACTTGGATAATACTGTACAAGACTAGATCTGCTTGAGGTGATATGAGGAAAAGAGTTCCAAATGAAATAAAAATCAGAATCTTATTTTGAAATGCCCATTCAAATGCACATAAAATCAGGGTACTTTTAACACAAGATCCAGTGGCTATGATAATACAACACTTCACGACTTATATGACACTTTAAGGTTTACACTTTACAAATATGATCTCATTTTATCCTCATAACTCTGGACTGTAGGTGCTATTGTCATCCCTACTTTACAGATGGGGGAACTGAGGTAGGCAGACTTCCTGATGGTCACAAAGATGGCATGTTTCTGGAGCAAATTGAACCTGAATCTTTCTGACTCCAGATCTCACACTCTGTCCATTGTACCACCTGAGCTGACTCAAACTCAGTAGAAAATTGGAAGAATTTGCCTTCCTGTGGTCATATTTTCATTATGCCAAGAGACTATCTTATACATCCATTTTTTAAAAAAACCATAATCAATCAATAAGCATTTCTTAAATGCTTCCTATGTACTACATACCATGCTAATCATACCATATAATTGGTTTCATCAGTGGCTTTATATCAAAGAGGATTCATATCAATCCTCTTTTTCTGTTCTTTGTATAAGAAAAAATCATATTTGCTGGTATCTGTAAAATTCAAATTAACAAGAAACATTAAAAAGAAAACCCTGAAAAAGAAGGGTCATTTTACTCAGACCACTACTCTTCAAGTGTTATAATTTTGGGGCCCGAATTCACTAATTGTTCAAATAAATTGGTCAGATCATGAATTGTTAGGCATATTCATATTCAGAGTTAGGAATGATCTTAGAAGTTATCAAGTCCAATTCCTTTGTTTTTAAAATGAGAATGGAAGGCCCAGAGAGGTTAACTGATTTACCCAAGGTTACACAGCTATTAGCTGTCTGAGAAGACATTCAGAACAAGGAATTCCAGGATCAATGTCCAGTGTTCTCATCACTGTATCACAATGCCTCTCATAGCCTTAGAGTGAAAGATAATAAATTAATAATACTATTAATAAAAATAATAATAGCTAGCATTTCTATGGCATTTTAAGACTTGCAAAGTATTTTAGATATATTATCTCAGTTGATACTCACAACAAAGTGGGGGAAGTGGGGGCTATTATTATCCCCATTTTATAGAAAAGAAAACTGAGACTAAAAGCAGTTAAGTGACTTGCCCAGGATCACACAGCTAGTAAGTACATGAGGCAGGATGTAGTCTCAGCTCTTTCTGACTCCAAGTCCAACACTCTATCCACTGGGTCATCTAACTGTGACAGCAACAAAACCTGGAAGCCTAAACCAAGTTTTCTATCTGGGGCTTTGTTCCAGGGCCCTGGATTTAGAAGATACTGAAAAGATACTTAAAGTACTTCAGTCTAGTTAGCAAGAAAAAAATTAGGCCAAATAGAGAGCTACCATATGGCAGGTTGGGGTGAGTTTTTTCCATCTTGTCTAGCTGTATTGCACCATGCCCCCCTACTAAGAGCAAACAATGTACTTCCTTCTCCTAAATCTACCCAGCAAGAGATTAAACTCTGCACCATTCAACAGTTTGCAAAAATTCCTTGTTATTTCTGAAGACTACTGTCATTTTTGAGATAATTTTCACCCTTCTCTGACTCCTCTGTGGTGGACCAACCCTTTTTAGCTTCTTGGTTATAAAATTTCAAATTTATCAGGTTGCACTTAGGGGAAAAGAGGGGAGAGGATGAGATTTTCTGACTAAGCATTCTAACTCAATAGGTGCTTTCAGATCAAGAAACGATGAAGTTCTCAATCTTAGGAATATTATTAAGTTCTCAATCTTAGGAATATTATTAAATCGTTGACACTACAATGAACACGACATTACTTTTGGTCATCATATTTCCCCTTAATGATTTCCTGTTGAAAAGATGAACTGAATAGATGTCAGACAACAAGGTGTCTGGATCAATACGCCCCCAGTTTTGCTCAGCTTTCTGTGCTGTGCTTTGGAATCTCTTTTTGCACTCCCTTTAGCTGATCTGGTACTTTGAAAGCCATGGGGGATGAAGAATATGTAGCCCGTCCGAATCAGAACAGCAAGTTCCTACCTGGATATTTACTGGGCTTCTTGGCTTCCCACCAGAATTTTAATTGCTGCTGTTACATCCATAAGAAACATAGTCAAGAGAAACTTCAAACAGGAATTCTAAATCTCTCATTTCAAAACATATGTTAGATTCCATGAGTAAAGTCAGACTCTCCTCTGTATCAAGCTATACAAATATATTTATAGATTTAGAGTACACATTGTAAATGTGCCCAGGATCATTGCTGTTTTGCAGCAATCTTTCTATGTCTGAGTCCTCAGTTCAATTCCATGATCATCTATTGAATGCCCATACTATGTAACAACCAAAAAAAAGGTGTCACAAAAGGAGTTCTTATCGAACACCCACAGACTCTTCCCTCAAAGGGATCAGTGGAGAGAGCTCAGGGAGTACATGAACTTTAACAGGAAAATAAATGACATCTTTGTTTTCAATAATCTCTAAATAAAATTTACCATTTCCTTTGATTATGAATTTAAAAAAAAACATTCTGAGAAAGGTTCCATAACCAATCCAATAAACACTTATTAAGCTATCACTTTGTGTCAGGCACTGTGCTAAGTGCTTGGAATATAGTTAATAAAAAGACAGTCCCTGCCCCCAAGGAGCTTATGATCTAAAGGATAATATGACATACAAAAGAAGTCAGGAAAGGGGAGATGGGGACACCAGAGGTCATTTTGTTCCTTGAAGTTGAAACCAGGAAGGGCAATGAATGCAAAGTAGAGGGAGCTGACACTCCTGCTTCTGCCTTCTATAGAGAAAGGCATGGAAGGACTTTGGTACTCCACCCTCTAGCCCACCAAGCAAAGCGGAGAGAAAATTGAGGAAGGTTGGGTCAATAAATGGGTGAATAAATAGATAGGGAGATAAATAAATAGAAGATTTGTAAGCTTACAATTTGCAGAGCAAATGCTGACCTACATTCATAGAAGGAATTTCCCTTCCAATTATTCCCTATACCAATGAAAGCAGAATTGAATACTATGAATTCAGTTCTGCCTCTAATACTACCAGTGTGACCTTGGACAAATCACTTTATCTTTCTGAGGCTTAGTTTCCTCAGCTGTAAAAGTGAAGAGTTTGCATGATAGGGTTTCTCGGGCTCCTTTCAGACCTACAGCTATGATCCTATGAGGGTCAGGAAGAGTACTAGGTGATTGTAAGCTCTTTGAGGGCAGGCACCATCTTCTGTCTCTTTTTGTATCCCCAGCACTTAGCACAGTGCAAATGTTTATTGATTGTTTGATTGATAGAAAATTGAAAAAGAGGACATGACTTCTCCCTGGGGAGAAGAGGGATCAGGGAAGACTTCATGAAGAACCAGCATCTAGTTAAGCCCTGAAGAAAGAAGGCAGGGATTTTGACAGATACCCCTTAAAGAAGAAAGAGTCTTCAGCAATCTCAGGAAAGATTCTGTTCCAAGTATAGGTCTCCATTTATGAATAAAGGCATGGAGCCAGGAGGCAAGAGCACTAAGATGAGGGGTGGAGAGTAGCCTAATTTTACCAAAAGACAGACTACACCGAGGAGAGTTATATGAAATAAGACTGAGCAGATTGTAGACAGATCATGGAGAACCTTCATAGGAAGGGAGTTTAGCTTCCTTTGATAAGCAATGGGGAGCCACTGAAGATTTTTGAGTGGAGAAATGAGATGATCAAAAGTCACTCCATCAATAGCTCTTCACAGCCTGGCCTCTTCCTGCATTTCCAGTCCTTTTACACTTTACTCTCTTTCACATACTCAGTAATCCACACTGGCCTCCTTTCCATTCCTCAAGCATGGCACTGTCTCTTGTCTCTATGTATCAGTATTCCAGTTGTTCCCCAAACCTGGAATGTTCTACCCCCTCATCTCCTCTTCCTAAGCCTTGGTTCAAGACCTACCTTCTTCAGGAGATTTCAGTCCATCCCTCTGCCCTCCCCAGTTGCTACTGGTATCTTCCTCTCTCAATTACCTTGTATCTAATCTGTATATATTTTGTGTAGCCCAAAAGGTCATGTGTTGAATGTAAACTCCTTGAAGGCAGGGCCTACATTTGCCTTTCTTGTTAGCCCCAGTGCTTACTTACCACAGTGCCTGACACATAGTAGCCACTTAATGTATGCTTTTTGACTTTGTCAATGAACATCAACAGGGATTACAGCCTCCCTAGGGCTCTAGATAAATCTTAGAGTTGCCTTGAACTCACAAAAATTAAGTACTTTGTTCAGGAGAACAAGAAGGAGCTGGTGGTGAAGTGCATAGAGCACGGGGCATGGAGTCAGGGAGAGCTGAGTTCAAATCCAGCTTCAGATACTTAGTAGCTGTGAGACCCTGGGCAAATCACTTAAATCACTGTCTGCTTCAGTTTCCCTATCTGTAAAATGAGGGTCACCACAGCTCCTACCTCACAGAGTAGTTGTAAGGAAAAAAGGGGTAATATTTATAAAACTGCTTACTAGTGCCTAACACATAGCAGGTGTTTAATAAATGCTTATTGCCCTTCTCTCTACTTTTCATAGGAAGATAGCTAGTACTCTAAGCATCAGAGGCTGAAATCTGAACAGAGGTTCCCTGACTCTAACACTAGTCACTGTTTCATGATGTCCCCCTGACATAAGCATAATGATGAATGAAATCAACTAGGTTAGTAATATGGAAGATTAAACTGAAAAGAGGTTAGAATGATCTGAAGAGACAATAAGAGATGAAAGGAATCTTATATATCTCTGAATCCAATTGTCCCTTTTTTACAGATGAAGAAACTGAGGCCAAGAGATTGACTGACTTGTCCCATAGGTTATGTGTCTGAGTAGGGACTTGAACCCATATTTTCCTAACTCAAAGTCAAGCCCTGTATCCACTACACCACTCACTTTCCTCAACAAGCCACTAAGTTCCCTCCTTTCTTGTTCTAAATCCTGTGGTCCTCTTCCATTTATATCACCTGCTGTATCCAATACAAGATGTAGGGAAATTGCTGACAATGATGAAAACATTTAACATCTAAGAAGCCACTCCTGTGACTCAGTATTTTTCCTGGTGGCATAATCAGGAATCTTAGGCAATTAGTGAGAAGAGGAGAATGTATTCTTCTCCCATTGATCCACAATATGGTAGGTTACTAGCACCCTTTTAGATGAGATTAAGATGATAGACCTCAGAGGCCTTCTAATCTACCTTCCTCATCTTATGAATGAAGAAATTAAGTTCCAAGGAAGTTACATGGCTTGCCCAAGGTCACACAGGTGGTAAGAGCCAAAGGCAGAAGTTAAACTTATATCCAGAGTTGAAGTTTTTCCACTAGGTGCCTAATGTTTTCCTATCGGGAGACCTTCATCTCCCAAGGAAGCTGCCAGTCATATTAAAGGAAAAAAAATTGTCATCATTCTAAGAGGTCAATTATCAATTATCCCTTTGTCTTTCAGAGAGCCAAATTACTTAAATCAACCTTGTGGGTTAGTAATTTAATCATTAGAAGTATTATTAATCTATAGTATATGATTTTTAACCTTTTTTTATTACTACAGTATTTATTTGTCTTCCCTCTGTCAAACCCCGAGCCCATGGCTTTCCCAGAGCCAGCTGGTAAGATGGAGGGGGAGGTACAGACTGGAAGGGTTAGGGAGGAACATTCAGAAATGTTTGGGGATAGAAATGGCTCCATCACATGGTGAAGAGGATGAGGAAGGCCCCCATCAGGTAAAAGAGTCCCATGGCCTCAGACAGAGCAAAACCCAGGATGGCGTAGAAAAAAAGAGCTGTTGCTTCAAGGAAGGGTTTCTGGCATGAGCAATGATGAGACTTTCAAACACAGTCCCAATACCAGCTCCAGAGCCAGTCAACCCCATACTGGCAGCCCCAACCCCAAAGAACTTGACTGCTGTGTCAATGTCTCTTGAGATGGCACTAGTTTAGAATCTATATCTGGGGACAAGTGAGGTCAAGGGACCTGATGCTGCCAAAATGCTGAGATTCTCAACTTTATGAACCTCTGGCCATTTTAGCACCATGGCAGATAATAGCTGCGCCTCACAAGGGCAGAGGTAGAGATGAGCTTGGCACAGGCATACATTCTCAACGCATGAGGGGCAAGGTTGAAGAGCTGCCAGCAGAGCAGAGGAGACAGAGATGGGAAGTTTTTAACCTTTTGTCTTCTAAAAATTTATTGGCAGTGGGGAGAGCGTTAAAGCATTAGTATTTCAAGAACATCTAGAAATCCAACAAAACTAGAAGATCCAGAAGGTTCAGGGTCATTAATATGAATAGCTAAGTGAGCTATGGAAAGAAACTGATTTTGTAGCTAATTGAATAATAAAAAGTTGTTATTACTTCCCACTTTTGTTAAAACATCCCCTTTTCAGCCAGCATTTTGACCATGGTCAAGAGACTGTGATTTCTTGAGGTTTCTTTTTCTATTAAAGATAGACGATTTCTCCCTAGGGCACTAAAATCAACAGGCATCTCAACTAATGTGATTGCCCTGCTTTAGTGCAGGGGGGAAAGTAGACACCAAACCAATAGCAAAGCTCATTCATTTTATCTATTCTTCTAATTAGGGAAGCAAAAAAATTATGGGAAGCAACCTGACTTAATATTATAAATACTGGACTAAGGACTTTGATTTTTGACCTATTTCTGCCAATAATATGTGACTTTGGTGCAGTATCCTCATCTTTCCAGGCCTCAGTTTACAGTAATTACTAAAATTTATGTAGCATTTACTAAATATTGGTTTGTTTGATCCTTACAACAACCCAATGGGGGTTCTTATCCCCATTTTAAGGATGGATTAACTGAGGTTTGGAGAAGTTGAGTAACTTGCCTGGGGTCAAATGTCTAGTAATTATCCAAGATAAAATGCCTAACACAGTCTTGCTGACATGAAATCCCTACTCTATCAATGAGTCCATGGTCCTTCATCCATACAATAAAGACCTGGGATTAGGGGACCTATGAAGGCCCTTGGTTCTCTAACATCCTATACATTTCTTTACTTTTTAATAGAACTCTCAAGGTAATTACCTTAACACTCCACTCCCCTTTGTTAGTATAAAGCTTGCCTAAGTATAATTAATAATGCATCAAATAAAAAATATAGCTGGGATTCTACTTGGTTCTTTTTCTGTTCTAGAGATGAAACTAATCCATTGATCTTTTCAACAAAAAGGGAACCACTAAAGGAAATCTTTTCACATTATTTTCAGCTTTCCTTTCAATCCAAACACCCCATTCATGTGACCTTATGTAAGTCTATCAGAGCAAACCAATTATCTGAGGTTTCTTGCATGCTTACATTTTAGGATCAGATCAATGAAATGAACTGGTCACAGGGTAAGTTTATAAGGGGATCAAAGTTCTCAATAGATTTTCCAATGAAGACGGCTTCCAGGAGGGTAGACCAAAGTGTTGGATTGAATGCAATTCTATGAAAAAAAAATCAAATAGAACTACAGTCAGATTTAATAACAGTGCAGCTATTAAAGTTTGGTGAATGGGGTAAAAGTACATTGTCGGGTTACTTAAGGACTATTGGAAGAAGCGTTCCAATTTAAACATTCTTGTAGTTTTAAAGAAGATGAGAATTTGTAGCTTATAATTTGATTAGATAAAACCAGATTTTGTCCAATAGGATTTTTTAAATTATCAGCTTATTTATAAGATTATAAATTATCAGCTTATTTATAAGATTATCTTCTCCCTGCCACCCCCCGCCACACACACACACACACACACACACACACACACACACAATGCCCATGCTGTTCTAAAATTTTTAATTTTCTAGGTATGAAAACTATGGATGGAAGAAAAATTTCTCTCCTTCACATGAAGAATAAATTTTCCTGAAACTTTTGTTAGGATAGGAGAACTACATGTACACAATAGGTAGTAGAGGAGGATTATTATGGATTTAATATCTCAGGCAATGAAAATTCAGGAAGTTCTGGACAGAAAAGGACCAAGGGAAGCTGGGGCTGTGAATGATCGATGTTCAATAATTATTTGGAAATCCTACTTTTGCAAAATTTGAACCCTAATGTCACATTGTGATGATATACAGAACACTCAGTTGGAAAAATGGAAGGAAGCAAATGAACATTTATCAAGCACCTACTGTGTGCAAGCACTTTACAATATTATTTCGTTTCCTCCTCAGAACAACTCATTCAAGGTCCAGCATTCTATCCACTCTGTCACCTAGATGCCCTAGTTACAAAAGACACTAGAGAAAGTAAGAATGAAGAATTGTCTCACCTAAATAGAGATGCTAATGGCTAAGTGTGTATGCAGAGAAGAGAAAAGGTCATGATTATTTCATAATGGGTGGAAAGGAGAAAGGGGTACTTGATGTGCTTGGGGGTGAGAGAGAGGGAGTATTCCATGGTCCTTTCAAGGATGAAGGGTTGAGTTGAACTTGAGTCTATAGCTCCTTTATAAGACATGTCACTGAGTCATGAGTCAAGCAGGATCATATGCTTGAATAGGGAGCTAGGGATATAAGAAAAGACTGTAGGAGTCCTTCCTGTCTTGTCACCATTTAATTCCCCTTACAATTTGTATCTGGAAGATAAAGATGAGGACTGCTCTGGCCATATCTCTAATCTGAATGGAAATGCAAACCAAGTCCTGGCTCTGTTACTGTTACTGGGAGACCTTGGACAGATCATTAACCTCTCTGGACCCAATTGCTTTATTTCTAAAATGAGGGGGAAGGACTAAATGATTTTAGTTGCTTCCTGTTCTAAGGTTTTGATCTTTACCAGATCTAAATCTATGATTCTATTATACTTCCTCCTGGGATATTCAAGAACCATATTACATGATTTATTTTTTAATATGCTTAAATATTAAGATCATAGATTAAGAGATTGAAGAGACTTTAGAGGACATTGAGTTCAATTGCCTCATTTTACAGCTGAAAAAACTGAGACTTCAAGGGGTGAATTAGCTTATCTAAGGTCACACTGGAAGTAACTGTCTGAAGCAGGATTAAAATTTAGGTCTTCTTAACTTTAAGTCCAGCTCTCCATCAATATAACATGTTTCATCTCCAGGTTAAAGGGTAATTTCAACAATGTAATTATGACTAACATTTTCTTAAATAGAGACTAGAGTCTCAGCGGTTACACTTATGGTTTAATTTCTGCATCTTTAAAATGGGGTGTCGTACTTATAACCCTTACCTCAACAGAGCTATAGTGAGAAACAGTATACAATGTACAACATTAGCTATGATTGGGAGGACTCTGAAAATATTAAGCCAATGATAGAGAGAGGATGAATGGAAAATATAGTACAGATGTGATCTGAGCAAAACAATGGTTATATTGCCTCCTTATTCAGATTTGCATTAAATATTCCCATTCGGCTAAAACCAATTGCCATATTTTGTTATTGCTGGTCATTTCCATCATGTCTGATGCTTTGTGACCATATTTGGGTCTTTCTTGGCAGAGATATTGGAGTGATTTATCATTTCCTTCTCCAGTTCATTTTACAGAAGAAGAAACTTAGGCAAACAGGATTAAATGACTTGCCCTGGGTCACATAACTAGTGCCTAAGGCCAAATTTCAACTCAAGAAGGTGAAACTTCCAGACTCCAGGCCCACCACTTGTCCTACCATACTTTACATAATTACAACTTTGAATAGTACAGATTCAAATTTATGCAACCACTTCACAGGATTCATTATTTTACACTAATTGGAATTTAGTTATTAGTTCTTGAAATACCCTCAGACCTTGGTTTTAACTGACAAGAAGTCCATATTTTTAAAAAGAATAATCCATTCTTCTCTTAATAATATTTCTCTCTTAATGCAGCCTAAGGTGGCATGGTATAACAATATACAATAAATTCTTATTTCCCAAGACACAGATTAGTCTTTCCTTCCCCTAAGTGGTAGGTGATTTGATTATTCTTGCTGAGAAATTGAAAGAATTTGCATCCAGGTCCATTTCATCTCCCAAAATAGGGGTGAAGGGAATTAGGGAAAATAAGTGTTTCCTGAGAAGTAGTCTCCTCTTGAGCACAGGAAGCTCCAGGTTACTTTTCAACACCCCTGTAATTTAACAGCTGACCTGGTAATGGGAAATGATCTGAGCAAAGAGGGAAAGGAGACCCAAAGACTCTTCCAGGAAAGCTAAGAAGGCTTTTTTGCTTTGCCAAGTGGATTTGCAGCTGCCAGTCCTCTCAGCCCAGCAGTAAGCCTAAGACTGATTCAGCTGTTGTCTATTTTTAAACACAGTCAGGAATCTTCTGATGATCTAGATGGGATTTTCCAATGTGTAACCAACAACTTTCTTTCAAACTCATGGCTCACCCCACACCTAAGATGTACCTTTATCAGCATTATTACCAGGCCATTTATATCTTAAATAATATTTTCTCTCTCTCTGTCTCTCTTTTCTTCTTCCTTTCTCTCTCTCTCCTCTCTTTCCTTCTGTCTCTCTCTGAATTAATAAATGAGTCAATTAATAATAATTTTTGGTTTCAAGTTATGATTTCCATGTTGTAGAAAACTCTTGCAATTCCTTCCACCAATGCAGATCAATAATTGGTCCATAACTTATAGGCATAAAGAAAGTCCCAGGGTGATTTATCCATGGTCAAACACCATGTAAAAGTAATAAGTTGAACCCAGGCCTTCCTGGCTCTCAAGGCTGACCCCCTAACCACAACACCATATTTCTTCTCCAAAGTAACAAAGGTACAAAACTCCTGGAAGTAATGCCTCATTGTCCTAGCACTTACTTATTTACAAGCTCCTTGAGGGCACAGTCTGTAAATGATTTCATCTCTGTATACTCATGACTAGCACATCACCCAGGTCAATAATTCAATAACTCTGTGAGCTCTTAAATGTGAGAAGTCACTCTACTGGTATAGATTGCAACCCATCCATCCATGCCAAGTCATCTTGTGTGAAGTTTATTGATGATTTATCCAATAGGATGGGAGAACTTCATCTAGGTCTTGACATCCTGGAGATATACAGGCAGTATACAGGCTAACCATCTCTCATCCCTCACTCATACCACATAATCAGCCCACATCATTTTTCTGCCAATCTTGAGTATAGGTCATCATTATAGTAAGTGTGAAATGAATGTTTATTGCATTTGAATTCAACACAACACATATGTTTGTATATTTTTCTGGAGGGCATAAATTTACATGGATTACCTATGCATGCTATATGCTTGTGAGTCATGGAACACTGGTCTCCAAAGAATTAAACATAAATTTCATTCAGAGAGCAGAGTCTCATGACATATGTAAGCAGGCTGTAACACTTTACAAATAAGGAACTAAGAAGATCTAACGTGTGTCATCGGAGAAACAGAAAGGGAGGAACTAGATCTTGTGATATTTTTTGTATAAGCCACTCCTAGATGAGAACGCTCCTTTTACCACTGCAGTTTGGCATCTTCTCAACAGCATGAAGCCCTAGACAGCTACATAATGTACTGAGATATTAAGCAAATGACCTATCACAGAACCAGTATATGTAAGAGATGGGATTTGAACCCAGGTCTTCTTGGCTCAGACACCAGCTCTCTATCCACCATAATACACTGTCTCTTTCATCATCAGATTTGTGGAAGGGACACCAACCAGCAAGCTATGCAATAGTCCAGATGTTAAGTGACAAGAGCCTGCACCAGGGTGATAATAGTGTTGGAAGAAAGAAGGGAAAGTATATGGGAGTTGTTAATAAGGTAAAATCAACTGGCCTTGGTCACAAGGGACTGGGGAAGTGAGGGTGAGAAGGACACCTATGGGAAATGGAAGACGTACTGCTGGGGGAAATGAGGCATAGATGACCTATTTACTCCACTAGAATCTTTGTGATATCAAGATAAAGTAAAGAAGGACCATTGGATGGGGGAGGATTTGTGGGAGAATATGTACATATGTACATGACATATGTACAAAGAGATGTATGTACAAAATGGGTAGGAATGGGTGGGTTATGATGAGGAAATAACCACATAAATGATGTCAGATATGTGTTTATGCCATTAAATTTTGAGTACAAGTTTACAATGCTAATTTCTAAGCTCATTATTTTCTAATTATCGTGAATAGATTGTTCCCAAGGGATTTTCTTTCCTATCCATAATATTTATGGATATAGACTAGAAGAAATAATGAAGCCAAAATTTGACTGATAGTTTAGCTAGATACAGGCTGCTAACAGTCAATTGACTGGTTTCTGTGTAGAAAATTTTCCTCAATGTCATGAAACATTGATTTGGAACGAACCTTTTTGAACCAGCATTTTATTGAAAAAAGTCAGCCTCCAAATAAGAAAATTGGTATCCAAAGTCATATACAATGAATTATTCTCTTTCAAAATATGAACTTCTTGTCAGTTAAGATCAAAGTCCAAGAGTATTTCAAGAACTAATAGTAATTCCAAAATAGAAGAGAATGAGACGTTTCACATTGTATGAGAACTATTGTCTTACAAATAAGATTATTGATCAAATGCACAAGTTTGCCAAGTACCTATCAGACTCTGGGAGAAATATAAATTCATCTTTATGTTTAAAGCCCTTCATGACCAGGATCCAGTTTTTCCTTATGGACACGCTTTGTAATTCTCCCTTCCTGCATTGTGCATTCCAGGAAACTGACAGGGGTATTCTTTGTTCCATGAACAATGCCTCCTTGCCCTCCTATAAGGGTCTCATCCCCAGACCCTCCCCTTCCTGGAATACATTTGGGTCTCACTTCTGCTTCTTGACCCTCCGTAGCTTCCTTCAAGGCTCACCTCTTTTAGGAATTATTTCTTGATACTACCAGTGATCACCCTTCTCTCGTCTCAAATTTATCTTTTATGTCCTATACTAGTAAGTCAACCAACATTAATTAAAAGCACCTACTACATGAGAAAATCTGATAGTGGAGATAAGGAGGAAGAGGATTCTGGGCATAGAGAACAGCCAATGAAAGTACCCAGAATTTGGAAATGGAATGTCTTTTTTGAGAAACAGGAAGCCGTTGTCACAGGATACAGAATATGGGATGGAGTGTAAACTGTAAGAAGGCCAGAAAAGTTGAGGGAGGAGAGAAAAATAGAGGTTACAAAAGGCTATGGATGCCAAAGGATTTTATTTTTCATCCTAGAGGTGATAAGGAGCCACTGGAGTTTATTGAGTAGGGAGTAAGAAAAGAGAGAAGCTTAATCTACTCAGACTTAAGCGTGAAAAAGATCACTTTGGCATCTGAGCAGAGGATGTATTAGAGTGGGAGATATTTGTGGGAGGGAGACCAACCAGCAAGCTATGCAATAGCCCAGATGTGAAGTGACAAGAGCCTGCACCAGGGTGATGATAGTGTTGGACGAAAGAAGGGAAAGTATATGGGAGTTGTTAATAAGGTAAAATCAACTGGCCTTGGTCACAGACTGGATACAGGAAAAGTGAAAGTGACAATGAAGAATCTATGATAACACCTATGGGAGCCTGGGTGATTAGAAGAATTGTAGTACTCTCAGCAGTAATTGGGAAGTTCAAAAGGGGAAAGCGTGTGGGGAAAAGATCATAGGATCATTTCTAGATATGTTGAGTTTAAGAGTTTACAAGATATCAAGTTCAATGGGAACATGCATGACTGGAGGTCAGTCAAGAGGTTACAGCTGGATAAGTAAATTTGAGAATCCTCAACGTAGAGATGATAAATGAATTTATGAGAGGTGATGAGATCACCAACTGAAATAATATTGAGGGAGAAGAAGGACCGCAGTTACAAAGCAAAACCTGGATAAAGATCCAGCAAAGAAAGATTTGAAAGAGCAATCAGATATGAGGAGAACAAGGAAAGAATAACGTTATGAAAACCTAGAGAAAAGGGAGCTTCTTCCATTTATATAGAACCTCTATGTGCCAGGCACATAGTAGGTGCTTAATAAACACTTCACAAACTCATTAGATCCTCACAACATCCCTGGGATGTAGGTCCTATTATTATCTCCTTTTAAAGATAAGGAAACTGAGGCAGAGTTAGTAAGTATCTGAGGCCATATTTGAACTCAGGTCTTTTTAATTCCAGGCCCAGTGCTCTATCCACCGGGCTGTGAGTTGAAAAGAATGTTGATAAGAGCATGATCAGCGATGTCAAAGGCTTAGGAGATCAAGGAAAAAGATGAGAAAAGGCCAATTAAGAGATTATCGGTAATTTTGAGGAAGGCTGTTGCAGTGGAATGGTGAGGACAGAAGCTAAATGACTCTTGATGCTGTTAAACTCCTCCTACCACTCGCTAAGATTTTTGGAGCTTTAAAGTTTACAGAACTCTGTCCATTATTTCATTTGGTCCTCACAACAACCATGGGAGGAAGGTTGCTTCATTCCATTCTATCCCTCTCAGTAGAATATAAGCTCATTGAGGGCAAGGATTTGCTTTTTGTTATGCTTTTGTCTTTGTATCTGCAAAACCTCAGTCTTATGCCAACCATGTGATCCTGGGCAAGTCATTTAATCTCTGAGTGCTTTGTAGAGCCCAGTGGTATCAAATTCAAATAATAAGGGGCCACTAAACCATACAGAGGGATCTTTTCAGGAAGCATATTAACTTAGAAAACTACATTAGCCTCTATGTTCTATTATGTTGCATTGTATTTTTATTAAATATTTCCCAATTACATTTTAATCAGTCCGACTGCACCCAGGAAGGAGTGTGTTTGATATCTCTCTTCTCTAAACAACTTTCTAAGCTTTTTATTTGCAGAGAAGGTGACAGCCTGACATCGTAAAAGGAGTTTACTCATCTAGGAGTTGTCTAAAGAAGGCAATCACGGATCTAGTCCCTATTAGACAGCTAGATGCAGATCCTACCCTGGAGTCAGGAAGACCTGAGTTCAAATGTGACTTCAAATACTTACTAGCTGTGTGACACTGGGCTAGTCACTTAAGTTTTGCCTTCCTCAGTTTCCTCAATGATAACATGGAGATAATAAGAGCAACTATCTTACAAGGATGTTTATCAAGTTTATCTCTTAGCATAGTGCCTGGCACATAGTAGGTACTTAATAAATGCTTTTTTTTTTCCTTTCTGTCCTTATCTCCAGAGCCTAGCTCAATGTCTTGTATGGAGTAGGCATTTAGTACAAATGTGTCTGATTGAATTGAACAGTGTATGTAGAGTTTCAATGTATCAGACACTGTCAGGATATTCATTTTACCTCTATTTTCATTTTCTAAAATGCAAGGTTTCCACCTTAGCAAGAGTAATGAGGCTATCAGTTTTTATGTGAACCATATGCTAAGAATGCTCTGTATTTAACCAGAACCCAACCCATAGGGGAGGTGTTGGAGGTCATTCATAAAAATGCAATAACAGAAACATTAAAAACAGAAAGGCTTGTTCAAGTTTTTCTCTCTGTTCACTGGTTCAAGAAATAGCTCTTCATATGTTCCTCAATACTGATGTCTCTCCCCAAGATGAAATAGTTCTTTCTCTAGCTTTATTGGAAACTGTTGGAGGGAGAAGGAGAGAGCAAATGGCAGCTTTGGACAAGGCTTTGGTGAAAGATCACGGACTGCAAGTAGCCAGCTTGACCTACTCCCAAATGAAGGCTCTGGGGAGAAGATCAGCATCCCTCCCTATGAGAGACATCTTGGAATTAGTTAATAGATACTAGCTATATGACCCTGGGTAAGTCACTTCACCTGTTTGCCTCAGTTTACTCATCTGTCAAAGGGGATAGTAACAGCAATTACCTTCCAGGATTGTTGTAAGTTTCGGATAAAGATCTTAGCACAGTTAGCTATTATTATATAGAAAACTTTGAAACGATGATCCCTGACCTTTGTTTTTTACTATGTGTTTCTTTTCTCAGAGCTCTGGCCTTAGAGTTCTGATGATTTTAACAACAGCTGCCTTAGCTATAAAGTCAACAGAGTTTAGCATCTGGGCAGTTTCCCAGGTGACTCCAACCCTAGCCACTATTGTCCCCAGTTCTTGTTGATGACATCCCACTATTGTTAGACTGTCTCAGCACCTGTTTCAAAGGATTGTTGTGCGGGAAAGGACTTGGAAAGGACATCCTAAAAGTACTATTGGTAGTTGTTACTGTTATTTTTGTCCATAATGTTACCTTTGTTGTTGTTTTAAAACGGGTCAGCCCAAGTGAGATTAATAGCGCTGCTACATCCGAACTGTTCCTGCTTTTCACTGAATTAGAAATCTGTCCCTGCTCTCAGGCATCCAGAGCATTGTTCTGGGATAATAATTGATCAATCAACAAGGAATTATCAAATATCTTCTATGTGTCACACACTGTGCTAGACTCTGAAATACAAACTCAAGTTACTTGCATCAGAATGAAAGTGACAACATATACATAACTGAAATATATTCAGAATATATATATATATATATATATATATATATATATATATATATATATATATATATATATATAAAATGAATACCAACTAAAATGGAAGGGAAGGCATTTGAAGCAATGGAATTGGGAAAGGCTGAAGGGGATGCTCGTGTTGAGTTCTTTTTGCTAATTATTAAACATTGATTAAATACCTCCCATGTGTCAGGCACTATCAAGCAGGGCAAGCAAATGATCAAGAAACATTTATTAAGCTCCTACTCTATACCAGAAGCTGTGCTAAGTGCTGGGGATACATAAGAGGCAAAAGACAGTTCCTGACCTCAGGAAACTCATAGTCTAAAGAGGGAGACAGCAAGTAAATAAATACAAACACAAAGGAATTTTGGGAAAAAGAGAATATAGTTAAATTTAAATGAAATATAGAAAGAGAATGTAATTAAAAGAAGGAAACCTCTAGAATCAAGAGCAGTTGGGGAAAAAATACTGGGATTTTCGTTGGGACTTGAAGAAAACCATGCAAGCTAATATGCAGATTTGAGAAGGGAGAGCATTCCAGGCATGGTGGACTGCCAGAGCTGAGAAATGGATGGGCTCCCTTATTCAAGAAAGAGCAGAGCAGCTACTGTCACTGGATTGAAGAATAGGAGGTGGAGAGTGAGTTGGAAGAAGGAAAGATAGAAGAGGGGCTACGTTATGAAGGGTTTTGAAAGCCAAATGCAGTGGAAGATTTTGTATTTGATCCTGGAGGCAATAGGGAACCACTGGAGCTTATTGAGGGGGCAAAGGGAAGAGACAGGGTTGGACCGGTGTTTTAGGAAAATCACTTTGACAGCTGAATGGAAGATGTATCAGAATAGGGAGAGACTTCAGGCAGGAAGACCCACAAGTCACCTATTTCAATAGTCCAAAAATGACACATAACTCAGAAAAATAATAAAATACTAAATAAAAAATTTAAATTTAAAAAAATCCAAAAATGAGATGAAAAGGGTAGTAGCAGCATCAGAGAAGAGAAGGGGATGCATTAGAGAGATGTTATGAAGCCTAATTCCCAACACTAATTCCAATAGACCTTGACAATAGATTGTATGAGAGGTAATGGGAGAGGGGTAAGGAGGGAGAGGAAATACTGAAGATTGGAGAACAGTAACTAGATTGAGAGCCTGGGAGACTGGGAGGATAGTGTTGCTCTCGACAGTTATTGGGAAGACCAGAGTCAGGGTAGGAGCAAAGACAATGAGTCAGTATCAAGTTCATCAATAATCACCCCTTTGCTACATCCATCTCTTTGATGTATCAGCAGGTTCTGCTAAGGATACCATCTATTGATCGAACAAAATAACCACTCATTGGCACAATGGTACAATACTTCAAAGGGGAAACTTCAAGAAGCTTTATCACTGTAGATTTAGAGCAGGTAGGAGACTTGGCATCTAGTCATAGAAGCATAGGCATGAAATGATAAACGTAGAAATGGAAGGGATCCCTAAGCCATCTAGTGACTTGCCTAGCACATAGTAGGCACTTAAATGTTTCTTAATTGATAGCTCAAGATCATCATGGAATCATCAGAGATAGAATTTGAACTTAGACCCTTAGACTGCAAAGTGAATTATCCCTAGCATAATAAATTTAGAGCTAAAAGGGAATTCAAAGTTCAACTGGCCTTACTCCTTCATTGTATAAATGAGGCCCAAGTAGGTTAAGTGATTTGCATGATGTCCTGAAGGTAATATCAGAGGTAGGATTCGACCTGAGGTCTTCTGACTCAAGAACCATTTCTTTATCCACAGCTAGGTGGTACCATAGAGCATAAAGTACTGGACCTGGATTGAGGAAGACCTGAGTTCAAATTCAACCTCAGACACTTACTAGCTATGTGACTCTAGGCAAGTCACTTAACCTCTGTCTGCCTCAGTTTCCTCATCTGCAAAATGGGGATAATGATAGCCCCTATCTCTATTTTTGTTGGGAGGATCAAATAAGATATTTGTAGAGTGCTTTATAAACCATAAAGTGCTATGTAATGCTAGCTGTTTTTGTTGCTGCTGCTGTTGCTGATGCCTTACAGATATTCCTAATACTAGACAACACAGTAGATAGAGCAATGGACTTAAGAAGCAGAAAGACTTATCTTCATGAGTTCAAATCTAGCTTCATGAAACACTAGTTGTGTGATCCGGGGCAAGTCACTTAGCTCTGTTTGCCTCAGTTTCCTCATCTGTAAAATAAGCTGGAGAAGGAAATGGCAAACCACCCTAGTATCTTTGTCAAGAAAACCCCAAAATGGGGACAAGGCAAGTCAGAAACAACTGGACAACAACAGCAAGGCTGGGGAAATATTGAAACAGCTGCTAAACCTACAGGTGTCTGCCATGGCTCCAGTGGCAAGGCATTTAAGTCAAGGTAAGCCAAAGATCAGAATTCCAGAACTTCTTATATTTTGGTGCATTTGCCATTTCAGGATAGGAGAGGGGAGGTATTACATGTATTTAATTACAAAGCTGATCTGATGATATTTTCAGAATTATTATTTTGTTTGAAGCATTAGATAAATATTAGCTATTATAATTATTATTAAATTTACTATCAGTATTTCAAACAAGGTATGTTGCTTATCGTCCTTCCTTGAATTGACAAAGATCTGGGTTCAAATTGTGCTCTTGATTCATATTAGTTAAGTAACTATAGATAAGTTATTTAACCTCCCTTTGCCCTCAGTCAACTCTTAAGATTTTAAAAACACCAGTTTCTGGCCTGGGAATATGTTGATTGTTGAGCATTTGTCACATCTAGCTTCAGTTATGAGACCATGACATTTTCCTGTCATGTTGCAGGCATGTACCTCTCCACCTGCACCTATTCACCCACCTAGCTCCTCCTTTTAATCTGGGAAAGGTCCAATCAGATCAAGACTTCCATTGCTTCCCAAGAATGTAGGTCAACAATCAATTGCCCTAAGACTCCAAACACCATCCCTGTAACTTCCCCCCTCCTTAATCATCCCTCCTTTATGTGTACATATATATAAAATCTCCCCTTATCCTTAGGGACAAAAACTGTTTCTCTTTTATATTTTTATTCTAAGTGCTTAGCATAATGCTCAGTATTTCATAAGTGCTATGTTTTTTCATTCATTTATGAGAGGCCCATCTGTATTATAAAGGGAGTTTCTATACTGGAAATTCCTTATGAAACCATAGGTCTGGAGCTACCTCCTCCAGGCTCCAAAATAATATGTATTTCAGTTGTGTTCTTGGGAATGAATGGAAATATTCAAACAAAGTACATAGGTATCATGTATATATGTACATCATAAGATATATATGTATATATACACATATATGTTTACATACAAAGATCCATGTTAGCCAGTCCAATTAGAATGATTTTTCTGATATCTTCCAATAGAATGTAAGCGCCAAGAGGCAAAGCCAAATTTATTCTTTGTATTTGTATTCCAAATAGGCGGCAACTAGGTGGTGCAGTGGATGGTGCCCTGGGTTGGAAATCTTGGAAGACTCATCTTCCTGAATTCACATCTAGTCTTAGATACTTACTATCTGGGTAACCTGAGCAAGTCACTTAACCTTGTTTGCCTCAGTGTCCTCATCTGTTAAATGAACTGGAGAAGAAAATGGAGACAAACCATTCTAGTATGTTTTCCAAAAAAAATAACTAAATAGAATCAGTTACAACTGAAACAACTCAATCACAAGTTTGTATCCCAAGCACCCATCACAGAGCCTGGAACATAAGTGACACTAAATAAATGCTAATTGATTGACTGATCATTTACTCCCTATGGATTACCACCCAATAAACCACACTTACAGAGGCATTCATCAATGGGAGCATTTACATGAGTGCCCATTTAGGTACAATTTTTTTGTGTAAATTACCCTAATAATAGGAAGGGTGATATATTGCCTCAGCCAACATATATTTAATTAGATCTCAAAAGAAAACATTAGAGTATTTGATTCTAAAGTAAGGAAAGTGACTTTTGAAAATAGTCCATATTTAAGGCTAAATTCTGGGAAATTGATGGAAAAGAGAGGTCATTGAAACCCTTCCAAAACACCAAGCTAGCATGTGCAGTCTAAGTCTATACTAGCCTCCGTCACTTGATTTCATGGACTTTATATCACTATATAATCTTCACTTCAATAAAAAATAGATCAAGAACATGCCAGAGCAACCACAAGAACACATGATCTACAGGCAAGGTCCATCAGAGGCACCAGGAGACCCTGGTGGCAGAAACACAATCACCCATGTGTGCTATGAACTTTTGTACTTTTCGCAACGCGCTGAAGGTGAGAGGCACTTTCTCCTCCAGCAAAAAGCAGATATGTCTAAGTCCTTCTCAAGCTCATTTCCCTTTCCCACTAATGCCTTAATAGAAATCTGTGTGTAAAAATGAGAGCTTTGGAAAGAAGAGTGGTAGGCTATGGTTTATGGGGTGAGCTGTTGCTTTTCATGTTGAGGCTAAAAAATGCAACAAACTAGTGAATGCCTCTATTTTTATGGGATATCTGTTGGCAACTAGATGATTCGCTGGCTTAACATTGCAAACCCAATACTCAGGAGACCAGGGTTAAAATCTAACTTATGTGAAAAGCATCTCAGGGCTTCTCATCTCCTGCTCAGAGTGTTCGTCTATGGCATCAGTCACCTGCCATAGTCATGCCTTTTCACAGAATCTTGTGGGAGTTGACATTTTGCAGGTCAGTCAAAAAAGATTGACGAAGGGCTAAGGGGGATGTGTTTAGTACTCCCCATTAAAGGGCCAAGTTGGGCTACCAGTCTCATTGTGATTCATACTCAAATTACCCTGCAAAACGTTTTGCAAAATTAAAGAGGGGATATACGATAGTTCACATTTTCCAGGAACAATAAGAAGTGTTGCAAATTGATATCACACGTCAACTCAGTCGCTAAGGTCTTTTGGAAACTTGATGGGGAGACAAACACAGGAAACCATAGTAACCTGAAAGGCTAAGATTTTACCAACCTATGGAAACACATTTCTTTAAAGTAATACAAATTTGTTTCCTGTCTGCACTCAGAAAAATTCCCAGGAAGCATGGACATCTTTTCCTAAACTTTACAGGCACGTTCATGGCAGAGAGTAGGTGCTTATACTGGCTACTACTCCAATGCTCTGAATTTGGAATGAATCATTGCAGTAAAAGTAAATAAAAAGTTTAAGATCCTAGGTCTAGGAAGGACTGGAAGGAACCTTGGAGGCCATGTAGTCCAACTCCTTCATTTTCCAGATGAGGAAATTAAGGCCTGGGGAGAGGAAGTGACTTTCCCAAGGTGATAAATGTAGTACATATCACAGAATCAAAGACATAGGACTGGAAGGGAATTTAGATGCTGTTGAATTCAACTCTTTTGTTTTACAGATGAGGAAACTGAGGCATAGAGAGGATAAATGACTTACCCCTGGGTTCATATAACCAGTAAGAATCTGAAGTGGGATTTGAAGTCAGATCTTCCTGATTCCACTAATTCATGTTATTTTCAATTAGAAAAATGCAAACTGAAACAATTTTGAGGAAGAGCTGACCCCTTGCTCTCTGACTCCAGGGCCAGTGCTTTCTCCATTTCAAAATGCTGAAGTTTCAAACCAAGTGACAGCTGTTAGTTAAAGAAAAATGTAGCAACAAGAGAAGTTCACTTTGAAAGTTAGCATCAGTGACTGGAGAAGAGAAGAGGGAGGGAGTGGAGTGATAGTTGTCAATCAGTAATAAAGGAGATTGCCAAAGTAGTACTTTAATTAAGTCAATGGAATTGTGATTCAGGAGACCACTCAGCACTGGAGTACTGGACTGCCCAGAACAGAAGGAGTCTCATGGAAGGTCTCATGGAAGTCTCATGAAGCTGTTTCATTGCAAAATAGCCTATAAAGTTCATAGAGAAGCCCGGGGAGGCTCTGAGAGTGGTGACATCTGGTAAGAACAGCAGCCTCCAGGCGCAGCAACAGGGAGTTTCCAGAGAAACCACAAGATGGTTCCAACTGGTCCAAATCTGCTCCAAACACTGGTGTCAGGGTCAGATAGCCCTTCTGATGGATGCATTCAACAATGTCTATAATTTGAAGGAAAAGGACTATTTTTCTACTTAATACCACAGAGAAGGATTTAGAGCCATGGATTGAAGTTGCAGGGGCAAATTTCAGTTCAGTGTAGAAAAAAACTAAAATAGTAGGCATTGTCCAAAAATGGGATTTGTTGCCCAGTGTGGAAACAGGTTCCCCTTCACTGAATGTCTTCAGCTATAGGCTCAATGACCAATTCTGCAACACAATACATCCCCAATCAACAAGGATTTACTAAATGCCTCCTCTATTCAAGACACTGTGCGAGCTCTAAGGATGAAAATACAGAAGGAAAAACTATCTAAACCCTCAAGTAGTTTGCATTCCACTGGAGATATGCAACACACAAACATACAATCATGTACATGACATTTTAAGGAGGGAAAGAACTGGAACCACTCAGGCTATCAAGGAAAACTTCCCATAAGAGATAAGGCACAAATGGGTTGAGTTTTGGAGGAAGGAGATGATAGAATGTAGGGGTGAGAATAGAGAGCATTCCAGGCAAAGGGAATATATCTCCTATGAAAAGACAGAAATGGGAGATAGAAAGCTGAGTTTGTATAATATCAAATAAAACAGTTTGGCTGGAAGACAAAGGGCACCCAGTATGCAGAGGAAAGTGAACTGATTTTAGAGAGGACCAAAGTTCAGATGCTCTTATTGCTTACTATATGTGTGACCTTGAAAAAGTCACTTTAAAAAACACACACGCAAGTATTTATTAAGTGCTTACTATATATCAGAAACAATGTCAAGCGATTTTCGTTTTTTTAATAAAAATTTATTTCTTTAACTTTTTAACATTCATTTTCACAAAATTTTGAGTTCCAAATTTTCTCCCCTTTTCTCCCCTCCCCCCACCCCAATACACCAAGCAATTTAATTTTCCCTATCACCAATCTGGCCTCTCTTCTATTATCCCTCCCTTCTCTTGTCCCCTTCTTCTCTTTTGCCCTGTAGGGGCAGATGACTTTCTATTCCTCATTAACTGTATGTCTTATTTCCTAGTAGCAACAACAATACTAAACAGTTGTTCCTAAAGCTTTCAGTTCCAAATTCTCCCCATCCCTCCCTCCCCACCCATTCCCTTTGGGAAGGCAGGCAATTCAATATAGGCCATATCTGTGTAGTTTTGCAAATGACTTCGATAATAGTCATGTTGTGTAAGACTAACTGTATTTCCCTCCATCCTATCCTGCCCCCCATTGTTTCTATTCTGTCTTTTGATCCTGTCCCTCCCCAAGAGTGTTGACTTCAAATTGCTCCCTCCCCTCCCATTGCCCTCCCTTCCATCATCCCCCCCTTGCTTATCTCCCTCTCTCCCACTTTCCTGTATTGTAAGATAGGTTTTCATACCAAAATGACTGTGCATTTTATTCCTTCCTTTAGTCGAATGTGATGAGAGTAAACTTCTTGTTTTTTTTCTCAACTATCCTCTTTTTCGCTTCACTAAAAAGTCTCCTGCTTGCCTCTTGAATGAGATATAATTTACCCTATTCCACTTCACCCTCTTTCCTCCCACTACATTTCTCTCTCACCATTTACCTTAATTTCTTTTAAGATATGGTCCCATCCTATTCAATTCACTCTCTGCTCTCTGTCTCTGTGTGTGCGTGCATGTGTGTATGTGTGTGCATGTGCACGCGTGTACATGAGTGTGTGTGTGTGTGTGTGAGATCCCACCAACTACCCAGATACTGAAATGTTTTAAGAGTTACAAATATTGTCTTTCCATGTAGGAATGTAAACAGTTCACCTTTGGTAAGTCCCTTATGACTTCTCTTTGCTGTTTACTTTTTCATGGTTCTCATTCTTGTGTTTGAAAGTCAAATTTTCTTTTCAGCTCTTGTCTTTTCATCAAGAATGCTTGAAAGTCCTCAATTTCATTGAAAGACCATATTTTCCCCTGAAGTATTACACTCAGTTTTGCTGGGTAGGTGATTCTTGGTTTGAGTCCTAGTTCCTTTGACTTTTGGAATATCCTATTCCATGCCCTTCAATCCTTTAATGTAGAAGCTGCTAGATCTTGAGTTATCCTGATTGTATTTCCACAATACTGGAATTGTTTCTTTCTAGCTGCTTGCAAGATTTTCTCCTTGAGCTGGGAGTTCTGGAATTTGGCCACAGTGGTCCTAGGAGTTTCTCTTTTTGGATCTCTTTCAGGAGGTGATCGATGGATTCTTTCAATACTTATTTTGCCCTCTGGTTCTAGAATATCAGGGCAGTTTTCCTTGATAATTTCATGGAAGATGATGTCCAGGCTCTTTTTTTGATCATGACTTTCAGGTAGTCCCATAATTTTTAAGTTGTCTCTCCTGGATCTATTTTCCAGGTCAGTTGTTTTTCCAATGAGATATTTCACATCCTCTTCCATTTTTTCATTCTTTTGGTTTTGTTTTGTGATTTCTTGGTTTCTCAGAAAGTCATTAGCCTTCATCTGTTCCATTCTAATTTTGAGAGAACTATTCTCTTCAGTGAGCTTTTGAACCTCTTTTTCCATTTGGCTAATTCTGCTTTTGAAAGCATTCTTCTCCTCATTGGCTTTTTGAACCTCTTTTGCCAATTGAGTGAGCCTATTTTTCAAGGTATTATTTTCTTCAGCATTTTTTTGGGTCTCCTTTACCAAGGTATTGACCCGTTTTTCATGCTTTTCTTGCATCTCTCTCATTTCTCTTCCCAGTTTTTCCTCCACCTGTCTAACTTGATTTTCAAAATCCTTTTTGAGCTCTTCCAAGGCCTGAGCCCACTGGACATCCCCCTGGGGTGTCTGGGATACAGAGGTCCCAACCCCCACGTCTTTCCCTGATGGTAAGAATATTTCCTCGTCATCAGAATTGAAAGGTGGGAACATTTGCACCCACTCAAAGAAGCTCTCTATCGTTTTATTTTTCTTCCCTTTTCTGGGCATTTTCCCAGCCAGTTACTTGACTTCTGAGATTCCTGTCCCCCCCTGCCATCTAGTGCGTGGGGTCTGAGATTCAAATGGGCTTTCCATGGCAGGCGCGGCTGCTATTCAACATGAGCTTAAGTTCTGGTGCTTGGGTGGGGGCAGGGCCGCCTCCCAGGCTCAGTTCCTTCAGGGGCTTTATGCAGAGACCTTCAGTAATGGAGCAGGTGAGGGCAGGGCCATCTCCAGGCTCAGCTCCCTCAGGGGGTTTATGCAGAGACCTTCAGTAATGACCCTGAACTTCTGCCCGCCTGCTCGGGGAGTTCTGGGCCACCGCCTCTGCCGCTGCCCTCCCCACTGTCTCTGCCGCTGCCGCTGCCTCTGCCACTGCTGCTCCCTCTGCTGCTGCCTCCCAAGGGGGACCGAGTCACGGAGACACTCTGCTCCCCTCTCGGCCAGCCCAGATGTCTCTGTCACTGACCTGTAGCGTCTGTGGGCAGAGGGACCTTCCCGGCCGCCAGAGATTCCATCCCTGAAGCCTGCTTGGATCTGCCCCTCTTGGACACATGGCCAGGGCAGCACAGGGGTGGACTCCACTTTCTGGAGTGTGATGGACCCTGGGGATGGCTCTCCGGGGCTCTCTGGAACAGAAATCTTTTCCACTGTGTTTCTGCGTGCCTTGCCGTGATCCAGAATTTGTGGGGAGTTCTACTTGCAGGAAATATATGGGCTGTGGGTTTGGGCCTAGCATACATGAGTCTTTCTACTATGCCATCTTGGCTCCACCCCCAATGTCAAGTGATTTTCAAATAGATCTCATTTAGTCCTCACAACAACCACTGGAGGTTGTGCTCTTATCATTTATAGTTGCAGAAAGTGAGGCAGACAAAAAAGGTCCCTCAGCTAGTAAGTGTCTAAGATTGGATTTCTATCCACTGCTCCACAAGGTACCTTTGAATCCTCATATAAGAGGATTAGATTAAATGACCTCACATCCTAGAGCTTTTTCATCCTAGAGCGTCTCCATGTCCTCAATTAAAGTGCTATTATTGTTCCAGTTGTGTGGAAGACAAGATGGCCTCTGAGATTCCTTCTAAATCTGAATTTGGTGATTTATTTTGAGTCTGAAAATAAAAGTGTTCATTGATTACACCCAAATAAAGATAATTGCCATTATAAGACCTTCTAAGTAGAGTTTGCGAACAATTGCTATTCCTTCTATACTTCAGAATTCTAGTATATGAGACAACATGCCCTTCAATTAGATTGCATGTTAGAGTCATTTCTTCCCAGACAGTTCCAGTGATTCATTTCACTTTGTCAACGTGTTCTACTATCCATCCACCTTCAATGGTAAATATTTTCTCTTTGTTATGTGAATATATTTGTTGTTAATGAAGGTAGGACAATTGACACAAACAGACAGAAAATCCCTGTGTTTCAAGTCAGACAATAGAAAACAATCAGGGTCTTCCATCAGATGGGGCAGCACTAAGGAGCAAAGTGTTCTGCTTGTACAAGACCTTCAGAAACACTTTGTAAGGAGAGAACATTTATCCAAAAAGAATCCTCTGAGAGCTAGATAAGCCCTTTTTTATCTAGGTAAGTAAGGGGGATTACATCATCCTCATTTTCTAGATGGAGAAAACAAGCCTGTAAGGATAAGATACAGACAGTAAATTAGTCACGAAGGCTAAGGGTAAAAGATTTCTTAGCACAGTTAATATATCTCAATTTGATTGTATGAGGTCATATTGCATAAAACTCAATATAAGAAGTAGGCATTATTGTGGTTGGGAAGAAAGGGAAAAATGAGTTGCTGATTCCGTAGAAACCCAGAGAGGATGGTGAAGTGGCAATTCAGAAAATTGGGGGAGTGACAATTCAAAAAGTATGGTATGGCAACTCGAGTGTCTACTACATAGTGTAATTGTTAATAGAGTATGATCTGCAGGAGTTTTATATACCAATGTCATACTTAATTTGTAATTATGCCCTATTGTTGTATTGATAATTCATTGATTTTTTAATCATTTGACTCAATAAAACAAAATGAAATTTTGAAGACTTTCCTCAAACATATATACTACATGCACACTAAAATATGACTCTGGAGTTAATGTTTTTCAGTGGTTAATGGTATATTGGCATCATCTATGAAATGAAGAGGTTGGACTTCTGCAAGATCATAGGTTCATGGAATTATAGATCTAAAGCTGGAATGAATATTAGAGATCATCTAGGGCAACTTTCTCATTTTATGGATGAGGAAACTGAGGACCTAGGGAAGTTAAAATAGCACTTGTCAAATGTTCAACAGTCAGTATCAGAGGCAGGATTTGAAACCAAGTTCTCTGATTGTTTTCATTATAAAATAGGAAACAAATGTTCATGAATGTTGTTGACCATTATCATAGAGGATGCTCTGGGTAAACTCAAAATAAAACAATCTATGTTGATGGTTAAGTTTTCCAAATACTGTCATTCATGCATTTTACTAACTACATGGAGCTCTGCCATACTACTGCCCAGTGACATCCACAGCAACATGAAGGCAAAGCAAAGTGGATGAAAGAAACATATTGCTCGGACTAGAATGTGCATGCAAATAGACAGGCAGTCCACCGAAGTATTCTATATAGGAACATAGAGATAATGGAGAGAGATAAAGATAGATACAGAGATGAAAAGAGAGGTAGAAAGAGAGAGAAATAAAAATGGATAAGGAATATGAGAAGGATATAGATATCCAGTTATATTTTTATCTGCATATACATGTTTATATGTGCAAATATGTACATACATGTACATACAATAAGCATTATATAAATCTGTGTATATATAGGTGCCTATTAAGTACAAGCAACCAATCCTGTGAAGTGGTTGCATATATTTAAGTTCATTCTATTTGAAGTTATAATAATATGGAAAAAATGACTGAGGGCTCTGGGTAAATCCCTTGTGGGACAATAGTGAGAATATATAAACAAAAAGGGCACAAGAAAGAAAAGCATTGAATGGTTTTCCACTACACCAAAGGAGGCAGCCATCAAAATATCAAAATATAAGTATTTTCCTCAGAGCCTCACACAACTCGACATAGTAGGCACTTCATAAATGTTTTCTTAATAACCTCAGCTATATTAGATCATATTCAATCAGATTTTTAAAGCTCCAAACATAATAGCTAACACTGATATAGCTCTAACTACATGGCAGACACCATGTTAAGCACTTTGCGATTATTATCTTTACAACAAACCAGAGATGTTGGTACTATTTTTATGTTCTTTTTCCAGCTGAGGAAACTGAAGCAGACAGAGGTGAAGTGATTTGCCCAGAGTCACACAACTAGTAAGTTTCTGAAGTCAGATTTGAATTCAGGTCACTTTGACCCTGGGGAGGTCACTTTGACCCTGACAGCTAGAAGGCACAGTGGATAGAGTGCCAGCCCTGGAGCCAGGAAGACCTGAGTTCAAATTCAGCCTCACTTACTGTGTGACCCTGAACAAGTCACTTCACTCTGTCTCAGTTTCCTCATCTGTAAAATGAGCTGGAGAAGGAAATAGCAAACCATTCCAGTCTCTTTGCCAAGAAAACTCCAAATGGGATCATGGAGAGTTGGACGCAACTGAAAGGAATCAGCAACAAGTTGCCCAATGCTCCATGCATTGCCCCACCTCAACAAACATAATATCAAATGTAGTCAAAGGTAGAATCTCTGACTATATCCTTGGAGGAATGAAACACACACACACACACACACACACACACACACACAGAAGAATGTTCTCCCCAGTCAAAATATCTCCACCCCTCCCGCCTTGATACCTAGGATTCTTCTACTGGTAGTAATTCATATTTTAGAGATAGAAGGAATTTCTGAGATTATCTAGTTTTACAGATTAAGAAACTGAGGCCTGGAGAGATGAAATGACTTTCCTAAGGCCACACAGGTAGTAAAGTTGGAATTCAAACCAGAGTCCTCTCCCTCCAAATCCAGTACTTTTTCTACTGTTCACACAATCTCTTAAATAATGCCATGAAGTTAATCATTGCCTTAAGGCCTTTAAAAATACTAACAAACACTACAGGGAAGAATGAATCAACAAGCATTTATTAGGTTCCTTCTATGTGCCAGTGCACCCAGCAGTGCACACATAAGACAAAATCAAAACACTAATAGCACATGAAGTGATATACTCCTTTGTTCAGCTGAGTTTTTCAGAAATGGACTTAGGGACTATTGGGTATGGAGGTGGGTGAGAGTAGGAAGGAGCTGAGCCAGTGAGGAAGTAAAGGATTAAGGGCTGCAGCCAAGCTAGAGTTTATGTCCTTGACCATCTATTCAGGTCTAGTCTACCATCACCTGTACCCATCTGAAAGCTTGTGCTCTGCAGTTAGCAAACATGGGGAATGGCTTTGTTCATTCATTCAATTCATTCCTTTGCCTTGATCCTGAATAACTCTGTATGACTCCTTCCACTACGCATTTCTAGAATGGACTCCCAGGGAACCTAGTTGGGGGTTTCCAGCATAGGGCCCACCATGTGTCTCCTCAGCTGCTTAAACTTTGGGTAAACATCGTATAGAGTTGTCCCCACAGGGATGGAAGGAGTTGAACAACATTGAATAGAGCTCTTTCCAGAGGGAAGCATCCAAGGGGATTCAGTCATCCCAGGAAGTATAATCTCACATCTGCCACACTATCTCAGTGCAGAACAATTTTGCAATTACAAAATTTCAAACCAGCAAACTTGCCCTCTACTGTGAACTCTGACAGAACAACTCCACAAAGCTCATTTCAGAACTCAAAGACTTTCAGCATGTCCCTATAAAATTAGACCAGAATGAAAAAAGAAGGGAAAGAACAGCAAAGAAGGAGACATAAATATTAAAAGGCATAAAGCCCGAATGTGGAAGCATCTCTGAGGCGTGGGCATTTTATGTCCACCTCATTTACAATGTTAGACTAGGTCTAACTGACTTTATGAAAGCATCTCCATATAATTCAGCATCCGATAAAACACTTCACCATCTGGCCTCCTCCTGGATGTCACCTACCTCAGTTTTCCCAAACTGATACAATAGAGAGCTCATTTGTTTCATAACCTCATCCCCTTTGTCACCTGCCATTGACTGATATCTTATTAATGTAGCTCAAGAGTCAACTTTAGAGATTTTGAAGAGATGTAAATGATCTAGCTGGCATGACTACAAAAATATGATAATTGCAGGCAATGAACAAGGGGGTTGTAATTTTGCCCATTAATGGGACAAATATGCAGAGTGTTCTGTCTGTGATGGCTTAATGGCATCAGTTTTATATGTGGCATTTCTAGCATTTCTCATTTCATGTTGCATCCATCATAGTCTGCAATTAGCCAATTGACCCAAACTGAACTTGGAGGTTTTAAAACTAACTAAGTTTGTGCTGAGCTGCAAGCTTTTGGTCCTCTCTAGATTTTCTGATGGCAGGATTTACCCTTAAATACGACTCAATAAATGAGGCAGGAAGCACATTTTCATCAGGCGTCATTTCTATATTAAAGGCAAACTTCCTCAGAAACAAAGCTGAAATCTGGGGGGATAATTGCTAGCATTTCTAGAGTAAGGTTGGCAAAATGCTTTACATGTATTATCTCCTTTGGTCCTGGGAGTTAGGAGCTATTATTGGCTTCATTTTACAGATGAGGAAACTGAGTCTGGAAGAGGTTAAATCAGTTTCCTTATCTGAAGTGCGGATAATAATAACATTCACCTGCCAGAGTTGTTGAGATCAAATGACCTAATAGTTCACTGTAAAAAGTGCTATGTAAAATGTTATATATACAGTTCTATATAAAATGGTATTATTATTAAGTGACTTACCTAAACTATCATTACATGATTTATCTATAGTCACATATGAGCTCAAGACTTCCTGATTCCAAGTTTAGCATTCTATCTACCATGCCACCCCGCTGACTCTAGATGAATTATTTCTCCCTATTTGGTCTTGATTTTGCAAAGCAGAATGGCCAGTTTTGAGCTTTCAGTAAAATATGTCCTTCTCCCTTTGGCTACAGGATGTAGCCTGGTATATTCCACAAATACTGACTATACGTCTAAATAAAAGATCTATCCAGCAGTGATTCCTATGCGATAAATGGCATCAATGACTTCATAAAAATGGTAAAGAGCCAGCATTTTTCTATTTGGCATCATCCATATTTCAGGTGTGCTGTTTTTATTGGCATCTTTTCATCTCATCACTTCTGGAAGGCAGTCTCTTCTCATAGACCCCATTTATCTCTCTATGTGAAGTTATTTGGACAAGCACTTTATTTTACTGGACTTTCTAAATATTCACTCCAGGTGGCGATTTAGATGCATTGGGGATGGATACTGTCACTGGGCAACAAAAGCTCCCTCCAGGTACCATCATTTACCCTTTTTTCCCCTGTCCTCTGCAGTTACTTTGGCTTCTCCCACACCAAGGACCACATCTAAGTTCCTTCCAATACCACAGGGCAATGCGGCTGTATTGGTAGGGATAGCATACTACACATGTATGTGTGTATGTTCACGCATACTATTTGTAAGGAGTTGTCCATAGATGTAGTAGTTGAGGCAAATGCCAAAAAAAACCAAACCCAAGAGGGTCAGGAGTATCTTGATATATTTATTGGTGCTAACAATCTAGTCACTATTTCAATTATCCAAAAAGGGAAAGTATATAGAGAGTTCTTTTTAAACCTTTTAAAAATTGCTCTATAAAAGTGAGCTCTTATGATTGAGGAGAATTAGGCTCAATCAGAGGTGTCAAAGATAATGACACACAATGCATATCTTACTTCCTAATGCACATAGGAAGTTTCTGAAGCCAGATTCAAATTCAGGTTCCCCCTGACTCTGGGGAAGACAGCTAAAAGGGACAGTGGATAGAGCAACAGCCCTAGAATCAGGAGAATCTGAGTTCAAATTCAGCCTCAGACACTTATCAGTTGTGTGACCCTGGACAAGTCACTTAACTCTGTTTGCCTCAGTTTCTCATCTGTAAAATGAGCTGGAAAAGGAAATGGCCAACCATTCCAGTATCTTTGCCAAGAAGACTTCCTATTGTTGACCTGAAGATCTGGAAGTGAATACCTACTCATGAAAAGAACTATTGACGAACCTGGTCAAATTGCTGGAAAGAGACCAATATGAAGGGACCTAAGACTTTGCTATACAAGGTTCAGCTAAAAAAGCCATGGATGTTTACTAAGAAAGCAAGACAGATTTTAGTAGTTGTCTTCAAATACTTGAAGGACTGCTACCTGAAAAAAAGGATGAAACTTCTTCTGGGCAGTACCAGACAGAAGAACTGATTCTAATAGGTTGAAACCATATATTTCCTAGGGAGAAAAATTTTGACTCAGGCTAATGAAGAGATATGACAGGTAGGTATTGCCACATATTTCATGCTTATCCTGAAATCAGGAAGTTCTGAGTTCAAATCAACTTTCAGACCCTTACTAGTTGTGGAACCCTGGGTAAGTCATTGCTCAGTTTTTTCATCTGTTTAAAAAAACATTAAGATAATAACAGCACCTCTCCTCAGGATTGTTTTGAGGATAAAATAAGATAATATTTATAAAGTGCTTTGCAAACCTTAAATCACTATGTAAATTCTAACTATTACTATAATAATAATAATTATTATTATTAAAAAAGAATCATCCAAAAAAAGAAAGAAGTGGGCTGCTTCGTGAGATAGTGAACTTCCTTTCACTGTAGGTATGCAAGCAGAGACTGGATAACCTTTCAGACATCTCTTAGAGCTAATCTTTTCATAGACTAGATGTTTAGACAAGTTGTACCAGTCAACTTCTAGATCTCCTTCCAACACTACAGTTTGATGACTAAATATTAAAGAATTAAGTTGAGTAGTTTCCATTCTGAATAGATGCAGATTTGTCTTATGGTGAACATAAATGATCTTATGATTATACATATCTTTATGTTTGGATTTTGACCTGGGGGGAGGCAAGATGATACCTGATATGATCTGTCATGTTTTTACATTTGACTTTTAAATAGATTTTAAGCAGATGAAATGGAGTCTGTTATTTTCTCAGAATCTGGTTCTAATTCACTGTACACCTTCCTTTGTGGCATGCTGAGGCTCTGTTGATTTCAAAGGGAAGTCTGCATGCTGATGAGAATTTAGACCACATTGCACGGTGTAGAACTGAACTCCTCATCCATCTTACCCAACAGGGGGAGGTTTCATTCAGCACAGTTGAGAAAAGAAAATACTAACAAATATTATAGAAACCAAGGGAACAGCAGGTAAAGAAATTAGTCATGCCTTCTCTAGAGTATAACATTTTATGCTTCCAAAATACTGCCAAAAATACTGAGTGATTTAACGCAAGCTGAAATTCCAGCTTATTCTTAAATATGTATTTCTGAGATTTCCATTTTTTTAAATGTCCCTGTATTTTCTTGACCCCATATGCTTGATTCCAGCTTCCTTATGCATTTGCAAGGGGTAACATTTTTAGAATACCATGCTCACATAAGTCCTACTGATGTTAATAAGGACCACACGGCAATCTCCCACCACTACCACCATTGCCTACCAACCCTTTCTTTGAAAAGGAACATGGTAATTATAAGTCATATTTTCATCTACTCCTGCTGCACTATGTAGGAAACTTCTCTCTATAATTCAATTTGATTTGCCCTTATTGATTGCTATTCATAAAATAGTCTGACTGAAACACTGTGGACCTTGGGAAAAGGGATCTTGACTAAATGTCAAGCAAAAGATTAATCGAATCTGAATGTCTGTGTGTGAAAAGAAATGAAAAAGAAAGGAAAGAAAGTATGGAGGAAAGTAGGAAGGAAGGAAGAAAAAAGAGAGAGAAAAGAAGAAAGGAAAGGAGGGAGGGAGGAAGGAAGGAAGGAAGGAAGGAAGGAAGGAAGGAAGGAAGGAAGGAAGGAAGGAAGGAAGGAAGGAAGGAAGGAAGAAAATGGTGTCAGTAAAATTCAAATGGGAACAAATATTAAAATGACAGATAAATTTAAAACAAAACCTACTCATTCCTCAATTATTCTGAGTCCATACAATTTATGATTACAAAGGGTGAGTTTGCACAAAATTAAAACAACTAGTCAATTCTATCCCTTCATGCTAGTTATAGACTAACAGAATGTTAGAGGTGGAAGGGACATTAGAATTAATTGATTTTAACCTCCTCTCTTTACAGATAAGTAAGTAAGCAATACTCAGGAGTCCAGTGATTTGCCCAGGATCATAAATCAAGAAAGTGTCAGATTCAATTCAATTCATTTTACTAGTAGCTCATTTCATATTTATTTTGTGCAAAGAACTGTACTAAGCATTGTGGATACAAAGATAAAATGAAATCATCCTGGCTTTCAAGGAACTTACAATCCAGTCAAAGCTTCATACTCTCAGTCCAATTCCTTCTTTTCTTTACCATGCTCTCTTCTCATTGAATTTTCAAATAACAATACTAACAGTTGGCATTAAAAACCCTCTTTAAACTTCTCAAAGCATTTTCCATGCTTTGATATTTCTGTGGATCTATGATCTCAACAATATGAGCATTTCTTCTAATGATAGAGATCACAAACCAACCATTCCCACAGACTCTGAGCAACTGTCCTCCATATCCTCCCATCAAACCACAATAGAGAGTTTACCCAACAAGCTTCTGCTTGGCCTGGGATACTGTCAGTGACACCTTGTTTAAAATATTCTGAACAGATCCATACAGGCTTACAAGATTTTACTGTAAGTTTGGAGGAATTATAAAACTTCACAATTGTATAAGTAAGAACTCCAACATACACGGGGGCCTGTTATCACAGGTTCTTGGATCTACATTCCTAAAAGGAAAAGCAACTTTTCAAGGGTTAACAATCACTTTAATTAAGCACATGTGTCATTCCTTTAACCAAGCACATGTATCATTCACCTAATTCAGGGGAGTCAGCAACCTGAACTTCAAAGAAAATACCAAGAAATCAAAAAGTCAACAGACAGGGCTTCCTCTGCCTGAATTCAACAGACAATTAGATCCCAATTGTCTGACCACAGTTACCGGAGAGGGAAGCACAACATCTGGGTTCTGAAAGCCAGAGGGCTCCTTAACGGCTTCCCAGAGTCCTTAGTAGGCCAAAAAAACACTTTCAATCAGCAAGCCCCAAAGTAATCAACAGACATGGCTTTCTCTGCCTGACCATAATTCAACAGACAGGTACAGCTGTCTGAAAATCATTACCAGGGAGGGAAACAAGACGTCTGGGTTGTCAAAGCTGGGGGCTCCTTAAGGGTTTCCCAGAGTCCTCATCTGGCACTCAAACCTTGCAAAAACTAAGCCCCAAATTAAAACCTCAACTCAGAGTATTTACATCTTTTTTAGAGTCAGAGGGTATCACAACCTTTTGACCCAGTGCATCAATAAAAAAAAGAAAGGTACTTGGGAACCTCTTACAAAACAACTTCGCTAATCAAGCTTCCCACAGTGGACAGGCCCATCAATGGGTGGGAAAGATCTTTAATCACATTAAAATAATTAAGATGCAAATACATACACTGTTTCTAGATAAAGAAACCCTTGTTTCTATACTTTACTCCTTGTAAAGATTCTTGATTGACAAAGGCAAGATTCAATCAGAGGTACTTGATTATACTAAAGCAAAAACTGCAAAAGATTCTATTTTGATTACCATCACAACAGTATAGCCTTTGTTAATCCTCTCTCCCCAAACTGGTAATGCACTTTTTCACCTTGAAATTACTTAAAGCATCTTTGCATTTATCTTTGACCAGACAATATTTATTTATCTGTGAACACTCTGAATCATCCCAAAGTCCCCACTCATCAAGGTTAGGTACTTTATTTTTTTGGTCATTTATTTTGTTTGTTTGAGCTTTCTTTGTCTTTGTGCTCCCAATCAGGAAGACTGAGGATCAAGTCCCATTTCTGATGCATTTTGACCATGTGACCCTGGGCAAGTCTGAGTTCTTGGCACAGTCTCTGTCACATATTAAGCACAATATAAATGTTAACTATTATCATTAATATTACTATTATTATTCAAAGAGGATAAATTATCAAGCAGTGTTGATTTGAATGAGAGAGGGTGTTATCTTACAAAGAATTCCTTACACTGATGAAATCACAGATCTGAAAAAAATCCCCAATGCCTAGCATAGGCTAGAGTATGGGACTAGATCTGGGATCTGATTGATATAAGGAGCTCCCTGAAGAGGCAGCTCTCTCTGCCAATGAAGGTCAACTCAGTATCTACATCCTTCAGTCTTCAAGAGCTACCTAGATTACTGAGAAGACAAATGATTTGGCCATAGTCACACCACCAACACTTTTCAGAAGCAGGACTAGAACACAGGCATTCCTGGCTTAGTAGCCACCCCTTTATCCACTATACCATGCTGACTGCCATACAGATAGACCTTGAAGAATTATTTGTTGAATTTAGCTACACTGATCAATATGCAGCATTTAGACAGAAATAGGGAATCAGTAAAGTTGTACCCTAATATGATAAATAGTCCTAGAGGTTTGTGTCTTTGTCCTTCATTACCAAAGAAGACCATGCCATCAGAGAAACAATGACATGACTTGCACCTGACTTTGTGTTTTGAGTAAGGGAAGGTTGTGCAGGTCACTTCTCCTCCAGAGCCATCTGAATCCAGTGACCAGATATTCATCAGGATGACTGGAGATGACCCAGGATGAGGCAATTGGGATTAAGTGTCTTGCCCCAGGTCACACAGCTAGTGAGCGTCAAGTGTCTGAGGAGAGATTTGAACTCAGGTCCTCCTGACTCCTGCAGTGGTGCTCTATCTGCTGCACCACCTTGCTGCCCTGGAAAATATAATCAGATTAGACAAACATACATAGAGGAGAGCCACAGTAGAAAGAATACAATAGACAGGGTGTTGAGGCAATAGCAGCAGAAAAAGGGGAATATAACAAAAGCATGGTGGGGGAGGGGATTTTGAATGTTATTAATAACAAAACCAAAAAGCAACTGAAAGAATATACACAATTACCAATGTAAATAAATACTTTTTCCATCTACATAAAAATTCTGCGAGAATTATGTACTCAGATATTGAGAGCCTCTTATGAAATGTAATTAGTAAGAAAAAGTCCGATCTTTGTGAGAGGTCTTCCATAGTAAATCACCTCTTGACTATCACATTTACTTGATGTCTCCCCCATTAGAATGGGAAATCCTTGAGGGCAAAGACTGTTTTGATTATTTTTAACAGCACCAGGCATATAAGAACTGCTTGATGAATTCTTGTTGACTGACTGACCAACACACATGAAGGAGTTGTGATCTGCCCCACTGGAGATACCATCATTGATGAGATATGGAAGGTTGAAAATACTATATACATAAATCAACTTTTTTAAAATGTCCATTAATTTCCATCATCTGGATTGATTGTATTAGCAGTGCCATATCATCACCAAATTGTAGGACCCTCTGTTTTGTTTGGTTGTTGTGAGTATTAAATGTTTGTAAAGTGCTTAGCACAGTACCTGACACACATAGTAGGTGCTTAATAAATGCTTGTTTCCTTCCTTCCAAGAAGGGCTGAAGTGTGGCAACCTAGGTTGAGAACGGACATTGAAAAGTCATTAAAACTAATCCAAACAATGACCCAAAAGAGTATCAATTAGGAGAAAAAGTCTGGCTCATTACTGGGTGTCATGAGGCCCTCAAGAAAGGTTGTTGGAGTTTTCCTATCTCCTTCCTTTTTGTTCATTGATCTTGCTGCTAAAGCTATCTCAAGCCCATGAGCGATTGGCTGTGCTTTCACAAGCTTCCAGAAAAGGGAGAGAGGAATGAGGCCCAACTGAACCATGCTAACAAGGAAAACAGAAAGCCCAGATCACAAGATTTTAATCAGCCAAAGTACCCCAGCCTGAACACGTTCAACCAACATCCCCATGAGGAAACACACTTACCACTCCCCTAGGTCCCTTTCAGTGCAAATTACCCGCTGCACTTATAATGCCAGATGGAAACGAGAAAACGTGTTGCAATGTAATCAGGCATCAAAGTTAAAATGAATTTCATAAACAGCATTAAGCCTCGCTTACATTTTCAAACCTCTCTTGGCACATTGCTTTGGTCTTCTGCATTCATTTCGCCAGCAGACGTCCACTTAAAAAGTCCTCTTTTAAATGTAACATTTGCAGAGAATGCACTTATGTAAATAAACCTTGGGAAAACGAGGCTGTTATGATTAAAGCATAAATGTGGGCAGATGCCATGGAATATACTGTTCTTTTAACACACACTCACACACACACACACACACACACACACATACTCATGCTTGTGCGCGTGCACATACACACTAAAAATGGGAATACATTAAAAGTCAACATTTTTATACTTACATTCAACATTGTGAATGCCCAGATTTCCAACTTGGGGGTGGGGGACACTCCTATACATCGATGAGAAATATCTCTCATTTTCTACCCAGGGTGGAGATCATAAGGAGTGTACATTCTTTCATGCCATAGCTTTAGGCAGTCTTTGTACCAGTATTTTTTTTTTTGTTAAAATGCCAGAGTTGTCAATGGCTGCCCATTTTTACTATGCTGTATAATTCCACAGACGTTGACATGTGTCACCTGTGAGGCAGCTACATTTTGCCAGCTTTCTGCGCTCGACGGGGAGGAATCGATCGTCGGCTTTCATTAGGTGGGAGAAGTAGACCATTGGCATACAAAATTATTAAAAAATAAATAAGAGAGCTTTCTGCCTGGAAACTAGATGACTGTTGTTCTGCAGTCATTTAAATTATTGAATGGAGAAAATAAAAGCCATTTCTATTCTTCTCTTTTTGCCCAGATGAACCATCTGAAATGCAAGTTGATTTTTTTTTAGTCTTTTATCCCCTCGCCTTGTTAGGATTTATCCTTGAATGTTCTGCTCAGTGCACTCTGCATGGAATGCTGTCATGTACATATCCAACAATCTTCTTTTTCTCTTTAATAGAAAACTTTTAAAGAAAATAAAGCCCACAGTATTTGCCAAACTATTAAACATAACATGCAATGGTGAGCTGTACATGGAGTAGGGAACTTCACAGAAAGTGGAAACTGTCATTTCTGTGAAGTTTTTCTCATTCCTAAGAGGTCTTTGAAAAGACTTTGTGAGTGGGTCTGCTAGGGAGAAATCCAACCAAATGAGAAGTGGAAAATTTTCATTTGCTTCCCAAAACCCCGAGAAGTGGAAGGACTATTGGAATTTTGACCAATAAGAGAATTGATTTAGGTTGGGTTTTGGGTTTTCTTTGGGGGGGGGGAAGGTTTTGTGGGAGGGAAGTGGTTGTTTGCTTTTGTGAATAGGGGTATAGTGGATGTGGCCTTCGATCTAGAGCCAGAAGACCTGGGTTTGATTCCTGGTTCTTCTTTCCCTCTAGCTGGCTGGCTTTGGTTCTCCTATCGAAGCTTTATTTTCCTCACTTGTAAAGTGAGGGGGCCTTTTCCAACACTAAATTTAGGATCTATAAACCAAAACGTGTGGAAATACAAATACTATCTATGTTTGTTAACACGTTTATCAATTAATCCTCTCTCTATTCACATAGCAAGGCATAAGATCATAGAGTTAGAGGTGGCAGGAATCTGAGAGGTCATCTAGACCAACCCTTATTATTTTGTGGTTTTTATTCAGTCATGCCTGACTCTTTGTGACCACACAAACCACAGCACACCTGGTGCTTCTAACATCCACTATCTCTCAAAGTCTGTCCAGGTGCATGTTCATTGTGTCCATGATGCTATCTATCCATCTCTTCCTCTACCGACTCTTTTTCCTTCTGCCTTTGACCTTTCCCAACATCATGATCTTTTTCAACAAGTCCCATCTCATCATTTTACAGAGAAGGAAAGGGGTGGAAAGTTATCCTCATTTTATACAAACACTTATCAAAATTACTTCAGTTAATAACTCACTTGAAAAGTTTCACTTTCATGAAAACTAACCCCATGTATCTGCAGTCCACTGAGAACCAGGGTCAGCACTGGGCACAAAAAAAAAATCATATGGTTAGTCAGAAGGGAACCTAACGGTCATTGAGACCAATCTCCTCAATTTACATAGGAGGAAACTGAGGCACAGAAATGGCCCCAGCATTATACAGCTCACAAGCATCCAAAATATCCTCTTTTCATTCCCTCTCCCCATTCTCCAGTATCTGCCTATTTTCTGTATTCACAGCTGCTGCTCATCCATTACTAAGCACATCCCTGAGAAAAGTAAGTTTGCTTGGAATCAGGATTGAGGAAAGAGCTGGGTTAGGCATTGAATTGGAAGAGGAAAAGGGCATCTTATCATCAGAATATTAATTTATCCCAGAATACACACGCACACACACACACACACACACACACACACACATATGTTAAAGGCCCACTATAAGAAAGAAGTCCATATTTGGAGCTAGAGAGATATTCTTCAAACACATAGGGAGGCATGATTTGACTAGCACCATTACTGAATCCATTATATTCTGAGTTGTAGGGTCTTTTTAACTGTCTTTTTAGAAATGGGGACTTAAGTTACTGTGTATTTTTAGTCCTATTTTACATATTTGGAAACTGTGAACTAGAAAAAAAAATAACCAGTCCTGAAAAGAAAGCACTCACAAGGTAGACTAACCCAACCAGCACCCTGTATGCAGTAGACACCCAGTGAATGTCAAATAGCTGAATGAGTGAATGATACACAAAGTCTTCTGATAACACAGTTCACAGCTGACAGATTTTACATCCCATGTCACAACAAATATGGATGTGAATCAATTTTAAAAGTGAGAAGTTTGGTGTTAAGCATATTCAGCAAGATGGATAGAGGAAGTCTTTTGCTTTAAAGCAACTTATGGGTTATACTTAAATTTCCCCTGTAATGTTGAGCCCTATACAGTTACAAGCAAAATGGAAGATCCATCATCTGCTAAGGTGAGTTCACTTGTTGACCTCAGCAACTGATGGAAAGAGCCACTCAATGTCACATCAGAATGGGAAGTGTTTGTTAAAAAAAGGAGAAGAGGGATGGCAATGTGCATTTGAATGGAACGCTGTGTTTTTCACCACAGAGTGCTAAGTCTAGGGTCAGGCTGGGTTCAGTTCTCACCTCTGACAAGTACTAGTCCAGTACTTCTAATACCAATCACTAAACTTCTCAATCCTCTCCCCACCCAAGCAGCTCCCAAAGACTATAAATTGTAGAGAAGATTCATTAATAGAAAACATAGACTCATGTTTATACATGTGCTGTGTTTTAAGGATATCTCTGCAATATATGCATATATATTTGTAAATTATACATGTTTTACTGTACAGATAATTATACCTGTTATAAAACTTTGTAAAATGCAAATATCAAAAGGAAGAGGTAAAAAGATGACTTTATTTATTTGTCCCTAAAGTCAGTAAGGAACCTCTATTGTTTATTGAGTAGGGAGTGACAAGGATGAGCACTTGCTCAGCTTTGTGAAAAAGAGATGGATACCACAGGGTTTAAGAAAAGGTAACTCATTAGAAAACTAATGTAATAGCCCAGAATAAAATGGATGAGGGTCTAAAATGGTATATGAATGAAAGGAAGGGAACAAAGGAAAGACACATTGTGGAGGTCTGATCAACATGACTTAACAACTGATTGAATGTGTGTGGTAAGGGGAAGTGAGAAGTTGAAGATGATACCAAGAGGTTAAGAACTTGGAAAACAGGAAGGAGGGTTTCAAGGAGAAGAAAAATGGAATAAGATCTGTGGTACACATAATAACTGACCTATGCCTGCTCATCTTATGGAATTCCCATTGTATGATCAAAATTGAAGGCAGAAGGAAGTACTCACCAATCACCATTCAGCCATACAGCCCACACTAGAATGGTGCCCCTAGTCTATCCACAAGCTGATCTAGGAGGCAGGGTATTGAGTATGCTGGAAGCAAGGCATATTTTACCTAAGCAGCTGCTAGTGTAGATGGTAATTAAGTCATAACAGCTCTGAGGTATCCACACTCAGAGGAGAAGGGAAGAGGTTGGGAGTTTTTATGGTCTAGGGAAATCAATAGTAAAAGGTGCAGAGTATGGAAATGTTGTATGATAATGGGTGATGGAGCGATGCAATTGTGTTGGAGACAATCCTGGCAAAAAGAACAGGCAATTATTTAGATAGATTGGAAAATGAGAAATTACCACAAATTAAGTGTTAGTAGCACTCAGTAGGAGAAAGGATGATGTGAACCCTGTCACTCTCATCCTATTTGGAGTAATCCAGACCGTTTTTATAAGCAAAGGACCAAGAACACTGGGTTTGGAATCCCACCTCAGCCTTCCTTGGCCTCAGTTTCCTCATCTGTAAAATGAGATTTTGGAGTAGATAATAATGTCTGAGACCCCATCTGGCTCTAAATCTGTGATCTTTATAAGTCCATGTTCCATGCCAATAGTGGGCCATCAAATGAGTATGGCAGACATTAAAGAAACCACATAAAAAAATGACATTTAATTATGTGAAATATAAATCTGCTTTAGAATAAATCAAGGATTGATGGTACCAGGTACCCAGTCATATTTCCTAGGAATAGCTAGGTAATTGGAGGGTCTCTGTTCTTCAATCTTCAACTATCCTCTGTCCAACTCCTGTGACTTATCTCTAAACCTTCTTCTGTTCAATTTACAAGGAGACCTTGTTAATTGAACTTTCACTTCTATCCCTCTCTTTTCTTCTCTTTTCCAGGTATATTTGTTCTCTTATCCTGAGATGTACTTCTTGCACATGTATAAGTGACAAAAATTTACTAAAATTCCTTCTAACCCTGATTAAGAGCAATGCAAATATCATTCTCTAAATCTTGTTCAAATTCTACACTTTAACTAGGAAGAAGTGACTAGGGTTTTTTTTTTCCTTAGAGCACCAAAATTCGGAGGGAGAAAAAATTTAAAATCATGTCTTTTAAACACTATATAGTTTTAAATTTTGTGACATCAACCTGTTTCAGTAACATAGAAATAACTCAGTTTAACAGAGATGTAAATATGATTAGCTAAAACCTTATAGATGTTTTCTCCACCTGACAGGCATACCCAAGGTGAATTGCCTTCCTGCCCAGCTCTACCCACTTTCCCCTGGAGAGGGTCCTCTTCAGCAGCATCCTCGTGGTTCTAAGAAGTAATATAGAATATTCAGGGAAACACTTCACTTGGAGTCAGGAAGTCCTAGGTTTGAATTCTGCATTCAACATTTACTAGCTATGTGAACCTTGGCAAGTCCCTTAAATCTCTCTGTGCCTCAGTTTTCTAACTGTAAAATGGGAATTAAAAATGCCACAGGGTTATTATGAGACTTAAATGAGAAAAGGTGCATAAAACCCTCAAGTTCATTGTGTATTCAAAGCTGCAGTCAAATTTACTACCTTCTGCTTCCTGGATATGACAGTCCAGCCTTTACCTCCATTTCTTTGAACAGGCTGCCCCACTTCCTTGAAAAGAACACTCCCTTTTCTTAGCCCAACTCTGGGGACCCCCTCTTTGTTGTTCAGTTGTGTCCAATTATACATGATGCCATGGACTTATCTGTGGGGTTTTCTTAGCAAGTCCAGAAGTCAAAGGAACTAGGACTCAAACCAAGAATCACCTACCCAGAAAAACTGAGTATAATACTTCAGGGGAAAATATGGTCTTTCAAGAAAACAGAGGACTTTCAAGCATTTCTGATGAAAACGCCAAAGCTAAAAAGAAAATTTTACTTTCAAACACAAGAATGAGAAGAAGCATGAAAAAGGAGACAGCAAAGAGAAGTCATAAGGGACTTACCAAAAGTGAACTGTTTACATTCCTACATGGAAAGACAATATTTGTAACTCTTAAAATTTTTCAGTATCTGGGTAGTTGGTGGGACCACACACACACATACACACACACAAACACACATGCACGCACATACAGAGACAGAAAGCACAGAGTGAATTGAATAGGATGGGACCATATCTTAAAAGAAATTAAGGTAAATGGTGAGAGAGAAATGTAGTGGGAGGAAAGAGGGTGAAATGGAATGGGGTAAATTATATCTCATTAAAGAGGCAAGCAGGAGACTTTTTAGTGGAGGGAAAAAGAGGAGAGCTGAGAAAAAACCAAAAAGTTTACCCTCATCACATTCGACTAAAGGAAGGAATAAAATGCACACTCATTTTGGTATGAAAACCTATCTTACAATACAGGAAAGTGGGAGAGAAGGAGATAAGCAAGGGGGGGGGGATGATGGAAGGGAGGGCAATGGGAGGAGGGAGCAATTTGAAGTCAACACTCTTGGGGAGGGACAGGATCAAAAGACAGAATAGAAACAATGGGGGGCAGGATAGGATGGAGGGCAATACAGTTAGTCTTACACAACATGACTATTATCGAAGTCATTTGCAAAACTACACAGATATGGCCTATATTGAATTGCCTGCCTTCCCAAAGGGAATGGGTGGGGAGGGAGGGATGGGGAGAATTTGGAACTCAAAGTTTTAGGAACAACTGGTTAGTATTGTTCTTGCTACTAGGAAAAAAGAAATACAGGGAATGGGGAATAGAAAGTCATCTGGCCCTACAGGACAAAAGAGAAGATGGGGACAAGAGAAGGGAGGGATGATAGAAGAGAGGGCAAATTGGTGATAGGGAAAATTAAATTGCTCAGTGTATTGGGGCGGGGGAAGGGGATAAAAGGGGAGAAAATTTGGAACCCAAAATTTTGTGGAAATGAATGTAAAAAGTTAAATAAATAAATTTTAAAAAAAGACTGTAAAACTCCAGAAAAATGCATATATACATTCATTGGTAGAGGGATTTTTTCCCATCAAGGCAAATCAAGTATTTATTAAACAGTTGCTCCTTATCAGACATTGGGCTAAGTGCAGCATCTAATTAAATTTTACACTTAACATGTCATTTACAAACAAAAAGAAAGAGGTTATAGTCTCAAGGAGTTTACATTCTAATGAGAGGAAATAAAACAAAAAAGGCCACTGAGAAGAGGGGACAAGAAGAAGGTACCAAAAGGACATGAGTCCAGAGAATGAATGATGACCAGTGTGGGCCAAGGGTGTGCTGGTAAGTGTTTAACAGTTAACTGTGGGGAGTAGGAGAGAGATTTACCCATGACACACTTCTAAGTTTGATCTGCACTATTAACATTTTCTTAAGTCTAGACCAGAGGTATCAAACAGCAGTCAGCTGGCGATACTCCTGAGTGCTTGGGAACAAGACTAAAATAAAAGTACAATAAAAACATAGGCAATATCAATATATGGTTTTCTAAATTAATATGCAGTCTGCAGAGTTCCTTATTTTTAGTTTTTTTTTCAGTCATTTCCATTGTATCTGACTCTTAGTACTCTCATTTGGGGTTTGCTTGACAAAGACACTGGAGTGGTTCACCATTTCCTTCTCCAGCTCATGTTGGAGATGAGGAAACTGAGGCAAATGCAGTTGCCCAGGGTCACACAGCTAGTAACTAAGGCCAAATCTGAACTCAGAAAGATGAGTCTTCCTGACTCCAGACCCATTGCTCTACCCACTATGCCACTTAACTGCTCAGATTGCCTACTACTAGTAGTCAATTTCATAGTTACTCAACATGGTGGATGTGCCCCAGGGTCCATTTGCATCAGCAAGGTATTCAGATGACCTTCAGTGAGACACCCTAGCTGTACTTCATAACCACACATGAGTTATTTTATCATCTCATTTCTCCTTGGTCTAAAGCCATGCCAACAAAGTATAGGAGGGAACAGAGATGCGGAGACAATCTAGTTAATTTTTTTTGTAATGTGGATGACTCCAAAGAGATGTTCACATCTAAGGGTGAATATCTTTGACCTAAAAAATGCAAGTTGGCCATTGATAACTGTTCATATTAAGAGGATAAATGACCAATCCTCACCTGGGGTTAGTGTGGGTTACTCAGCAAATTTATTTCTGAGCCTGGTTTCCATATATTTTAATAGTGAAGGTGTATTTCATGTGCCACATGAGAAAGCTACTATAATAACAATAATAAATACCAGTGTTTATATAGCACTTTTAGGCTTGTTAAGTGCTTCACAAATATTACCTCACAACAACACAAACCTGTTGAAGAAACTGAGGCACAGAGTTAAAAGACTTGCCTCGGGTCACATAGCTAGCATCTGAGAGAGGATTCTAATTCAGGTCTTCCTGACTCTAAGTCTAGCACTGTGCCACCTTGTAGCCCCTAAGTACTTTAAATCCCAGTTCAATATCTGTAGAAATACTGCTGTTAAGGTTGTATCCTTTCATCCTGTTACAGCAATCAGTCAATGGGAACATTCACTATAAAAAAAGTTTCTTAAGTTTGGTTGGTGACTGTTGATCTTGTTGGCTTTTCTTTATAGTTGATGAGATTTTGACCACATGCTGGTGGTTTGAAAAAAAGTCATTTTGGAAGTTAGAGATTTTTTTTTAAAGGCACCTAGATGATTTAAAAAAACTAGCCATGATGACCCAACTACATCTGGTTGTTTCAACCAAGTACACACTTATTAGATCTCTTTTTCCATTGTCTGAAGTTATGGTTTGGCAAATAAGGACCTGGATTTGAATCTCAGTTTTGCCACTCAGGTGACTTTGGCCAAGTCATTTCATTTCCCTTGGCCTCAATTTCCCCAAAATCAATTCACTTCCCTTGGCCTCAGTTTTGTCATCTATAAAATGAGAGAGGTAGATCTGGTAATCACTGTCTTTCTATTGAAATCTATGATTCTTTGATCCTTCATTAGATATTTCTTTTTTTAATCTCTAAATCCCCCCCAAAACAAACAAAACATTTCTAAACTTTTATTTGGGATCTTGAATTAATACTTTTTTCCTTATCTTTTTTTCTTCTTAGTTGGTAGTGTTCTCTTAAAATCAGTTCATTATGTTTTTGAATACTTAAGGATTGGTACAAATCCTATTTGTTCAGGCCAGTAACTTGTTCCCAAAAAGAGATAGACTGAAGTCTCCAAATGCATGGAGATAAAATCAGGCAAGAACACTGACAATTAAGAGATTGATTGTCATCCAGTATGGTTCCTTACATATAATAAGTGCTTAAGACATGTTTGTTTAATTGAGATCAGATAAGAGAATTTTCAAACAAAGATCACTGGGCAAATTAACTTATCTTTGGGCAAATTTTTCTTCCACTATCATGGAGGCCCAGTCAGAAAGAGTAACAGTCATTGCTAAAAATCCCATTAAATTATTTTTAATTTTTTTCTGAAAAAAAGTCAAGCGGTTCATTTGGAGGTCCAAATGATATAGTGGTCTTTTTTTTTAGTCCTCTAGTTTTAGCTATGCTTCCCAAATTCAAAGCATGTGACTTCTTTCATATATGAAATTGTCTAGAGCCTTCAGCTTTAAAGAATAACAAAGTCCAGGATATTGCATTCCATCTTTACAATGAAATGCAGATTTCCCAGGAAAAGTCAAATTCTCTACTTGAAAACATCCAAGAAGATGCCACTTCAAAATTATTCCAGCTGGTGAAATTTAGTCAGATGAGAAAGTTTCATATGGGAACGTGTTCTATATTTTCATTCATTATTCAAGTATTTTTGTTTGATTGCTAATTAAATAGACTGTGATTTACTTCAAACCATGCTCTTGATTCCTTCTATTAAATTTAGAAATTTCCAAAGACAAATTGACAAGTGTGTAGACTTTAGTAAGACATCCTTCCCTGAGGACGTCAATCATTTTATATGTGAACTACAAAGCAAAGGTGACGTGACCTTCTTGGCCCACCCTGTCTTTAGACATACAAAAAATGTTCATGCTTCCTATACCACTTGCCTTCACAAACAACTTGGCTTCCCTCTCTTACTGCCTTATTAGTCATATATTTCTCTTCTCACCTTTGAAAACATAGAATCTTAGCGTTGGAAGGACTTTGGAAGTCATCAATTACAACTCCTTACTCACTGCAGTAATTCCCTCAAATTATCACAGAATCTCAGTGTTGACTTCAAAAGTCAAATAGTTCAACCATCACTTGAAGTTCATAGTTTAATATAAATTTCCCTTGTCACATACCCTGCATGTGGTCAGAGTCATTGATTGAAAATCTCTAATGAGGAGGAAGTTACTATTTCTAGAGGCAACCCATTCTACTATTGAACACCTCTAATGATATCATGCCTAAATTTTCTCTTCACAACCTTCACATATTTTATCTAGTTCTTCCCCTCTGGGACCAAATTAAAACAAGTATAATCCCTCTTCCACATGAAAGCTCTTGAACTACTTGGAGAAAACTATCATATTAGTCATTAGTCTTCTCTATGTGGTATGTTCCCATTTTTCTCAACTGATCCCCATGTAGCATGAACTCAAAACCCTTCACCATCATCACTGCCCTCATCTGGATACTCTCTAGCTTATTGATGTCATGTATAAAGGTGTTTTTGCCCCAAAATGATCATGACACTCTTCTAGATATGATCTAGGACAGACTATAATGAGACCATTAGTATCCTGGTCTTGGACACTGTCCCTCTCAATGCAGCCCAAGATTTCATTAGCTTTCCTGGCTGCCAATATCAAATTGTTGATTTTGTTGACTCATATTGAGCTGTCGGTCTTCTTAAAACACCAGATAATGTACTTATCAAGCTATGTCTCCCCCATCTTGAACTTATAAGGTCAAATTTCCAAACCCACAGGTAAGACCGTACACTTCATTTTATTCAATTCAAACCAGTTTTCTAACTTGTCAAGATGTTTTGGAATCCTGATTCTTTCATTCATTTACATTAGCTTTCCCTTCCAGCTTCAAATCCTCTGAAAAAATAATCAGTGGGCCATAATTGATTGATAAAAATATCAAACACCAGACCAACCAACAGATGCCAGGAACACTATACTGGAGACCTCCTTCCAATACAAAAGTAATTAATTAATTACTACTTGATTCTAGCCCTTCAACAAACCCTGAATCTAACTTATTATTCAATCATTGAGTCTTCTCTCACTTTTTTGTGAGTAAACATCAAGGATTTCCACAAATCTTGCCAGGTATCTAGCAAATCTAGGTATCTGGGAATCTAGATAAGCAATATCTACCGCATTCTCCTAATCTTTACCTAGTAACCCTTCCCAAAAAAGAAAATGAAAGCAGCCTAGTTGGACACTTTCCCAAAAAAGCCCTGCTGAGTCTTGAGAATCAGTACTTTCTTCACTGGCCATTTAGTAACAAACCATTTAACAACACCAGCTTGAATTTTGACAGGAATCAAAATCAAACTCGCTGACATACAGTTTTCAGATTCAATTCTCTTCTCTTTCTTGAAAATTGGGACATTTGTCCTTCTTCAGTGCTGAAATTCTCCTCCTAATCTCCACAGTTTTTTCCAGATCCTTGTCATCAGCTCAGATAGCACATCTCTCAGGTCTTTTAAGCACTGGAGCTGTAAACGATATGAGCCTGGGGCCTTGAACTTGTCAAGAACAGAGGGGGGGGTGGAACCAAGATGGCAGAGTAGAAACACTCCCGTTTGCTAGCTCCAAACCCACAGCCCATATATTTCCTGCAAGAAGAACTCCCCACAAATTCTGGATCACTGCAAGGCGCACAGAAACACAGTGGAAAAGATTTCTGTTCCAGAGAGCCCTGGAGAGCCATCCCCAAGGGTCCGTCGTGCCCCAGCGGAGTCCACCCCTGTGCTGCCCTGGCCGGGCGGCCCCAGAACAAGAGATCTGAGCAGGCTTCCGGGATGGAAGCTCCGGTGGCCGGGAAGGTCCTTCCGCCCACAGATGCTACAGGTCAGTGAGAAAGACGTCTGGATTGGCCAAGAGGGGAGCGGGGTGTCTCCATGGCTCGGGCCCCCTCGGGAGGAAGCAGCAGAGGGAGCAGCAGAAGCAGCAGCAGAGGCAGCAGCGGCCCGGGACTCCCCGAGCAGGCAGGCAGAAGTTCAGGGCCATTACCAAAGGTCTCTGCATAAAACACCTGAGGGAACTGAGCCTGGGAGGTGGCCCTGCCCCCACCCACCCCATTACTGAAGGTTTCTGCATAAAGCCCCTGAGGGAACTGAGCCTGGGAGGCAGCCCTGCCCCCACCCAAGCACCAGAACTTAAGCTCACATTGAATAACAGTCACGCCTGCTCAGACCCCAAGCACTAGCTGGGCGGATCTAGGTGGGGGTGGACAGGAATCTCAGAAGTCAAGTAACTGGCTGGGAAAATGCCCAGAAAAGGGAAGAAAAATAAGACTATGGAGAGCTACTTTGAGGGGGTTCAGATGTTCCTGCCTTTCAATTCTGATGGCGAGAAACAGGGAAAGACGTGGAGGTCGGGGTCTCTGTATCCCAGACATCCCAAGTGGATGTCCAGGCCATGGAAGAGCTCAAAAAGGATTTCGAAAATCAAGTTAGACAGGTGGAGGAAAAACTGGGAAGAGAAATGAGAGAGATGCAAGAAAAGCATGAAAAATGGATCAATACCTTGGTAAAGGAGACCCAAAAAAATGCTGAAGAAAATAACACCTTGAAAAATAGGCTCACTCAATTGGCAAAAGAGGTTCAAAAAGCCAATGAGGAGAAGAATGCTTTCAAAAGCAGAAATAGCCAAATGGAAAAAGAGGTTCAAAAGCTCACTGAAGAGAATAGTTCTCTCAAAATTAGAATGGAACAGATGGAGTCTAATGACTTTCTGAGAAACCAAGAAATCACAAAACAAAACCAAAAGAATAAAAAATGGAAGAGGATGTGAAATATCTCATTGGAAAAACAACTGCCCTGGAAAATAGATCCAGGACAGACAACTTAAAAATTATGGGACTACCTGAAAGTCATGATCAAAAAAAGAGCCTGGACATCATCTTCCATGAAATTATCGAGGAAAACTGCCCTAATATTCTACAACCAGAGGGCAAAATAAGTATTGAAAGAATCCATCGATCACCACCTGAAAGAGATCCAAAAAGAGAAACTCCTAGGAACATTGTGGCCAAATTCCAGAACTCCCAGCTCAAGGAGAAAATCTTGCAAGCTGCTAGAAAGAAACAATTCCAGTATTGTGGAAATACAATCAGGATAACTCAAGATCTAGCAGCTTCTACATTAAGGGATCAAAGGGTGTGGAATAGGATATTCCAGAAGTCAAAGGAACTAGGACTCAAACCAAGAGTCACCTACCCAGCAAAACTGAGTATAATACTTCAGGGGAAAATATGGTCTTTCAATGAAACAGAGGACTTTCAAGCATTCTTGATGAAAAGACAAGAGCTGAAAAGAAAATTTGACTTTCAAACACAAGAATGAGAAGAAGCATGAAAAAGTAAACAGCAAAGAGAAGTCATAAGGGACTTACCAAAAGTGAACTGTTTACATTCCTACATGGAAAGACAATATTTGTAACTCTTAAAATTTTTCAGTATCTGGGTAGTTGGTGGGACCACACACACACATATGCACACACAAACACACACACGTACACGTGTGCACGCACACACACACATACACACATGCACACACATACAGAGACAGAGAGCACAGAGTGAATTGAATAGGATGGGACCATATCTTAAAAGAAATTAAGGTAAATGGTGAGAGAGAAATGTAGTGGGAGGAAAGAGGGTGAAATGGAATGGGGTAAATTATATTTCATTCAAGAGGCAAGCAGGAGCCTTTTTAGTGGAGGAAAAAAGAGGAGAGCTGAGAAAAAAACAAGAAGTTTACCCTCATCACATTCGACTAAAGGAAGGAATAAAATGCACACTCATTTTGGTATGAAAACCTATCTTACAATACAGGAAAGTGGGGGAGAAGGAGATAAGCAAGGGGGGGATGATGGAAGGGAGGGCAATGGGAGGAGGGAGCAATTTGAAGTCAACACTCTTGGGGAGGGACAGGATCAAAAGACAGAATAGAAACAATGGGGGGCAGGATAGGATGGAGGGCAATACAGTTAGTCTTACACAACATGACTATTATCGAAGTCATTTGCAAAACTACACAGATATGGCCTATATTGAATTGCCTGCCTTCCCAAAGGGAATGGGTGGGGAGGGAGGGATGGGGAGAATTTGGAACTCAAAGTTTTAGGAACAACTGGTTAGTATTGTTCTTGCTACTAGGAAAAAAGAAATACAGGGAATGGGGAATAGAAAGTCATCTGGCCCTACAGGACAAAAGAGAAGATGGGGACAAGAGAAGGGAGGGATGATAGAAGAGAGGGCAGATTGGTGATAGGGAAAATTAGAATGCTTGGTGTATTGGGGTGGGGGGAGAGGATAAAAGGGGAGAAAATTTGGAACCCAAAAATTTTGTGAAAATGAATGTAAAAAGTTAAATAAAAAAAAAAGAACAGAGAGGTACTCTTCAGTGATCATTTTACTCCTCTTGGATAACACTTTACCATTAACCTTTTTTTGTTGGGTCCTTTCCAGCCCAAAGGGTCATTCTACCTGGCAGAGGAAACAGAAGTAAAATTATGGGCAAACACCTCTAACTCATGGAGTGAGTGTCTTCCAAAGTCTAGGGATGTAAGAAAACTTTCATTTCATTAGTTAGCTTTTTTATCATAGACTTACAGTTTCTCCCAGTTGAGAGCAATAACATAATAGTTATAGTTAATAGCACTTTAAAGTTTGCAAACTCTTTATATTATCTCACTTGATCATTACTATAACCCTGAGAGGTACGTACTATTATGATTCCCATTTTAGAAATGAGGAAAGTGAATCAGACAGTGGTTAAGTGATTTGTTTAAAGTCATACAACTAGCAAGTTTCTGAGACAGGATTTGAACTCAGGTCTTCCTGACTTGAGATTCACTGGTTTATCAATTGTGCCACCTAGACGTCATCTGGGATGATATCCATCTTAAACATGGATCCTTTCTATGATATCCCAGATGATGGTAATCCTACCTCTTCACTCAGCATCTTCAACGATGAGATGCTCGCTATTGTTCCTTTTGGGATAGCTTTAACTATTTTTAAAAGTTCTTCCTTGAATCAACTTGAATCCCATTTCCTATACTGTGACTTCAAACCACTGGTTGTAGTTTTCTTTTTGGAGTCTAAATGGATGACAATTATTGTGACATCCTGAATTATTCTTTTCTATAAACAAACATTTTCAGTTCTCTCAATTAATTCTGGTCATTTTCACCTGATTTTTTTTCTCCTCTCCATTATGGTTACCTTCCTCTAGCTATACTTTGCAGTTTGTTAGCTTCCCTTCAAAAAATACTACCTAATGACCTAAATGTAATCATTCACATGTGATATGACCAAAGTCTCTTACAGTCACTGTAGCCCTATCATAAAAAAAAGAGACCGTTCCAAGCCAAATGATTCATTCAGGGGTCAAAAAAAGGGCCTAAAGCAGTAATCTTTAACTACATAAGCGTATCTTGACCAAACCCATAGCTGGTCCAGTAACAAGTTTTCCCCAGCAGTTTATATTCTGCTGAGGTTTCATTTTCTGTGCATAAGGCTAATTTTTTTTGCATGTTCCATTAGAGCCCTTTGCCCACCTGGTTTCATAAGAAAGAAAGAATCAAACTTTTATTCTTTTCTTTTGTAAATGTTGGGTGTCATCCAGCACAACTGTCCTTTCTCCCCCCTAAGCATAATGCCTCCCTTCTCTTCTATACAGAATGATCTTTCCCTTGCCTGCCCCAATAACACCATTCATCATAGCTCAGGAAGAGAAAACTAGTCATTGTATATTGTATGGAGCCTTAATGCTTTAAAGGGAAAAGTCAAGTTCCTCAGGAAAGCCTGATCAAAGCAAACAATTGTCTCAGCACTTTGCAAAAGACAGTACCGTACAAAGTACCATGCAAAGTAGTACAAAGGTGAATCCAGAAGGGAAACCAAAAGGAAAGTCCAGTTTTCAGAGCAAAATGGAAACACCTAAACAAGGAAAGAAGCCAGGAATCAATGAAACACAGAATAACAAAAGAAGCCAGAGGAGGAAGGCATCATTACTCAAAGGATACCATGAGTAATTTCTTTTTTACTAAAATATACAGCCCTCCAGAAATTGTTGAGTTATACTCACAAGATGAAATTGGCCTTCATCCCTCAGTTTAAAGATTACCCTCCCAGGAGAACAATTTATACAATTTATAACATGGTAAAGATAAATGACTTTGAAAGCCTTAATAACTCTGAACAATTCAATGAACAGGCACAATTCTGGAGAACCGATAAAAAAGCATGTTAAGTCACCTTCTGACAAAGAGGTGAAGAATTCAATTGCAGACTGAGACATGCTTTTTGGACATGGCCAATGTGAGAGTTTGTTTTTCTTGACTATATATATTTGTTACAAAAGTTTTGTTTTTCTTTTTCTGCAAGGAGGGGAGATTGAGAGGGCAAGAAAAAAATTTTTGTTAATCAAAAAAATTAAATTTAAAAACCAAGATAAAACTATACTCCAAAACCCCCAAGGGACCTCTCAGAAAATATTTTCTTGGCAATAATGGTAGTACAGAGAGACAGAAGGGTTTAACTGGCTTAGGAGTCAAGAAGACCTAGAAGCAGTGAGGTGACATGGTACATAGAGTGCTGAGTCACTGGCTAAGTGACCCTGGGCAAGTCATTTAATCTCTCTCAGACTTGGTTTCCCCATCTATAAAATGAGATTAGACTTGAAGCCTCTAAGGTTTCCTCTAGCTCTAAATCTATGATCCTATGAGCTGAATTCAAGCCTTACCACATATTAGAACATTCTTTGATTTCTATGGACAACATGAGGGAACCATTGAGACCCCATGGCTGCCAACCTGTCATCCCTCATTGTTGCCACATGACCAGCCAGCATACTTTTCCTATATTACATTGCTATGATGATTTTTCTTTCATCGTCACCTTTAGAGCTACTCATTGTTTATATACCTCAGTCTGTTCACACCCCCCATACACCTCCCTATGGCCTTCCATGTGATTTTCACCTTAGTTCTTCAAAAGCAGTTATATACCATGCCACTCTGTCTTATGTTAACAATGGTCATATGATAATGCTGAAAAGGACAGACCTTTGTTTTTATGGGAAGCGTGTGGACGGTAAATTAGCTTTGCAGTTTTCTGAAGGCTATATATACAGCCTACTGCGCTCCTGCTGCTCAATCCTGGACCTCACTTACTGTCCATCTGTACTATCTGTCCCAAATATACATATTGATGGACAAGCTCTATAGGGAGCCCATAAAATACATGTTGAAATCTGCGCAATAGACAGTCTTCATCCATTTGGTCTTTCCATGTGAATACAGGGGCCAATCCTTTGAGTGATTACAGATCTCTTCCAAAATGCTCTGCAGTGTTCCAAGGCTCAATTCAATTAGCCCAATGTCACCTACATACATATGACTGGACTACCTCGCTATTCATAAGAAATTCTTCCTTGAGCAGGACTCTGAGCTGGATTTTCTCCACAGTGGTGAAAAATCTCTGGTGAACATACATTTCCCTCTTTTGTTCCTTAACTGATATCTATCATCATCATCATTTAACATAGTTATTTCTGTTGCTATAGATTCCAAGGAATCTTGAATGTTTTTGATAGATGGATGAGAAATTTCTTGTCATAAAAGAGTCAGTAAGAAAGTATACCAAACCAGTTTTTTGTACTCAAAAATGACAACAAAAACAATGTTATCTTGTATTTTCTACAATTTTTAGTTAATTGTAAAATGACAAAGATATGATCCATTGCAAAGTACTGCCTTTAAAAAAACCTACTCACTCCTAGCATCCTCATTAAGAATGCCCTTGGTTCATATGTAGGTTACTATAGGTTCATATGTAGATTACCATCATGTCATATATATTATCAATTATATGTATTCTACAGAGTAACCATATAGGCTAATAATTATGATTATATTATGCTCCCTTTGGGAGGCATTAATAAGGAGCTGTGTTTCTTTTTTTCTTTTTGTATCTTCTCCTCCTCCAGATATTTAACATATCAGTCCTTCAGTCAACAGCTTCACGATTTCGTTCACTGTAGCACAGGTCCTGTCTTGACATAGATTTGGTTGGATTTTGGTGCTTCATCCATCTTTGTTTTCTTGTGCATCATTTCTGCTTTCCTCTGGGGGTGAAAGTTACAGTTTCACTGTAATTGACAGTGAAAACAGTTGTTATAATTTTTTTGCAAATCTTTTCTATTTATCGTCTGCTTGTTGTCCTATCTTCATCCATCCTTGGCATGACTTTGTTGAGGTAGATGTCTTGCCAAGCTTTCCTCAAAATGGTTTTATGCTCTACTCTTTCTTTTGGATTTATGAGTCTACACTGCCAATCATTGCACATCATTCTTCCTAACAGTTTACAAATGAGTTTAAGATACTGAAACCTTTGGCAAGTAAGTCTGATGTCTGCTAAATTGCTTCGTGGATCCTTTTGTTCTCCTTTTTGTCATAATTAATGTACATTGGTTAATTCTGCCTCTAATAATAAAGGATTGTTACTATCATTTCTGTTGCCATTTCTTATTTTATCTTAGTTCGGAGTTGAATTGTTTCACTTCTACATGGTACCTTTTCCCCATTTTCATTATTTCTTCTTGTTGTCTTTGTGCATACAATAAAAGTCACTCTGCTGAATCATTGCTTTGCATGCACTTTGCCTTTCCAGGAATCTATCCTTCCATTTACCTCCAACTTTCTTCTTTCTACTAGTTTCATGTCAAGATTGATGTGATTCCATTCCTCCTTCGATGTTTGCTAGTTAGTCATTGGACAAGAATCTCCCATCAAGTAGCAAGAGTCAAATTAAAGTTGATTTATATTTTAAACACTGATTGTTAGCATATTATGCCCCCTCCTCCTTTCACTCTCATACCATAGCTGCAGAAAACAAAAAGGGGCAGAGGATTATGTTTTTCTTTGTTTCATGGGCTGCAGTGAGAAAAAAAAATACATCACTGTCAAGCCAGCCTGCTAGTCTTGTGCCTCTCCACAATTAACTAGATTTTTCCTTCACAAAACAGACTCAGCCTGTTGCTGAGACAGTACACAAAGCCTTTCCAGCATGGTAGAACCTCTCAGAGCTTATGCTCTGTTGACATAACCTCCAAGAACTCAAGGACAACTTGATGCCACAATGAGGCATCCAAGTTAGGGCTTTGTTTAAAAATGGCAGCTTTAAAGACAAGTAGCATATTTTCCTGGAGCTGTTATGTCCCAACACAGCAGAAGAGTTAGCACAGTGTTTGGCAGTTAGTAAGTACTTAAGAAATGCTTTTGTTATTTCATTCATTATAATGATCTCACTATAAAAAAAGAAATGTTGGGTAGTGGAAGGAACACTGGACTTGTCTGGATTGAATTCTACCTCAGATGTTTACTAGTGGTAAAGTCAGGTGATCTGGATCCAAGTCCTCTCTCTGACACATACCAGCTCTGTGACCCTGGGTAAGTTACAGAACTATACATTGCAGAGAAGGTGGTAATCTCTGTCCATAAAGTAAGTTTCTACCTGAGAAGATCCTCACATTGATGAAATTTTAGGTTTGGGTCATGAGGATTTTAGGTTTGGTCATGAGGAAAACCAAAAACATTCTACATGGAACCATGAACAGAACCAGGAGCAATTCCTAGAAGTTTCAGGGAGGAATATTTAAGGTGAAGAATTTCATAATAACTAGTTTAGAGTGGGCTGCCTTAAGAATAAATGAGTTCCCTTTCACCTGAGTTATTCAAACAGAAGATGATTCACCTCTTATAAAGAATGTCATAGAGCAAGTTTCTCTTTGGGTACTAGTTAACCTATATGACCTCTAAAGTGCCTTCCACCTTGAAAAATATTTAATTTAATTCATACAAGGGCATTTTGAGAATGTTACCCTTGTTGGAAACACTGGGCCCCCACCCAGAAGTCTTCCAGCCCAATTGCTTGTATTTTTATTTGCCAGTAACTATCCCTCAGTTCCTATCAGTTTACCCCTTTGTAGGGACCTATCCAGGCATATTCTTGCTCATTATGTTGGCTCTGGTCCTAATTGCTTTATTGAATATTGGATTACTCAAACTTTAGTGTCCTATTTAGGACACTAAAGATTTACTAGCTTTAAAACGAAACATCTCTTCTTCTTTAAAAGGAGACACCATCTTCAGAAGTCATTTCTAAGGAAAAGCTATATCTCCTCCCCCTCCAAAAAAAAAAAAAGTCATGCAGTCAGATCATCCCATCTTTTAAAACAGTTTGTTTTACATGAGCATCTTAGGATTCCATGTTTGCTTTGAAAGTGTCAGGATCATAGCCGCAGGCACAAAAGATATTCCCCTCAACAATGTCATCCGGGAGCATTATTAAAGTGACTGCTCAAAGAAGTAAACATGGCATTTATGAAAAACACCAAAATAACTATTTTATGTATAGAGAGAAAATATCACTTTTTTGACTAATACCATAATGCAATATAGAACAATCTCAGAGGAAGTTGGGCTATTATCTTAGAGAAGAGAAGATTTCAGGCAGATATGATAGTTATGCCTGAAGGACTGTTGTACGGAACAGGAGGCTTGCTCTGTTTATCTACAGAAGACAGAGCCAAGAGCAGTGGGTAGAAGATGCAAAGAAGCAGATTTGGAATTGTATCAGGAGAAAACTCCCTAAAATTTGGAACCATAATAAGGTTTTTAAAAAGTCTACCTAAAAAGGTAGGACAGAGAGGTGGCATAATGGATAGAATGAATATTGGACCTGGGACCAGGAAGACTTGAATTCAAATATGACCTCAGACACTTCCAAGCCATGTGATCCTGGGCAAGTCATTTAACCTCTGTCTGCCTCAACTTCCCCCATCTATAAAATGGGAGTAATAAAGCATCTCCTTCCCTGGGCTGCTTTAAATGCTTAGCACAATGCCTGGCACATAGTAAGAGCTATATAAATGTTAGTATTATTAGTGAATTTTCCCTCATTGAAGAGCTTTGTGCAGAGACTAGATTACCAGTTCTCTAATATTTGGTAGGGGGATCCTAAAGCATCATTGATTGAGAACTGGAAAGGATCTTAGAGATTAATTAGCCAAACCTCTTCAGTTTATAGGCACAGATTTCTTATTCGGGTCAATAGATTGGTCCCTTCCAATTCAGAGTCTATGATGCTGTGATTTGGGAATTTTAGTCAATATCCCATTTCTATTTTCCCATTGCACCCATCAGCTATTGAGATAAAAACAAGTAAATAAAACCTACCAGGAACAAAAATTTTCCATCATTTCAGTTCCAACAGAAGTGGCAATCAAGGAAGTACAAATAGCAATTCAGACAGGTCTGCAGGCCCAAGAAGACAGCATTTAGCATGTGAGTGAATTTTGAAATAGAGAACTCTTTTCAGAGGATGAAAACACAGGCTAAAAAAAAAACTGAAATTTTTGAATTGAAAGAGCCAGAAAAGGTAGTTAGTTACTTTGTGATCTGTGGATCCCTTAAAGAGTTAAATGTGACCATTGGAATTTCTCTGAATCTCTCCTATAGGGGAAACAAATTCCCCAGCCTTACTTGTTCCCCTTCAAACATCATAGACCTACCATGAGATGCCCTAAACAGCCCTTTACGTAGCCTGAAGGTTGTAGGATCAAATCAATTAAAAACACACTTGTGCATAGCTCCATTCTGAGTCTTTGTAAAAATGTAAATTAAAATGTTGTGTTTTATATTTAGAAGCTACTTTGAAAGATAATGTCTTAAGTATACATCAATACTTCAAAGATCTCTAATTTTGACAATATGGTTACTTCCTCTGCTGACACATATGTTAGAAGCTCTAGGGCTTCTGAAAATTCCCTTGATGAGTTGATATGGACAAGCAGTAAGCAGTGAAGTAGCTTCTTGTAGGGTACATATTCCTGAATGAACAAATAGCATCAAAGACTATACTCTAGAGTAATACATTACCCCATCAAAGCTTCAGGAAGAAAAAATGTTTAAGCTTAAAGGAAACACAGGATTCTAAGTCATGGGGTTCAGAAAAAATGGTGTGTCAGACATGGGGGCAGACATTGCAAGACCTTGGAGATGAGAGTGCTAGCTATAAAGAACAGGAAGAAAATCCATTTGATGGGATCAGATAGGGTAAGGTCAAGAGAGTCACATGCTGTGAAACTGGAAAGGTAGATTAGGGTCAGATCCCAATAAAATCAATATGAATGTAAAATCTTGTTCTGTGGTCAGTCTCATGATGGAGACCCCTTGGACATCATCTATTCAGCGCCATGGTTGGAACAGATGACTTGTGAGGGCCGCTTCAGTTCTAATCTATAATCCTATAAAACTCTAATGTGATAACCAACATTCAAAGCTTTTCCAGCTTATGAGCACTTTCCAGCTCTCATACTCCACTGACATGGCTTTTAAAATCTCCAGCTTATGAACACAACATAATAAAATATTAGAGTAGGACTTCAGTACTTGGATAGATCAATGATCATCACTGATACAGGCCACCAGAACCAAAGGCATAGAAGACAATACATCCATATCTTCTCTTCCTCTGCAGTGCTTGTCTATGTTCTCCATAAATCCCCCTACAAAGGGTCTGCCCAACTTGCTGAAGGCCTTCCTCTGGCTCTCTTGATCTTATATGACTTCCATGACTTTGATATCTATTTAGCAGATTGTCCCTTATTCATGCTATAAAAGCAGACCACCTCTTTCTCTGGTCCTATATGACAACCTATAAGTAACTTCCCCAGCACAATTCTTCATGGAGACCCTTCTATAATCTACTCACATACACTCAGTTGCCTTTAGCAATCTAATTTTAATCATTAAATCCAGGGCAACTAAGTGGCACAGTGGATGGGGTATCGGACCTAGAGTGAGAAAGATTTGAGATCAAATCTGGTCTCAGACACTTTCTAGTTTTGTGACCATGGGCAGATCACTTAACATCTGTTTGCCTGGGTTTCCTCATCTGTAAAATGGGAATAACACATAGCACCTACTTCATAGAGTTGTAGTGAGCATCAAATGAGGTAATAATTACAAAATACTTAGCACAATGCCTGGTACGTAATAAGTGATATATAAATGTCAGCTATCGTTATTTATTATTACTACCATTTTTAAGAAACTAAATTTCGTGATTCTTAGTTTTTTAGGCGCGAAGCATCACCAAAAGAATACTATAGTTGACAAAATCATTGTCATAAAGATGGAGGCGTAAGGGAACCCCTGGAACTTCCTGACCAGGGGAGTGACAGTGTCAGATTTGTGTTTTCGGATGATCAATTTGGCAGCTGGGTGGGGGATGGAGTGGGAAGGAATTTTCTCTAGATCATTCCATGGATTCCTAGAAACATGAATCTCAGAGCCCCTGTGAGTTCCCCTGTTGTGAGTCATGTGGTTGGTCTGTTGTTGTCCTTTGTTTGCAAAGAGGACCAAAATGACATCACTAAGCTAGAGTTGAGTTTCAGTGTGTTTAACTGTGGCTGATCAGACCAATATGAGCTCAGAATGCTCTACCACAGATTAGGCACAAATACTCTGTATACAATATGACCATTCAGCTAAAGGAAACCTACCTTATACATCATAATGGCCATCTGTAGTCAGTGCGATCCAATATAACAAGCATTTACTAATCACTTACTACTGTTCTAGGCCCTAGGAATACAAAAAAGAAAAAAAAGGAAGAAAGAAATACTTTCTAACCTCAAGGAACTTATATTTGGCCAAAGAGGAGGTATTTTCTAATTTCTTTTCCTCATTGTATAGCATTATTCTGTGCCTCAAGGAACAGCAGCCCTCTACATAAGTATCAATAAACTCATGCATACAGTTGATTGGCAGTGTAAGCTCCATATGATTTCCAGCACTGATTACCCAGGCTGGGCACAACCTTTGAATGCAGCTGATGTGCACAGAGAAACACATAGAATATATATGTATATGCACAAAGTATAGGGGAATGAGGAGTTGGAGTACTAACATTTGAAGAGATAAGGCAGGAAGTGGCATCTGAGCTATTCCATGAAGGAAACTGGGGATTAGAAGGAAGAAGAGCCTTTCAGGCATAGGAAACAACCTTTACAAAGGTGTAGAAGTGGGAGACAGAGTATTGTGGTTGGGGAATAGCAGGTAACTCAGTGTGACTGAAGTGGCAAGTGCATCTTAGCCTAGAAAAATAGTCTCGGGGCAGACTGTGAGCAGCTTTTAAATGTCAAATAGAGATGTCTACATTTGTCCTGGAGGCAATAGGTAGCCACTGGAACTTCTTGAGTAGGGGAAGGGTATGGTCAGATGTGATTTAGGGATATCAGTTTGGTACTTGTGTGGAAGAGGTTGAAATGGAGAGAGTCTAAAAACAGCAACACCTCATTTGAGGCCATATTGAAATAAACCAAGTGAGAGATAGCTTAGTATCCTAAACAGGCTAGGGGACCTGGGAGTGAGAGAAGGAACTGGACACAGAAATTGTGGAGGTTAAATGGACAAGAATTATCAACTGATTTGATACAGAAGGTGAAGAAGAGGAAAGGTCATGGTCAAGTCCACAGTTTCCAACCTGGGAGACGAGAGAGAGAGAGAGAGAGAGAGAGAGAGAGAGAGAGAGAGAGAGAGAGAGAGAGAGAGAGAGAGAGAGAGAGAGAGAGAGAGAGATGCTTTAAAAAAATAATGAGGAAACAGGGAAAGATAGAACAAGAGCCACCAACATAGATTAAATGTCTCTACTAAGTTCTTTCAGAAAACCATAGCTAAAACCAAGTGCTTCCATGATCTTTTCAATGGTTTGTGGGGGAGAAGAGATTGGACATGTGAACTTTTTCCACTAAAAGTTCTACTGGTCAGAGCTCAATTGGTGAATGAGAGCAGGGCCACTGTGGAAACTCCAGGCCAAAAATATATTCCAGATTAATGACTAGAAAACTATTTGAGGGCTTTTTTTAATGAGTTCGTGGAGAAGAGGAGAGCAGAAGGTTATGCTACATTTTTTTAATTCATTTCAGTAAAAGAAAGTGTCTCAGAAATAATTAAAAATGTGTTTACTGAGACTCTAAAACTGAGTTTGTTTCTTAATTAATAGGAAAAAAATAGTCTGTACCAAACTGTGCAGCAAATCTCTTGAGGAATTCAAGTAATATCATAAAGCACGATAACAAAGCTATGGTTGTTTACTACTCCCTGAGCTGCGTACATTCATGTTTGATTACACTGGTTCATAAACAAAGAATTAGAGAACAGAGAAACGTGTCTATCTTCTCAGCTCTGCTAAATAACTCTTTGATAAATTAAGGACAAACTCAATAGGAAACAAAAACATAAATAAAATAACTTTGTCTAATATAACAATGAGGCTTCTCTCACATCTCTTTTCATATATTGGTCTCCATTTTTCTGAAGCAGTTTCATCTAGGGGCTCAACAGGAGAGAGACTTCTCTTTAGAGAGACTTCATAAATCTACTCACTCCTTTCAGTACGGAACCACGCACTGTTGACATTTGACTCATTCATCACCCCAATGGGCATTCTTAGTCTTTCCTCCATATTCAACCAACTCATCTCTTTGACATCTCCTGAAGAGGTCCTTTGTCCTCTCTCCCCACCTTTGGCTTCTTCTATTTCAGGGACAGCATGGCATAGTCAATAATGGACCAGCCTGGGAGTCAAGAAGGCTCATACTCTTCCTGAAACTACCTAGTTGTATGGTTTCTTGCAAGTCATGGAATTTTGAATTTTCTGGTAGATTAGGCAACTTCCTAGCACTCATCTATTAAGTTATAGACCGATTTACCTCATCAGAGATATAAAGCTAAAAGACAGATTAGAAGGTCATCTAGTCCAAGTCCCACCCATCCCACACCCATTTTACAGATGAGGAAAGAGGTTAAGTAACTTGCCTCACTTAACATAGGGTCGACTATTGAGCCAGGAATTGAACACCTGATTACAAGTGTAATAATAATAATGGTGAACTTAATGATGAGCAATTATTAAGTACTCATTATATGCCAGGAATTGTGCTAAGCACTGTAGATACAAAGAAAGGCAAAAGACAGTTCCTGCTCTCAAGGACCTCACCATCTAATGCAGGAGACAATATGAAAACAACTGCGTGCAGATAACTTATATGTAGAGTAAAAATGGAAATAATCAAATATACATGTATGCATATATGTATGAATATGTGTATATATACATATGTAAATACATGACTTTGTTATCCTTACAACAATCCTATAAGATAGGAGATATCATTATATCCATTTTATAAATGAAAGAAACTAAGACTGAGATTTTTACTTACCCCTGGCCAAACAGCTAGTATCTGAAGCATGCGCATGTGCGAGCACACACACACACACAGACACTAGACTGTAAGCTTGTGAGCCGTAGAAATAGTCCCATTCCTTTGCATCTTGTCTCAGTGGCTAGCATAATCCTTTGAACAAAGTAAGTGCTTAAAAATTTTCAATGAGATACAAAGTACGCATGGCCCCATCCCCAAGATTTAATTGAAACTCCATCATAGTACCTCTGCAAGAAAACATGATAAAGTATTTCTATTCAATAATACTCTTCACTTCTCCTTTACTGGAAACAGGGATAGGAAAGTCAGGTTGGACATCCTCTGTCAAGGCCAGTAGTTGGAGTGACAACAAGAGAGATGGCAGCAACAATGGTGACAGCAGTGAAAGCAGCAATGATCTTATTTTTTAAATATTTTTAATAAATCAGGAATGATCTGAAGGGGAGGCATCTGCTAGGAGTAAATAATGGAAATCAACTACCATATCTTAGATCATAAGAAATATAGACCCCAGTGAGAGATGAAGTCTTGACCATCATGTTCAGATGGGCTTCTCCATCCACAATTCATAACTATGTTTGTTTTCCCAGGTGGATACTGTCTTATGCGAGTCCAAAAGGGTGAGAAGGCTCAGGAATGGACAATGAATGCAAGAGGTATCTACAAGTCCTACAGGGCTGTCACAATAGCCCCAGAAGACAGAACTAGGATCAATGAGAAGTCACAAGCAGGTCACTTTAGGCTGAATGTAAGGACAGCCTTCCTAAAAAGGCTGACCTATCCCCAAACAGAACAAACAGCTGTTCCCCTTCTCTGAAAGTCTAGAAGCAGAGATTTGGTGATTCCTCATTGAATATGCTAGAGAGGTGATATTTATTCAAGATGATGGAAGACTACTGTGCTATAAAATATGATGAGTTGGTTGACTTTAGAAAAACATGAAAAGACACATAAAATGAGTAAAACAAAATATGCAGAACCAAGAGAACATTTTACAGTATAACAGAAATATTGTTCTAAGAACTGTGACATTTAAAAAAGTTCAAGAGACAATTTGGGGGTAATTTAATCATTTTATTAATAATGCCAGCATGTTTATTAATAAAAGGATGGTCTTTTGGCTATCTCTCTCTCTCTCTTAGACCACACACAATCATGGCGGAGGGCTCACAGAAATATGCTCTTTTGAAATAGGAGTGTTCCTGAGGGCAGCAATCAACTCTGACTGGTTAACAATTAATGAGAGGTGGATTTTACAAAAATAAGTGAGCTCACTCCAATGAGGGGCTGAGAGTGACATCATGTCACTGTTAAAGATTATCCCTCTACCCAGGCCACCCCCAGCCTTCGACAATCTGGACAAAAGGATCTACCTCCACCCAAGCTTGATTGAATGAAATTCACCTTGTAAGGTTTGTGAGGTCAGATAGAGGAGAGAGTTAGTTCAACCTTCATAGACTGAGGTTTTGAAATGAAGATAAAAGAAAAAGGAGGAAATCTGAATCTCCCCAATTTGGTGGTTATTAATAATTATTTCTCTCAGAACAACTTTGAACAACCAAATCATTGTAAGGATTATAGACTCAAATCAACTACAAAGGACCTATGAAAGAAGATGCTATTGATATGCAAAGAAAGAACTAACAAATAAAAGTATGTATAGTATACTTTACATAGATATACATATTAATGTGCAGTAGTAGCCTGGGGGGAGAAAAAATAAAAAGTGCACCGCATAGAACAAAAGAAAACTTAGGAGGAAGTACAGAAAAGTAGTGTAGCTTTGAAAATAATGTCTAGTATTTATCACAGTTTTTCAAAAGAAAATAAGCAGTGTAAAATGGAAATTAATGAGTTTATATTGAATTCCCTTTTTTAAGTTATGCTATATATACAGAAATGTTCTCTTTTTCTGTCATTTGTATTTAAGGTCAAAATTAATAAATATTTTAAAATTAAAAAAAATAGAATGGGGTAGAGTAGATATCTTCTGAGGTCTCTCCCAAGTCTGAGGTTCTGTGAATCAACTAGCAACGTCTGTGAAGCACCCAGTCCCGATGGTGAAACACACATATTGTCTCTGAGGGCTTCTGAAATACTCTTTTTCTTCTAAAGATGTCTTAGTCTGTATAATGAGATTAAAGAAGTCAATGACTTTTTAATGTCTAATATTTACTATTACTTAAATTCAATCAAGATCATGGCCAAGAGCAATTTGCCAGATGCTTCCCCCCTCTCCCTCTTCTCCACACAGCTCCCAAATTGATACTTCTAAAGCACAGATCTGACCCTGTCACTCCTCTGCCAAGAGGCTTTACTGGTTCCCTATTACCTCTAAGACAAAACATAGACTTCTCCCTTTTGGTATTTAAAGCCCTCCCTCTCCACGCTGATTTTAATGCTACTCCCAATCACAAGTGCTACATTTTAGCCAAACTAAACTATCTGTTGTTCCCCAAACACCCTTTGTATCAGTTGTCCCCCTCACTGCATTCTTTCAAGTCCCAATTTCCTTCAAGACCCCCACTCAGATTCCACCTACTTATTGAGGCTTTTTGTGATTCCTCCAATTGCTCTGTTTGCGTTAATCCGATGGAGAAGGAAAGGGTAAGCCACTCGAGAATCTTTGCCAAGAAAACTCCATGAACAACATTGGTTTGCTATGGTCCACAGGGTCACGAAGAGTTGGACGTGATGGAAAGACTGAATAATAATGTGCTGAGAGGGACCAGATAATAGCTAATACGTGTGTGTGTATGTGTGTGTGTGTATGTGTGTGTGTCACTTTAGGGTTTGCAAAGTTCTTTTGCCTCACTTGATCCTCACAAAAATCCTAAGTACTATTATTAACTCCATTTTATAGATAAAAAAATTCAGGCCAAGGGATATTCAGTGACTTGCCCAGGATCACATAGCAAATAAGGCAGAATTCAAACTCAGGACTTCCCAATTTCCAGGTTCCAGTGTTCTATATGCTCTAAACACAACGTATAATGCTTATATCTGTTAGTCATAAGATCATAAATCTAGACTAATCTCCTCATTTTACAGATGAGAAAACTGAGAAACAGGGAAGTTAAGTAACTTTTTCTACAAAATCATGGAATTTGAAAGTTAGATGGTCAATGACCAGGTGGTCCAACCCATACACCTGAAAAAGAATTCTCACTGCAATATACCCAACTGGACCATTTCACTTCTGAAATTTCTCTAGTAATAGGCTTGAAGCAGTTCATCACACTTTTGGACAACTCTAATTATTAATGTGTTCCCCTTAAGATCAAACCGAAATTCATCTCCTTTCAATTTCTGTAGAGTCTGCTGTTGTTCAGCCATCTCAACCATGTCCAACGTTTCATGACTCCATGGGGTTTTCTTGGCAAAGATGCTGGAGTGGTTTGTCATTTCCTTCTCCAACTCATTTTACTGATGAGGAAACTGAAGCAAATAGGGGTAAGTTGCCCAGAGTCACAGAGCTAGTAAAGTCTGAGGCCAGAGTTGAACTCAGGAAGGTGAGTCTTCCTGACTACGTACTGGGCCACTTAACTGCCCCTTCTATAGAATACAAACATCAAAGACTTGGAGCTAAAAGGGACTTTAAAGGTCAGCCAGTACAATCTTCCATTTTACAGATGAGAAAACTGAAGTCCGCTGAGATTGAGTCTTAACCAAGTCACACAGGGTGTGAGTGATAATACTAGGTCCTCTAATCCATGCTCTTTCTCATACATATATCCCACTGCCACAACAGAAAGCCAGCCACTTCAAGAAGAATCTGATTTCAGAGCAATAAACATCACTGTGGTTAGATGCTTCCCTGAAGCTTGGCACATGTCAACCAAAGAGAATTCCTGGGCTGTGTCAATCCTTGGAAAAGGAGGTCCCCTGCCATCTAAAAAGCATTTATTAAAGAATTGAGAGTTATTAGGCTACTCACACAAAAGACCGATTTTGCTTTAAATCTCTAATTCTCCTCCAGTGTTCAGAAACAATCTTAGGAAATTACTTAGTACCCAGGAAAACTGGAGAATTTAAAGCTGGTCCTTCTCAGTGCATTGCTACTTTTCAGTCATTCAGTCATATCCAACTCTTCATGATCCTGTGGACCACAGCAAACTAATATTGTCCATGGAGTTTTCTTGGTAAAGATACTGGAGTGGTTCTCCATTTCCTTCATTGGATTAAGGCAAACTGAGGTTAAGTGACTTGCCCAGAGTCACACAGCTAATAAATGTTTGAGACCAGTTTTGAACTCAGGTCTTCCTTTACTTCCTGACTTCAGAGCCAGGGATACCCACCAAGTATCTCAGCACATGGTATTGCTTAATAAATAGCATTTTCAAACTTGAACTGCCTAAGAGAAGGATACTTGGCTTGAGTTAAATATACATAATAAATATACATACATATATACACACATACATACATATATATGTAAACACACATAATATGCATCCAACCCCTCTGATTTTATAGGTGAAGAAACTGACTTATCAAAGTAAAATGATTGGCTCATGGTCACATAGTTACTAAGTAACATCTGGGATTCAAGCCTGGGTCCTCATACTCCATACACAGTGGTTATACAGCTCAACTCCCATGTTTTACAGATCTGGAAATGGGGATCCCATAGGGTTCATGGTCACAAAGAGCTGGGATTCATAGGATGGAGAGCTGAGTGATCCTCAAGGTCATGTAGTCCAATGTACTCAGTTCATAGACAAGGAGTCCGAGACCTAGGGTGAGGTGCAATGACTACTCCAATGTCACCCATCTTGTAAGTGGCAGAGGTGAGAAAGATATAAACCTGTATCCTGAGACTCTAATTCCAGTCCTTTTTCTGGTATGTGAGTTTGCTTCTGATGTGATTAAACTGAGCCGAATCTAGACTATTCTCATAGAAGGAACCATGCCAATCAGGTGGTATCTGTGGCCTCCCGTAAGACCAACAACAGAAAAAAAAAAAAAAAGGTGAGGGGAGAGTCAAACCTAAATACTCAGGAAAAATGGCTCTTAACGCAACCTTTATGCTAAATAAAGACTATTCACCTGGGTGCTAACAACAGCGGCTTCCTGATGGATAGCCGATGTGTGAACCTGCTGAAGACAGAATTCAGGCAGGGCTGCTGGGAGAGAGGAAGCCCAGAGGGGTCTGGCACAGTTGCTGAATTTTGACTTAAAGTTTTAATTCAAGGTGAAAATTGGCACCTGGGACTCAGCCTGAGAGAAATAGTTGGGGCTCTGTTCATTCCTTTCCCCTAAACAGGAAATTGGATTTCTTGATCTCTGGGCTTTTAACTACAGTATGAATGCAGTTCATTACCATTTTTTAAAATGAATGTATCTATTTATAAGAAGTATATTAATGGCAGGAAGTGACAGCTAGAGGTGATTAAAAACAGTGATTAAAACAATAATGATACCTCAAACCCAGTCCTAATATAAAAGATCAATATTATATATAAGTATCTATATAATGTATCATCAAACTATATGATTATATTTAGAAAGTTTTATATGTGTGTGTGCAGTGAGAATATCTCATCTGCCCCATCAGATATATAAGCATGTATTCTATATATAACACATACATATAACATATATATGTTTATAGGTACATATACAAACATAATTGATGGGGTTTTTCCAAATACATATGTGCATTGTGTATAAGCAGACACATACATAAAAAACTATTCAAGTCATTTAGCATTTATTATTCACCAATATGTCCATATGTACTGTGTATTCACACATATGTACATATGGGCACACTCATATTTAACTGTTTATATGTATGTATGTATATATACAAGATATACACATTCATATGTAAGAAGATTCATATTTGCTACCTCCCCATTGCAGCAAAAGAGTATTTTCCCTACTCCAAAATGATCTTTGATAATAAAGAAACAGGACGTTATAGATATCATTAAAGTGGGTGTCACCTGTATTCATGTCCAGAGAGAAATGAGTCTACACACTCTAAAAGGCTTTGACTAAACAATCTGATTAAACTTTTGCAAATATGTATATTTGCCTATAGATATAAATGTGCATATAAAACTGTTCATATATATTGTTAATATATGTCATTTGCATGTATTCAGGGAATCCTAAAAGTCTTAGAGCAGGTTTAAGCTATTAAAGCTTAGCTTAAAACTTTAAACTATTAAAGTTTAAATTTGCTCTAAGATTTTTGGGACATCTCATGTGTGTCCATATGTAACTGATGGGGCATATAAGTTGTTTCTGACCTGAAATGGATGTAGGTAGAAGAGAATCCTTATTAAAGCACATCTCTTAGTAGGCTGTGCTACATATGCCAACTTATCAAGGATAACTAATTGCTATTAATTGGTTACTGAAATCCTACCAATCTTTCTTGAATGGCTCATAAGGTATTCACAAAGCATTCTCTGTGTCTTTAGAATACACCCAACACCTGCCTGAATCTCTGCAGTGATCACACACCAAAACAACTACTAAATCAGTAGGACATAAAAATACGGATATTTTTCCCTTTTATCACAAACTCTTTGAAATGCTTATATATAAATAAGGTTTCTCTAGCAGAAGGAATGTTTCTTTAAAATGGAATACCAAACTCAGTTCTGAGTGAGGTGAACACCAAGATACCCAACAAAGTGGACAAGTCAAAATCACTTTCACTTTTGTCTGACAAGCATTTTTCTACTGACATCTGGATAATCATAGCCATAGTCATTGAAATTGACATAGCACTTTACATATACACATCATTGGATCCTCACAACAGCTTTCCTCTATTGCAATCTTTTCTGTTTTCCAAGTTCTTTCAAATATCCCTGGCAATGGCCCAGTAACAAACACTTACCAGTTTGTTCGGCAACAGGCGTTAGAATTCTCTTAGAACTGCTGAGGTTCTGTCCCACATGCCAGCTTGGAAAGGAGTATGATTACTTCTCCTCTGGGTGCCCCAGTGCTACTGCCTTAGTCCTTTGACTAATCAACTGCTCTCCTCAGAGAACTTAGCACCATTGAGAGACAGCGCAGCTTCCCTCCAGCCCTCTGTCCCACCACAAACTACTTCGCACGTACTGGTGACACTAACTCTCACTACCCCTTTTCTTCCTCCTCACCTCCCCACCATAAAAACTCAGCAGTTCCTCCCTAGTCTCTATCCTTTCCTTCTCTCTATTTCCACTGCACCCTCTGGTCTCCTCTTTTGTGGTGCAATCAGGCTTTAGAATTCATCATTACAATGGAAATAGCAATCACTTAGATTCAACGGATCTGAGTTCAAATCCTGCTGCTAACACTAGTGTTATTTTGGAAAAATGACTCAATCTCTCTGGGTGTCCTTCCTCATCTTTAAAGTGAGAGGGTTGACTTGAAGGACTCTGAGGTCCCTTTCAGCTTTTAATTCCATCTCTTCCACTTACTAGTTATGTGACTTTTGACAAATTGCATTATTTCTCTGAGCCTCAGTTTCTCCATCTGTAAAATGAGAGAACTGGAATAGAGGTCCTCTGAGGTCTTAGACAATTTCATGAGGAACTGAGTGGTTAAGTGGCTTGTCTTGGATCACAGAGTTTTTGTCAAAGGTAGGGTTTAAACTCAAACACTCCTGAATTCAAGGTCAAATCTCTATCCATTCTGCCACACTTCCTCTCAGTGAGTAGCAGCAGCAGCATGTAGCTCTGCCTTATTTCCATTATTATCCACCCTATCCACCCTAAGGAGTAACATAGTAATGTTCCATTAATCCTCCTATTTTCAACAATATAGCTAAAGGAAATTTCTTAGCATTCCTCATCAGTATGAGCTTTAAAAAAAAACAAAAAACTTCAACACTCCTTGGTACTATGCTTTTTTCACCACACTTTTAAGTTGCTCCTCTATTACCTGGACTTGCTTTCACCTTTCATACATATTTAAGATTTTGAAGTTTGTTGATGAGTTCCCTATACATTCAAATTCATTTAGGTCCCTTTAAGCAACACCCTCTCCATTGAGGATCCATTCAATAAAATGAAAGTCTCCTGGTGCATTTAATATTTCACTAGTAGTGGTGTAACACTTGGTTTTCCATCTGTTTCAATCCAATTCTGTGCCCAGCTCATTTACCATCTCCAGAGCCTGTCCAAGGTACTAGTAGTAGTGCACCTTTGTATTAATTTTAAGGTTTACAAAGTGCTTTCCTCACAACAATCCTGTGAGGTAAGTAGTATTAACCCCTTTCACAGGTAAAGAAACCGAGGCAGAGGTTAAGTGGTTTGCCCAGAATGACATAGTTCCAAAGCCAGGAATTAAACCCAGCTCTCACTTGGAGAGTCACACTCTCTCCAGTACATCATGTCACCTTACAGGTGTGTTATGGTGGACTGACTCAACAGGCTTCCTATTCAACTACAAGCCATAATCTACGGACTATGCTTTTTCATCTACTTTTTTTTCCAATATGGATGGTTAAAGTGATAGCTTATGAATAGCTATGGATTTCACTGAGGACATTTGGTAATGGTCCAAAGTTGGATGCAATTAATACAATTTCATTTGGGGATAGGAACATCTGGAGAAAATTACTATCAACAGGGAATCCTATCTGAAGTATTCAGGATCTCCTCTATTGTACTTACAATCACACAGGGTAAGCATACCTCTTCATTTTATATCCAATAGAATATGAGCTTCATTAGGGAATGGAGAAAAAAGAGGGAGAGAGAGAGAGAGAGAGAGAGAGAGAGAGAGAGAGAGAGAGAGAGAGAGAGAGAGAGAGAGAGAGAGGACATTTAATTGTTTTTACTTTGTACCAAAGTGCTGGTAAACAAGAAAATAAGGTGATTCCTCCTCTCAAGGACCTTACATTCTATTAGGCAAAACATAAAGGAAAGATAGAAAGGAGGAGAGGACCAAACCTTGCAGTGAGTGGACAGTGACTGGGCCTTTTCCGGGCAGGAACTCACTAATCATTGAATTGACCTCAGGGTGGATTTATCTTCAGCGGTCATGTAGACAATGTGGAGGCAGAGCAGAATGATGTAGTGGTGAGTGCCACAGGCTGGAGAGTGAGCCAAAAGTGGAAAGACTACCATATTTTTTGCTTTTTTCATCCCTACATTCAGCATGGTGCCTGGTGCATAATAAATGTGTTAATAAATGCTTCTTTTTGTGGATGATGATGATGACAGCGACAACAATATTGATGGCAAGATGATGACGATAGTGATTGGTCCTTACACTCAACAGATTGTTGGAGATCTGGGTATATATTTGTCTCAGTGTTGTACGATATACATATACACAACTCCTTCGATACAGAACAGAATATAATAATATAAATGGCATTAATATGAGACAATAGTTTTCAAAGAACTGTCTCATCTGATCCTCACAGCAACCTTGGAAGGCATTGCTGTCTTCACTTTGCAGTTAAGAAAACTAAGACTCAGAAAGTTTAAGTGCTTTGCCTAGCATCACTTAGCTAGTTAACGTTACAGGAAGAATTCAAACCCAGGTCTTCTTGACTTCTCTATAGCAAGGACTCAAGTCCAGTGCTCTCTCTATTATGCCTTTAATATTCAAATACTAACTTTCCAAGGAGAGACTCTAAAGGTTGAGTTTTGTTTGACATCCAAAAACAACAGATCCTATGGGATCATGGATTTTCTACAACTCTCAGAAAGCTGTATGACTGTGATCTCCCACAGAAAAGCACCCAGGAGAGTCTGATTTTTTTTTCTCATGTTTTCATTAAGGATGTCGTTGATATTAATAACAACTGACATTTCTAAAGTGTTTTAAAGCTTGCAAAGCACTTTACATACATTAGCTCATTTTAGCCTCAATAGCACTATAAAGTAGATATTATAGGCATCAAGATCCTCATTTTAAAGATGAGGGGACAGATATTTAGAGAGGTTAAGTGTTTTAAACGTGGTCACACAGGAGGGGTTAGAGCTGAGATTTGATTTCAAGTATTACTGACTCCAAGTCTATTCTCTTCACTAGAACTCCTTGCTTATCTTTTACGTAGGTAACTTTCCCTTGAATATTTTATGGAGATTAGAAAGTAGGTACATAAAAGAGCTAGTTGCTGATACTCCTCATTCATCTTTTGGAGAGTGAAAATAGAAGCAGTGCCCTTGATTTTTTTTCCCCATTCTTTTGGAATATTTTCCTCTTTAAAGTAACTTAAAAATCAACTCTCAAGCACCTTAAGGGTATATTGCCTCCAGAATAGTTTTCTCTTTTCTGTGTTAGGTCCAGTGTAGAGATACTTTTCACCATTATATCTTAAGTGCAGCTCTCATTTCCTTGCACTATACAGTAGGGCAGTTCCACCAGTGCTACTAACTAGAATAAATCACTATAGGAATTCTAGCATATTGCTCTCATTCTGTGTATTATTTGTCTTCCTGCTGGTTTCATCTACACATGGTCTTAGAATAATCTGGTTTGGCTAGATCTTATACGAAGATCCTGTTTTCTCATCAGTTGCTTTTCTGAGTTTTTTGTTTGGGAGGAGGTTTGGGGGAGATAGCTATACTTCCAATTATCTTCCATATTTTTCCATCACAATAAGCATTTCCTCTACTTTACTGCAATATTCTGTCTGGATCATGTTTCTTTATACTAAGGTAGTTTCTGGGCTCCTTTGACTTCTCCTCTGTGGTGATTGTTTCACATCCATTAACAATATCTTTTTTTTTGGCAAAACCAACATCTTTATTTTTATCCATGTTTAATTTAAACATATTTAAATATATTTCATTGATGCCTTTTGTCTTTACAGCAGAGTCCTGCATTGTGACCCTACTGTTATACCAAAGAAAAACAAGAAAAAATATTTGATACAGAAATAATATCTTACAGTTTCTGTAATAGCCTGTTCTAGTAGTACCCCACATCTTTTCCAGATGGAAGGAGATTTATATTTTATTCTCTGTTCTCTGAGGAGCAGATAGGTGACTGAAATGGAGGGAATGCTGGGTCTGGAATCAGGAAGACCTAAATTCAAATCCTACCTCAAACATTTGCTCAGCTGTGTAATGAGGAGCAAGTCACTTAATCTTTGTCTGCCTCAGTTTCCTCAACTGTGAGATAGGGATAATAATACCAGGGCTATTATTACCTCCCAGGGCTGGTGTGAGGATGAAATGAGATACATTAATAAAGTGCTTAGCATGGTACCTGGCACACAGTAGTTTAATAAATGTTTACCCACCTAGCCCCTTTGGACTCCAACTTAATTTTAGTGGTCTTTTCATTCACATTACTGATGTCACAGTACATATTGCTCTCTTGGTTCTACCCTTTTCACTGCATCAATTCATACAACTCTCCCCAAATTTCTATAAATTCTTTACATTCTTCATATCTTACTACACAATAATGTTCCATTATATTCACATGTCATAGCTTTTTTAGTCACTCCTTAATCAAGAGATACTCACCTCATTTCTAATTCTATGTAAGTACAAAAAGTGCTACAATAAATATTTTCATTAATTTTTATTACTTATTAATAATAAAATAAATATTATTATTTGCACTTTTATTTCTGTCCTTTACCACCTTGAGATATATGCCTAGTAGTATAATTAAGAGGTCAAAGGGTATGGATGGTTTAATCATTTTTTTCCATATTTCCACAGTGAAATCCAGAAGTTTTGAACCACTTTAGAGTTCCACTCAAGTGCAATATTTGTTGTCTTCTTACAGCCCCTCCAACATTGGCCATCCTCATTTTTGCCAACCAATTGTCATGATGCAAAATCTCTGAGATATAAAGCATGTTTCTATGGGGTCAATTATAGAGTGCAATTTTTCATTTTGAAAATTGTTTATTCATATTCTTTGACTATTTTCTCTATATTTGGGTACACCTCTTGTTTTTATTTAATAAAATTTTACTGATATTTTTTATTTTTGCATCAGCTAAATTTTCTCCCACATTCTTCCATCTTCCCTGGGAAGGAAGCTATAAAACAATAATTTTAAGTTAAAAAAAAGAAAAAGAGGGATAAAAGAAAAATCAGCAAAACTGATACTTTTTTAAAAAGTATGAAAATATATGCAATGTTCCACCTCCTACTTCTTCCAAAGATTGGATGGAAAGTGTCTTCTTATATCTTTATTTGGAGTCACGAGATTCACTTTTTAACTCTTTGTTGTTACTTTGTTTCAATTTATATTGTTGTAGTCATTCTATAAATCATTTTGTTGTCTCTGCTTATTTCGCTCTGCATCATTCACATAGATCTTTTCATATTTCTTTGTATTCCTTATACTCATAACATCTTACAGCACAGTAATGTTCTATTACATTCGTGTGTCACAATTTGTTTAGTTATTCCCCAATCAATGAATATGTACTTTGCTCTTTGTTAATACAAAAAACGCCACTCTAAATATTTTGGTATATATGAGATCTTTATTCTTATCAATGACTTCCTGAGAGTATAAAAGAAGAATATTTTTTCCAAATGATATGGACATTTTAGTCACTTTGTCTGAATAATTACAAATTGCTTTCTAAAAATAGTTGTCTTAATTCACAGCTCCACCAACAATATACCAGCACATTTATTTTTCCCATGACCGTTCCCATCAGCGAAACTTCAAGGTTTGTCTCACATTTAGTGATTTGGACCAGTATCTCATATAGTTGTTAATAGCTAGCAATTTTTCCATTTGAAGACTATGTGTTCATATCCTTTGACCACCTTTGACTATTGGTTGGAGGATAACTCTTACTGACATCTGTATGAGTCAATTCCTCATATATTTTATATATTGGACTTTTATCGGTGACATCCAATGCAAATATTTTCCTACTTTACTATTTCCCTTCTAATTCTGTTTTCATTGGTTCTATTTTTTAAGCATTTTAATTTTATGTAGCAAAAAATTTGCCCACTTTATTTTCATGATACTCTCCCCCTGTTTGGTGAAAAATTCTCCCTCTAGCCATAGTTGTGAAAGGTTTCCTGGTCTTATTCTTTTCCATGTCCCATTCTTCAAGGTTGACAGCTAGTTTAAATAGGTCAGGTTGGAACTGCCATAATCACACTCAGTGTCTTCTCATATTTATCAATGGTATAGATTCTGGCCTTTGTGCTAACCAGTCAATGATGATCTGAATTCATACAGACAGTTGATTCTAAAATGACCACTACCAGTAAAAGCATTCCTTCTTTCTTCAAATAGGGTTCACTATTTGTATTATGTTATTAATTGGTGCTTGCCACATCTAACACTTTTCCAAACGTTTCTTGGAGAAAGTATTGATAAGCAGGAAACTTCTCACTTTGGTCTTTTCCTTTTCTTGATTCCAAGGTGTTTTTTTTTTCCAACATTGTGTTTAACCATGCACTATGCATCTTTATTTTGATGTCAGTATTTGTTGACTAAATTTAGAGAATCATGGCAAATTCTTCATAGAATTCCACGATTTTTTTCATGATCTATACCTATCTCCAGGACAGTCTATTGCTGATCCCTGAGTATTTCAAGTGGAAAAATTTAATAAGGGAGAGGCAAACTCGCAGGTAGAAAGAAAACTGACCTTGGGATCAGAAAGACCTTAATCAAACCTTCCCCCACTCCATCCCATCACATACTGACTGGGTCACTCTGGTCAAATCATTGACCCATTCGATATCCTGGGCATATCTCTAAAATTTTAAGTTGCAGAGCAGGTGGTGATCTGCTTTGCTAGATGGAGGGTCTTCATTGGACCAAAAAACAAAACCCCCCAAATGACAAGAGGAATATATTTTAATTCTTTTGAAAGCAAACAGAATTTCTAGTCATCGAACCAAAGGCACCCACTAAAATTACCTAGATTTAATAATTAGTATATATTTAATTCCTTTGAAAGTGAACAGAATTTCTAGTCACTGAACCAAAGGGCACCCATTAAAGTTGTGCAGTGGCTAGAGCATCAGCCCTGGAGTTAGGAGGATCTGAGTTCAAATCTAGTCTCAGATACTTACTAGATGTGTGATCCTGGGTAAGTCACTCAACAGGGATTGCCTTCTCCTCGCCCCTCGCCTCGAAAAGGGAGGGAAAAATGTTAATGGTCAATATGTTAAAAAAAAAAAGTCAGAAAATATATGTGATATACTCTGTTAGATTGTGAGCTCCTTAAGAGCAGGGATTCTTTGCCTCTTTTTGTATTCCCAGAATTTGGCACAGAGTCTGGAACATAGGAGACATTTAATAAATATTTATTGACTAACTTACTGACTGACTGGTATACAACACCTATAGATGGCCAACCTCTGCAAAAGGATAGGGTGATCAGTTAGGCTGGGTTTTTTTCCCCTTCCTCTTATTTTCTTTTTTGTTCTTAAAAAAATACTATTTGTCATATAGGATGACTGTCTAGGAAGAGGAGAGAAATACTGGGGGAAACCATGATAATTTAAAAAAAAAATTGAAACACATCAACTAAGACCTTTTTTAACAAAAAGAGTTGATAACCAAATAAATGCATGACTCTTAATACCCCCTCCCTTCCCCACCCTCTTTTTTTTTACACATTCAACACTGTCAGCGTAAAAGCACAAGACTGAGGGTTACTTTATTCTTTTTATGTTTCATTTATCACTATACTCCCCCTGCAAAAAAATCATTGCCAATCAGTCATACCTCTAAGTGATCAACTTGCCCAGAGTTGGCCAGCCACGTTCTACAATAGCAGCAAGCGTAGTCTGTGACAAAGCCATTCAGAAACTTTGCGGCTTGGTGGAAGCTGTCCAAGTTTACATTCCACTGTAATAGTCCCAAACCCAAGTCCTCCTTCAAGCCATGAGAAGATATCAGGGAAGGAAAGTCAAGACAGCTAAGCTTCCCCCACACCTTTAGATTTCAAAAATGTCTTTCCCAGAGTCTAAAATAGTTGCCTAGAAGAGAGAGATTTTCTATACATCTTCTGGCCTTTGATGGCATAGGAATAAACCAGAAAAATGATAATAACAATGACAACATGACATAATAGATAGAAAGCTGCCCTCAAAGTCAGAAAGACCTAAATTCATGGCCTGTCCCAGATACATACTAGCCAGGAGACCCTGGATAAGTCTCCTATCTTCCTTAACTATAAATTATAGATGAGTTGCCAATACGCTTTGGTGAAAGGAGGCTCAAGATCTGTAGTTCCCTTAAGCTATTAAATCACAGGTGCAGGCAAAATAAATTTTAAAACTTAAAAGGATATAATACTTTTAAACTTTAAAGGCAGGGAGAAGAGGGATTATTTGGAAGATCAGGAGTTTGCACCTAAAACAGACAGCTTATATTTCATTTATATAAGATTTTCAAAGTGTTTAATACATATTATCTTCTGAGGAAGCTGAGACTGAGAGAGGTTAATGGTAGCACAGTTAGTTAAGGGCCCATGACAGAGTCCTCTTGACTCCAGGTACTCCACTTTATCTATTTACCAGACTATGGCAGCTTTCAAGATCGAGTCCTCCCAACACTGACGTTCATTGAATTATAGAAGCTCAAAATTAGAAGTGACTTCAGGTTAATCCATCCCCTGTCTGATACGTAAATCCTGTCTCCAATATCCCCATTTAGCTTCTTCTGGAAATCTCCAACAATGGGGAACATATTGCATATTAGGACAATTGTTTCCCATTTTGGATAGCCTAAATTGTTAGGGTATTTTTCCTGTTACTAGGCTAACATTTTATGATTCTATGGAACAGGTGACTGGAGAGAGATACAGGGAGCTGGGGCAGGGGGCTCACAGAGATAAAAGACACGGAGACAGAGACACAGAGACAGACACAGAGAAATGGGAACAGAAAAAGAGAAATAGATTCATTAATCACAATGTTATAGAAGGAACCTTGAACTTGTCTAGCAATAGATCTATCTGGGTTCAGGGAATCTGAGTGCTTCCTCCGCCACTACCAGCCCCTCTGGCTCTGGACTCATGTGAATATGTTTCAGTCCTGGAGAAACCTGCCCTGTAAAGAAAAAGATCATGCTCTTGTTCTCATACCCTCTGCCTCATTACCTCAGACTCCTGGAGAAATTCACTTAAGAATTAGATTTGGCTCATTTAGATTCTCTTAGATTGAATAAAACATATTCAATATACAAGGTTGATCAAGTATAGGACAGCTATTTATTTCCTATACTACAAAAGAAATGCCAAATACACAAAAGATTCATACATTGTCAAAGAAAAAACTTGATGCTATAACCTAAAACTGTTTTGCTTTTCCAGAAAATTGATACTTAAAATATGAAAACATAAATAGACCCTTTGCCTTCACCATGGCTCTGTACTTTCTGAACAAATTCCTTAAGGTTCATGTCTTCACTCAAGTCAGGTCAAGATTTGGGCTCACTCTCTTACAATAAGTAATTAATAAGTAATCTTCTCTAGAGCATACAACCCAAGCACTCTGACATACACACACCCCACTCACACACACACACACACCCCTCACTTCATTGGAAATATCAGACAGTCCCACATCACATGTTCTAGAAAAGAGAGCAAGAATGGAAGTTGTCTATTGCTTTAAAGTCTACTGAGTGGATAAGTTTTTGCTATAGTTATGAAGACCAAAGGACCGATAAGGAGATTGCTCTGTCAACGCAAAACTCAAATCCTTCATCACTGAGTCCTATGCATCAGTGGAAGTGGTCAGGGTAATCTAGCTGAGTTATATATATGCTTTGATAGGGTATGCTTTAGCCAGAGAAGATCAAGGGGACCTTTGATTACCCTATTATACTTAGAATCAAGGAACTCTAACCTTGACTTTGCCAATTACTATCCACATAACCAAGGGTATGTCCCCTACCCTTTCTGAGCTTTAGAATTACCATCTCTAAAATGGAGGGGAAAATGTTTCCCTCTTTACCTCCTGTTATAAGGAAAGCACTTTTAAAACTTAACAGCTCTCTAGAAATGAGATCTCTTACCAATATTATTGGAACATCTACTATGAACATGGTATGGTGCTAAAAGTACAAAGAATGACAAAACATGGTTTCTGCCCTCAAGAACTATGTTGGGAAATATCTTCTTATCTTCCCAACAGAAATAAATGAAAAGATAACAGAAAAGAACTATTTTTTTAATTTTGTGTTTTATTCAGAATTTAATATACACCCCCCCAAAAACCTGTAATGCAAAGTGGAACATGAAAAAAAGAAAATTACATGTGAAATTGTAAATCTCTATGATGCATACTTGCTTTTTGATAAAGCACATAAAAAATTAGGAATGTAACTTTCAAAGTTCAAAATCATGCATATTCTCTCATTTTGCAGTCCGGAAGGGCTGAGTTCAAATCCTGCCTCGTCAGAGCACTTATTTGTGTAACAATGGGCAAATCATTTAATTTCTCTAAGTTCTAGTTTCATCATCTGTAAAGTGGGAATACTCATGCCTGTAGCTATGCCCGAAGAGTTACTGCGAAGCTCCAATGAGGTACACACAAACACTAATACCCTAGAGGAGAACCAGGTATTCATTCTTGTTCTGGCTACTGATGTATTTAAAGGCAGCATGGAATGGCAAGATAAGGGATTGCCTCAAGGTCAAGAAGAACTGAGTTCAAGTCTTACAATCATGACATATGGACTATGTAACCTGGGTAAGTCACTTAATTTCTCAGCATCCCAAGCAATTTTCTAAGGTTTTAAATAACAGAAGAGTCTCCACTCATTAGGGAGGGAGAGAATCCTCACTCCAAGTTCCCTATACCAGAAAAATCATATATATATATATATATATATATATATATGTGTGTGTGTGTGTGTGTGTGTGTGTGTGTATATATGTATATATATTTATAATGTGTGTGTACACACATATATATACACACATATATGTATGTATATGTATATCCAGACCAGAAATGATCATTATAACAATCCTATGAGGTATTATGTATTATATATAATTTTTATTATTTATCAGAGGTATCATTGTCTCTATTGTAATAATGAAGTAACTAAGGTCTCCATAATGTAAGTGATTTGCCCACAGTGACAAGGCTGATAAGCATCTAAGATTGGTTTCCAGCCTACATTTCTTCCAACTCCAAATCAAGTGATCTTCACTATCTATTTCCACCACCCCTCCCCCACTGAGGCCAGGATATGGTAAGCACCTAAAGGAGAGTCCAAGCAATGATACTCAGAGTGGAGATTACCTTGGTCTAAAAATGAATGACAGAGGAGTTGGATTTGAGTGGCATCTTACTAGATGAGGAAGATCCATCCCATTACAACTAAGGACAGCTTTGTCATTGAGGGCAAGTTGAGATGGGGCTAGAGTGTCAGGATTATAAAATAGAAGCTGAAGCCTCTGTGGGCCAAGTGCAAAGAAACCAGTTGTCCAAGTAAAGGTGATCTAGAGAGCACTTCCATTGTGCCTCAAGACAGTATTAAAGATATTATAAAAATATTTAGCTGTTGCATCACTCTATTGACATACTGGGTTTTCGATTGACTCAAACCCACAGATTTTTTTTCAGATGACCAAAATAACTATGCCTGTGCTATCTCATACTTGTCTTTTTTTTAAGTGCGTGATTTTATGTTTATTCCTATTAAATTGTATCTTATCAGATTCAGCCCAGCATTCGAGCCTGATGAGATCTTTTTAGTCCTTAACTCTGTCCCAGTTTTGCACTTTCTGGGAATTTGATAAATGCACTATGCAGGCCTTTAAATCACACTATTGATTAAAATATTAAGCAGCATGAGGCCAATCACAGATCCCCAGGGCACTCCAATGGAGACCTGCCAAGTTGACATTGAACCTTTAATGATTGATTTTAAAGTCTAGCCATTCGACCATATTTTCCACAAGAATAACATGTTATTTAATCAAATGTTTTGTTGAAATCAAAGTAAAATATATGTAGAGCACACCAGCTTAGTAACTGTACCAAAAAAAAAAAAAAAAGGCTAACCTGTTCCAACCTGCCTGATAAAACTGTGCTGACTCTGTGATCCTGGTTGCCTTTTTCAGATGTTCACTAACTTTTCCTTTAATGATCCATTCTAGAATTTTGTCAAGGATCTAACTCAGGCTCATGGGCCTGTATTTTGCAACATCTCTTCTGTTCACCTTTTTGAAAATCAGGCCATTTGTCCTTCCCCAAAGTTGCCAGATTCCCACATTTTTCCACAATCTTTCAGCTATTACTGAAAATCTCATTGGCCCATTTCAGTGTCCAGGAAAGCACTTGATCCATAAAAGGTGATCTGAACTCATCAGGGGCAGCTAGGTGCTCTCTTACTCTCTTTTCAGTTATCTTGGGTATCAATTTCCCATTGGTCATTTTTGCTCAGTCTTTTCTAGTTCGTAGATTTAGTTCTCTTTGGCAGAGAAAAAAGAATTAAAAATGGGCAACTCCACCTGTTCTCTGTCACCATTTAACCCAACCTCCCTAAGAAATGGTCCTACCTCTTCTCTGAAACTCCTGTTCCCCTCACTACAGCTTTAAAAATTTATATTACCTTTGATATATCTTGCCAGCTTCAGCTCATTTTGAGCCTTAGAAGTTCAGTCTTATAAAGACAGTACCACATTCATGTTTAGCCTCTACTACTTGTCCTTCCATCTCCTTCTCCTTGCCTCATCCTCCCCCAGTAGCAGGGATTACAGGTATTTACCACCACATTTGATCTTTATGTATCCCTTTAAAGATCTAAAGTTGGTAAATTATCTGGTTGTCAGTCATCTCCCTTTTTTTTCTTTTAAATGGAATTATTTCCCTTTATGTCTTCAAAAATTTCACTCTTGAGTGTTTCTCTACCCCCTTGGACTGACATCCCTGGTAGAATTTTAGGCATTGGTATCTTGTCTGATTCTTCTGAACTCTTTGAAATCACCAAAGGTACATTTTAAACTATTTCTGACTTTCCTCTCCTCTATTACAAACTCTAGAGGGAGTAGCCACTTCCTCATGAGTTTCACATCATTTCTACCCCACATCAATCAGTTCTTCCATATAGGTGAGAAACAGATCAAAAATAACATCTCTCCTATTGATTTCTCCAACTTTTGGAAGATAAAGTGTTATATAGCAAATCAAGAAGTTATTAAACATTCTGATTTGCAGCTGAGACAGCTAGCAGATATTTCTCAATCACTACTGCATTATTATCTCAATTCTTAACTTGTGATCTGCTTCCTGAACTCCTCACCTATTTCCTCTTCCTGTCCAGTGGAACTCTGATGACCTCTTTTGTTTTGTCTTCAATGATTTTTGTCCAAATGGCTTAAGCCATAATGCTTTTATTTAATAGGATCTCCCTGTCTCACCCAGGTTGGAAATACAGCAGCCACTCATGCCTAATTGGCATGAAAACTTTAATTCCAGACTGCTTTATTTTGCCAACTAGGTCAGTCTGCCCCTACTTTAAATAGCCTGGTGGCCTCCAACTCCCAGTGGCCCATCATATTGTTGCTAGGTTATTGCAGAAACCCAATCAGCCTTAACCCTACTGCAGCTCGGAACTCCAGAACTCAAGCAATCCACCAGCCTCATTCTCCCCCAGTAGCAGGGATTACAGCTATGTACCACCATACCTGGTGCCATGATTCTACTTTCTGGCTCTTGGATTTTGTTACAAGTGTAACAAATACTACAAAAATATACATTTTGTTACAAATGTTTTTTTTTTATCTTTCACTTTAACATTACCTATATTTCCCCATGTATCCCTATCCTCTCCCCTTTCCGAAGAGTTGTCCTATATAACAAAGAATTTTAAAAGATAAATGTATATGCATAAGACTAGCTCCCTGCTTTTACCTGTCTTTTGAATAAGACATGAACATATGAAGCTCCATTTTATACTTGTTTCTCAACCTGCTGAGTCTCAGAGATAACCTAAGAAGTTGAATTTGCATCCTTATATTAAGACCCCTGGTTTATCTTGTTGTTACCTGTACTTTAGGCATTTGTGTGCAGATATTTGAGAGTATTGCTACTGTCTTTTTTCTTGGATTTTTTTTCTCCTGTGAACCTCTGGGAGTTTCAACCATTATCCTTCGTTCACTAAAACTACCTCTCTTTGTTATGTAGCTTGATAGATATAAGCAGTCAGGTTTCTCCCTCCCTCAGCCTTTTCTGTTTAAATCCCCTTTGATTAAAATGGCAAAACACCCAGCAAATACATTCTTCTCAGCCCTTGTTAGGTGCAATCAATCAGTCAACGATCATCTGTAACCTCCTACTGTTTTGTCGATATTGAGGATACTACAAAAGTGAGGTATCCCTATGCTGGAAGGATTATATTCCAAGGGAACTCAGTGTGCTCACAATAAGAAAATTCAGAATAGAAATAAAGTCAAGTCACAGTGGTTAAATGCAGGAGAATCAAGAAAGCTCTCCTAAAGGAAATGGCGCTGGAACTGAATGGGAAACAGAGAGGAAGGATGGCATGAGGGATAGTCTGAGCAGAGCAGAGAGAGATGATAGAATTACCTATCATGTGTGGGGAAGATCACGTAAGCCAATTTGGCTGAAACATAGCATGTGTAAGGGGGCATAATTTGTAAGCACATTACACATCGATACACTCCATCCCAAACTGGGAGCCAACAATTCCTATATCATTAGCCACTGTCCATAAATCCACAAATCCAAACCACTTCTCCAGGCACTATCTTTTGAACCAATTGTTCACTCCCTTAAGCAGATTATCTCACTCTGTATCCCTTACTTTTCATGAACATCAGTGAAGAAAATTCTACCTGTGATCCTATCACCTTCGTTTTCATACCCAGGATGGACTTACCTTCCATCTCCTGCCCTCCCAACTTTTGTAGGAAGGTGGCAAGGGGCCAGGCTGGACCACAGGCCCCAAAGCAACTTCCTTTCACTGCAGAGAGGCTTCCACTTTCTGCCCCATCACCCCCACTACTACCTCATCTGTAGCCTCAGATGAGATTTATTATCTACACTCCATTCCCTATCTACCACCACCACCACCACCGGACTCTTTAACTCCCATCCTTCTGAACTCTCCACTCCAAAGTTCCAACTAAATACCACCCCCCCATCCTTTCCTAGCTCTCTGACTCACTTCTCTAGTCTTTTTACACCTTACTCCCTCCCATGTGCTCTTCAATCCTATGACACTGGCCTTCTGACTGTACCAAGAACAAGAAACTCCATCTCTCTTGACTGGGCATTCATCTGTTCCCCAGATGCCTGGAATGTTTTCCCCTCCTCAACTCCCCCTACTACCTACTGACTTCCTTGAGTCCCAATTAAAATCCAGTCTTCTACAGGAAGCTCTTCCTAAAAAATTCTAATTCTAATGCCTACCCTCTCTTATATACAAGTTATTTGTACATATTTGTTTGCTCATTATCATCTCCTATTAAATTGCGAGTTCCTTGAAGGCAGGGACCGTCTTGTGCCTCTTTGTATCCCCAGACCTTAGCACTGTGCCTGGCACATATGATGTGTTTAATAAACATTTTTTGGCTGACTTTATTATATGGATGACTATCCAGCAGAGATATTGGAGGAAATTATGGTAATATTTTAAAAAATTATAAAAAGCTCTGATTTTTTACATTTCAGTTTATCATTCATTTTGCATTTCAAGTTTACCAGGTTGTTTTGGCAATTTGTAGATACCACAACAAAAGCTTATAAAGGGTAAAATTCCCCAATAATTAGCAAAGAAGTGGACTGCGATTAGTTTGAGTCTTCTAGGCATAATTAAAGGATTTATTTATGTAATTGTTTATTTTTCTTAAGGCATAAAATGATTTTAAAAGTTCAACGATTAGCCCTGGCAACACGTCTAAATACAAGTAAAAAAATTTTCATTTCTCTAAGCTTAGAAAACAGTGCTTAAACTGAGAACTCCCATAAGGAAAGCAGCCATCAGTTAAATAAATAAACTCAGTGGTGAATAGACAGAGTAATCTACTCCTGTGCTGATCACTACAGAACTGCAGGCAGCCAACTAAAGGACAAATGAAGCACCCATGTCAGAGAATGAAATTTCATTGTTACCTGAGTTGCAAACTCCTTACCCATAATGCAAATCTCCCCTGCTGCACCATTCAGAAACTAAAGACTTCTGAGCACTTTTTTTCATTAGTGAACTAAAATTCATTATTCATGATTCGTTTAGTGTGAAGGATTGTAAGCATTAAATTCTGTTCAGTGCCCTTAGGACTTGAAGTTGTAGTCACTCCATGACAATTATAGAGTACCTTGATTGAATAGATTGATTTCATTGAGAGTTCTGACTGCAGAATTTAGATTCTTTGCCTCCAGGGAATCCACAAAGTTTTTTTGGACGTTAACCATGTACTTACACATATTCAACTTGTTTTCAAAACCGTTGCCTGTGAAATCAGATTTGTCTTTTTTCTCTTAAAAGAGAAAAAAAAATCTATCTGTCTCATGGAATCTCTATGTTGTTCAGTCATTCCTCACTCTTTGTGACCCCATTTGGGGTTCTCTTAGCAAAGATACTGGAATGGTGTGCACAGATAAGGAAACAGGGTCAAGTGACTTCCCCAGGGTCACCTAGCTCCTCAAAAAGTATCTGAAGATGGATTTGAACTCAGGAAGATGAGTCTAGATGATTCCATGTCCATCACTCTATGGGGCCACCTAGCTCCCCAGATTCTCTATACAGCTTTGGATAAAATTTCATTATTAACAATTGAAGAAGGGTGGAGCCAAGATGGCAGAGTAGAAGGATTCACATATGCTAGCTCTGGACCCACAGCCCATAAAATACCTGTAAAAAGAACTCCCAACAATTTCTGGAGCAGCAGAAGCTGCACAGCAACAGAGTGGAGGAAATTTCTGTTCCAGAGAGCCCTGAAAAACCAACACCAAAGGTTCATAGCACACTGAACCCGGAGCGGAGCCCAGCCCTGCCTTGGCCACAGGGCACCAAGAGGAGCAGTTTCAAGTAGGCTTCAGGGATGGAATCTCCAGCGGCCACACAGATCCATCCACCCACAGATACCAAAGGTTAGTGAGAGAGTCTGTCTGGCTTGCCAAGAGGGGAGCGGGGTGTCCCCATAACTCAGGCACCCTCAAGAGGCAGCAGCAGAGGCAGCTCTCCCAAAGCAGACAGGAGCTCAGATCCATTGTTGAAGATCTCCACATAAACCCCCTGAGGGAACTGAGCCCCGTGAGGTGGCCCTGCCCCCATCCGAACAGCTGAACTTAATCTCACACTGAATAGCAGCCCTGCCCCTCCCCCCCCCGCTGAAAGCCCTGAGGCTGGGGAGCAGCATTTGAATCTCAGACCCCAAGCACTAGCTGGGCGGATCTGGAAGTGAGGTAGGTGTGGAAAGGAATCTCAGAAGTCAAGTAAATGGCTGGGAAAATGCCCAGAAAAGGGAAAAAAAATAAGACCATAGAGGGTTACTTTCTTGGTGAACAGATATTTCCTCCTTTCCTTTCTGATGAGGAAGAATAAGGCTTACAATCAGGGAAAGACATAGAAGTCAAGGCTTCTGTATCCCAAACATCCAAAATAAATATTCAATGGGCTCAGGCCATGGAAGAGCTCAAAAAAGATTTTGAAAATCACGTTAGAGAGGTGGAGGAAAAACTGGGAAGAGAAATGAGAGAGATGCAAGAAAAGCATGAAAAATGCATGAAAAAGTCAACACCTTGCTAAAGGAGACCCAAAAAAAAAAAATGCTGAAGAAAATAACACTTTGAAAAATAGGCTAACTCAATTGGCAAAAGAGGTTCAAAAAGCCAATGAGGAGAAGAATGCTTTCAAAAGCAGAATTAGCCAAATGGAAAAAGAGGTACAAAAGCTCACTGAAGACAATAGTTCTTTCAAAATTAGAATGGAACAGATGGAGGCTAATGACTTTATGAGAAACCAAGAAATCACCAAACAAAACCAAAAGAATGAAAAAATGGGAGAGAATGTGAAATATCTCATGGGAAAAACAACTGACCTGGAAAATAGATCCAGGAGAGACAATTTAAAAATTATGGGACTACCGGAAAGTCATGATCAAAAAAAGAGCCTGGACATCATCTTCCATGAAATTATCGAGGAAAACTGCCCTGATATTCTAGAACCAGAGGGCAAAATAAGTATTCAAGGAATCCACAGATCACCACCTGAAAGAGATCCAAAAAGAGAAACTCATAGGAACATTGTGGCCAAATTCCAGAGTTCCCTGCTCAAGGAGAAAATATTGCAAGCAGCTAGAAAGAAACAATTTGAGTATTGTGGAAATACAATCAAGATAACACAAGATCTAGCAGCTTCTACATTTAGGGATCGAAGGGCGTGGAATAGGATATTCCAGAAGTCAAAAGAACTAGGACTCAAATCAAGAATCACCTACCCAGCAAAACTGAGTATAATACTTCAGGAGGAAAAAATGGTCTTTCAATGAAACAGAGGACTTTCAAGCATTCTTGATGAAAAGACCAGAGCTGAAAAGAAAATTTGACTTTCAAACACAAAAATGAAAAGAAGCATGAAAAGGTAAACAGCAAAGAGAAGTCATAAGGGACTTAGTAAAGTTGAACTGTTTACATTCGTACATGGAAAGACAGTGTTTGTAACTCTTGAAAATTTTCAGTATCTGGGTAGTTGGTGGGATTACACACACACACACACAGACACACACATACAAGCACACACAGAGACAGAGAGCACAGAGTGAATTGAATAGGATGGGATTATATCTTTAAAAAAATGAAGTTAAGCGGTGAGAGAGATGTATTGGGAGGAGAGAGGGAGAAATGGAATGGGGCAAATTATCCCTCATAGAAGAGTCAGGCAGGAGACTTTTAGTGGATGGAAAAAGAGGGGAGCTGAGAGAAAAACAAGAAGTTTACTCTCATCACATCCAACTAAAGGAAGGAATAAAATGCACACTCATTTTGGTATGAAAACCTATCTTACAAAACAGGAAAGTGGGGGAGAAGGGGATAAGCAGAGTGGGGGGGATGATGGAAGTGAGGGCAATGGGAGGAGGGAACAATTTGAAATCAACACTCTTGGAGAGGGACAGGATCTAAAGAGAGAAGAGAAGCAATGAGGGACAGGATAGGATGGAGGGAAATATTGTTAGTCTTACACAACACGACTATTATCTAAGTCATTTGCAAAACTACACAGATATGGCTTGTATTGAATTGCCTGCTTTCCCAAAGGAAATGGGTGGGGAGGGAGGGATGGGGAGAATTTGGAACTCAAAGTTTTAGGAACAACTGTTTAGTATTGTTCTTGCTACTAGGAAATAGGAAATACAGTTAATGGGGAATAGAAAGTTATCTGGCCCTACAGGACAAAAGAGAAGATGGGGACAAGGGAAGGGAGGGATGATAGAAGAGAGGGCAGATTGGTGATAGGGGAAATTAGAATGCTCAGTGTATGGGGGTGGGGGTGGGGACAAATGGGGAGAAAATTTGGAACCCAAAATTTTGTGAAAATGAATGTAAAAAGTTAAATAAATAAATTTATTTTAAAAAAACAATTGAAGCTGAATATGAGACAACAAATTAATCTGATTTCCATTTTACATTTAGTCAGTCAGTAAACATTTATTAAGCTCCTATATGCCAAGAGCTGTGTTAAGTTATGGAGATACAAATAAAAACAAAAAACGATCCTCAAGGAACTTACTATCTGGGGGGAGAAATAAGGAACAGACAACAAGAAAATGTATGGGATACATACAACAAGCTGGGATAAATAGGAAATAATTCAGAGAGGGAAGGCATTAGAATTAAGAGAGGTGAAGGAAGATTTCCTATAAAAGAAGGGTTTTAGTTGGGACTTAAAGGAAGCCAAAGAAGGCATCAGGTGGAAATGAGGAGGGAGAACCATTCCAGGCACAGGAACAGCCAAAGAAAATACCTGGAGTTGAAAGATGAAGTATTTTGTTCATGGGACACCTAAAAAGTCAGTGTCTCTAGAATAGAGTATGTGAGAGGGTAAGAGGGGATTACACAATCAGCATAGTGGAAACTCAATTTTATAGAAACAAATGTTAATTCTCAAAAACGTATTTTCACTTAATGTCGGTTTGTTGACCTACACTTAATTTTTTAATCATGGTATGATCAGCAATTTAACAATTTATACAGCTTTAGCTCAGGGTCCAGTCAGGAAGACTTGAGTTCAAATTTTACCTCAGACACTTACTAGATGTGTGACCCTGGTCAAGTCACTCAATTTTCTTATCTGTAAATTGAACTGGAGAAGGAAATGGCAAACCACTCCAGTATCTTTGGCAAGAAAAGCCCAGATGGGGTCACCAAGTCAGACATAACTGAAGCAAATGAACCACAAACATTCACTTGAACCAAAGCAGCCCCAAAACTCTGAGGACATACCTGCCTCATATTAATGTTTAACTGATCAATAAGAGGCTAATATTGAGATGTATGTTGTATTATTATTATTATTATATGTTATAACATATATGTTATACAGATTATGTTGACATAACAACTGAGGACAAATGATCTGAATTTGAATCAAACACCGGAAAACTTCCATTTGAAGTATTAGTTTACTTTAAACTTTATAAATAATGTTCTTTTACTCATTGACCTTATTAATTAAAAAGTTTGCTTGTGAAGGAGTATAGGTGATGGAGCTCTTAGCTGGCATGAAACATTAGCCATCTTCTCTGGCTAATGTCAGTTACCTTTTTTTTTCCCCCTTAGCTATAATGCACATAACCTGCTGGGAGATATGAATTATTAGAATGAATTGGAAATGGCTGTAATTGGTTTCTTTATTCAGTCCAACAAGTGTTGCATATTCACAGCCTTACTTACAAGTCTTGAGTATTTCATTTTGCATTATCAAATATTATTGAGACTATTGTTTCAGCTCCCAACTGCTCTGCACAGAACTCTCTCTGGGTAACAAACAAACAGAAATTTGTTCATGACTCTCTTCTGTTAGTCACAGACATCAGACAGCACTCCTTGGGGGAAGGTCATTTGAATTTTTTCTTCTCTAGCTTAAATAAAAGGTATGTTCTGGGAAGGAAGAGGGGCTAGCTCCCTCTCTAAACTTCAACTTCTATTAATCTTTATTAAATGCCAGAATAAGGCATTATGTTGGAAACTTATAGGTTCAAATCCTGCCTCAGACACTTACTGGCTGTGTGACCCTGGGCAAGTCATTTCATTTCTGTTTGCCTTCGTTTCCTCAACTTTAAAATGGGGGTCACAATAGCACTTAACCTCACAGGGTTGTTGTGAGGATAAAATATAATAATATCTGTAAAGCACTTGGTATAATGCCTGGCACAGAGCAGGCATTTAATAAATATTTCTTCTTCCCTTTCTCTCTTTTCTTTCCCTTCATGAGACAAAGATAAAACAAGCCTCACAGTCTGGGAGTTTACATTCTATTGGGAATATAATTCATTCACAGTAAAGGAAATAATGAACGCTCAAAGTGATGTTGAAAAAAAAAAAAATCCCAAAGGGTAAAAAGAGCTAATAACTCAAGGGTTTGGGAAATGTTTCATATAAGAGGAGGTATGTGAGCGATACTTTGAAAAAAGCTAAGGGTTCCAACAGGGAGTGGTGAAGACGGAATCCACTCAGGATGAGAGAGAGACTGTGTTAGGGTAGAGGGCTCAGAATGGGGCTATCCAGCAGAAAATCAGGACTTGAGTAGCATACCTAAGAACTATCAGTTCTGCTATAATGGGACATACGTGTTCCTAAAAATTCCATTATGCAAAATCACACAATAAAAACTACAGGGCTTATAAGAATAATGTTGTTAGGGTAACAACACTCAAAAACTTAGTGACACATTTTCTTAAAGAACTTTAAATAGTAGCACAGTTCATATACGTTTTATGGTTAAGAAATAAATCCTATAAGTAGTAGCGGCAGCATCCTTAACCTCAGGCTGTTCAGCTTATCCCCGAGTTCCCATGGGCAGAGGCTGCCAATGCCACAGTTATGGGTAAGAGAGTAGGACCCAGGCACCTCAGCCAGGACAGAAGATGAGGGGGACGGGGAGGATGGGGAGTGGAGTTTGTGGGTTCGGTCCAGCCTCCCTCCGCACAAAGCTCTGACTACATTAGAAGATAAACAATAAATATAGCACTACACCTCTAAAAGGACCTGCAGCTTGCTTGTGGGAATGGGCATTGGCAGGATCGCTGCTTATGAGTCATTGGGAAGTGATATAGTTCTCTATGTTCTCCATCTTTCCCTAGAAGAAAATGCAAATTTCAAGCTATGCTCAAATTGTTTCTTAATATAGCGATTGTGTTGCAATGGTTCGCATTTGCAAAAGAAGCGTTGTAGCAAAACTACGCAATTTCTTCCTGAAACACACCAAATTCTTTTTGCTAACACTGGGAATGTTTCACATAAAAAGGTAATCAAAATGGGAAGGAGAAAGTAAATCCAGAAAAGGAATGACTGGTAGAAATGTTTATGATTCAATTACCTGCCAGAAATGAAATGCATCTAAGGGTTTTGTGTTTTGAAAAAAAAAAAAAGATATTAAAAATAAAATCAGTGACTACTAACACTATTCCCAAAAGCAGCTGTGTTAATATTTGAGAATTTTTTAAATAGTATTTAATTTTCTTATTTTTCTTTTTTTAACAGACTATGTAAAAATTTACCCCCAAAATGAAAGCAGTACTCTATTAGCATCTGAGTGCTAGAAGATTTAGCATAAGATAAAGCGCAAAGCTTCTTTATTATTTGAATCTAATTTACCTTTCTAGAATTTTCACACTAATTCTCCAAGTGTGTCCGATGCTGTATTTCCTGGTCCCTAAATCATCATTCCATAAGATACCTCTATGCCTTTGCGTAGAGTTTCTTCCCATTCTTATCTTGCACAGAGGCTAGCAATGGCCCCTCACAGGTGCTGGCAACCTCTGCCAGTCCCTGTCCTTCTAGTTTGCCCATGATCCCTTGCTCTGGACTTGCCTGCCTTCTTTTTTGGGGAACTAGACTCCCAGTGCTTCATCCCCACCCTCATCTCACATTCTTGAGGATCAGTTCTATCTTTGACTTATTTATCACTCTCCTCCAGGAATGAAAGTATTATTTACCTACAAGAAGGACCCCACACAACAAGTTGGGTTGAGAAAGGGCCACTTTCTTCTTCTGCTTAATACCTGAAAAACAAGTTTGGGGCTTTGCTCTTGTATCATCTGTCCTTTTCAGTTCTAAATGCAGGAACTGGAAGCTCAAGCCATTGGGATGTGGGAGCTTAGGATTCCAAGCCAGAAGTTGCAATCCAGTTCAGTTGAAAAGTCCTGAGAAGCCAGAGTCCCAGGATGGAAGGTTACAGGGGTTTTGTACTTGAAACTTGGTGGCACTAATGCTATGTAGTGATGAGGGTTGGAAGCAGGGAAAGGGGTAGGTGTTGAGACCCCCACAAAGACCAGAGTACCAGGGGCAAGTTGCCTGGAAGGCATTCATGAATTCAAACGTTGTTGAGGTCAAGGTAAAGATTTATTATACTTTTCAGCAAGCAAGAGTTCTTAGGGAAACTGCAACCTTAGAGGGGTACAGGTAAAGTTTATATATGATATTATACTGTGAAACATGTACCAAATATGTTAGCTAGGTGTTTGGGGATGAGATTAGGGAATGGTTAAGGAGTAGTTAGTTCATAAAGGAACATGCACTTTTGGTATCGCAGGTATTTTACCCAGAATTCATCAGGAAATAGCACAAGGTGGGTTACCTGGAGATGTGGTTTTAGGCCTGAAATGTCACTAAGTCAAGTAATGGGCAGGGGTGGCTCAGAAATATCAGATTGCTCTCGTCAATGTCTTGTTAGATAAAATAAATGTAAGGGAGTATATGTATGTCTAAGTCTAGGATACATATGATTGGTCAGTGAGTAGTAAATGTCATTTTGACCCAGTACACAGATGGTTCAGACTAATAAATTCTATAGATGCAGTTGGCTTCTGAATCAGAAAAGGAGATAATGGTTGTTGCTGGGCAGGCTATCTCCTTGGGCTGGGGAGAAACTGCCTGAGGTTAGGGGAAGTGATTTGTAAGGAAAAATGTGATTTTAGAATTGGGGCCCAAGCACATGTACCCTAGCACCCCCTCATTAGAAGCTGAGTTAAACTGTGAACCTAACCCTCCTCCACTCCCCAGACACGGGGTGATTGTCAGTATTGTGCCCACCCCCTTACCGTGCCCCAGTGTTGGAAGGATGTTTGTAGTTTACTAACACTTTATCTTTTAAGTAAATATTCCAACCAATGTGCTAAATGGAGCACTGAGATTCCTAAAATTGGAAAAATTAAATAGGTAGGGGTTTCAGCAAATGGTAGAGACAAGACAACATTTTCATCCTCCAAAGGGTGCAAGAGAACCCTGGGGGAGGGTGTGATGGCAGGTAAAATAGGATTTTTTGCTGTTTTTGTTTTAGTATAAACAAATACCTCTGATTGAATCCTTGCTTTTATCAATCAAGAGTCTTTACTTTGAGTAAAGTACAGAAATGAGAGTTTCTTTAACTAGAATGGGTATATATATTTGTACTGTTAATTATTTTAATGAGATTAAAGATCTTTTCCATCCATTAATGGGTCTGCCCATTAAGGGAAGATTTGTAAGAAGGCTTTTGTTAACCTTTTGTTAATGTGGCACTGGATCTCTAGGGTTAGGATGCCCTCTGGCTCTTAAAAAATGGTATAAGTACTCTGAGGGTAAGGTTTTACTTTGGGACTTACTGACTGAAAATGTCTGTTTGGCCAGATGAGAATCTGGGAAGACATAAAGGAGCTAATTCTCCATTGATCAGGTGCTCAGGGAAAAGAAAGATACCAAACACTTTTGGAAATTCCCACAAGGCCCTGTGCCAAATGAAAAAACATGGAGAAAAGAGGCACCTCATTTCAGACACAGCCTTGCCTAGGAGACAATATATTCACAATCGGGTCCAGTGGGGAAAAAGCACCCCCTTACACACTAGTCCCCTGGAATTCAGAGGGTCCTTTTTATACCTCCAGGCCATTAAGAAAGAGAACTCTGAAAGGCCTAGAGTATCCTTTTAGTATATTCCCAGAGTTCTGGCTCAGCAGCCAATTAAAGGAGCCCCCATGGCCAATAAAAAGGACCTCTCTATCATTCATGTCCAAGAAGCTCAAATAGATTCCCCTCTCCCCCTGCCTCATGGAATACTTAGCTTCCTGCAAGATCCAAATTAATTGTCACCTCTGGTGGGAATCTTTTCCTGATCCCTATAACTGTTAATACACTATTCCCTCCTCCCGCAACTTACGTTGCCCTTCTCTACCTAGGCAGAAAAGTCCCATCTCTTTAGTAGAGTATAAGCTGTCTGTGGGCAGTCTTTTTTTTTTCCATTTTGTCTTATACTATTTGGTTCTAGCACTCTGCCTTACGTACAGTGCATACTTATACAATAAGATACATACAGTATCTTACATAGAGCAGTTAATAAATGCTAATTAAACTGAATTAAATTGACCATGCCCCATCCTTAGAAATTACCATTTCTTGATCTGTGGAATTTAAGCGAAAACCAACTGAGAGGGTAGGTCAATATGAACTGGAAAGCTCCCAACAGAATCAGGCCCCTGACAGCATTACTCTTTTACATGTGATTTTAGCAAAAAGAAAACTGAGGTAAAAGTTAATGCATTTTTGAAATAAATAACAGTTTCAGGTAGCTCAGAGTGAAGATTGTTAACTAGAAATCAACACAAAAATGAGAACTGAGGCAGATATCTCCAGACTCTTTATAAACAATAAAACATCTTCCCATACTTAGGAGTGTGTATGTCCACAGCATGTAGACATACTTAAAAGTCTTTTTTTTAGCATTCAAAAATGAGAGAATATACTTCAGAAAAAGCAATAGTTCTCATTTCCTAGCATTTTATTTGAGTGACACCCCTGATTTAATTAATTTTTCTAACATCAGTGGGTTTTGTAAACCCTTGCTACAATTTCTCTCTCTCCATAGTTCTTAGTTGCCATCCATTTCAATTACCACAGATTTCCACTCATCACCATTCATTTTTCATCCTTTCTGAACCATTCAATATCCAATTTTTCTTTCTTCCCTTTCATATGGATCTTGAAACTGCATTGCTTTCTTCTTTATGATGGCTTTGTCCATGTATCGATCAAGCCTGCCTTAAAACTTTCTGTAAATTGAATCTTCCCTATGTCTATATTCTTATTTCTTTTTCTAGTCTACCCCACTACTTTCTCTGCTTTCTCTTAGTATCTCTTCTTTGCAAATCTCTTGTTCAAATATTCCCAATGTTGTGATTTTATTATATACTGCTATCATAATCATTTACCAACACAATCTAAGCATGAAGAAATAATGTTTCCCTTAATTTTGATGGAAATGTTCATTGTTATTGCTACATAGAGGAAATGTGGCTTAATGGATAGTATGGTGGGTTTGTAGTCAGGCAGACATGACTCCAAATCCTGCCTTGTACCCTGATTAACTATGTGGCTCTAGGCAAGACCTTTAAATCTCCACGTGGCAACAGTAACTCCCAAGGACTTATCTGGTTATGAATTAAGTTTTAGAGAAAGTTACAAGTCATAATAATCTCCTTTAGAAGAAGGAAATTCCCTTGATGGTAGCATTACAGATACTTCATGTATTAATGTCCTATGTTTAAGGTATTTTGGCGTTGTAATATTGAAGTAGTCTGATTCTGCAGTGAAATTGGATATTGGAAATCCTCTGGGTACACACCCAAGTGAACCAAAATTTCAGAATTTAAAATTATAATCATTCAATCATTTTCTATCACTTCCAACTCTTTGTGATCCCATTAGGGATTTTCTTGTCAAAGATAGTGCAGTGATTTACCATTTCCTTCTCCAGGTCATTTTACAGATAAGGAAATTGAGGCAAACAGGGCTAAGTGACTTGCCCAGGATCACACAGCTGCTAAGTGGCTGAGGCTGAAGTTGAACTCAGAAAGATAAATCTTCCTGACTCCAGACCCAGAGCTGTATCTACTATACAGCCTAATAAAGTAATAATAAAAAAAGATGTCACCTGGTTCAACCCTTGTGCAAAACATAAGGGAAAAGATTAATTTCAAGTTAATTTCAAGCCACTCATTTTCTTGGGTTTGCTTTGGAGATTCATCATTCATGAAACACAGAATGTTTTAATCATCTTTGAGCCTGGAATCAAGAATACCTGAATTCAAATCTAGCCTCAGATATTTACTAGCTGTGTAACCCCAGGGAAATCATTCTGTTTGCTTCAGATTCCTCCACTATAAAATGGGCATAATACTTTGGGCATACTTTCCAGGGTGGGCTTGAGGATGAAATGAGATAATATTTGTAAAAGCACTTAGCACAATGCCTGGCATATAATAAGTATTATATAAATGCTAATTCTTTCCCTCCTTTCCTCTTTCCCTCTATATTCTGCAAATACCCTCAGATACAAAAAAGCAAGAACTCAGTGACCACTGGAAAAGTTAGCCCAGACTTTAAAGGGAAAAGAGACAATGCGGTCAGCTTCCAGTAACTGAAAAGAGCTGATAGGATAAAAACAAATTCAAAATAGTTCCTGACATCAAGGCCACATGATCTGTAAGGAGATAAAACCCAGATGGTGAATTAAAGCAATAAGTGAAAAGGCCTTGGCATTTGGCTAAATAATGCTTCTGATAAATAGTACATAACAAAAAAAAAAAGGCAAAGTGAGAACCAGGATACTAGAAGCTTGTTACTACAGAGATTTCTAGATGGCATGAAAGAGGTAGCTGTCATGAATCCAAGACAAACTAAAATATAGAAAAGGAACCTTTCAAGTCAGATAAGAAAGAGACTTCTAGAGCCTCAGAGCCTTCATCAGGCCACATACCCAGAGCTAAGGTTGAAAGAGGTATGATATAGTGGGATAAGGCCTTATCATTAGCATAATTAAAATTCCAAAAAAAACCTTCTGGTGCTGAAATTGTTCTTCAGTTTGTAGTTAGGGCATCATTTTTACACTACTTCTTTTGGCATTTCTCCTAAGTCAATTAGCTAAGATATACACTAGGTTGTCTAGAGTAAACTTTATCGTTCCAAGAGGCTAATATTTTAAAAATAGAAATGAAAATTTAATTTGATTACCAGTGAAAGAATTATGACTTTACAACAGCCAAACTTCATTTTGTAAATGTTTCCCTTTTATAGATCATGGCTACATTCCAGTACTTTCCTCACAAAAGCATGGAGAAGTAGGTAGTACAAGTATCACTGGCCCATTTTACAGATGAAGAAAGTAATCCTTAGAGAGCTGACCCATCAGTACATATACCTTGGAGGACACTGTAGATGAACCGTAAGTGATTTTCCCAGAGTCTAAGGGCTGGTTGGTACCAGAGTCAGAATGTGAGCCTAAAACCAATGCTTTCTTCAAAATATCACTCTTCTCCTTATAGTGGCACAGGTAACATCTGAACCACCTACTTCTCAAGGTCATTGAGATGGTCAAATGACTTAATAGCTGTGAAAGTCCTGTGTATCCATAAATACCAAGTTATTCTCATTATAAGGGAAAGGTTCTAACTGAACCAAAGCCTAAGATTCTGATATTTAAGTTCTTGAAATTGTAGACTTAAAGTAGACCTTCTTAATTTGAGGTCTGTCAACTAATTATTTTTTAACATCTTGATAACTATATTTCAAAATAATTGGTTTTCTTTGTAATCCTAAATATTGGGAGTTTTTTATGCACTTGAAAACATTTTTCCAAGAAGAGAGCTATAGTTTTCACAAGGCTGCCATAAACGTCCATGATGATAAAAAGTTAGCAACCCCTAATTTAGAACGAAAAGGTACCATAGAAGACATCCCAGTCAATCCCTTCATTTTACAGATGGAGAAACTGAGTTCCAGAGTAGTTAAGTAACTTACCCAATGTCATACAGGTAGGGACTAAAGTGAGATTTGAATTCAGATACCCCATCAAACATCCTTCTCACCATATCATAACTTTTGAGAAATATTCTATTTGTGAGTTGACAATTCACTGTAAGATGTATAACTTATTTTTATTTGTATTTTGCTAGAAAAAAGTCTAGAATAATAAAAACAGTCATTTATAAAGGACTTTCAGGTCTGCAAAGTAATTTTCACCATTTATCTCACACCACTCCTGTGAAGTCCACAGATAATTAGGAAACTGAGGTGTCGAGAGGCTACACAACAGAGCTATTGTCAGAAATGGGATTTGAACTCCAGTCTCCCTGACTCTGAATCTGGACTTCTAGGTTCTACACCTCAAGGCTATGCAGCTATTCTAATGACTAGAGCCATTCATTATTCCATGAGAAATAAAAGTACTTTGTTTCAGAGTTAATTCACCAGGAGCATTCTCAGCAACATGGGCACTGAATCAATTAATATCAGACATTCCACCACTCCCAGATAGGTCACTGATTTTGATACTTCCTTGAATCATCTTGTGTTCAGTACAGGATATTCTTAAGAATTCTATCTTGGGGGGAGGGGTGGATCTCAGACATAGGTCTTCCGTTGAAAATTTCTACTTACTCTGCTCTGTAATTTTCTCTTTCTGTCAAAAGTTCCTGCATTCTTAATTTTTTTTCCGGGGGATCATTTTGTAGAGAAAGGTAATTAATTCTGATGAAGGAGGCAGGACATTTTAAAATTTCTAGAAAAGGAAAGACAGAGCAAACTACCCTCCAGGACCCTCTGAAGTATTGAGTCAGTGATTTAGCACCACCTTGTGGCATGAAAAAAAGTCATTTTTGAGAACTACTGAGAAAGCATTGAAGGTCCCCTGTGGATTAAATCCTAGATTGTAGAATGTGCCATCTAATTTTCCAGAAATGCAGGATTTGCCTGTGCAGATTTAGAGTGACTTAAAAATCAGAACAGAAGGTCAGTGCATCATACTGGCTTTAAATCCCTACCCACCTCAATCTTTACTAGTTGTGTGACCCTAGACAAGTCAATTAAACTTTCTGAATCTCAATTTCCTCATCTGTAAAGCGAAAATATTGACAGAACCTACCACAGAGAAGTATGGTGAGGTTTAAATGAGATAATATATGGAAATAGCTTTGCAAACCATAAATAACTACAGAGTTGTCATCTATTACTGCTAAAAGATGTTAATATGCCCGATGATGAAAGTTAAAGGCCACCATATTGTTTGGGTGTCTAGTAGTAGAAATAGTACAAAAATTTTTTAGAAGTGAAGATAACATAGCAGATTTTTTCCTTGCTCCCTAAACTCCCTTTTTATCCTTCTCTCCTGGTGTCTCCTACAGTTCACTCCAGAAAACTATTGTGTTCAACTTCATTGGGGCTTCCAAGGAGTGGGGATTGATGTCCTATTTCAATTATGAAGCTCAGAGAATAGTGCTTGATTCCTGCCTCAAAGTATTTGAAAAACTCTCATATCCAGGACAGATTCGTCTTTCTATTTGGTGAAAAGGGGAAGAATAAAATGCAAGAAAGGGACATTGCGGAGTTTAAGGTTTGATATAAGGAAAAAGTCTTCACAGTTAGATCAATTGCAAAATGAAATGATTGAACCTCAGAAGACAATGGGATCATAGACACAGACTTGGGATGGATCTTAAAAGACCCCTAGTCCAAAATCACATTTTGCAGATGAAGAAATTGAAGCCCAGAGTGTCTACATAATTTGTTCTAGGTCACACAAGGAAGTAAGAGCAGAGCTACATTGGGAATCTGGGTGCTCTCCAATGTACCATGAAGTAAGCAACTTATTCATCACTAGAGGGCTTAAAGAAGGGGATGGATGACCATTTGCCAAGGATGTGCTCAAGGAAATTCCTATTCAGAAAAAGAATGGACTATATGTCTTCTAATTCTGACAGTCTGAGATAAACCTTCTGGGCACTGTCAATCAAAACTTGCAAAAGAAGTACCTGATTATGCCCTAAGTCAAATAAACAAGAATTTAAGTGCCTACTGTGTGTCAGGCACTTTGATAAGCACGAGTTTAAGGTATAACACTTGCAGAAGATTGAAAAGCTTTCAACATTCAACAAGGAGAAGGATTAATACCTAATAAAATTGTAGATACCATAAAGGCAGTGGGAGGGATAATTTTGTGATAGGGCTGCCTCTGTCAAGTCATATCATATAAGAAGCTTCCCCTCCATCTTTTTATAAGACTAGATCTGATTTTATAACCTAAATGTAAAAGTGGATGCTCATATTAAAGAGAATTTAGAATTTTTGTCATCAAAAGATTGTCTTTCACCTAGACTTTGCAACTGGCTAGATAAATCATAAAACTTGTCCATCAGTACATTTACCTTGGATAAATACTATAAATAGACTGTAAACTTGTCCTCAGATTGAAGAGGAAGAAGAGTTGAATTGGAGGGCATTTGAAAAATCATGATGGACTTTCATAGGTTTACATGGATGGGTGGGTGGGTGGATGGAAGGATGGATGGATGGATGGATGGATGGATGGATGAATGAATGGATCAATGAAAAATGTTAATTGCCTACCATATGGCAGACATAGAAATGAGAAAGTCACTGTTATTATGAGCCTTTGTTCTAAAAGGCAAAGACAATATATATTGGGGAATAAAGGCAGGGGAAGAAAGCTGTTTTGTTTAGTTTTTGGAAAATCACAGGAGTGGTGATGAAGGCATGGTAAGTTAACTGTGACACCAGATAGACTAGTAAAGGTGATATTGATTATATTACTTTTCCCAGAGGAAGAGATGGAAAGAATAGATGCAGATGGCAAGAGGCTCAGGGTGAATGTGAAGCATGTCCTGGGACAAATAGAGTAATTTAGGTGAGCTCAAGCCACTCACTCACTGCTCAAGATAACTCAACTGCAAGGTGAAAGTCCAAAGCTGAATGGATTCATTCACTTGGGAGAGAGGCATGGTTCCTGCAGTTCTGCCCCAAATGACACTGTTTCAGGTGCAGAAGAGAGACAATAATAAGATCTAAGATCATGATCTTCATCAATGGAGTGAGATTCACGAGACTACAGATACATCAAAGTATTCAAGTAATATGAATGGTAACTGGGAAGACAGGTGTCCGGGTGAGGCATAAATGAGAAGCCTCAGTAGGGGGACCTGGATCAGTTTTTCATTAGAGAATCAGTAAATGTTCTTATTGAGAAGAAAAACACTGCAAATGGTTGTGAGGTGCATCCAAAGGTAAGAGTCAAAGACCCTTTACATGACTGTCACTGGCTGCCTGAGCTACCAATCAGTATCAGGATCGTCCAATGGTTTTAATTAGTTGTTACACTGACATGGTAATTGACAACTCAGCCAGCTGGTGACCAAAATGCCTCTTGATGGGAATTCCCTTTTCTCTTCCCCCTTTACTAATTCAGCACAGGGAAATGGCTCCCAGCAGCAGACCAAGAATGAAAAGTATATATTGCTCCTAAAATATCAGAGCCACAGAGGGCACAGGCATCTTAAATCATCTTAGTATTTCCCTCCTTTAGCATTTTCCTCACTGTCTCATACATTCTGGTGGCTGCCTGTTGTCCATAAGATAAAACACAAGTTTCTAGTCTGTTTCCTTAGCCCTCTCTTTCACTTAACTCCTTTGATTTATTCTGCATTCCAAAGTGCGCTAATAGGTGTTGACCTGCCATCTCCAGTGTCACACATTCACACAGGACGGTCACCCTGTTTAGAATGTGCTTTCTTCTCATCTCTGCCTAGCAAAGGCTTTCTCTTACTTCCAGTCCTAGCTCAAATGCCAACTTCTCAATGCTGTGTTCCCCAAACCCCAATACTTGCCTAGAAACTGTTCTATCTCTTCAAGTTTCCTAGAGCCTTTTATCTAATATTCTCCTTTACTTCTATTATTATGCTTAAAAAAGGCCAAGATATCCCCCTGTATCCAAGGCCATCTCCAGACATCTTAATCTATGTCTTGCCACTGGACCTAGATGGTTCCTGAGGACAGGGTGAGGCTGGTGACTTTTCACAGCTCTGCCTCACTTAAACTCAATTCAATTGCAAGTCAGGTCACTGTTTCTTATTATTTTTGTTGTGGGATGAGGACTTTGATATCCTTAAATGGAGTGGTCTTCCGTGGGTATAGCTCTCAATATATCCCCAAGAAATTCATTGATAAAGTAAGAGGCAATAGTTTTTTAGCTTTTTTTGTGATGGCCCAAGGGGATTTCTTTCTTGTGGAGTAAACTGTATGGACATTGTGACAGTTATTTGAGATTCTCTAAGCCCTGTCTTAATTGCTTCTGGGATTGTGACTATGTGTGGGATTTTTACAAACCTAATGATCAGTTAAGCAGGGATGATTCCTGTTCCTAACATCTCACCCAGAGGGTATATAGTTTAATGTATTAATGAGACTAATCAGCATTGAAGTATTGCCCCTAAATTTGCCCCTTAAGAGTATAGAAGAAGACCTGGAGGCATCAATAATGCTTAATAAACTCAGGGAAGTGATAGTGTAGTGTGACATAAAGCTACCAAACAAGAAAAATAATAATAATTAGAACATCAGCATAATTAATCTGGGTAGAAGTGGACATTGAAACCATTAGAATCGATGAGTTCACCAGAGGAGAGAGTATAGACAGAGAAAAGCAGAGGGTCAAATACAGAGGTTTGCAAGAAGGAGGAAATATGGTCATCAATGGAGACAAAACTATAGTCATAGATTTAAGACAGTCAGAGGAATGAGATGCCTGTTAGGTAAAAGCCAGATGGAAAGGCAGGACCTTGGGGTGGGAGGTGGTCCCTGGAGAGGGATGAGATCATCATATTTCAGTTAGCTCCCAGGAAAATGCAAAGAGGAGGGTGTCTTAGCTCCTTGGAAGAAAGTAATAGGAAGGGAAGAAGTCCAGAAGTAGGGTAGGACTCTCTTGGTAAAAGGAGAGGAAGATGCTTGTGATGCCTCAAAAAATATTTCCAAGGATCAGGAAATTTGAGGAGATAGAGAAGCGTATCCCCATATCCTCAAGATGTTGGCACTCAGAGACAAAGTTCTAGTGATCCCACCTTAGTCATGTTTCTGTCTTCCTTTTTCCGGGATATATGGATATAGATATTTTGGGCAGCTAGGTGGCACAGCAAGTGGAGTGCTAAACCTAGAGTCAGGAAGACCCATATTCCTGAGTTCAAATCTAGCTTCAGACATGACCAGCTGTGTGACCCTAGGCAAGTCATTTGACTCTACTTACCCCTGTTCCTCATGTGTAAAATGAGCTGGAGAAGGAAATGGCAAACAACTCCAGTATTTTTGCCAAGAAAAGCCTAAATGGGGTCACGAAGAGTCAGATACAACTGAACAACTAAATATGTGAGTATATGTGCGTATGTGTGTGTGTGTATCTTTCCCAGTCAGAGATACTCAAATATAACTGACCCTGCATTGACTACCTGCAAAGACCTCCCTTTTGTACCCTTAGTATTAGATTATGGCTTAACATACGAGATCTATATCAGAATCTATAAATGATTTAGCAACTGAAATTGGCAAAACTGTTGAGACTAAGGCTTATGGCAGGCATGGAAGTCTTATGAATTCTGATATATCTTGGCAGTGAATTTCAGGAAATTGGGGTGGGAAAGGTCTCTTCTTACTGAAAAGGTGCTGGCACAATCTGATAGCTTACATCATTATAGGTTTTACCCCACTGTCGATGCCTTTGAGAACTGGCAGGGACCAAGCTCCAGCTAGAGCACAAATTGGAAAACAGAGGGTAAAGAGTGCTGGTAGAATCTGTGCTCGTGGACTTCCAGACTGCTCAGACTTGCTTTTTCTATTAAATCTTTAATAACAAAGAGCACAACCACCATACTGAGATAATAGGATGTTTTACTGTTTATCCAGACCTATGTGTGGAGTTGGTCAGGAAAGCTTAAACCTCTGAATGAATGCAGCTACACTCAGATTTAGTGAATAGGTGACTTTGGGAACCCCAAGCAGAACTGTCTGGTTTTGAATACTTGGAATAATTTTTAAAGTTCTTTGTATGTCATAAATAAACTTCACGTGAATGAAAAGACAGAGATAAAATTAGGGAAGCTTGGCACACTCGTTATGCAAACTTAATCTAAATGGAGGCCCTAATATTCTTCCTCATTCCATGATAAACCTCTGACCAGCTGAGAATATTTATTGGGAGGATGAATCATATTATTCCATTTAGATTATTTCGGCATTAAAGGATATGGTTTATTCATGCTGATGATGATAAAACCATGTGGTCAGGTTAATACTAACACTGACAGTGCAGGGCCAGATTGGAGCATATAGATGGGAAATTTTAATTAGAAGTTTACAAATGCTGGAAAATCCTCCAAAAGGCTTATCCTTCTATATGAACTTAAAACAAATATAGAGCTCATATATTAGCTAATATGCAAGCAGTGATTAAAGGAGGGGGAGGACCCAAAGAGGTGTTTGGTGCATATTTCTAGAAAATGGCCTCATTCTTAAGACCAGAAACAGCAATGTTTCCGCAAGTTCTAGCTGGAGGTGGTCAGATACCTTAAATGACTTCAGAGATTGCCAAGTACAACCTACCCCTGAGTGGGAATGCCTTTTACTACAACATCCACAACACAGTACCTTCCAGTCTCATCATAAAGATCTACAATGATGAGGAACTCACCACCTCCCACTGCACCCCACCCCATTTGAGGATAACTCTAATTGTGAAGTTCTTTATTGTGTAAAGCTAAAATTTACTTCTTTATAATCTTTACCTCATTGTTCTCAGTTCTGCCTACTGAGGCCATGCAGAGTTCTTGCCATCCCATTCCTCCAGCTCTCACCTATTCCTACTTGCCTCTTACTCCAAAAATGTAATTAAATTAACATTACCACTGTTAATGCAAAGAGTAGGAAAATTTCCTACCCTGAGGGACAGTCCTATGACTCCTTCCTCTTGTCCAAATCCTACTCTATGGATTATATTCTCCCATTATAAGGGTTCCTTGTTTTTGTTTTTGTTCTAACTATATTTCATTATGATTGGTTACCTTCGTAGTCCTACACACTTTATTTGTGGATTTAAAAACATTGTTATGAGAAGGGGGTTATAGGCTTCATTAGATTGCTAAAGGGATCTAAGACATTTTTTTTTACTCTAAGAACTCCTCTATTAAAATGTAATTCTTGAAGGCAGGCTACTAACTCCCTTTTGGATTTGTATACACTTTCTGGTGCATAGTAGGTCTTTAATTAATGGTAGTTGATGATTGATCAATTGATCATATAAAATAGGCTTTTAAATGCTTGAAGAAAGTTATCATGTCCACCTCTACATCTTCTCTTGCCCAGGTTAAACATCCCCAATTTCTCCAATCAGTCTTCATATGGAATGATCAAAGTGTTGGGCCATCTTGGTTTCCCTCTCAGATATTCTCCAGAGTATCAAAGTCCTTCTTAAAATATGACACCCAAAAATATGACACTACACTCTAGAATTGGTCTGCCCCATGCAGAGTACAGGAGAACAATGTCCCTCCCCTCTGCCCTCCCCCTTATCTGCCCATGCCTAACAAAAAGTCTTCTGAAATGGGCTTTGCATTGTAAAAGAATCTGATATAGCAATATCTTTTATACTATTTTCTTTGGTAGAGAAGTTGGCCATCATTCCTTGTAAATAAGATTTTGAGATAAGTTAAATTTCCTGGATGCTAACTCATGGCTGGCACAGTGAAGAGCATGCCCAGCCTGGAGTCAGGAAAGCTCATTTTCCTGGGTTCAAATCTGGTCTCAGACAATTATTAGATGTGTGACCTTGAGCAAGTCATGCAGTCTAGTTTGCCTCAGTTTCCTTATCTGTAAAATGAGCTGGAGAAGGAAATGGTAAATCACTCTAGTGTCTTTGCCAAGAAAGTCACAAATGGAGACATGAAGAGTCTGAAATAACTGAACAACTCATGGTATCTCATTTTTTTTGACAGATTTGTCAATGAGCCCAACCAATAGAAATGCAAAAGGCATAAATAAGCAGAGACAGAGGATAAAGTAGAAGTAGATAGAAGATAAAGTAGATACTAAGATCAATTGTACATTTGAGTGACCAGTGTGACATTTTATGATTTTTTCCTAAAGATGCTAAACCAACAAACCCAAGCAGTGTCCAGGCTATAAAGGGAATAGAAGAGGTTCAGGATGACTTTTTTTTTTAGCATTCTTGAAAAGATACATAAGCTAATGCATTTCCATAAAACCTAATGCATTATGTACAGTTTGTTTCTAATAAATGTGTTGCTCATTAAATACACATTCATGAGTCCTTTTTTCCTTATCAATAACGCAATCAGCCTGAGCGTGAGATTATCCAGCAATTCTGCTCCTTGCTCTTCAAATGCGTAATCATGCCCTCCTCTCTGAAAATGATGCTTGTTGAGAGATAAAAGAAAAGAGGATCTTGGTTACCTTTAATAATGCATTGTACAAAGTGGTTCCTATTTAGGCATGCTAAATATGCTATAATCATGTGTTGTCTTTCATATTTCCCAGCAAAAAAAGAAAAGAAAAGAAAAGATGGTCACTGAATTGTTGGAGGTGAGAGGACAGTGCATTTTCTACCACTCACTCTGGGGCAAATCTTAATGCACAAGATAGAAATAGTGGTTGAGTCAGTTTAGTTATGGGGAGAGATGGATTGTGGTATAGGAGGGGCCAAAGGACATGCCTTAGAGTCAGGAAGATGTGGGTTTAGATCTCACCTCTCAATGCCACAGATAAAGGGGTAGCTTGTTGGCATGGTAGAGTGCTGGGCCTGGAATGAGGAAGCCCTTAGTTCAAATCCTGCTTCAGACACTTACTAGATGTATGTTCCTAGGCAAGTCACTTAAGCTCTGAGTGCCTCAGCTTCCTCAACTGTAAGCTCAGTATAGTAATAGCATCTGTCTTCCAGGGTTGTCATCAAATAGATATTTGTAAAGCACTGGGCATAGTTCCTGGCACATAGTAAATGCTATACAAATATTTACCTTTTATTGCTATTGTCATTGTGGTTAATTGTCTTCTTATTCTCCATTAGAAAGGTTATTGAAAAGACTATGCTCTCTCATAACATGAGAACTTGACATACCATTCCCTTTGTTCCCAGAGAGTTTTTGCAGTCTTTCTGGAGCTCAGATAATAATAGTAGTGGTCATGGCTATGGTCATGGCTATGGTCATACTAGTAGGTGTAGTCAAGGTGGTGGTAGTGGTATGGTAGGAGTAGTACATAGCAGTCACAGTGGCGGTAGTTGTGGGAAGAAGGGGAGGAGAAATCATTAATTACAATAAAAGCAGCAGTCATATTGAGAAGAAAAGAAGCATGGTAGAAGAGATAGAAAGCCAGTTCCTGAGAGAGAACAACCTGTGTTCAAGTCCTGCCACTAACTCTGATTGTGATGGGCCCTGAGCAAGCCCCTTTACTTCTCGGTGCCCTGAGCCAGTCTATAAACCATGACCTCAGCAGATGCAGATCCACATTAGTAGGGAGTTCCCTCACCCTGAAAACCTCTATACCAACGAATCATGGGTCTGGTCCCTACCCTGATCCTTTAATGATGAGAATTGCTACTACTACAACAACCTTGAAGTTGTACAACAGATTGAAAAGAAGCTTCGCTGAGAATTAGAGCACCAGGTGTCACAGAAACTGAGGCAACAGAGATGTTGCAGATAATAACAGCCATAATGTTCATTTATTAAGTTCCTGCTGCATTAAATAGAGACAAAATGCCACGTTTAGCTTGGCTCCTACCCCTGCTGTCTCAGGCTTACCTTTCTCCCATTGTATAACCATCTCACCGTTAACAAACCTTCTAAGAAGCATGGACCGGTGCTGTACTGGAGCCAGCTCAAACAGGCTCCAGAGAGTCAATGGTTAAATTTTCAATAGAAACATTTGCACCTTGAAAATCAGCAAATACTACAAATCTGGGCTTGATTTTACTAACTGTCTAAACTTAAGAAAGTGACAAAGTGTTAATCATCCAGATTAATCTTAAAAGTCAGTCACTCATACATTTTTCTGTGGAGATCCAATTGTTAAATAAATACCAACACAGCCCATGTGACTGTCTTCCATCATTCTTCTCTCTCTTTGGATGAAATACGAAAAATTGCATAAGTCCCCAAGGATATGGTCTAAAAGAATGGAAGTTTGCATGTTTTAAAAACATTAGAAAAGGCAACAAAAGTCCTTATTTTTGGCCTTTGTTCTATGTAAGGAACTCCCATTGAAGTCAATGGGGTTTTACATAAAAATCAATGGCAAATTATGCCCCTTAATGAAAGAGGAAATTGTAATTATAGCACGGCTGGTAGCATCACTCTAGTTAAGGCTGAGCAGGCTTTTCCATTATCACTTATCAGGATTTAATAGCTCAGCTGTTTGGAATCCTACTTGGCTGAGACGCCGTATACAATCCGTCAGGCTGGCTATAATTAGCTATTATTATTATTACTGTTATTACATAAACAAAGGTTTTAATCAGGAAGGCATTTTTTAATTATGGGGCTTAAAGAGAATATTTCTTCATGGTGACAGGTGCTTTGGGGGAGGCTGAAAAGGAGAATGCAATTCTTTTGCCAGAATGAAATGTGGCAGGCCTCTAAATGGAAGTAGTTCATTTTCATTTGACTGTGAGCACTGATGTGGCCTCCTGTTGAACAGAATTGCCCGGGGAGGCAATGCTCTTGGCAAGCTCGCAGACCATCACTGACTCGATCTGCTCAAGTCTTTCGCTTCATTCCAGGTTAGGCGGGTGGGCCTGTGATCGGATGAAAGGACAAACCACAGGTCTCTAGTCCTCAGTCCCCACTCCGTGGGGTCAGTCCTGGTCCTGTTTCTCATAGATAAAAATGCTATTTCCAAGATTTGGCTTCCTGTCTCCTGCTCCAGGCCTTTGTGTAGGCAGTCCCATGTCCTTGTATAAAATCCCCTGCTCTGGTCCCCACTCCCTGAAGGCCAGGTATGGCCCATTTCATCCCTCCCCCAGTCACCCTTAAGGGGATTAGGATGTGTCTAGTCCCTGCCATTGGCTCAAATCCCCACCTATTGTGTTCTCCCAGTTTGAGAGGTCCAAGCACCCCAATTCCAGTTGACTAACAATAGGATTGGTCTTCACAAAGGAATATTTATTTTACAGGTATAGCAAGAACAAACATTCAAACATTCCCCTGCTACCCCAATAGTTGATCAGGGCACAGTCTCCCCTAGTCAACTCCTCAGTCTCTGGGATGAGAAGGAAGATCAGGTTCACAGTTTAGCTCAGTTCCTATATAGCAAAGTCACACCAAGATTCAAGTTCAATGTCCCCCTGGGCTTGAGTCCCAGCATTCTCGCTTCTCAGAGCGTCCCTGCTGAGCTGGCGGCAACATCCACCCTCACATCCTGGCTCTGAGGTCATGACAGTTTCAGATTGTAACCTGGGACTCCACTTTCTGCTCCTTGCTACTGTTGGTTTATTCAGCCATGTCCAACTCTTCATAACCCCTTTTGGGGTTTTCTTGGCAAAGGTACTAGAGTGGTTTGCCACTTCCTTCTCCAGCTCCTTTGACAGATGAGGAAACTGAGGCAAACAGGTTAAGTGACTTACTCAGGGTCACACAACTAGTAAGTGTCCATGGCCAGATTTTAACTCAAGTAGATGAGTCTTCCTGATTCTAAGACCAGAGCGCTATCAACTATACCACCTAGCTCCCCATGGAGGCTGTGAAGAGAGGGGAAATTCACCTATTCCTGTGTCATTTAAACCCTAGACTTCCAAAAGTCAAAACTTTAGCAACACTATGGGGTCAATGAACTGAAGACAAAGAACCTGGGTTCAATCCCATCTTAACTTCTTCTTACCTCTATAACCCTAGACAAGTCGCTTAATGTCTTTGGCCTCAGTTGCTGCATCTATAAAATGGAGGGATTGGACTAAAAGTTTAGCTCCATTCTGGCTGTTTATGGCTCTATGATCCTATGACCTTGAGTAGGTCACTTCACCACTTCTTATCACATCTGTGAAATGAGAAGTTTAGACCAGATGACTTTTGAGGTCCCTTTCAGTCCAAATCTATGAGAAAAACTTGCTCTATTTTAAAAACATTCTGTTACATTCAAAATTCTAGAGTTATGATGTACAAATCTATATGAAGGAGCTTTGAAAATACATCTTCAAAACAAAGAAAGGATTTTTGGATTATCTCTCATTTTAGTTAATGAAAGCTAGTAGGCTAGAACAATCTGGCATAGTTTTTGTTTTTCAGTAATCAGAAATATTATTATTTCTGTCACTACCCTCCATTAGCATGGATAATAGGATTGAGAATTTAAAGCCGGAAGGGGCCTTAGTAAATATCCAGTCTACATGCCTCCATTATAGATTAGGAAACCGAGACACCAACAGGGGAAGCAATTTACCCAGTCATACCCTTGAATCACAGGATGGTCGATTGGTAACCAGAATGAATCTTAGATATCTTCTGTTCCAGATATTTCCTTTTATGAGTAAGGAAACTGAGGTCAATGAGATTAAGCATCTTGGCCAAGGTCATATAGAAATGAAGTGGTATTACTAATATTCGAATCCAAGTCGTCTACCTCCAAATCTAGTCAAGCCAAGTCAAGAAACATTTAGTAAGCACTAAAATATGCCAGCACTGGGAATATAAGCATAAACAGACAGATAGTCCCTGTCCTCAAAGAGCTTTGCCCTTAATGAGAGGAAGATAATATGTAAAAGGAATCTGAAAAGGTACTAACCCAGGGGCTTGGTGAGGAAAATCCAGAGGATCAGGAGTGAGCTCAGAGAGGAATCTAGCCAGAGGAAGTCCTGGAGCCAGGTTGTACCCGCCTGACAAAGCTGATGGTTAAATGTTCGATGTAAGCGCTCACACCTTGGAAATTAACAAAAGCAAATCAAGGCTAGATGATTTTTTTTTATTGTCCAGTCCTAAGAAAGTGATGGAGAAATTTTTTATAATTCAGATTACATCTAAAAATATCATGCATACCTTTTTTTCAGAGAGTCACTTGTTAAATATTTACCAGCACACCATTGAATTTAGCACTCTTTCTACTACTTTCTACTACTAATGATGGAATTCATTCACAAAGATTTATTAAGCACTTGCAGTGTGCAAGGCACTGGGAATGAAAAGTCCTAAGAATGAAAAGACAAAAATGAGGTAATCTTTGTCCTAGAGTAGCTCACAGTTTACAGCGAGAATAGAATTTTCCTAAAAACTCAAAACATATAAAGACTCTCTAATAGCAATTTTTCATCTATTTCAGAAAAAAAAATAGTTTGATGAGTTCTACTTTTCCAAAGCATAAGCCAGATAAAATTGAATGACGCCTTTGATTTGCTAGAAAGGCCATGATATGACTTAGATGGGGAGACAAGTGTCCAGGGGTTCACACTTCCTGTTCGCCTCCCAATGATGTTTGAAGTTAACCAGCTGCAGAAAAGAACCAGAAGCAGATTCTGCCATATTTGTGCAGGTACAAAGTATTCCATGGTCAGCAACCCCTACTTAACTTGCCCCCAAAAATATGAACCAAGCCTATGTGTTCCCATTTCTGGCATGAGCAAATGAGAAAAAATAATGACAAATTTTTGACAAGTCAAAGAATGACATATGGAGCCTTATAGTAACAACAGATTATATTTTTATTGCGTACTACAGTTTTCAAAGTACTTTTGTGCATGTTGTATCATTTTTCCATATAACAGACCAATGAAGGAGGATTATCAGATGATAGATTTAGAGCTAGAAGAGAGAATGGAAGTCATCTAATCCAGGCTTCTTAAACTGTTTCCACACACGACCCCTTTCCCTGTTTCAGCAGCCTTAGTTGGTATTGTATGGCCTGAGGGCATGCACAATGCAAAGTGTGCATGTTTTGTGTTCAGAACCAAGGCTTCAGTGAAGTTGCATGATGCACCATGGGCAAACTGTGTCAGAAATACCTCAGATTCATTACATGTTTGATTTTGAATTATCTTTTGGTCATTATACACTCAGAAACCTTTACTGTTGCCAAATCTTTCACAACCCAATATGGAGTGGAGACCCAGAGTTTAAGAAGTACTGATCCAATCCAACTTCTTTATTTTAAGATGGGGAAACTAAGGCAAGGAGTCAGAAAATGACTCCCCTAAGATCACATCCCAAGATCTACTTAGGACCGATGATGATCATTGGACTGATGGTTCATTGTACATAACAGATGCTTACTAAATGGTGGAGAAGAATTGTGATAAAAAATAAAAGGAATAGTGAATTAGGAATCAGAGGAACAATATATTAATCCTAGCTTTGGTGACTTTGGGCAAATCATTTTCCTTCTTTGGGACTCAGTTTCCTAATCTGTAAAACAAAAGGGTCAGACACAAAGATCCCTAGCTTAAATTTGTACTCCTTGACAATGATCTCATGTCAATGCAACTGGGCAGTTCCTCAAGGGTCTGTGCTTGACCCCATACTTTCAACACTTTTATCAGAGACTTGGATAGAGGGCCTGCTCATCAGTTATACAAATGACACAGAACTGGGAAGGAAAGTTAACAGACCAAATGAGAGAGCTAGGTCTCATGAAGATGATGACCCGAGAGTAATGGATTGAATCCAACAAGATGAAATGCAGTAGGGATTAATGTAAATAAATAAATAAAATAATAAATAAGTATATAGTCTTACATTAATAATGGTATTATATAATAATAATCATAGTCTTACATAAATAAAAGTCTTACACTTGCATTTTTAAATATGAACTTCATAAGTAGAGGATGCATACATAGCTACATAGTAGCTTGTCCAAAAATGATCTGGGTGTCTTAGTGGACTACAAACTCAACGTAAGTCAACAGTGTGATATGCCAAAAAAAAAGGTAATGTGATCTTGAGGTGTATTAAGAAAGGCATGATGTCCAGTAATAAGGAATCCCTCTGTCCTCGTAATAATACATCTAGAATGTTGTGCTCCATTTTGGAAGCAATTGTTTACAAAGATAGGAGCTAGAAAGTGTTCAGAAGAGAAACCAGGGTTGTGAAGAGACTTGAAGCATGTTGCATGAAGACAAATTGAAGGAACTAGAGATGTTTATCGAGGAGAAGAGAAAAATTAAGGTGGAGGGGAGGGATCATCAAGTAAAAGCACGTCATTTGGAAAAGGAAATAAATTTTTACTTTTGGAGTCTAGAGCACAGAACTAGGAGCAGTGGGTTGAAGAAGCAAAGATGCAAATTTAGGTTGAATGTCACAAGAAACCTCTTTATAATTAGAACTGCCCCAAGCTGGAATGTCCACCACAAAAATGAGTGGGTTCCTCCTTGGACATCTTCAAGCAGGGGCTAGATGACCACTATGTCATCATGGGGATTTTGGGGGGTTATATGATGGAATATGTAGCCACTGAGGTCTCTTCTACCAAATTTTGTGATGTTTTAATTCAGATTGAGTCTCAGACTTAAAGTGGTTTGCAAAAGGCCCCATGGCTGGTAAGCTACAGACTCTGGAATAGAACCCACTTCCTTCATCTCCCCAGTCCAGGACTGGACTCCGTTGACTCTCCAAGTCTCTCCACTAAGCAATGGTAGCATGAGGGATTAGTGCCCCCAAATACTCAGAAACAACCAGATGTTTAACTGATATTCTCAATTTTCACCCAAATGTTTCACCCATAGGTCTACTTAAAGGGCAGCTAGGTGGCACAGTGGATAGAATGGCAGGTTGGAGTCAAGAGGACTAGTTGTATGACCATGGGCAAGTCACTTCACCCTGTTTGCCTCTGTTTCTTCATCTATAAAATGAACTAGAAAAGGAAATGGCAAACCACTCCAGTATCTTTGCCAAGAAAACCCCAAATGTTGTCACGAAGTCAGACAACTGAAAAATGACAAAATGTTGACTTAGCCACTACTGCTCCCTGCTCTGGAACAGTGGAGCACCAGAACCACTGAATAGAGTGGTGCAGGAAGGGATGAAGCTCATAAAACCAGTCCTAAAAAAGGAAAGCTATTTGATTTCCAAAATGGTTGAGGATAGAAGGAAGGATTTCAGGAAGGACATCAAACAGTTTCCATGAGCTCTTGATCCTAATATTTAAACAGCTAGCACTGAGGTTTCTCAATAAAACCTTTACCTAGGATCACCATCTCCTTTCCATTGCCTTTGGTTTCTCTCAGAAAAAGGACAAAAATAAGAAAGAGTAAGGATAAGAAAGAAGTAAAAATATTTTAAACTCAGAATAATCTTAAAGATTATCAAATCTAACTACATGAAGAAGGAAACTCAAAATCAGTCTTTTTACTCTTCACTCCCTACTACAAGCTGGATGATCCAGGTATATTGGCCTATTTTCCTTGCTTCTCACATTCCTTTCCTCTCCAGACTATTCCTTCATACTGGCTGACTGTCCACCCACCACCAAAGTTCTGCCCCCTCCTCTCTGTCTCTTAATTTTCCTGACTTCTTTGAAGATTCAACTCAATTCCTCACCTTCCTTAGAACATCTTTCCTTGCCCCTGAGCTGCTGTCTCCTTCCCTTCTCAGATTTCCATCCATCTACTCTTTATTTATCTTATATGACCCAAGTTAACTGCATGTTGTTGACACCATCAGAACAGAAAATCCTTGAGAACAGTAACTTTTTAAAACTTTTCTTTGTATCCCAATGCCTGACACGTAGCAAGCCTTTAATAATTACTTATTTGCTATCAGAGTTGGGATTCAAACCTAAGTCTCAGATTTCAAAATATATCATTCAAGAAGGTGGTTGACTTAAGAGATTACTTGCTGTGTTACAGAATCAGAGATAGCACAGCCTAAAAAAAATATGCCAGTTTCATAACATCATCACAGATTCAGAATGGAAAGGATGGGAGTGTCCATCTGCTCCAAATCCCTCGGTTTTCAGATGAAGAAATGGAAACCCAAAGAATTTAAGTGTTCCACCCAAAATCAAACAAGCAGTAAGCAACAGAGTGAGGGCTTGAATCCAGATTCTCTGACTTCAAATCTACCATTCCACATTCTTCCTATAAAGAGGCAATAGAAAATCTAATACATTCACAAACCATATAGTTATAATGAGTTACTGAGGGAAACAGGATGTTTGGAAGGAGGGATGCTTTGGAAATCTCTGGGAATTGATAGCATACTAGACAACCATCCATTTGTCTAACTAACAAGGCACAATGGAGTAAGACTACATGTTTTAATCCAGAAATAATCTGTTCAGTGTTATTTCACCAGAATTCTGGTGGCCACTTTCAGTAGAAACAATAAGCCTCAGCCCTTGGTGCATCAGCCCTTCTGAAAATACTTATGCTGGCTACCTAAAGGGCAGTTAGGTGGTGCAGTGGATAGAGCACCAGTGCAGGAGTCAAGAGAACCTGAGTTCAAATCTCACCTCAGACACTTGACACTCACTATCTGTGAGACCTTGGGCAAGTCACTTAACCCCAATTGCCTCATCCTGGGTCATCTCCAGTCATCCTGAGGAATATCTGGTCACTGGATTCAGATGACTCTGGAGGAAAGTGAGGCTGGTGACCTGTACAGCCCTCCCTCACTTAAAACAAAGTCAAGTGCAAGTCATACCATTATTTTTCTGATGGCATGGTCTTCTTCAGCAATAAAGGACACACACACACACACACACACACATACACGTTGGCCATCTGCAAGAGGGCATTACAGAAGACTTAGGTGGCTGTATTTCTTCCCAGGATAGAAAAAGAAGACACTAATTGGAAACCTGGAACCAAAGGGGAGATTCCCCCCAAAAAAGCAGTAGTTTTGAGGATCTTTGGAGGAAGACAAGGAAGATACTCCTATATGTGGAGTAGCTACTGACCACTGACAGCAATGGCAGTAGCATCTACTGTTTGCTACTATAAGAAGACAAAGAAAGAAATTTACATGATAATTTTATCATATATTTAAAAGGCATAGCAAGTTGTATATAATAGAGTTGTAATTCCATTGCAATCACCTTTTTATGATACTATGTTGTGGAAATGCTTGTTTTATTCCATGAATCAAAAATAAAATATAATAAAATAAAAAACCCTAGACTTCAAGGGAAACCATGAGAGGAGAAAGTTAAAGGGACAAGTGGTGCAGTATATAAAACTGGGTTTTTTAATCTTCTTATCCATATAAGTGATTTTTGAAAGGCATTCTATTTTCTCATCTTTAGTTTTTATTTTGGACAGGACCTATGATTTCATGGGTATAAAAATCTCCCCTCTACCCCACGGGAGGACTCCCTCCAACAACTGCAGACTGATACCAGATCTTCCTCAAAGCATCCTAGTCATCTGGGACAATGAGATGGTAAGTGATTCTCTCTGAGCCTCATTAATGGTACAGGTAAAAGGTTAAGATTTGAGTCCAGGTCCTCTCAAACCAGAGGCTAGGTCTTTCTCCACCACATTATACTACACTACCTCTCAATTTTAATTAATAAAAAAAGATCAACAAATTAAAAGAGTGAAAAGTCCCATAAAGTAATGGGTGATACCAGCGTGTGTGTGTGTGTGTGTGTGTGTGTGTGTGTGTGTGTGTGCCTTCATACATTCCTCAAGGAAATGGAGCTCATCTGTACTGATCTAGCCACTACAACCCTACTCAGCTGTCTCCTGATAAAAGGAAATAAAGGAAAAAGAAAAGGTAATCTTAGGGTGAAAGGAGAGGAAAAGTAGTAACAATAACTCTCGCAACCCTTTGAAGACCTCATTGCATCCAGGTCCTTGATGTTCTTCAGGGAATCCTGCTCCGGCCTGGTACAAGTGAGGGCAGGAAACAGAGGGGCTGAGATCAGAGAGCCAAGCCAGTGTACTCTTGGAGAAAAGGAACCAGACCTTAGGAGAAGGAAGAAACTGGTTTATACTTTATTTTTAAATCATTTTTTCATGTCTATTCTGACTTATTTATGCCATCTACTGGCCTTTTTAATTATTTTCCTTTGGAAAAAATGCCATAATTCCCTTCTTTTCTGGGAAGTTTTCCTTACGCTTTAGGAGTCAACAAGTACATTTTTGTTTTCACCTGAAGCCTGAGTTTATTGCTAACAAACTCCTCTTGATAAATTAAGCATTTGCCCAAGAAGTTGGTCTGCTTAGAGGAGGCTTTGTTTGGGAAACAGCAAGAAAGATGTTTGGGGAATTTTCAGCAGGAGACTTCTAGCCTACACAAAGATCCTATTTCCAGTCCTGTGAAGGGAGAACCATTTCTCAACTTTGATGCAAAACATCACTTTACATTTTCCAGTTCCCAAACAAGAAATAAGTTCCATGGAGGGGGAAGAGAGAGAGAATGAGAGAGGGGCGGTGGGGAGGTTTCATTTAAAGCCCAACCAAGCCACAAACACAGCATTTTCCATTTCAAATCAACAGTTCAACAAATATTTAAGAGCTACCAGCCTAGAGATCCAAAGAAAAAAATGAAGCAATCCCTGTCCTCAAGGAGTTTAGAGTCTATCGAAGGTAGGAGCACATGTACACAGATATAGAAATATTTCATATTTGGGAATCTAAGACAAGGTGTAGTGGATGGAGAACTGACCTCGGAGCCAGGAAGACTTACATCTGACACAGGCGAATCCTCACTTAAATGAATTCAACCCAAACCTTCTTTCAGCCAAAGACAAGATTTATTAGAACACTGGTAAGGGTGGGAGTGATTCTAAAAATATGCCATATTGGCCAGACTCTTAAGGAATCTAAGCACTTTAATGGAGGCAAGATAGTTCTGATATACAGTGATCAAAGAGTGGGAAGATCTTGATGGGAATGGACAACAATTGTGTGGTAACTGGGAGAAAACAGAGAAGGACCAGATACTCTAGGCTAAAACCAGGGATCCGGAGTGTCCAAGGGAGAATGGAATCTAGATATGATCAAGGGTGGGAAGTAGTGGGGTGATCCAGAGATACCAGACTATGAAGGACTGGGCTAGGTTAGGGGTAAAGAGAATTGGGAGTTTGGATGTAGGACATAATGAAAAGCCAGTTGAGGAGATTACTGGGATGGGTTGATGCCTCAGGAAAATGCCAGAGACTTGACCAAGTAGGAAAATTCCTATATAATATTTACCTCTCTGTCTCCCTGAAACACATGGTTATCAATTGATGGCTAGTCAATAATCACTTATTAAGCACCTACTATGTGCCAGGCACTATGCTAAGCCCAGGGAATACAATAAGAAAAAAAATCCTGTTCCTGCCCTCAAGGAGTTTACTCCTGGGAAAACAACATGAAACTTAGAGTGGAGTGTGGGGGAAGAAAGAAGGTACCTGGGGATAAGGGGTATGGGGTCATGGTGGAATCCAACCCAAGAAGTTGACTAGTCTGAGAACTCTCTTTAAATGAAGGTTTAAATTCATTAGGAAGTGGCTCAGTGGATAGTGTTCTAGACCTAGAATCAGAAAAACCTGAGTTCAAATCCAGCCTCAGATACTTAACAGCTGTGAGCCTGGAAGAGTCATTTATCCTCTGTTTGCCTTAATTTACCTCTCCATCATCTTTGCCAAGAAAACCCCCACAGATTGTATGATTCATGGGGATCACAAAGAATCTCAGAGAGTTGGACACAACTCAACAACAACCCGAAGTCCTCGTTCCACCCCCTAGCCTTCTAGTCAGAGAGGTAAAGGATACTAATAAACTGAGAGTACCAAAACTGACATCCTTATCCTGGGATAAGATATCCTGTAGGCATGATCTTGGAGAAGTTCAGTCCATGGAGTTCAGCTAATGGGAAATGAAGAGTTGGCTGGTTTGGAGGCCCTCTTTACTCTTTCAATGAGGGTTTGAGGAGGAGGAGCTTCTTTGTACCAACTATGTGCCAGGCACAAAGAACTAGCAACTCTGTGTAAAAAAATCTCCTTAGGAGAGAGATCTTGTACTTTTTGAGTAATCCCATTTTAATTTAGTATAAATAATAGTAAGGAGTTGCCAGAGGTAAATCGAAGTTAAATGAGTCATACAGGGTCACACATCTAATAAGTGTCAGAGGTTGATATTTAAATTCAGATCTTCCTGAGCCTCTAACCAGAAGGGTATCACTAATCCAGGCAAAGGAGCCAAGACAAAAATAAAGCATTTGGAACCCAAGCAATTTGCACAGCCCTACTCGTTGGCTTAGTCTTCTAGAACTGTTTTCCCTTGGAGATGAATCTCTGAGCAACCGTGGTCTTATTCACAGTTGGATGGATATTATCACTTGCCATTATTACCTCAGTGCCATTTTCCCCCCTGTCTTTCTCTTTTAATTTCCTCGTTTATCAGTGTATCTTCCCTGGCTTGACTCATCAGGGGATGATGAATATCAGTATTTCTTAATGCTGCTTCAGCCAGACAGCCAGACACTTCATTACTGATGATCCTTCCTGTACGTGTGCAGGAATCTATTCCAATCTTACCCTGCTTCCTAAATAGAAGTCATTCATTAGCGAATGCAAAACTTCAAAAACTAAAGTCTACCATGTGCCACACTCTCTTCCTTGCTGGAACAGACAATGAGTCATGAATAATCATTGGTCATTCCTGCTTCGTGTCTATAGCCCTGAAGAAGGCAAAGAATCAAGCCAGTTACTTTGGGGAGAAACAATGCCCAATGACTAGACTGATGAAGTGCAGATCCGCAGAATCTCAGAGACAGAAGGGACCTCAGAGGCTAGCTAGTCTACCACGGCCCCAAAGAAGGGTACCTTCTACAGTATACGGGAGAAATAATTATGCAGACTTGGTTTGAAGATCTTCAGTAAAGGAAAACCTTCTACCTTCCTAGTCAGTCTATGACACTTTGCTATGGATATAATCATGTATATGTGTATGTGTATGCACACACATATAGTAGAATAGTGAATATAGACTTGGTTGTGGAATCAGGAAGATCTGGGGTTAAGTCTGTCTCTGACTCATACTGGGTAGGTGACACTGGGCAAGTCACTTGTCATTCTCAGTACACCAGGCAATTCTCTAAGTTGCAAAGTAGGTCACAAACTACACTGGTAGAATGTTTACCCAGGAGCAGTTTCCTATAGCAAGGAAATCATTGACCTAGTTACACACACACACACACACACACACACACACACACACACACTTTTATGCACTTTAAGGTTTGTGAAGCACTTAAAATAAGTTATTTCATTTGATCCTCACATATCCTATCTCTGTGAAGTAGGAAGGAAGTTTACAAGACATTTATTAAGCACCTACTATATATCAGACACTTTGCTAAACGTTTTACAAATATTATCTCATTTGATTCTCATAGCAATCCAAGGACGCAGGTGCTATTATCATCCCCATTTTTTATTTGAAGAAACTGAGGAAACATTGGTTTGGTGATTTGCCCAGGATCCTCTAATGGTAGATGCTATTATCATCCCTCATTCTACATAGGAGGGAACTGAGGCTGAGAGAAATTAAGTGACTTACCTAATCATGGAGTTAATATGCGCCTGGGGCAGGATTCAAACTCAGATCTCCCTGACCTCCAGTCCAACACGTTTATCTACTGCACCACTTAGTTGCCCTTAAAACACACACACACACACACACACACACATACACACGCACACATGAGTGTATATGGAACTTACCCTGAATAACACAGATACTATGATAGTGTGTCTGAGGCAATATTTGAAAACAGATCTTTCTGACTCTACTATGCCATATTATAAGCATATATTATATTGCTTTCTCATTTAGTAAATGTTTTCCTAACAATGAATCTGTACAATAGTGTGATTAATTATTACTTTCATTTCATGGATAAACTGAGTGGAACATTAACCAATCAATCAAAAAAATTATTTTTTTATTAAATGCCTACTATGTACCAGACATGATGCTAAGTTCTGGGGCTACAAAAAGAGGCAAAAGACATTCCCTGCCCTCAAGGAGCTTCCAATCTAATGGGAGAGACAACATGCAAACAAATATATACAAAGCAAACTATATACAGAATAAATAGGAAATAATTAACAAAAGGAAGGTAATGGAATTAAGAGAGGTTGGGGAGGGCTTCCTGTAGAAGATAGAATTTTAGCTGGGATTGAAAGGCAATCACAGAGGTCAATGGTCAGTAGAGAAGGGAGAGCATCCCAGATATGGGAGACAGCCAGAGAAATATCAAGAACTAAAAGAATATCTTGTTCATGGAACAATCAGAAAGCCAATGCCACTAGATCAGACATATTGGGGAATAAGGTATAAGGAAACTGGAAAGGTAGGAAAGGACTACATTAAATAACTTAACCAGCCAACCTGGTGGTGAAGACTGAGACTGATGGATTGATTGAGCTCAGGAGTGCTAAGCTGCATGAGGGCTTGTAGCAGTAAGCACCCTGACACATCCAGGATCACCTGCTAGCACAGGTTCTTAGATCTGCTTCTCTAAAAGGAAAGCAACTTTTGAGGGGTCAACAATCTCCTTTAATTACATTCACCAACAGAAAAAATAGAAGCAGAGAAATAAAGACCAACAGACAGGGCTTCTAATTGTCTGACCATAAGCAATACATATGTCACAGATCAACAGACAGACCCAATTGTCTAACCATTACATACATACATAGTTACTAGAGAGAAGAAAGCACCAACATCTGGATTATCAAAGCCAGGGGCTCCTTAGCAGCTACCCAGGGTCTCATCTGGCACTTCCAAAGAGTAAGCCCCCAAGTCACACTTCACCTCAGAGTATTTTTCAGAGCCAGAGGGCATCACAACCCTTGTGACCCAGTGCCTCATTAGAAATTAGCAAAAGGTGTGAGCCTACCTACAAAACAAGCCTCCCCTAATCAAGCTTTCCTTAATGGGCTCCTTCTGAGGCTGATCAATGGGCAGAGAAAATGTTTACATTACAGGGCTGATGTCAGTTGAGTATCCATGGTAAGTCCAGTTCCAATAGAGTGAGCCCCTGGCAGCTACCACTGCTTCTGAGAAGAGTGAACTAGCCCAGGTCAGAAACAGAGCAGCTCAAAGCAGCCTGCTAATCAGTGATGAGTGGTGGCTGTACTTCTAGCCTAGACTTAAATATTGGCAAATATTTACCCTGGAGTTCACATCTAATCTTGACATATGACTCACTTATTTTGCACTGTCTGCCTTAGAGGAATCATGACCTTATGTGTAGGTTTGTATGTGTATTTAAGGAGAATTTTGTATATGTAAGGTGAATTTTAGTGTAAGGTGGATTTTAGAGTGTGTAAAGTGAATTTTTGTTATTGTTTCTTAGGTTTCACTTTCCCAGGACCATAGCAATAGTAATCTCCTATTCCCGGGTACTAGATATGGGTTCCCACAGTTATGGTTAAAACATCTCCATCATGCTTCTGCAGCATTATATAGTGATAAATAATATAAACATCCACTGCAGCTGCAGAGTAAGATACAGGAATGAGGTGATATAAACTTGTGAAGCAATTGCTGGCAATATGCCTTTTTTTGCCTGATGCCCTTAAAGCCACTAGTCACTAGTCAATGAATGGGGAACCCTAAGGTTGAATCACAAATGCTATGTGTGCTTCAACTGGCCCCCATTGAGGCTTGGTGGGGGGGACCTTAGGGTTGAATGCAGAAGGTAGAATGACTGTGCATGCCATACTTGGCCCCCATCAAGGTTTGGAGGGAGTCTGCGTTTGACTCAACTGGTCACCACTGAGGCTTGAAGGGTTTTAGGGAAAGCACAAATGGGGCCTATCTAGATTGACCCCACCAAGATGTAGGGGTCATTGCCCCCCTTCTCAGCAGGCCCCTGTGAGAAGGGTGATCAGGGAATGCTGTAGGAGTTATGTTCTCCTTATCAGCAATCTTCTTCTGAGAAAACTAGACTGGAATAAAATACGATTATTAATCAGTTTTTAGTGTCTTTCTTGTCTGAGCCAATCAAGAATGAATGTGTGCTAGCAGCCCTCCTGTGTGCTGTGTTTATCTGGCTTGCAGTATGTCATCAATAAGCCCAGTAGAAAGATTTCAGGAGCATGGAGTTACTTCTATTTTTTATGATCCAGTCCCAGATTACTGTACATTGACTTCTTCAGTTAACCGATCAACACACATTTATTCAGCACTTGCATGCCAGCCACTGTGCTAGATGGTCCAGAAGCAAAAACAAAATGTAACTGCCCTTTCTTCAAAGAAATGACGTTCTATCGGGGGGGGGGGGGGGGGGGGAAGAATGCACATACGTGTAAACAGATACAGAATAAACATTTGTAAAACCTAAATCAAAGAAACTTTTTATAAGAGGACTAACAGACAACATAGACAAATTCTCACACAGGAGGTGGTCTGACCTAAGCTTTAAAGGAAACTTGGGATTCTAAGAAGAGAAGAAGGTTGTCCTTGAGAACACCTCCAGGGAACACTTTTGCATTTCAAATTACAATCCATTATTACTAAAGACAGGGCAGCTAGGTGATGCAGTGGAGAGAGAACCAGGCCTGAAGTCCAGAAGACCTGAGTCCAAATCCAGCCTCAGACACTTATTAACTGTGTGATCCTAGGCAAGGCATTTAACCTTCTTTGCCTCAGTTTCCTCATCTGTCAAATTAGCTGGAAAAGGAAATGCCAAACCACTCCAGTATCTTTGCTAAGCAAACCCCAAACGGGGTCACAAAGAGTCAGACATGACTGAAAAAGCTAAACTACAACATTACTAAAGATATTCTTAGAAATTATGTTATGCTTTGCAGTTCTAGCTTTATGGCTCCTGTTTTCCTAAGAAATATTGGAACCTACAATCTGAGCAAAAACTGGCAAACAACTTTGGCCAGCATAAGTCTTTGTTTTATACCTTACCTGATGGGTGCCTAGAATCAGATGGTCATTTAATAACATTATTTCTACTGTTATATCTTTCAAGGAACCGTAAATGATTTTGATATATGGATGGAAGACATCTCAATTGAAGAGGTCTTTAAGGTGGTGGTCTGCTTTACTGAATCAAATGCCTTTTAATAATCAGCAAACAATAAATGCAACAGCATATTGCATTCTCCACATCTTTCAATCAATTGCCAGCTGGGAAAAAATGTAGCTGAATATCACTTGTGAAAGTCCATCTGCTCCCTACTAATGCTGTGGATCAATATATAGATAATTCTCATAAAGATTTTGGATAGATGGGAAAATAGATACGTAGGCTGAGGTGGTAATTGAGAAAATAGACATGCAAGTTATTGAGAATCTCAGTCACCTTTTTTTTTGTTATTAAGGTCTGAGATTTTTTGCATGCCATTAATATCTTTCTCTCCTTTAGATAACTTGTTTTCTCTTTCAAGTTGAATGACTTTTAGACTGGAAAAAAACCAGAACAAAACCATCTAATGGTTAGTAGAATCCAAAGAAATTAGGTAGGTAGGTAAACTTTGCTGCCTTTTAATTCAAGTCACCAGGCATTTGTACCAAAAGAATTGGCAGTTGTAACTATTGAGGCACTATCAACGAACTTTGAAAGATCATGGAGAATAAAAGAGGGGCTGCATTATTACAGAAGAATGAATTATGTCTCAAATTTCAAAGGGAAGAGAAAGAAATATGAGGATCGTAGGTCAGTAAATATGAGTTCAATTCCCCCAAAAATTCTGAAAGTTATTATTAAAGGGATGGTAAGTGACTACCCAGAAAAGAAAGCAATATTACAAATAGTAAACATTGCTTCATTAAAAACAGAAGATATATACCAGAATATATATGCCAGAATAACCTCATTTTCATTTTCTGAAAAGGTTACAAGACTGGTAGATAAGATAATTTGAGGTTACTCCCTACTCCAAAATTATATGATATGAATATATTTATTCTCCATATATTTGTGTGTGTAAGAAAAACTCTGTAACAGACTTCAAATCAAAGGACTTGGTTCAATCTGTGGCTGGTGCTTCCTATGAAAATTTACACTAGTCACTTAAACTCCGTGAGTCTGTTACTTCATCAATAAAAAAAGTTGACTGGATTAGATGATCTAAGAGCACATCCACTTCTAAATTTGTTATGCTTTGTATGTGTATTTATGCGTTGTAAAGGAGCAATTCTCCTTCCCTACTCCTGAGTCAGGACCCTTAAGTAAGACTTATTGGGTATCCAGGTCCTCTGTTACTTGACTTCTGACTTTCATTATAGTTTATATTCATTATAGCAATTTTTAGGCAACTTCCCCCAAATTTTCCCCTTTGTTCCAGCTACAGTTCCTCTTTTTCCCCTCTGAAGTCAAAAGAATTCATCAAATCATCTTTCCACTTCTCAGCCCTTCAAATATCTGTGTATGATTGGTATTTCACAAATGTTTGGTCCATTGAATCACATAAATAATTAATCTTGGACAGGTTATTGATGCAATAACTAGTCCAATAGTTAACCATATAAGAAGCCCACTAAAAAGTAGTATGAATTAATAGACTTGTATTTATCAAGCAATGTTCTAGGCATTGGGTGTACAACAATAAAGTGAGATGGGCCTTAGTCTCCAAGAGTATACTTTATAATAGTATGATAGATAACTTGACTGTTAAGAAGTTAGAATATAAGATCCCTCAAAAGTAGGGATTATTTCATCATGCACTTGGATTCCCTCAAATCTAGCAGTGTCTAATACATTGTTGGCGCTTCATAAGTACTTATTGATGGAAGGATACACTGGATCAAATATTTCCTGAATCCTCTCTTATCTGTGTACATATTATAACTCACAAATATCTCTCCCAAGAATATGTCACTCTTAAATCTTAAGAATTTTTTCATTATTAGACTGTAAACTCCTCTAAAATAGGAATTATTTTATTGTACATGGTGCCCCAGGGTCTGGTCATCCTAATCTGTATCTTGTCAGTGGATCCAGATGACTTTGGAGGAGAAAGCAAGACTGATGACTTTGCACAGTCCTCCCTCACTTAAATCCAATTCATTTACAAGCCATGACATCACCTTCCTGATATCATGGTCCTCTTCAAGAACAAAGGTCAAACACCAACAGGGTTGCCATTTTAAGTTTTCATAGAACTGAAGTAACTTAATTAAGACTTTTAAATTTTAGTAACTTAAGCTTAAGGCCATACTACAACTTTTGTGATACTGTACTTGTATCCCCATGCCTAGCACAGTGTCTAGCATAATTAGATGCTTAATAAATGTTTCTGAACTGCTTGGTTTGTTTTTTTGTGTTTATATCCTAAGGATCAAGCAGCAAATTTTAGGCAACCTCCCCCAAATTTTCCTCTTTGTTCCAGCTATGGTTCCTCCTTTTTCCCTCTGAAGTCAAAAGAATTCATCAAATCATCTTTTCACTTTCCCTTCAGATATCTGCGTATGATCAGTATTTCACAAATGTTTGGTCCATTGAATCACATAAATAAGCAAGCTAGGTCAGGGAGAGGTAAGATGACTGGGTTCTCTGACTAACCAACTAGTGCTTGACCCTTCAGCTCAAGCTCTGCCATCCCACTTTAAAAGCACAGAAGACCATGCCTGCAGACTCCTCCAGACATTTGGGGTCCTAATATCTTTACAAACTGTGCCTGTGTTTAATTTCAGGGTATGAAGAAGGAATCTTTAAGTTGGAGGGTTTACACTGGTGCCAGTGCACTACACATGGTATAGTAGTGCCATAGCACCTGAATTTAAAATCCTACTTTGTCCCTCCCAACTTGTGTGACCTCAGGTAAGACCCTTCACCTCTGCAGTCCTCAGTTCCTAGCTACAAATTGAGGGAACTGCACAAGACAATCCCTCTGGGTCTCCCAGCTCTAGATATGAGCTCCTGTGATCCATATGTGTGTTTATCCAGGTACTTCCTCACAGGCACTGGGGAAGAATACAGAAAATTATCCTTTGATTTTTGTGGATATTTGGAGGATTGTTTTATCGTGCACCTGTGGGTTTTCTTATCTTTGATTTTTTTGTGAGGGGCTTTGATTGCCCTCACGTGCCATATAAGTTAATAAATGATGATTAAAAATAGTGCGTGGGTTAGAATTCGCCCTGGTGAGTCTTTGTCTTACCAGCCTGTATATTTATGTGAAATTTGTGCAATATATTCCCAGTAACTGTTGTGGAGGGAAATCAACATAGTTAATGGATTTTGATTTTATAACTTATGTTTGCTCTTAATGCAAGCAATTCATTTTGTAACTAATAACAAAGGAAGAAAATAAAGCAAACCCCAACACAAATGTGATGGTTGCAGAGAGTGCCCCAGAACACCCTTCCCATAATCCTCATTTCACTCTCAAGACTTGTTTCCCCTTAGCAAGTTTTCCATTTAACATTTGGAGCACCATAGAACACCTCCAGTTCCTTTACCAATCATAATACAGCATGACCTTAAAAACTGTGAGGGGCTCTTAAGGAAGCTGTTGAGGTATAATCTCCCTTCGCCAGAAGTGTAAACAGAGGCCTGGAAAAATTCAGTAACATTGAACTCACATCATTGAAATATAGAATTTTGTGGTTGGAAAGTACCTTAGAGGACATCATGTCAAACTTGTACCCAAGAAAGGATCCCTTCTAAGTCCTATCTGACAAGTGATCACCCAACTTCTACTTGAAGACTTTCAGTGAGGGGCAACTTATGAACACCTAGTAGGGCATCTCATTCTACTTATGGATGGCTCTGATGGTTAGGACATTTTTCCTGACATTAAGCCTAAATTGTCCTTTCTGCAACAGATTCTACCCCTTTCTTCTTGTATTGCCTCCTGAGCCCAGACAGAAAATGTCTATTCTCTCTTTCATGAGATAGCCAAATACTTGAAGAAATCGAATATGTCCCCCAAGTGTTCTCTGTCTCCTGACTAAATATTCATAGTTCTTTCTAATAATCTTCATGTGACATGATCTCAAGGCCTTTCCCCATCCTGGTGGCCCTTCTATGTGTATTCTCTGGTTAATCAACGACCTTCCTAATCTGCGGTGCCCAGAAGTGAATGTATCATCCTATTCTTTGACTCTAAAATCTAGGAACACCCCATCTAAAAGTATTGTTTTTCAAACAAAGACATTTCCACACTTAAAGATTACCTCTACCTTCTCAAAAATGTTGAACCTCTAGGAATCCCTACTATCTGAGTTGTCTAGGCATTACCATCCATAGTTAGGAATATAGAGACAAAGAAATAGAGCTAGAAAAGAACCATAGAGACAATATAGTACGATCTCCTTCATTTTGCAGATGAGGAAACCAAAGCCCTGAGTCAAACAAATAAGTGATAAGCCTCATATTCATCTGAGCTCTCCTGACTCCAAAGCTAGTACTTGTCATCAGACCTTGGTTCAAATCCTGGTTCTGTCACATAATGCCTATGTGACCTTAGATGAGTCATTTATCTTCTCTAGGGCTCAATTTCCTCAACTGTAAATGCAGGAGCATTGTAAATGACCTTGAGTTCATAAAGGGCCTTTCATTAAGCAATCAATCAACCAATCAGCTTTTTCTATGCACCTGGGTGCTAAGTATTGGCGGGGAAAATAAAGGCAAAACCAGTCCCTCCCTCAAGAAGCTTTCATGTTAACGAGGGAGGAAAGGCATATAAGGTATACACAAGTTATTGTTGTGGTGTCCCCTTCGTTTTCAAAGAGGATTGATATCTTGACTTGTGAATGAATTGGATTTAAGTGAGGCAGAAATGCACAGTTGTCAGCTTCACTCTCTCTTCCAGTCATCAAAGTCCAGTGGTAAGACAAAAGTCAGAACTACTAGCAATGGCCCTGGATTCAATGTTGGCTTCTTTGATGTCTGACTAAGCTCTCAGCCCTCCACAGCACCTGCTTCAGCCACCTTCATGGCCATTATTCTCACCTGCCCAATTCAACTGGGGAAAAGTCTTCACATGGGCACCCTCCTAACTCACAGGCAGATTGAGGACTGTCAATTACCCTCAAAATGATTTAGCCTGTCTGCCAAGACAATTTACCAGGGCATGGCCACTACCCATGCTACAGCTTCTTAGAGTCACAAATTAGAGTTAGGTGGATAAGCAGCCCTAAAAAGGGCTCAACAAGCCCTCACACCAGATGTGCTAGCCCTCCCTGAACACCCTATATACCCCACAAACAAGTTACATATACAGTAGAGGGAAAGTCACCTTAAAGGGGAAAGTTTGAGGTGGTGGGAAGATCTGAAGGCTTCTTGCAGAGAGTAGCATTTAAATAGAGTCTTGAAGGAAGTCAGGGGTAGCAAGAGGTGAAAGAGAGGGAGAACATTCTAGGACTGGGGGGCATCCAAGACTAAGGCTGAGAGATGGGAAACAGTCTTGTATATGCAACAAACAAGTACTTTGTACTTTAGAGTGCTAGAGGGGAATAAAGTGTGGGAAATTGGTAAGTTTTCATACAATCAAAAAAGGCATGAACTGAAGGGGACTTGTAGGGGTCTAGTAGTCTAACTCATACACAAACGGTAGACCAGGAGCAGGCTTTGAATAGCCTTAAATGCCAAATAAAGAATTTTTATAGGATGTTGGAGGTAATAGGGAGCCACTATTGATTCATTGATTAGAGCCACTCAAGATAATGACACATATCTTAAACATAACCATCGATTTAATAAGTTAAAAACATTATAAATGCTAATATATTAATGCAAATACGTAAATGATAAATATATCACAGGACACATATAAACACAGATCATACTCTTCCACCAATGCACTCAATAGCTATGGTGAAAAATGGGCACAGTCTTACAGGAGCTTGATAGAGAAATACATAAAAGAAAGAAACTTATGTGCTTAGGGCAACTCATGGCCCTAGACTGTAAGTTTCAATGTTATTTTCCATTCAGGAACATCTGCACCACATGAATCTGCTTCTCTTCTCACTGTTTGACTGTTCATCCTCACCATTTTTCAGCTCCTTCTCTCTTAGTCTTTAATCCTCTTTCGATTAATCATCACCCTTAAAAGGGTATTGGGAAAATATTAGCCCTTAATGTGAATAACAGTTCTCTAGAAGCCAGATAAATGCCAAACAGACCACTCCAGTAAATTATTTCCTCTCTAAGATGCTACACTCAAATCAGAACAGAGCTCACCATCAACGATGCCCTTTGGGTTCAAAAAGCAGGAAACATGAACAAAAAGCTTTACTTTTCTGTTCAGTGGTTAGGGAGAACCTGGGGTCAGGAAGATCTGAGTTCAAATCTGGTCCTCAACAACAATTGCACCTACTTCAAAGGTATGCTGATTGAATGAGACAATATTTGTGAAAAGCACTTGTCATCATTTCTCACAGACACTTTTTAAACATTTTTCTTTAAACTTTTAAGTTCCAAATTCTAACTCTCCCTCCTTTCCTCCCCTCCACCTTCCCAGAAAAGATAGGAAATCAAATATAGGTTATACATGGGAAATTATGTGAAACATTTCCATATTAGTCATTTTGTACAAGAAGATTTCAAAAAATGAAAGAAAATGAAAAATAGCATGCTTCAGGCTGTATTCAACGATATCAGTTCTTTCTCTGGAGACAGATAATATGCTTTATCATTAGTCCTTTGGGATTGTCTCAGGTCATTGTGTTGCTGAGAATAGCTAAGTCACTCACAGTTCTGCATTGAACAATATTGCTGTTACTTGGGTACAATGTTCTCCTGGTTCTGATCACCTCACTATGTATCAGTTAATGTATCTTTTCAGGCTTTTTTCTGAAATCAGCCTGCTCATCACTTCTTACAGAGCAATAATATTCCATTGCAATCATGTACCACAACTTTTTAGCCCTTCCCAACTGATGGGCATGTCTTTGATTTCCAGTTCTTAGTCACCACAAAAAGATCCGCCATAAATATTTTAGTTCAAATAGGTCCTTTCCCCTTTTTTTTGTATGTCTCTGGGATATAGACCTAGCAGTAGTATTGCTAGATTATTATGGCCCTTTGGGCATAGTTCAGAATTATTTTCCAGAATGGGTGGAGTAGTTCACAACTCCACCAATGGTGTATTATTGTCCCACTTCTCCCACATCCCCTCCAACATCCAACAATTTCCTTTTTTGTCATGTTAGTCACTCTGAGAGGTGCGAAGAGGTACCTCGGAATTTTTAAATCTGCATTTCTTTGATCAATAGCGATTCAGAGAATTTTTTTCATATGACTACAGATAGCTTTGATTTTTTTCATCTGAAAACTGCCTGTTCACTGACCTTTGGGGAATGACTTGTATTTTTATCAGTTATCTATATATTTGAAAAATGAGGCCTTTATCAGAGATACCTGTTGCAAAAAAATGTTCCCAGTTTTCTGTTTTCCTTATAATTTTGGTTGCATTGATTTTGTTTGTGCAAAATCTTTTTAATTGTATATAATAGAAAGTATGTATTTTACATTTTGTAATGTTCTTTATATCTTTGTTGGTCCTAAATTCTTCCCTTATCCATAAATCTGATAGATAAACTCTTCCATGCTCTCTCAATTCTATTATGGTATCACTCTTTATATATAAATCATTCACCCATTTTGATCTTATCTTGGTATATAGTATGAGATATTGGTCTATACCTAGTTTCTACCATACTGTTTTCCAGTTTTCCCAGAAGTATTTTCCTCTTCTAAGTTTATGCCTTGATCCTCCCTGTTACCACAGTAATTTTTTTATAGTCACTGTTTTTTTTGTTTGGGGGTGGGGGATTTTGCTCATTTTTTTTTCTGCCCTTTTTTTTTAATGACAGTTCTTTATGTGAGTTGAGTTTTGGTCTTGTACTGAGCCAAGTTTTTGTTCTGGAGTTCTGGGTCTTACTATTGGCTTTCACTGGACTTCAGGGCTTAGCTGCTTGCTTTCTCTGGAGGGCAGGCTTCCCTTCTGGCTTGTGCTAAGGGACAGAACCTCCCTATTGGCCTCTCCTGGGTGTGGGATTTAGCTGCTGGTCTGCTTCTGGGGTGGAACCTTGCTTCTGGGTTGCTATTTTAACAGACTTTCTGTTGGCTGGCCCTGGAGGAGGGATCTCATTCCTGGTCTGCCTGAGGGATGGGCCCTGCTGCTGAGTTGCAATGAAAACAGGGTCTCCCTGCTAGGGTCTCACTGTTGGCCAGCCCTTGGGCCAGACTTCACAACTGGTCGGCAATGGGGTCAAGCCCTTGCTGGTGGCATGTTCTAGGAGTGAGATTACTGGAATTGCTGTGTTGCACAAACTGCTCACTTGCCCAGGAGGCTGCTGGTTTGCAGGTGGATGGGGTCTCAATGGTGGATTGTCCCAGACTTCAAGCCTTGTTGCAGGCCCCCAGCTATGAGGCTGGTTGTTGCTGCAGCTGCTGCTTTTAAACCTCACCCAGCCCAGTGAGACAGACCTTCCCTGCCAGGCTGTTAACCTGCTTCCCTGCTCCTGTATCAATTCTGAGGCTTTCTAGTTGTTTGGGGGGGGGGGAATTTGGGAGGACTTCTGAGAATTACTTTCTCATTTCACTACCTTGGCACCAGAAGTCTATCCTGGCACAATATTAGGCACCACCGAAATGCTTACTCCCTTCCCTTTCTCTGACTGTCTGAAAAAGGGCAATTGGCTGTCATTAGGGCTAACGGATAATGATATCCATCATGAATCATTCAACAGAAGCCTTCTCTCAGCCATCTACCCCTGTAGCCACCCTGGTGAGGGGTCTTCTCAAGTTTTCCTGTCCCTATTGCTATCTCTCCCAAAGTCTCCAAAGTCTCCTGTAGTTCTCTGTCCAGTAGCTTACATGACAGCCTCCTCACTTTCTGTGACTGACCTTTTTCTTTTCAAAAGGCATCACTTCCCAGTTTCTCCTCTCAAATAAACATTCCTTTGTCAGGCAAACGTTTGTGCAATTTTTACTCTCTTTGGTCATAAAACATATATATGTCAGTGAGTTGAGGTGCCCATCATGCCTCAGCTCTGGAGTTCTCCACAAGATACTCAATCCCTTTAGTACTCCTGGAATGGTATCTCTTTACATTTTTCTCTACTTTTTAATAAATATTTGATCTTTCTCTGCCTCTTTATAGTATTAAACTATCCCCACAAAAATGGAATGGCAAGTAGGTGGTGTAGTGGATAGGGTGCTGGGTCTGGAGTCAAGAAGATTCATCTTCATGAGTTCAAATCCAGCCTCAGACACTTATAGCTGTGTGTCCCTGGACAAGTCACTTACCCCCATTTGACTCAATTTCCTCATCTATAAAATGAGCTGGAAAAGGAAATGGCAAACCATTCTAGTATCTTTGCCAAGAAAACCCCCAAATGGGGTCACAAAGAGTTGGAAACAAGTGAATTATGAAAAACACAAATGGAACATCACTCCACACTGTTAACAAAGAAATTAAAGCCACACCTCCGATCATTTTTCTTCCAAAATTGCCCCAAAATTCCTTCTGAAACATGTTTCTTCATGCACATATTTTAGCAGTTTACATTAAAAAACAAAATTCTTTTTCTATTTATATTTGCTATCAAAATGTTCATCCATATCACTGACAGTACGTTATATCTTTTGACAATAAGTTTCTTCTTTGTACAAAAGCACATTTTCTGACCTTTTCATCATTAACTGCTCCCATATAAAAAGGGCCTTAATTAGACAATGTATCTGAAATTCTGTAAGAGATCTTGTATTTGCTCAATTTATATTTGCTATGTCTACATTATGTGTACTTGTCCCCCCACTAGAATGTAAATTCATTGAGACCATGGGTGATTGAATCATTTTTTATGCTTACCTCCCCAGAAGAGTACCTAGCACATAGAAGGCCCTTAATAAATGTTCCTTGATTGAATCATAAAGAAGAAAATAGGGGATAACGTCACAAGAATGTGAGATGAAGAATGAATGAATAAATTAATTAATGGAAGCCATTTTTTCAGTACTTACAATGTTCCTGGAATACAAATAGAAAAAGTAGACAAGACCTGTTCTCAGGGAATCTTAGAGTCCAATTGGACAATTGGGGTTCAGAAAAGTCTGGAAGTTCTAAGCACAAAGGTATAAAAGCCAACAGCAAGGCCCATGGAATGGGGTGTCTGATCCATGGAATCAGTCCAACACTATTAGAAAGGGGCAGTAGATCTCAGCATTTGAGTGGAGAAGGAATTCTGGATTCCTTATCACATGAGGTGGAGATGGGGGTTCATGTTCAACTAGAAGGATAAAAAGGGAAGTGAAATTGTTAAGAAAGTTGGAGGTGTCATCTGGGAGGGGAAGGGAAAGTAACTGGCCTAATAGGTTGCAATTCCAACTGAGGTCCTCCAGTTGTCCCCAGGAAATCTGGAGTAGCCTGCTGAAGTCATTTGGTGTTAGAGTCTTCCAGGCCTCTCCATGAGGAGAGCAACAAAATATGATGCACTTGTATAACAGATATATATGAAAGAGTATGAGGCAGAGTGGATAGAGCACTGGGCCCAGAATCAGGAAGACCTGAGTTCAAATCCAGCCTCAGACATTTACTAGCCATGTGACCTGGGACAAGGTATTAGATTCTATCTTACTCCATTTTCCCATCTGCAAATGTGATAATAATAGTACCTACTTCTCAGGATTACTGTGAAGTTAAAATAATAGTTGTAAAACACTTTACAAGCTTTAAAGTGCTTTAGAAATGCTAGCTACTTATTAGTTGAAGAATGCAGCAAGGTCTTTAATAGACAAGGGAAGAGAAAGAGGTGCTGGAGCCAGTCACACTAACAGAGGAGTCCATTGTTAAATGTTCAGTGTGAACCCTTATACCTCAGAAATGATCAAACACTGCAAATCAGGCCTTGATTTATTGCTTTGCTGATGGCTTGGACTTAAGGAAATTATAGAAAAATGCTAATAATGTTTAAACTTAAAAGTATGCTGAATTTACTGAAGATTCTATTGTTAAACATTTCTTAGCACATTCTTACATGGGATGCTTAAAGAAAATTGAGAAGCTCTGATTCCTTGGAAGGTGGCATTGTGATGATTTTTGGAGGAAGCACTGTCAAAAGGTAGGAGGTCAGAGTTCAAGGTGGGTCCAGAAGTGGAGATGGACTTGGGCAGGTCTAATGAGGATCATCTGAAGGAATCAGGGATGTTTAGCCTGGAAAACAAGACTCAGAGAAAATATCAGTTGTGTTTAAGTATTTAAACAGTTAAATGGCAAAATGGAGTCAGAAAGACCTGAGTTAGGATACTATCCCTGTCTTCCCCCCTCCCTAAGATGGTAAAGCAATCAGATATAGGTTATACATATGAAATCATGTAAAATATTTCCACATTAATCATTTTGTACAAGAAGACCCAAATACAAGAAAAACAATAAAGGAGAGTAAAAAAAAGTTTCTATACTATTTTAACATGTAATTGGGGACGAATTACATAAATATGTAATATATTTTTTTAAGTGGAAAAGGTTATCTCTAGAGGTGATAGTTTCCCCTTCTTGGAGGTCTGCTGGTGGAGGCAGGATGGTGGGCATACTATAGTATGGATTCCTTTGTGTAGGGGTTAGACCAGATGGCTGCTGAGGTTGCTTTTATTCCATGTCATGTCTGACTCTGGTCTTAAGATCCCTGAAAACTTTTTTTCCAGTGCAGAACATTAGCTTTTTCACTGATAAGATCACATTAGGATAAAGAACCGCAAAATCAGAATTGAAGAATATTAGTATGACAAGGAATTTTAGAGACTACATGGCCCAGCCCTGACCCCTATCCATCCAAAACCCTCCTTTTTCCAACGAAGGCAATTTGCCCTGGTTGGCTGATTCATTCTCCCTTCGTAGCATCCACCATCTCATTCTCCTCCCTTCCCCTGTCTGCCCAGGTTTCCAATGCCTCCCCTCCCACCTGCCCCCTTGAACACATTGAATTCACCTAGATCAAGCAGTATTCACCCTCTTCCAGATACCCTGTCTCATCACCAAAGTCCTCAATGTGACAAGCTGGCCCCGGTTGCAGAAATATTATTTGGTAATTTTAAATGATGTATGGAAACAGAATAAACATGGATTGATTTTTATGTCCTGCTTTGATTCTACAGGGCTGTAAATGGTGATAAATGGAAAGCTGAACAAGGTGAGACAGAAGTCAGAGAAACTCTTACTAGCAACTTGAAGGCTACCAGGGCCTTTTTAAAAGGGATTCTTTTTTCTCTCATCAAGTATCCTTTTGAAATAAAATTCTATCTCTTATAACCTTCTAGCTTTTGGAAATTGTATTTTGCATTTAAATGTTAATAATGCTAAAAGGACAGGAACTGGACCTGTCATTTAGTTATCATAAGGAGACTCCCTCTACTAATAAAGGTCAGCACCTTCTCTGAAATATATGATCTTAGAGAATTGCCAAAGGCACTGGAAGTTTAAATGACTTGCCTAGGTTCTCCAGTCAAGAATGTGTCAGAGGTAGGATGTGAACATATATATTCCTGGTTCCCAGGTTGGTTTACTATCCATTAATAATAGCTAGCATTTTTATATGGTCCCTACTATGTATTAAGCACTTTACAAATATTATCTCATTTGATTCTCAAAATAATCTGGTAGGTAGGTAGATAGGTAAGTAAGTAGGTAGGTAGATAGGTGGGTAGATAGGTGGGTAGATAGATGGGTAGGTACTATTATCATCCCCATTTTACAGACAAGAAAATTAAGGCAAACAGAAGTTTAGTGGTTTGCCTCTAATACCTGAAATCAAATTCACACTCAAGACTTCCTGACTCCAGGCCTGGCACTCTATGCACTGTGGTGCCACCTAGCAGCCACTATTGTCAATGTGACACATTGTCTCAGACTGTTGAAATAATGATAGTATTCTGAGAATTTTGCTCTAGTCACTACCATGACTGTAATCACTCCATCTACTATGCGAAGCTGTATCTGCTGGATTCATATAAATAAGCCTCGAGAACAAAGAGCACGCATCAGCATCATTAATGAACTTAATGTCATGAATTCAGTCCTGTAGTATTCTAGCATCAGCCCTTTGTGATTGCAGCCATCTCTGGCAATTATGGCACGCTCCCTCTAAGAACCCCTTAGTGTGCTCAAAATGTATTAAAGAAAACTATAACATATCGGCAGGACTACAGAGAGAACACTAAATTTGGAATCAGAGAAATCTATGTTTGATTCCTGTTTCAGACACTTAATAGAGCTCTCGGTGTCTCAGTTTTGTTATCTGTAAAATGGGAAAAATAGCACCAGCTTACAAAGTTGTTTTGAGGATCAAATGAGTCAAAAGAGGCAAAGAGCTTTGCAGAACTTAAAACACTATATAAAAGACAACTATGATGAAGATGAAGATGATGTAGCATGGAGAGTGGCTTTGAATGTATGACCTAATGGTTAGCGATGGCTGAAAGTCTTTAATCTCCTTAAATCCATTATGGCATAGGTGCAGATTTCTAAGTGTCAAGGGCCTTGTTGTGACTTCTGATCATGCATGGCCTTTGACGGTGATATTGATGTTACAGAGTACATGTATTTGGCCTAGGAAGAAACTTAAGGAGCAGCTAGATTGGCACAGTGAATAGCGTGCCGGGTCTGGAGTCAGGAAGACTGTTTGAGTTCAAATCTAGCTTTGGATACTTACTAGGTGTGTGATCCTGGGCAAGTCACTTAAGTATCTGACTCAGTTTCCTCATCTGTAAAATGGGCTGGAAATGGCAAACTGTTCTAGTATCTTTGCCAAGAAAATCCCAAATGGGGTCATGAAGAGTTGGACGGGACTGGAAACCACCAATACAGTCTGGCCTTTACGGAGCACAATTCACATCATTACATTTAACTATGGCTGCTGCAGTTAGAAAAACAAAGATAAATGCAAGAACATCCAGAGGAGGACAACAAGAGTGGTGAAAGACATTGAGTTTACATCATATGAGGAACAGTTAAATGAACTAGTGAAATTTAGCCTAGATTGGGAAAGATGCTGGTAGACCATCATAGCTATGCTCAAGTGTAAGAGCAGATGATTTGATTTATTCAAAAAATAAATATTAAATATTAAATTAAATTGATATTAAATCAATCATTCTCCTTCATAGACTTCAGATAAATGGGAAAAGTCCTTTGAACTATAATGACATGGTGCAAGAATTGTGTTTGGATAGTCTAAGGACATTTGGTCATGCCAACATGTAGGTCATCTATAAATTACCATGCTTGGTAGCATCACATTCATCCAAGACATTACAGCTGCAAGAAGAATGGGAAGACAAATATGACAGAGAAGGAAGATGTTCAAAAGGGCCATTGGCTTTACAGACATTTCAGAGCAGAAGACCCAGGCTGAAGGGAGTCTTGGGAAAAGATCTTTCTTCAACTTCACCTACAGTTGGAGACACAATGGATAAAGCATTGAGCTTGGAGTCAGGAAGACCTGAGTTGCAGTCTCAAAACACATACCTGCTTAACTTAACCTCTTCCAATTTTCTCAACAGTAAAGTGAAGATAATAATAGCACTTACTTCAAAGAGTTGTTATAAGGATCGAATGAGATATTATTTGTAAAGTGCTTTACAGACCTTAAAAGTGCTATCTAAACACTAACTGTTGCTGTTGTTATATAATCTATGGTTGGTTTCATTACCCAAATGTTTCCAGTAAATTGAATTTTGCTTCAACCACAAAGAGTCCAGGGGCTAACTAACAATCCAGATAAGTAAAAGTTGTGAAGAAAGCCCAACCTCTGCCTAGATATTAGAAATATTCCTAACTCGGAGCATAGAGTGATTAAGCCAAAACTCATTGCCTTTCATTTAAAAGAAACTCCCTAAGGTCAGAGTAGGGAGCCATGTGGACATTAGAGGCCATTATGTTACCCTCTTGGCTTAAAATGAACTAATTATTGTAACAGGGTGTTTTAAAATGGGAACTTGTCCAGAATTTGAACTTTTTGACAATTGAAGTTTTCCACAAATAGAATGGGCTATCTCAAGAAGCAGTCCAGTGATACTGAGGTGGGTAGGCTATAAAGGACTGGAACAGGAATGAGGAAAACCTGAGTGTTAATGCAGCCTCAGATACTTACTGACTGTATGACCCTTGGCAAGCCAGACTTACCACTTAGCCTCTGTCTGCCTCAGTTTCATCATCTGTAAAATGGGGTTGATAGTAGCTCCTTCTTTCCAGGGTTATTGTGAGGCTAATGTGAAATAATATTTAAAAAGCACTTTGTACCTTAAAGCACTATATAAATACTGGTTATTATTGTGCTGCTTCTGCTGCTGCTGCTGATGATGATGATGATGAAAGATGAAGAAAACAAAAGAAAGAAAGAGAAAGAAAGAGAGAAAAAGAAAGAAGGAAAGAAAGAAAGGGAGAGAAGGAGAAAGGGGAAGGAAAGAAAGAAAGGAAGGAAGGAAGAAAGAAGAAAGAAAGAAGAAAGAAAGAAAGAAAGAAAGAAAGAAAGAAAGAAAGAAAGAAAGAAAGAGAGAGAGAGAAAGAAAGAAAGAGAAGAAAGAAAGAAAGAAAGAAAGAAAGAAAGAAAGAAAGAAAGAGAGAGAGAAGGAGAAAGGGGAAAGAAGGGAGGAAGAAAGAAAGAAAGAAAGAAAGAAAGAAAGAAAGAAAGAAAGAAAGAAAGAAAGAAAGAAAGAAAGAAAGGGAGAGAAGGAGAAAGGGGAAAGAAGGGAGGAAGGAAGGAAGAAAGAAAGAAAGAAAGAAAGAAAGAAAGAAAGAAAGAAAGAAGAAGAAAGAAGAAGAAAGAAAGAAAGAAAGAAAGAAAGAAAGAAAGAAGAAAGAAAGAGAAGGAGAAAGGGGAAGGAAAGAAGGGAGGAAGGAGAAAGGAAGGAAGGAAGGAAGGAAGGAAGGAAGGAAGGAAGGAAGGAAGGAAGGAAGGAAGGAAGGAAGGAAAGATAGAAGGAATAGAGAAAGAAAAGAAACTTCTCCCTCCTTGGAAATCTTCAATCAGAGGCTGAATGAGCACTTGTCAGGGGTGTTACAACAAGAATCCCTTTCCTATATGAGTTCAACTCGAACACTATGGCAGTCTTTCCAACTCTGACATTCTGTAATCATGGGGTTTTGTAACACTGTCCCTAAATGGTTCCAAAGTTCGAAGAGATCACTCAAGGCCAGTTCAGAGGACAGCACCCAGAATAAGAAAAATCCAAGTATCTTCTAGACCTCCATATCCAATAACAGTATTCAGATCCCTGAAAGTAACAGAACCTGACAGGCCCTGGACCACAGAACTCAACTGGGGAATATTCCTCATTGGGACATTTGCACACTATGCCAGTTTCTTGCTCCTATGTCTAAAATGGTCTGTATTTGGAAAAGAGTCCTCAGAAGCCCAACACTGAACCAACAGGTTAAGCTCTGGGCAAAGTTTGGAAGCAACTTGGTGGCAGTAGCTCAGGTTCTGGACTTGTAGTCTAGAACACCTAACTTCAAATTCCACCTCTGGCATTTACTCACTCTGTGTGTGACCCTGGGCAAGTCCTTTAACCTCTCTGAGCCTCAGTTTCCTCATCTAGAAAATGAGATGATTCAATAAGAGGTCCTCTACAGTTCCTTCAAGCTCCAAGTCTATCATCCTAGGTAGAAACAAAAAAAGAGGATGTCTCCCCCTTTACCCCTCTCCAGCACAGCTGTGAAAGGAAGTACTTACTAGAGGGAGGAAGGATATCTGAATTCAGCGTGCAAATTTATGCAAAATATGTAAGCTAGTCACATCCCCAGATTAATGGAAAACATCTGGTACTTTCAGCATCAAAACGATGAATATTATATATTTAATGCCTAATTTCTTTCAAGTATTCTGTCATTTCTAGGCATAAGAATGCTTCAGGTAGGACAAATTCACTTGTGTTTTCTAGAATATATATAGGTACTGCCCTAAACATTTCCCCTCAGCTTGAAATGCCAGTGGTCTTTAACCAGATGTATTATTCACCTACCTCAGCTTTTCTCCCCATAAATCAACAAAATATCGTTTGTCAAAATAACTCAGGATGTCATCTTTCTCTTCCTAAATGTCAGGAGGCTTGTTTGCCAAATGGAGTAAGGAGAAAATTTTTTTAAACATATCTTGAGTGGTTTAGAGACTAAATAAAGAATACATTCTTCTTGTCCTTGTTTTTAACCCCTCCCAAGGTCCTGGGAACTCACTACCTTGTGACACAGCCCATTCTGTTCTGCACAACTCTAATTGTTTGACTAATGTTCCTTACCAGTGAGATGAAATCTGTCCCCTGGAACTTCCACCCAAGTGTGTTAGCTCTGACCTCGGAAGTTCCAAAGAACAACCTGTGAGACCCCGTCCTCATTCAAATTCTTCTAATATTTGAAGTCAAAAATCAATCATGTCTCCCTTAATCATGTCAGCCTTCACCAGGCTGAATGTCACCATGTCATCATAATCATTACTTCACCCTCTTCCAGATGCATTCCAGTGTGTGTGTATATGTCTGTGTGTGTTTTCATATGCACGCACATATGTGTGTGCTTCTGTGAGTGTGTGGATAGGTAGGCAGATAGATATCAAGATTATCTATATCTATAGATGTAGAGCAGCCTCGTAGAGCAATGAATCTCTTCCTAATGCCAGTCCTGGCATCAGGAAGATTCATCTTCCTGTGTTCTAATCTGGCCTCAGGTACTTACTATTTCTGACTCTGAGCAGGTCACTTAGCCCTATTTTCCTGCATTTACTCATCTGTAAAATGAGCTAGAGAAGGAAATGGCAAACCACTCCAATAGCTTTACCAAGAAAATCCCTAATGGGATCACAAAGAGTCGGACATGGCTGAAAGCAAGTAAACAACAACAAGTAGATGCATAATATATAGGAGAAAGAAGAGGACCCAGGACAAAACTTTGGGTTACATCCAATTGATTGAAGTATATATTGATTTGCCCAAGATCACTCAAAAGAATCTGAAGTGGATTCTGACTCCAAGTTCAGTGCCTTCTCTGGGCAAGCTCCAAGGCTCCCTCCCGAAGGTCTGGAAATAGTGCTTTAGATGTGATTTGATGAGCACAGAGGATAGTAAAACTGAGATCTCCCCTCTTCTTAACTCTAGAGAATCGAGTTCTCCTTTCCTTTCTTATTTTAACGTAAGCAGGGGATTCTAGACTTATTGCTATCCAATTTCTAGATAGAATTCTAAATCTAGATAGAAAGATGATAAGTAGATAGATGAATATGTGTGTCTGTGCATGTATAAATAATATACATATATGTATGTATATGTGTGTATGCCCAAAGGTGTATCTAATTCCTTCAACTAGTCCCAATATATTTTGTTATGCGATTTCATCCAGCATTCTGGAGGATTTCACTCCTCAACCTAGTTTATGCCTTGGATTGACCGATTGATTCAACAGAGGCACGTAGGAGTGATTCATACCTAGTTTACAGATTTGGATGACTGATTTTGTTACTCAGAGAAGCATTCATAGCTGATAAAGGTGTAAGTTACCTTCCTTGGAATTGAGGAAGTGTAAAACACCCCTCTTCCATGTGAATCTTCCTAACTCTCCTATTATCCAACCCAGAATTATCCACCTTATTCATGGAAAATAAAATAACTTGTCAGGCAGTTTGCTAAAAATTCAGATCTGCCAATTTATTAACTATCTGAAAGAGGAGGCGAAGGAGGAGAAGATGAAGAGGAAGGAGAAAAAGAAGAAGAAGAAGAGGAAGGAGGAGAAAAAGAAGGAGGAGGAGAATTAGGAAGAAAAAATGAGATTAACCTGGCAAACATTGCTTAGCCTATGTTGGCTAATCACAAGTCCAAGATGCTAGCAGATCCTCGTTCAGAATTTTCACAAGCCATCCTCATAATAATGCATTTATCAATTTTATTGGGTTTGCACTTCCAACTCACAAGTGTGGAGTGTGCTCAGCCTCCATCCTGCAGTACCTCTTCCAGTCTCCAGGATTCCTCAGAGACAGTGAGTGGTTCAACAATTCTATCCCATCTGCTTCCCTTGCCTTTCAAATACCACTTAATCATTTTTTGGTCTAAAGATCATTCTTCTTGCCAGAAAAAATAGAAGCAGAATTTATACCAAACAATATCTCTTTGGGCTATTCTTTAATGTTGTCCCATCTTTCCAAAGTGGGGCCATGATTCTTCCTTTTTCTCCTTGCCCTCAATAGAAGTAAAAATTTAAATAAAAAAAACTTTTTTAATTTGCCCTTATCATTTTCCCTAAAATCTTTTCATAGATAAGTCCAAGAGCTATCATTATAGAGAATGGGATCTGAGATTTCGTTGGTGGTGTTATTTCTCAAAGAAGTGATCCCCTCCACCAATACAAATCAGTAACTTTTGTGTGATTTATCTCTTTAGAAAGTTGCCCAGAGTAAGTATCTTCCCAGGGTCCAACAGCCAGTATGGGTCAGAGGCAGGATTTCATATAGATTTTTCTGAGTCCAAGGCCAGCCCTTTACCCACTATACCTAAAAATTGCCTTTATTACAGAGTTTGGGGGTCTAGGAAGCCTAATTAACTCAGATGTATACCTAACTTAAATGCCTGTAGCCTCCTGCAGTGAGCCAAGGGATTCCGTCTGGAAAACAGCCTAGACACAGTCTTGCTTGTGTCAATATGACTTCTGAGTGAGTTGTAATTTTCAGATGAGAATATATATCTGTAACCAGGCTTCCAACCAAGCCTGGGGCATTCTGCAAACCTCTATATATACTGAAGGAGATGTGACTCTTAATTGGAGAAAATGAAATGATACTGAATATTTGTATAAAGGATGGAGTTGATACCAAAGCTCCAAGGGAAAGAATGTGTGTGTGGGGGGGCGGGGGTTAGGCACTCTTTGGAAGAGATATATCTAAAAACTTTGGAAGCTTCAGACATTTGGGAGAAACCAACCCATCATTATATCCCTGATTTCTAGCCAGCCTCCCTAGAGACTTCAAGGATGGTCTCCATTGGGTGAGAAAAGAGCCTCTCTCTTGGTTTGATCAGAGTTTTCATTTCATTCCCAGAAAAGAGCTCATTCACGCTTGTGTATTTTCAACTAAATTCTAATTTTTAGAACTCCTCCAATTTCTGTTAGCTGTTTTGCTTGAATAAACAATTACTCTTTGCAATGGTCTTTTAACAAGAATTTGGTAAGAAGGGACAAAACTGGGAGAGTAAGCTGAGGGCCACCCACCCTGCCTCTGATGACTGATCAAAGAAGTGACTTTTGTTTCGAAACCTTAAAAATCATATCCTTAGATTAGCAATAGTTGAGGGGGAAAATAGTTATCAATACAGTTTCGTATCCCTCTTTCACTTAGAGAAAGAATGGAGCAAGCACCCAGTCATGGATCTTCTTCTGCTCCCATCAAGGTAAAAATAGCATTCTCCCTTACAGAGAGGTAGGTCAGATTCCATCCATATTTATCCATGCCCCCCAAGAGCCACAGCTATATATTTAAACAATCCATGCAGACATTCATATTTCACATGGGTATAACTATCTTACATATTATTAATATTTAAGAGTATAATTATTGCTTATCAGCTGAACAACCCCACATAAAGAAGCAAAAAAAAAACCTTAAAGATTTATAAAATTCTATTTATAATTTAAAATCACATACCTCTTCCAAATTATTTCATTCTACAAATTGTTTTTGTTTTATTTAGAAATAAATTTACATCAATACATGTATGCATTCATATATATATATATACACACACATTTATATGTGTACATATACTTATATATGTTTACAAAAGGAAAAGAACCACAAATGAATAAAACTTGGAAGAGGCCAACTGCTTGACTTTACATCCAACATCACCATCTAGTGGTAATTACTTCGAATTACAGACAGAAGCCACAGGGAAATATTTCCACAGTTCACAGATTTAAAATTTAGCACCTTAAAGGTGACCAAGTCTAATGCCCCCATTTTATAGTTGAAGAAACAGAGACACAAAGAGGTTAAGTTTTGCCTGGAGTCATAGAACTAGTAAGTATCTAAAGTGGAAATTTAACCCAAGCCTTCCTGACTCCAAATTCGGTATTCACTGCACCACTCTCCATATGCCATGACTCAAATGTCACAGGTATAGGTAAATGTAAAAAAAATTACTTTTGACCAAAACATTTACTTCATGAAGACACAGTATGTGCACTTAATAATTCTTAGTTTGGGGCCAACAAGGACTGCCTTGGGGCACTAAAGTCATTGACCCTTTCATAGTTTCATTGACAGACAAAGCAGACAATAGGACGCATAAAAGGGGATAATTCATAGGACCTGGTTCTTCAAGCCCATGCGATATGAGAAACACTCAAAAGAAATGAAGATGTTTAGGGAGGGTATGTGCACTTGAAAGGTCCAGGTGCATCTTAGCATATTACTACTAAGTTTTCTGGGTGCTTAATGCTATATTTTTTAAGGATCATGGAGTGGTTCGGGCCAAGAATTTGAAAACATTTATCAGGCTCTATAGGTTGTACCAAAGGCACAGTCCTCTCTGCTCCCATGGCTCCCCCTACTCCCCTCTCCCAGCTTTCCAGGCCTAAGATTTGGTCAAGGCAAGACAGTTGCAGACTCATCTCCTGGATGGACTTCCAGTAGACAGATGCTGGCCCCAGAGCATCAGTTAGCTGAAAGTCTCTGCAAGTTCAGAAAGTTCATTGTCTACCACTGATTTTTTCATCTAAGGCCAAAAATAGCACATCAGTGGGTGGCCTACTCCTATCCTTAGCCTAGGGCTTGAGTCAGAGATGCCAATCTGGTGTCAGAGCACCAGTACTATGGCCTTGTTTTGAGCCTAATGGCTGAATTAGGAATCCCATCCCATCCTTTTTCCATGGTTCCTGCCTTAGTTGCTCACCTGTGGGTTTAATTTATGGTCACAAGTTAGAGAAATTATTTGCTCTGGTTTCTCCCCATATAGTTGTGAGGGGAGCTAGACTGTACTGGTTTCCTTCTACTCTTCCATCTTGGGTGGTCTCATTGGGAGCTGGTCTTTTATTTTTTTAATAGTAATTCATTTTGTCTCCAGTGACATGTCAAGAAAATATTTAACGTTTGTTTTCACAAGATTTTGAGTTCCAAATTTTTCTCCCTCCCTCCTCTCTTCTGAAAACAGTAGGCAATTTGATATAGTGTATACATATGCTATCATGTGAAAAATATTTCCTTATTAGTCACAGTTGTGAAGGAAGAAACATATATTTAAAATCACAAGAAAGAATAAAGTAAAAAATGCTTTGATCTGCATTCAGAGTCCATCAGTTTTCTTATCTGGATATGGATAGCATTTTCCTTCATGAGTCCTTTGTATTTTTGTCTTAGATCACAGTGATGCTGAAAAGAGTGTATTCATTCATAGTTGATCATCACACAGTATTGCTGACACTATTTACAATGTTTTCCTGGTTTTGTATCAGTTCATACAAGTCTTTCCAGGATTTTCTGAAATCTGCAAGGGCTGCTATAAATATTTTTGCACATGTAGGTCCTTTTCCTTTCTTTATGATCTCTTTAGGATATAGACCTAGTAGTGGTATTGCTGGATCAAAGGGTATGCACAGTTTGATTGCCTTTTGGAAATAGTTCCAAATTGCTCTCCAAAATGGTTGGATCAGTTCACAGGAGTTATCTTTTAAATAAAAGGTAAGTTACTGAAAGATAGAAGGTCCTCATTTAAGCTGCTGAAATGATACAAGCCTGACAGAAGAACCTGACATTGTAACCTGAATAGGAACCTGACATAGGATCCTGACATAAGAACCTAAGGAAAAGAAGTGATACAGCAAGGGGATGAAAAGCTGCTCCTGATGGAATTGTGGTAGCTAGAAGCAGTCAGCTGACAGAAGGTTTCAGTTATTTGATTTCTGATTGGTGAAAGTTGATTTCGTTGTCAAAGAATTGCAGTGATGATTGTTGCCCATCAGTATCAACTAGAGTTAAAGAAAGGTATTGTGTTTGTCCTTTGTTGCCGAAGAAGACCATGCCATCAGAGAAATAATAACATGACTTGCACTTGACTTTGTTTTGAGTGAGGGAGGGCTGTGCAGGTCACCAGCCTCACTTCTCCTCCAGAGTCATCGGAATCTAGTGACCTGATAGTCCTCAGGATGACTGGAGATGACCCAGGATGCACTGGGAGACCTTGGGCCCTTTAGGCTAAGGTCTATGCAAGTACTCACTTAGGGTGAGTTAAGACCCATTCGTTGAATATTTGAGAAGTAGCCAGGGCATGGCCCCTTTAATTGGGCAAAGAAAAGAAAGACCTTAGACTGGGAGGGAAACAGAAACAGTTACTATTGATAATCATCATGAAGTTAGGAGGATCCAGAAGAGAGCCTTTAGGCAGGGTGCAGGTGCCCCATGTCATCTGAGCTTCACAGTGCAGTAGGCTCAAGGTGCAGGGAAGGGGAAGGAAGGGGAGTTGAGGGGAAGGGAGGGAAGTTGAGGGGAAGGGAGGGAAGGGAAGGGAGGCTAGCCAGTAAAACCCAAGTCAATTGGGCATCATTTGGCCATCCAAATTTACCTTCTAAAGAAAGATAAAGCTTTTCACCAATAACCTATTGTTCAATACTGTCAACTCAGGTCTGAAAAGGGAAAGTGGAAGGGAATACAGAGTTTTCAGGTGCTTTGTATCTTTGTGAGTTGACTAGGTGTGTTTATATTGCTTAAAGAGTAAAGCCAACTATAGACTAGTCAAGATCATGGAGTGGAAAGAAGCAGTAAAACCCAGCTCCCCCCACAAATACAAAACTCCAAGAATGCCAGACAAAGTAGTAATCAGGAAACCTAAGGAGAAACTCCAGGCAGTCTTCTTTCCAACATAAGATCATAAATTCAATCCATGGGAAAGTTGCCAGAGAAGGAACTGAGGAACAGGCTTGGGTTTGTGGACCCAGAACTCAGGCATAAAACAGGGACTCAGAGCTATTCCTCTGATACAGAGAGGGAGTCTCAGACTCAGCCCCTTTCTAGAATAGGATTTCAGCAACTGTTCTGCTCCAGAGAGATGATCATGAATTCAGGTCCTAACAGAATAAGGCACTCGAACCAAGGAGAGGAGATCACAGACTTAGCCTACAGCTCAGAAAAGGGACTCAAAACAGTGGCTGAATTTTTTGTCTGACCCCAGAGCACCATCGTGGACTCAGTCTTCAGGCTCAAAACAGGAGTAAGATGTATCTCTAAACTTGCTGAGTCTTCCAGTTCACTGACAGAAATTAGGGACAGCAACTATCTACTTGAACACTTGAAAAGTGTGTAGCTACGTTGCCTGAACACAACCCAGGGTCTGTATCCTGGAAAGCCCAGGAAAAAACTACCCAGATAAAAGAAATCCACCACTCACCTCCTGAAAGAGACCCAAAAATGAAGATTTCTAAAAACATCATTACCAAAATCCAGACCTTCTGGGTCAAAGAAAAAATTACTGCTAACAGGCAGAAAGAATTAAAGTATCCAAGAATTAGGATCGCATGAGATTTCACAGCTACCACCAAAAAAAGACAAGAAGAGCATAGAATAGGGTATTTTGAAAGGCAAAAGACTGAGGCTAGCAGCTTTAAGTCCGTGAGTGAGTTAAGAGAGTGTCTGCTCCAAACATGTGTAGACTCCCCCTGGCAGAATGGTGGCATGAGAACAATTTGTTCCAGTGACCATGAAGGTAACTGAAGCAGAATCTCTGCAGCACTTAGAGCTTGGTCAGACATCAAAGATGGGTCCTGGGCCATCACTTGTCCTGATTTTTGTCTTCTTACTGGACATTGATGACTCAAGAAGAGTGAGGCTGACAACTTTGCGCACCTCTGTCTCACCTAAATCAAATTCATTTGCAAGTCAAGACATTATCCCATGATGTCACTGATCTTCTTCAAAAACAAAAGTTCAACAGCCAAGAATAGTTTATCCAGAAAAACTGAGTATAATTCTACAAGGGAAAAACAATACCTTCAATGAAATAAAGTACTTCCAAGCATTCCTGTTGAGAAGACCAAAGCTGAGTAGAAACTCTGAAATACAAACAGAGGAATCAAAAGAAGAACAAAAAAGTAAGTACAAGTAAGCAACTGGAAGAGATTTTATAAGGATGAACTGTTCACATTTTAATAAGAGGAGTGAAGTAATGATACAAATATCCCCTCAAAATCCTGCCATCAGAGGAAATAGGAGTAAAATAAGACAGAGGACTTGGGAGTCACTTGGTTATTTTTGACATTTTATTTTAAAATAAAGGAAAGGGAGGAGAGAAAGATACATACAGAAGAAAATCAGTAGAAGTGTGAGAGAATGTGTGTGTGTGTGTGTGTGTGTGTGTATACACACATATATATTCAGGATTCACAGATGGAAATCAATACAAATGAGAAAGTGGTTGGGAGACCAAATGCCACTTTATAAATCACTTTCCAGTCAAAGGAACATGAGAAAGACAGACAGACAGAGAGTTTGATGTAGAAATACATTCAACTGGAAAACAAGAGGCAATAGGTAAGGAAAGGGAGAGTTGGACTAAAGAAAGAGTTGATTTAAGGAGAGATTAGTTATAACAGAAACAAATCCTAAGGATGAAGTAGGGAACATGAAGAGATGCTTGAAGGGAAAGAATGAAAGGTTAAGAGATTGTGATTGGGGTCTGGGTAAAAGAAGGAGAAAATGGACAGGAAAGTAGAACATGATTATAAAACGCATAAAGCAGCAGTGCTAAACACACTCCTGACCCATGACCTTCTTCTTCTTTTTAAAGAGGGTGAAAGAAGCAAATGAGGGGGAGGAGTATGAGTAAGAGAACAGGATAGAGATACAAAATTGATGATCATAATTGTAAATGAGATAAACTCACTCATAAAATGGAAGAGGAGAGCAGAATGGATTAAAAAGTAGGATCCAAAATACACAAATGGTTAAAATAAGGGGCTAGAGCAAAATCCATTAAGCTTCATCCTAACTCAAAGAAGCAGAGGAAGCAAGCATAATCCTAGATAAGATTTTTATAAATTTAGAAAAGATATCACAACCAAAAAACAGCTTAACAATTTGTCACTCAGGCTAGAACTAGAATCTTTTACTTTATTTGCATCTTAACATGGAAGGCAATGACAAGCAATACGCATTTATTAAGCACTTATGTGTACCAGACACTACGCTAATATCTGAGAATACAAATGCAAGCAAAAAGAAAGAAATTCCTGCCTTATGGAGCAGACATTCTAATTAAGAAAGACAACAAACAAATTGGAGCTAAGGGAGTCAGGGGAAAGGATCAAAGGAGCAAGGAATCTAGACCAAAAAGGTCTAAGTACAGCCAAGAGGTGAATGAAGGTTGGCCACCCTGGGTCCCTCCAAAATCGGAGACCTCAGGAGAAACTCACCACTGGGAGAAGGGAGTCAGCGTGGTAAGGGGATGTGCTAAGGTGAGGAGTAAGACTGCAACTGAAACATGAAATTCAGCCAGAAAGGGAATTAGTTTGGGTGCGCTGGGCCCTGCCGAAAAAATCCAAGTACCAGGAGGAATTCACCATGCTATATGATTTATGAATTTACGTAACCTGCAATTCAAAGTCCATTTGCATAAGACTTTCTTCACTGGGGCAGATTCATTACTCAGTGCTCCTAACCTGTATAATGGGCAAAGTTGGCAAGAAAGAAGAAAGATTCTGGTGTACAGGCTTCCAACTTGAAAAAAGAAGACCCTCATTTCCAGATTATCTTCAGGTCTCTGAAAGTGGAAAATGACTCTCAGAGGAAACTAACATGTATAAGAACCAATATCTCAATCAAGTCCCTATCCTCAGGTTACTAAACTAGAGACTTGAGAGAATTTCTCCTTAGGTGAGATTTGGGGCGCTCTCTCTCTCTCTCTCTCTCTCTCTCTCTCTCTCTCTCTCTCTCTCTCTCTCTCTCTCTCTCTCTCTCGACCTGAGATATCTTGTTCCCAATGGAGGAGGCTCGTTCATCTGTGTATTTCTCTACTATATTCTCATCTACGTACTTTCTCTAATTTCTGTCTGCTATTTGTCTGGATAAATGGGATTACTTTCTGCATTCTTTGAGGCACTGGCATTTGGTGGGAAGGGAGACAAGCCTTGGATATAGTAGTTTGGCGTCACTTCTTTCCCATTGAGGAATAATGATCAGGAACTCAGCTTGAATCCCTAAATTCTTTCCCTTAGATTATCAATGCTTAGGGAGCCAGATAAATGTAATTCAAGTCTGGAACCACCTTTCTCCCAACAGAATAATATAGCCAGCCTCTGACCCTAACCTCTTACTTCCTCTCTGGGCAGAAATCAAAATCTATCTTGGAGAAGAGTGAATTCAGGATACTTTAGAAATAGATATTCATATCTCTCTATGAACCACAACTAGACAAACCCATGTGGACATATATAACCTACATAGGCAACAAATACCACCCCCTTATATTTGCATTTATCTTTTTCCTAGGTAAACAAACGAGATGATGGGGAAGGCTCAACTTGAGCTGTTTTGCAGTGAACTCTGTTGTGACTGGACAGAACAATATACAGGTGAATGAATGGGCTGGGCTGGGTTGGGCTCTATAGCCTAGAAGTAGCCAGCTTGGTGAGTTTTGCAGTTCTTTGGCTTATAAGGAATTGCTATTCACATGGAAAGGTAGCACTTTCTAACTACCCTTTTAAGGTTGTTTGTAAATTGAGTTTGTAAATGCAAAAGAAGAGTAGTTAAAGGGGGAACCACAGACAGGCAGTAAACAGTAATATAGTTTCTCATAGGACATATATTGCTCTACAGACAAAATGAATCAAAACCTGTATTTCAGAGTAGTAAATTTTCCCCCAAAGACTTCCAGCATAGAGTAGTGCCTAATCTGAGTCTTCAAGAAAACACAGGACTATAAATGCTTCAATTCAGGAAGGAGAGCATATCAGGTGAAGGGCCAACCAGTGCACCAACTCGGAGGTAAAGGATGGAATGTTATTTATGAAGACTCATAAGAAAGTCAGTTTGATTGGATCATAGAGTAAATTAAGGAAGTAATGAATATCTAAAAATGTAGGTTTGGCCCAGGTTGTTTAATGAATCAACTCTTTAATCTAAGTGATTAAATTCCTTGATGATCTAGGAAATGACTTTGCATTTTAAAAAGTAAATTAAATAAAAATAATTATGATTACAATTAGGTGCTAATTGTGCTAAATACTAACACACTTAATCTCACCAAATTATTCTCACCCATCCTTAGATTTGAAAATTTCCATAGAATCTTGATTGTAGATTTCAAGCACGATATATATCAGCTTTAAATGTTGGCCTTTGCCCTTCTAGTCACTAAGTAGCCACAACCAAAAGCTAAATTCACCGAAGCTTGCAAGATCATATTTAGTCCCATTGTTTAGACAGATAGATATAGATAAATATCGATATATTGCATAGACTTATAAGTATATAGTCTGTACATAGAGATATATGTCTATAAGTCTATACACATAAAGTGTACATATAAGTATATAATATTATATAAGTATATAGTCTATACATGTAAATATATAGTCTATACACATATTTGTATATGTTTTGTGTATTTTTATTGGCTGTTCCCCTTAAAAAGTCCCAATTTATTGTTTCACTGGAAGCGATCATGGATTTTCAAAGGCTTTAGCAACATAATATAATTTATAATGGGTTTTACAAGACTAGAAATGCCTGGGGTATGGACCCTCTGATGGTCTATGTATCTGTCACTTGAGGACCAGTCTAGATAAGTTTGGGAAAGCTTACCACCATACTGGGCACAGGGGATGAATTTCTCAGCAAAGCCATTTTCCAATGTACTCTACAGTCATTGAAGAGTTACATATGTGTATCAACATGTTTATATATACATGTGTGTGAAATGCATTCATATATATAGAAAATAAACAGAGTGATTATGACACTAGTTAGAGGGATCAGAAAAGGTTTTATGTAGAAGTTGGTGCTTGAGCTGAGAGTTTCAAAGAAATTAGGAATTCTAAGAGGAAGAGATAAGGAGGGAATGAATCCCAGGCATGGTACTTGGCTCGTACAAAAGCATAAAGACAGGAAATGGTGTTCTTCTGTAATGGGGCTTTTATTGTTCATGCCTAGATAACCCCAAATGGTGGGACCCGCTTCCAGGAGAAAACATTCTGCATTCCCTTACCACCTAGGTAAGAGTAGCCTCTTCCAATTGGCTTTGTGAGCAGAAGAAACTGCATCTTTAAAAACTGTCAGACTGGGACACTCATTTGCTTTCCAACTGCTTTCAGAAACGATGAAAGTCCATGTTCTTCCACAGCTTGGGTGCTATGAATTACCTGGGGGAGGTGAAAGAGGGGGGCGGAGAGAGAGCCACCTTTCTCCTTCTTTTCCCCACTTTTATTCTGTGCCCTGAAGAAATTTAGAGACTTGGGGCTGTGTCTTGGTTTGTTTTAATTTGTTTGTCCTTTTCAGTTCCAAGTAAAAGGGGTAGAATTCAAACTGAAAACAAAATCAAACTATGGCAAAATTGAAAGTCTATATGTTGCAGCCAGCTAACCTGGTAAAGAAGTTCTGTGAAAACAGGAAGCCTGAGACTTGAACCCAAGGGGAAATTTGGACTTGGAGTTGTGCTATACAGTAACTGAGCTAAACTGTGAACCTAATCTTTTTCCCCTCCCCAGGGTATAAGGAGTTGGGGAGAGTGGGGATTATGTCCCACATGTTGTATCTTTGTTATTATACCTGTAAAGTAAATCCATCTGTCAAGTAGTTAAACAGACTTGGGGTGCAGGGGACCACCTAAGATTTGGGGAATATCATCAGTGTGGTACTGGAGCTAGTGACAGATAACCTAGACACCAAAAAAAAAAACCAAAAAAAAAAAACCCTTAAGAGTATTGGAGAACCCTGGGGAGGGGCAAAATGTACCCATGATTAATGACTATTTTACTATATTGACTGGAATACTGACTGTCAAGAACTGTAATGTATTATAAGTCCTGAAAGATAGATTGGAGTCAAGTTGTGAGGACTTTACATGGCAAACCAGAGTTCATATTAATGATATAGGTAATAGGGAGCCACTGGCATTTACTGGAAATGGGGGGCAGAGGAGTTACATGGTAACTCTGTGCTTTACGAAAATCATGTCAGGAGTTGTGTGGAGGAAGAATCATCCTAAGGAAAAGATGAAAAGAAGCTATTGCACGAAACTAGGCCAGAGGTGATGGGGACCTGAAATAGCTAGAGAGAACCTAGCCCTGGATTACCTGTTGTTTATGAATCAGCCTGGTTTGAATCTCAGATATTTGACTGCTTTTAAAACCAGAGCAATCCATAAAGATTGGTTCCAGGCAGAGAGAAAACTTCATAAGGCCCACACTGAATGAAGTAATACTGAGTCCTTGTAGTACTGAAATTGGTGATTTTGGTTTATTCTTTGACTGAGGGAAGAATCCAGATGTGCAATTTCTTTGGTGTAGGGAAGTCTTTCTACTAAAAGATCTTTAGCATATCAGTAACTAAGTCTCAAAGACTTGCCTGGAACTCTGAGAGAAAGTGATTTCCTCAAGGTCATTCATCTGTTTTGTGTCAGAGGGAGGTCTTCCTAATTCCAAGATCAGTTTTCTTGACATGAAGCTACACCACCTGTCATAAGTTGTATATTAATTAAAATGAAGTAAGTATAAAACTGTAATAATTCACAATAATAAAGTTGTCCTCTTTTTTTGAGGTATCAGGATATCAGGACACCCCCTGTTTTCCAGAATTAAGGCCCAGCAAGTAGGCTGTGCCATGGGCTTGGCATAACAACAATTCTTTGCTCTCTGGATAACCTTGCCCTCTAGCAAAGTGTATTCCTTTGGTACCGGGACCAGATCTTCACTGAGGAATTTATGGTTTTCATATTAATCAATATCTATTTAGATTTATTAGAGCTTCCCCTATTTCCCAGGGACCTGAGAGCCATCCATCATATCTCTTAACATGCTCACAATCCCTGTGTCTTGTAACTGACTGCATTTCTGTTTCTGCCATGCTAACTCTGGTTCTGTACCCCTCTGAATAATTGCAAGACTCAAAGACCTTGAAGACTTAAGACAATCAGTTTAAGAACTGCTCCCACAAAACTCAGCAACACCTGCATTGTCTGTGCTTGAGCCTATTTTGGGAACTGCTAAGAATAATTGTGTAGTAATCAAGCCCACGTGTGTTTTTTTTTAAATGTCTATAAGACCTGCCTTTGTCTCCGCATGTTAAAACCTCTTTGGGGGTAGGGTGGGTTACTTATGCTTGCAAGCATTTTCCTCACTCTGAAATCAATTAAACTTCTGTTTAATCCCTGACACAATTGCCTCTGGCCTGCTCTCTTGGATTCCAGTCATTCCCAGGTTAGAGGTTGACTCTGGTCTGATTGACAGAGGCAATCAGGGTTAAGTGACTTGTCCAGGGTAACACACCTAGTAAGTGTTGGAGGCCTGATTTGAACTCATATTTTCCTGACTCCAGGACTGGTGCTCCATCCACTGCATCACCTAGTTACCTCAATCATTCTTCTTTAAAATAATATTAATAGTCTAGCCAAACTCATCTACCTGTTTCTGTCCATACTTACCATTCCATCCCCAACCACTATTCCTTTCCAAAAGTTATCTCTGATGCCTGGAATATTCTCCCTCTTCCAGCCCACTCCCACCCTTTGCCTCTTGAAATTCTATCCAAGTGGCAAACATATATGGTCTTGATATCTAAATCAGGAAAAGATAAAGCAGAGAATGAAAAAACTGATAGATCTAATAGTAGTACCAATTAATGAAAAATAAATACTAGAAAAAAGCCTACAGCAACACATTTTTTATTTCATTTTATTATTTTTCTGATTAATAAGCACATATTTTCTTTCCTTTCTTCTAACCTTCTACCATTGACCAAAAATTAAAAATAAAACTCTTATAACAAACATGCATAGTCAAGTAAAGCACATATCCTCAGTGGTCATTTCAAAAAAGTATGTTTCATTCTATATATTGAATCTAGGAAAGCAGTTACAGAAACATGTAAATATTTTATTCACTATGACCAAGTTGGATTTATGCCATGACTTCAGGGTTAATTCTATATTAGTAAACTGTAAACATAATGGACTATATTAATAGTGGAACAAAACTCACATAATATGACAAAATCACATTAACAGATGTAGAAAAAGGCTTTTTTTTAGCAAAAGAATACATTTATTTTTAAAAGAATACCAAAATGCATAGGGACAAATGGAGCTTTCCTCAATAGTATCTATCTAAAACTAATAAATCCAGTATTATTTACAATAGAGAAATGTCAGAGGACTTTCCAATAAGTTCAATGGTAAAACAAGATCTTCATTGTCATTGCTATCATTGGTGATAATTCTAGAAATTACTATTTAATTATACTATAACAATAAGATCAGGTCAATTAGACCAATATGCATAAGCAAAATGTAAACAAAGTGATTTTTTTCCTTCAATTGAAAAATGGCTGAGAGCATTTGGGTATTTTAATTTAATAATATTGTACCACAAGAAGTAAAAAAAAACAGTGGATTCAGAGAAGACTGAAAGTTGTATGAATTAATAGAGTGAGCAAGACTGAAAAAAAATTATTTGTTGTTCAGTATATCTTCAGTTGTGTCCAACTCTTTATGGCTCCATTTGGGGTTTCTTGGCAAAGATACTGGAGTGGTTTGCCATTTCTTTCTCCAGTTCATTTTATAGAGGAGGAAACTGAGGCAAAGAGAGTTAAGTGACTTGCCCAGAGTGTCTGAGTAAGTGTCTGAGGCTGGATTTGAACTCAGGTCTTTCTGGCTTCAGGCCCAGCACTCTATCCACTACACCACCTAGTATAAAATTACTATTTTAAAAAATTTTAATATGATTATAATGAAGAAAAAAACTTTGAAGAGCTCTGATCAGTGCAATAAACAATCATGATTTCCAAAGAATCATAATGAATTGTGCTTCCCTGGTCTCAGGAGAGAGATGATAAGCTAGAGAGGCAAAATAAGATACATTGCCTGTATGTGGGGTTTTGCCTGAATATGAATATTTTCATGCAGGAGAATTTTTACTGAGTGAGGAGATAGTTATAGGGGATAGATATTGATACAAAAAAAAGTATAAGGAGCACAAATGAAATATCAAGAAATACATAGAAAAGAATATGAGAATTTTTAGGAGACAAAGACAAGGAGGCAGCATTAAATCTAGTGGGCAAAATTATGATGAAATATAGAAAATAAATTGTGTATTGTAGAGATTCAAGGTTTAATATACAATCTTCTTTTTTCTGTTTTTTATATAGGAAAATGTTCATTTTGTTGGTAGTCATTGAAATGGATTGACCGAGAAATTCACAGGCAAGAATCAATTAGGAATTTTGAGAGTGTCTTTATTAACCAGGCTGGCGGCTGCCTCTTGGGAAAACTCAGAGGAGACAGCCCAGAACTAAGGTGGGTATGTGCATTTTAAGCATTTCGGTGCTTCTTGGTACAGCCTTGCGGTTTCTACAACAAACATAGTCCTAACAGGGCAAGGGGGGGCTTGCTACTAGGCAAGAGCCCCCAAACAGAAAGTGGTTGTCAGCGTGCTGCTAGGCAAAGGACCCCAACAGAAAATAGGTGCCAGGAAAAGGACCCAATCAGAGAATGGTTGTCACCCAACAAAAAGTGGTTGTCAGGAAGGGGGGTTGCCCAGCAGAACGTAGTTGGAAAGGGGTCTAACAGGAACAGTTCTGGCAGAGGGGCACAAGTTGTTGCCATGCATTCAACAGAAAATGGCTGTTAGCAGCTCAACAGATATTTCACAACCCAAGGGGGAATAACGTTTTGACAGGGACCCAAAAAAAGCCTGTTGCTAGGCAGGTTATCCAACCCTGCCCAGCAACCTAACAGATATCTCTCAACCTAGGGTCCCAAGGAGGAATAATGTCCACTTCAGTCATTTGATAATCATTAAATTTATAATAAAAATGACTTTTTAAGGAGAGGATCTGAATAGACTTTATGAAACAGCTCATGAAATATTTTAATTATCATGCTAGGGAAGAAAAAAAATCTGTTTTCCAAACTTGAAATGTAAGGTGATACCAAAACAACCTTTGATTGAGTGCTTTAGAATTCAAGATGAGTATTAAGAAAGCAACTATTCAAGTAGCAGGTAGCTAGACAGGTGTAGCTATCCCTGAAGTTTTTCACATATGGAGTATATGTTCTCAGCTCTTCCACTAATCTACGCTTAACTATCAGGTTGAACCTGAAGAAAAGGCTTCTACTTGTCCCTTCAGAGTCAAGGGGTAACCCTGAGGGGTTGGAGGGATGTTTTTCTAATGCTGTAACTCACAATGATTATCTGCTGTCAAGAATTAGCTGGATGTAACTATTAGAAGTGGGTATTACACATAGTAGAAGTGGGGATAATTGATACAAAATATCTCACCAAAAGTCTATGACACACACACCTAGAGTCCAAAGAAAATATGTAGCCAAAAAGTAGCACACATTCTGGATATTATTTTTCTAGGATCTTCAAGATGTTTCCTTTAGGTATAGTGAAGCATTTCTTTTTTTAATAGTATTTTTTTCCAATTATTTGTAAAGACAATTTTTAGTATTCATTTTTACAGAATTTTGAGTTCCAAATTTTTTTCCCTTCTTCCTAAAACAGCAAGCAATTTGACAAAGGTTATCTATGTGCAATTACATTAAACATACTTCCACATCAGACATAGTTGTGAAAGAAAGAAAACAGACAAAAAGGGGAGAAAACCATACCCAAAAAAAGAGAAAATAGAATGTTTGATCTGCATTCAGAGCTCATAAGTTCTTTCTCTGGATGTAGATAGCATTTTCCATCATAAGTTCTTCGTAATTGTCTTGGATCATTGTATTGCTGAGAACAGCTAAGTGATTCATTCAATTTTATACAATATTGCTGTGTACAATGTTGTCCTGGTTCTGCTCATTTCACTTTGTATCATTTCATATAAGTCTTTCCAGGTTTGAAATCCACCTGCTCATCATTTCTTATTACACAATAGTATTCCGTTACATTCGTATATCACTGCTGGTTTAGCAATTACCCAAATGATGGGCATCCTCTCAAATTCCAATTTTTGTCATCACATCCCTCCAACCCCTCAGGGTTACCCCTTGACTCTGAAGGGACAAGTAGAAGCCTTTTCTTCAGGTTCAACCTGATAGTTAAATGTGGATTAGTGGAAGAGCTGAGAACATATGCTCCACCAATAAAAAAGGGTGGAGCATTTTCAGGTAGGCTTCTTATAGAACCCTGAATCTGCTTTCCTTCATCATATCCAATCTGTCTTGAGTTCCATTGCAGACATAGCTGTCAGCTGATCTAAGGACTTCACTAGAAGGGAAAAGTCCAAATCCTCTAGAATCTTTAAAATTGCAAAGTCCTAGGAGGGAAGGAGGAAGAGAGACCAAGACTGAGACTGAGGTTAAGGTGAACAAGAATATTGTTTTTCCTTACTCACTCCCTAAAAGCAATTTGGGGTTTATGTCTGTCTATCCTTTCTTCTGCTACCAAATGTTCATTCTCTAGAGTCATCATTCCAAACTGGTTTGTTTTTTATACAAAACCCATAAGGAATAGCAGTTAATACAAATATATTTTTGTATGACATCATTTAATTTCATCCAATGGCTTTCATACCTTCCAAAATGATTAAGGATTTCTTTGAATTCTTTCCAAACTTATCCCCAAATCTTAAGTGTTGACTCAATAGAAGTATTTAGACCTATTCACACCTGCTTCATGCCTTTAATAGACTGATCCCTAGTTTTCATCTGACAAAGGTATTTTTTGTCTCAACTATTTTGCCTAATACTTACCTATTGGCAACTTTTCATTTATTTTCATTGGAGTAATTAGTTCCCAGTTTTGCATTTATATACAGCATTTATATTTACTTCTGTGTGTGTGTGCTATTTCTGTTCCTTAGAATGTATTCTCCTTGAAGGCAGGGAGGGTTTCAGTTTTTATCTTTGTGCAATGCCCAGCACATAGTAAGCTTTTAATAAATGTTTATTAGATTGAACTAATCAGAACTAAATTGAATTGAAAATACTAACATGTTCAAGGTCAAAATCACATGATCTTCCATTTGAATTGTTTGTCTCATGTTTCCAAATGTACAGGATTCTGAAATACAAAGACCTACTTGCCAGAGAGTAGGATAACAATTCTGTGCTATTTTTAAATGTAACATTTATAGTGTAAAATTGATCTAAAGAAACATGCTACCACTAGATGGCAGACTTTACCAGCTGATTAAACAAGGGATTACTAATTCAAAAAACAGGTTGAAACTATGGGTGAATGTCGTATTTAAAATACACACACCCCTATACCGAGTTCCAAATGAAGCCTATAGTCTCATCCCAGCTTTTTCTTCATGGAATTGAATATTGCCCTATTTTAAGCTTTGTTTTTAATCCCAACAGCTTCTAGCAAAAATGAAGCAGTTGATCTCAGGTTAGAAAAGACTTCAGAGAACCTGCAGTTCTGTCCTTTCATTTGCCAAGACCAAAAAGGGTGTGAGTGAGAAGGTAGAACTCAAACCCAAGACCTCTGAATCTCAATTTACTCTTCTTCCTATACCACAATGTGCTAAGAATATAATTTCCTTTTTATTCATTAAGACATATGATGCTTCAAATTTTCAAGTGTTAGAAGTTAACAGGTCCTTATTTTTTAAAAGTATTTGTGTTCGATAAATGATCTTAATTTTTTTTCTAAATTTGTTTGTATTTCAATAATTCCCACTGATCATTGGAGGTTTACACTAATAACTTAGTGGTAATGCCATCCCAGAATGAGAATTTACATAATCTATGTAAACATGTACAGATATCACTGAAATCCCAAAATAAATTTGTGAGAGACACAAGCTCTGTGACTATCTACTTAAAAAAATAGAAAGAAAATAAACCTGTAAAATGCATTAGAAATATCATACACTTATTAATAAAGTTCTTAGAGCACATCACACATTTTATTGAGTTGAGGATGCAAATACCGAAAAAAAATGACAGTAAATCCCATACATACATACAAAATAAGTAATCAATATAAGATCATGGTGGGGGGTGGAATGGGAAGCCAACTACTGCTAGGGGGTGGGGTTGGGAATCGGGAAAGGAAGGCCTTCGTCATGTAAGAAGCAGCATTTAAGTTGAAGTAAAGATTCTTAGAGACAGAGGTTGGCAAGGAGAGAATTCTAGGCATGAGGGATCTTTTTCTAAGGCACAAGGAGGGAGATGGGACATCATATGTAAGGAAGTCAGACAGCAGGACCTTGAAAAACAAATGTAGAGAAGTCATTAACAAATCTAGAGAGAATGAAACCAGATAGTGAAGGAATTTAAATGTCAAGCAGAGGAGTTAGTATTTTGATCTAGGGGTAATTAATACCCCCTATAATTCACTGAACAAGAGAGGGACATGACCAGACTTCTACTTTAGTAAAAACCATTTTGGTAGCTGTGTAAAGAATATATTGGAGAGCAAAGCTACAGTAGGCATGGAGACTAATTATAAGTCTGCTGCAAGAAGTAATGAGAACTAGTTAGGGAAGTAACCAAGTGAGTAGAGAGAAAGGTGAAATTCACCTCTGAATTCAAGGTTGAAGTATTTCACAAATAAATCGTAATTAACGCAATTGAATGCATAGACAGAGAACAGACATAATTTAATGTGTTATCGTCTACCACTCTAGGGAAATGATTTTCTTCCATTCTTCAGTCTGCATTAAGAGACAGAGAATCTAGTTCCTCATATCTATCAAGGTACTAGGGCTAAGGCCACAAAATTATCTACTGGGGGAAGGGGTATTTTTAATCTAGAGAAGACTTGGGAAAAACATAATATTTGTCTTAAAGTATTTGATGGTGTATCACCTAGAAACAGAAACACGTCTCTTCTGACTGGCCCCGTGACAATGACTTATTGCATCATGGATCTAAAAACGGAAAGGACCTCAGAGGTTATCTAGTCCCAACTAGAGCATTTGACTGTTGAGGAAACTTACCTAGGGTGTTTGGGTAACTTGTCGAAGGTCACATAGGTGATAAGCAACAATCATAGAAGGAATTTTCAAAAGTATACTCTCCAAGGAATTGGGGAAGTTTATTAGGAAGAAAATAAGACTTGGTGGGAGAAGTGGGGCAATGATTACTTTCTTTAAGGTCTATCCTGTGGAAACAGAGATAGTAGTTCCACTTTATAGAAAATGGACTTGGAGCCAGCAAGACCCAGGTTCAAATTCCAATCTCTTTGTGACCCTGGGTAAATGAATTAATTAACTTCCCTCAGTCTCACTTTTCTCATGTGTAACAGGAGGATAACAGCACCCATAGCACTATGTCCCAGAGTTACTGTGAGAATAAGATGATGTAATGTATGTAAAGCACTTTGAAAACCTTAAAATGCTGTATTATTGTCAATTGCAGTTATGATTATTGTAAGATGATTTATTCTTCCTCAAAAGGCAGACCTAGTAACAACAAGGTTGATGTTACAGGACAGACATTTCAGGTCATTATTGGAAGAAACTTCCTAACAATTAATGCTAACTCAACTAACTCTAAGAACTAATTAACTCACTTATTGTTAATGTACTTTTGCTTCTTCATGGAAGATCTTTCCCATCCATTAATGGGACCTGCTTAAGTCACAAGAAGTTTGAATCACATGAGTTTGTCACATGGAGCAGGAGGGATGGAGCCAGAAGAGGCAGAGCTAGAGCAGAGCTGAGAGGAAGTTAGAGAGCAGTCAGAGCTGGGAAAGGCAGCAACAAGAGAACTTGCTTGTGATTTGTTTAAGGGAGCTGGTTTGTGGGAAGCCTAACCGAGGAAAACCTTGGGGCTAGTGTTGCCCTCTGCATTGTTATTATGTATAGATTTCTTTGTTACTATAATGGGTTTGGCTTTCTGAGGTCTGAATAAATGTTTTGGTTCTGTCTTTCTTGTGGAGAGTCTGTTGCATTTCATGATTCAGAATTGCACCAGCATATTCATGGCTGCCATAAGCACTGTGAATATTGCGTTGGTGCTACGGTTGTCTGAGAAGGTAGTGAGTTTCCTTGGATGATCACTTGTCAAAGACACCATAAAAGGAATTTATACTTCCAATGAGGTGAAAACCAAATGACTTCTGGGGCCCTCTGTGATTCTATAATCCTACAAGGCAATGATCAAAAAAAAAAAAAATACCTAAAGCTAAATGTAGTAGGTATGAGATCTAAAGTATTATTATTGCCAGCATCTTTATCACCTATTTGAATTTTTCAGAGCCTAAAAATTTATGGTACTGGACTAGACTTTATCCAACTAGATCTGAAATGCTAAACTTCTGGGTCCTAAATAATGGTGAGGGCTATATGTTCAACTGTTTAGCAGGTAGTTTGGTGAATAATGTACTGAAATCTGAAAGACACAAGTTCAGCTCCCAAGTCATCAGTATAGGGTGACCCTAGGTAAGTTACTTAACATTTCTTAGCCTGAATTTCCTCATCTATAAAATAGGAATTCACCCATCTCATCAGGTTGTTTAAGGATCAAAATGAAGTAACATTTAAAGGCCTATGTGTGTGCCAGCTATTACCATTATTTTCATTTGTCTTCAAAGCCACATCAAAATTGAAGGGAAATCATTTTAGGGAGCACTAATGAATCACCCTAAAGATTCCAGGGATATCCCTAACCATCCTACCCTAAAGTGACTCTTCCCTCCCTTCCTAAAGCAATTGTTATCTGTCTTCTGATTTCATAATGTTTTCCTCCCTTCCTGACCTTGGAGGAATTGAAACTCCCAGGATGTTTAGTAACTTAGCTCTTGCTTGCAAAAAACCAATCCAAACCTTGACAGAACGGCTAATATCTCTACATCATCATTTGTCAATTACTCTTGTACTACCTTATAAATCTATAACAAACACAATCTCAGAGTTGGAAAGACTTACAAGACCATCAAGTCCTACTGGATGCTGATAGAGTATCTTCTTTAAATGTTCCGTTCAGCGATAATTAAAAGTTCAGTCAAATCAAGTTTACCAAACAATTTGCTGAGCTACATATATTCCTTCTTGTTTATCTTTCTATTAAATTTTTAGACCCAACACTGAGAGAGGAACATTATAGTCTCATCCTACTATTACATTAAAATTTACCTGTCTTTCCTTTTAATAACTTTGCCTGAATGCAATTCAATGCAGATAAATTTAATATTATTATTTTTATTGCTAATGTAGTATGATATAGTTGCTTGTTTGTCATTTTTTAAAATTATTATTGTTCCCTCATCTGAGATCAGACTTGTAACTTCTCCTTTTTTATATATTTATCTGAAGTGTGATAAGTTTTTTATATCCCCTCATTTTCACTTTGTGTGAAAATCCATACATTGAATGGGATACTCCTATTCAGCAAATTATTGGGTTTTGTTTACTTATCCATTTCTTTACTATATTTCTTTTCATTAGGAAATTTAATTCATTCATATTTAGCATTATAACTGTTAAATTTACATTTTCTTTCATTAATGATTTCTGTGAGACACATAACAAATTTGCTTCCTCTTTTGTTAGCTCTTGGTTTCTGATATTTGTGATTTTTTTGTTATGCAAGTCAAAATCTTATCTCCTCCCTTGAGTCCCCTTCTCTTTTACTACCCTGTTGAATCCCAAGCATCTTGCATTTACTTTTAGTGTTATTCTTTCTCTCATTTGTTTATCTCTTAAGTTTTCATCTTTGATAAGTATAAGGTAATTAAACATCTCTACCCATCCATTTTTCTGTTTCAATGATATTAATTTGTAACATTCCTTTCCAAGAAATGTTAGTTTCCTTCTACCTCATTTCTTAATTCTAAACACTCTTCCCCTGGTTATACTTCTCAATGGAGAAATGATACAGTAGGAAGTGTTTTGTGATCTATATTGGGGTTCCGACCCTGTTCTGTGCCCTTTCCTTCTCTGATGACGTTCCATTCTCCTTTTGTTTGCTCAGTCTTCCAGCCTATTTCCTGACTTCTGGACTTAATGTTAGGCCATAGTCTGCCACATTTGTGGAGGGAAGGTGTGGGCTGAACTTTTTCCTGCTTTCTTAGGAAAGTGTTAGTTAATAACACAACACTTAAGGAAGTATTGTTTCGTTCCAAGACCTCAGAAACAGATGAGGGAGTTACAGGCTTTCAGTATTCCCAAAGAGGTCTAATCTAGGGCAAAGTCTGAATGTTGCCCCTCCCCACCCCCACCCCTTCTGAGTTCTGTGAGCTCCTGATCTATATTTGGGTTGGGGCAAGAGGGGATGCTACTGGATTCCTCCCCTATCAGTACAGCTGGAAAAACTTTTGATTCACAGTAGCAGAATTATAGGCTCCTTTGGTCTGGGACTCCTGCCTTGATTATTCTTCTGCAGGATGAGCTAGATACTGAAAATGAGACCCTATTTAGGCCACATACCACCACCGCCACTGTTGCTGCTGCTACGGGCTTCTGAATTTCCTTTTCTCTCAGCATATTGCCCAGGGCCTCCTTAACAGAGAATATCAGAGATGTTTACAAATCCCTTTCTCTCTACATTCTAGATACTTGATCAGGGACTAGATAATGGACAACAAAGCTACTAGTTACCAGTTGTCCTTGTCTTAGTACCCTGGTATGGGTCTAGGAGTATCCTTCTGCCAGTGCTCAACCTTTCCTTGGGCACTGGAATGATTCTCTCAGAGTTCTCTTGGCCCAATTATTTTCTCCACTGTCAAGAAAACTTCCTTTCTATCTCCTTATGACATGTAAAGATGGACAAATTACTGACTGTAACTTTTTTCTGGATTTCCCCATCAGGACTCAGTCAGGTGCATTTTCTCTATCCACTTGGATAGCCCACTACAATACTTCGGACCCCTCTACCATCTTAGCTCTGCTCTCCACCCTTCTTTTAAACCTGTGAACTGTATATTCTCCTAGACTAGAATATTCCCAAGTACATAACCACTTTCTCTCTGTAATAGAAAGTAGAATCTAGACATATGACCCAGTCTTCTCAAAGTTGATCACCTAAAGTATACACCTAGTCGACCCCAGAAGGACTCATTAAAATACCCTTATCTCTTCCCATCTAGATTCTCTGGTGTTAGCCTCATTCCCTGTCCAATTGTTTCCATTCTGCTAACTATGCTTAATTCCACTCTTCCTCCCTACCCATGTCATATCACCTGATGTCACAACTTTACTCTCTTACAACTCCAAAAGTAGAGGAGAAATTTAAAACTTCTCAGTTAGCTCTGTATTTGAGTTCTGGCTGGTCATAACCTGGGTACCTTTATTTCCCACTCTCCTCTCTCTATCTTTGAAGTTTTCCAATATGTTACATATACTACATACTATATATTAATATATACCATATATATATATATTAATCAGATATTATTTTCCCTCAGAAATATTCATTTATTTCCTCTATTTCCCTCCTAATTTTCCCCCTTGGACTCCTAATATCAGTAGTGGTTAGCCTTTTTTATCTCATGGACTCCTGTGGCAATCTGGTGATGCCTATTTACCCCTTCTCAGAAGTTCATTTTTTTGTTGTTGTTTTAAATTCTTGATTAAAGGAAATGCTAAATTTCACTAAGAGATTAGTGAAAATAACAGTGTAATTTTTTTTTCTCATCCGGGTTCACAGACTCAGTTGAATTCTATCATGGAACTCTTGGTTAAGAACCCCTGTCTTAGATTCTTCAACCCACTTGGTGTTTTATTTGCCTTCTCACTGTCACTTTAAAAAATGCATGGATTTTTTTTAAAAAGAGAATAGAAAAGCATAAATTCTCTCTTACACAGACTTTCAATTTCTTCTCTTACTTTAGCCACATGAAAATAACATTTTATCTCTTAGTCTTTCATTATTATCTAAAAGTATTTAATCAGCTATTTGGTCAATTAGCATATTGATTATCTAGCATATCTCTAATATCTTTTAAGAGTAGTTCAAATTTCTACTTTGATTGGATGTCAATTTATTTTCTATGATATTTACAATCAGCTTATTAGAATGTTATTGGGGAAGCTAGCCAATATCCTTTGCTCTTCAGAATATCATATTCCATTTTTAAGCTTTTATTTCTTGTAACCCCATAGTAAGTATGTGTTCTGTCCTCCCTTACTGCTTGACAAAATGTGTTCTTAAATTCAGTGTATCTGAAATTTGACTATAATGTTTCCTGATGATTTAAACTTGTGTTTTCTCTCTGTTGGGGTCCTCTGGATTCTATCAATTTTTAATATTGCTGTATTATTCCAAAATTTATGGATGATTTTTCTGTTCTGTTTCTTGAAGTATGGTAGTCATGTTTTAATTTTTATTAATTTCCTGAAAGACCTATAATCTTTAGTTTGTCTCTTCACGACGACTACTCAGGTTCAATATTCTTGCTTTGTAGAGCTCACTCATGTTATCCCAAAATTGATTTTAAAATTTGTATTCCATTTTTTTCCTTCAATCTACATTTTTGCATTTCAGTGTAATTATTTTTATCTCAAAGACAATTAATAGAAGAACAGGGATTAAAATCTCCATGTTCAGATAGTTAGGTTGGTGTTCATTCTAATAATGGTACATACTAGGAATCTCCATGTTCAGATTCCTGTGTTGGTGATCATCCTAACTATAGTACATACAAGGAACTTTTGGAGTTTATGCCCTAAAGATGTAATTAAACAAGGAAAAATACCAGTCTACTAAAAAATATCCATAAGTAGAGTCTATCATAATAACAATAACATGAGCCAAGCAATAGGTCCCATAAGTTGAACAAATCATAACTTGCAACTACCATAGAATATTATATTATGTTATATATTATATTAATATCATATTATATTAATACCACAAGAAATGACAGCTCTGAAGAATGTAAAGAAACCAAAAGAAAAGTGAATTTATATGAAGAGAAGAGAGAAATCAGAGTGCAATACATATATACAAACTGATTAGGACTAAATGAAAATACTGATAACAACAATGATAATAAACATATAGATTTAAAAAAGAATGTTGAATGGAATGCAGAAACAAGAAATATATTCATTTATATTTTTATCATTTAGTAAAAGTCTTGACTGTGTGACCATGATTCAGTTTCTCCCAAGCAATTGTAAATGAGGAGCTCTTAATCTGATCCACAAACTTTTTTTTAATTTGACAACTATATTTCAGCATAATACAATATGAAGCTAGATGGCACAGTGGATAGAGTGTAGGGGTTAGAATCAAATAGACTTGAGTTTGAATCCTGCCTCAGACGCTTACTAACTCTGTGATTTTAGACAAGTGACTTAGACTTCTTTTGTCCTGGTTTCCTCTTCTATAAAATGGGGATGATAATAGCACCTAACTCGTAAGGTTGTTGTGAGGATCAAATGTGATAACGTTGCAAAAAACTTAAACACTTTGCAAAACTTAAAACACTATATAAATGCTAGTTGTAATCATTAACAATTTTTATATCACAGTGCTAACACATTGAACTAGAAATACACTAAAAAAAAACAAAACTCAGAGTTGCATGGCTATTTCTTTGGGACATGTAAAAGATGGCCACTTTCTATGTCTGAGTCTCAACTCATAATCATTAGAATCAAATGAAGACCCCAGAACTAAAAGTCAGTTTCATGTAGAAAAATATATTCTAGCTTATTCTTTGTACTACCTAAATATTGTCTCCCCTCTTTTCAAATTCTACTGAGTTTTGCCACCACCTTCTCAGAGAGTTCATACAGTTTATATCTAAAACAACCCAGATTGATTCTTTAGTGAAGATCAACTCGGCCATCTTTCACCTCCGTTTTTACCTAGCCTGCAATTACTAAATGGGTATTGCCTCAGACAGACTGGGACCTGGGAAAGAACTTAGCTTAAAAAGTCCAAGGTCTCTCACTGCATCCTGGCCCATTGTCAATCTTGCTGACCTATGTCTTGCCTTTGGACTCTGATGACTCTGAAAGGGAGAGTGAGACTGATGACTTTGCACAGATCTGCCTCTATACAAATAAACCCAACTAACTTGCAAATCAAGACATTACCCTCCTGATGTCATAATAAAGGACAAACAAACAAAACAAACACAACAAAGTAAATCTGGTTCTTCAGCAAAGGGTTCTTGATGGAATGAATTACAATTAGTTGACATAATTGGTTCCTTGGGATTAAATTGTGAAACAGTTACTTGTAGACTTAGAAATCATGCGTACAAAGGTTGTAGTTACAAAAAAAAGAATCCAGATGCTTGGTTTTCCTTACCCTAACTATGCAGCTGGTAAAAAAAAAAAAATTGAACTGACTGTTATTTTCTACTTTTATTTTAATATTTGAAATCACACAGATAAGGATAAAATCCTATTGTCTAATATTTCATCATGATATAGTGTTGACCCTGGCTTCTTGAAGGCTATCTCAGCAGAGCAGAGCTTTCATAGATCCTCCCAAACAGGAGAGGACTCAAGAATGGTCCTAGTGAAACATATGGACACAATTACAAAATGTTCTTTACATAAATAAGGCTATATCTAAATAATTGAAGAAATATGAATTGCTCATTGATATCTGAGCCAATATAACAAAAATGTAAATAAATTAATTTAATAAATCAAACTACCAAGAGATTACTTTAGAACAGAGGTATCAACACATATACCAGGCCACTAAACCAGATTAAATTGTAGTTGGGATGCATTTAACAAAATAAATTAAAAAAACAAGAAAACATAGATAACATTCTATGTTAAAAAAAATTAAATGTGACCTGCAGGGATCCCTAGATATGATTAGCAGCCTCCATTTCTATATAAGTTTGATACCACTGTTTTCAGTGAGCCAGAAAAAAAATTAACAAAATCCATCCTGAGGAACAAAAAGTCGAGAATATATCAATGAAATTAAAGAAAAGGGGACGAAAAAGGACCTAGTAGTACCAAATCTCAAACTGTACTAAAAACCTGTAATCCTTAAAACATTTTAGAACTGGGACAAGAAATAAAGTGGGTGACCAGTGGAACATGATAGGTACACAGTGCACAGAAACAATAGATCAGAGTAGCCTAGTGTTTGATAAACCCAAAGATCCCAGGTTTGGGGCCAAGAGCTCACTTTTCAACAAAAACTACTAGGAAAACTAGAAAGAATTCTGGCAGAAATTAGGTACAGACCAACATCTCACACAATACATCAAGACAATCTCCAAATAGGTACATGATTAATACATGAAGAGTGACATCATTAACAAATTAGAGAAGTATGGAAGAAATTACTTGTCAGATCTGTGGAAAGGGAAGAGTTCATGATAAAACAAGAGAGAGAGATTCAAAGGAGATAAAATGGACAATTTTGATCACATAAAATTTTAAAAGTTATACACAAAGGAAACCAACATAGCTAAAATAAGAACAGAAGCAGAAAGTTGAAAAAAAAATCTTTAGCAAGATAAAGAGAACTGATTCAAATTTTTAAGAATAAGAGTCATTTCCCAATTGAAAAATGGTCAAAGGATGGGAATAGTGAGTTTTCTGAGAAAAAAAAATCCAAGCCATCAATAACCATATGAAAAATGCTCTAAACCACTAATAGCTGGTGAAATTCAAAATAAAACATGGTTGGTAGAACTATGAACAGATCTAGCCATTCTGGAAAGTAATTTGTAACCGTATCCAAAAAACTATTAAACTGTACATACCCAGCTATACTACTTACTACACTGAAAGAGATCAAAGAAAGAGAAAAATGACCCTTAAGCACAAAATATTTATAGTAGCTCTTTTTGTGGTGGTGGTGGTGGTGAAGATTTGGAAACTGAGGGTGAATCCATCAATTGGAGAATGACTGAACAAATTATAGTATATGTATATGATGGCATGCTTCATGCTTTAAGGAATGATGAATATGATGGTTTTGAAAAAACCTGGGAAAACTTCTATGAGTTGATACAAAGTGAATAAACAGAACCAGGAGAATTATTTATACAATAACAATACTACAAAGGCAAACAATTTTGAAAGAAGTGGAATGACTCCAAAATATCTACAAGTAAAGAGAAAGATGGCACAAAAAAAGGAGACTCAAGAAATTAAATTTGGAAGGTCAATATTAGTAAGCTGTGGAATCAAGAGAAGTTTGACCCAAGAAATCATCATCATCTACAATGCCAGAGGAACAGGTGTTATTATTACCTCCACTTTACAGTCGAGGAAACTGAAGCAGAGAGGTCTGAAGCAGTCACACAGCTGGTAAGTAACTGAAGTCACAATTGAACTCAGGTCTTCATGACTCCAGGCCCAGCATTCTTTCTAACTGCTACCTAGATGGAGGGGTCGAAATAATTGTGTAGGTGATTTGCTCCGTCCAGGTGAGCCCACTGCAGCTTTTAGGGAAATAGCCTAGAATGTGGGAAAGAGGCAGTTGGAGCTGGCGAGAGAATAGGTAGGGATAAAAATGAAAGTGAATGGACATTGATTGAGTTTTTTGCGACTGAATGGCCTTGAGGAAGCGCAAGTAGGCGAACAGTTGTAATTGATGGATGTAATGGAGCACTAGAAAAAAATGCTAAATCCCTGGTGGTCTAGTGGCTAGGATTCCGATGCCGGGGTTCGATTCCCGGTCAGGGAAATGATTCTTTTGTGGTGCTTAAAAGAAAGTAGCTTTCGACTGCGGCCACCTTCGAATCCCAGCTTAATGTACCGTCTTACTCTGGTCCTTTAGTACCTAAATAAATACCTTTCATCAGATTTCGTAAAGTCCCTGAGGGCAAAAGGAAATCCTTACTGGGCTGGAGCTCCCAATCCGGGGTTTCTCTCACTTGCACGATCCATAGGAGTTAAAGGCAGGAAGGGCAGGATCAACAAGAGTTGGATTCCAAAGTACAAGCCTAGGCACCAGGGGGTGAGGCGAAGCTGGGAGTACTCGAACCAAGTTGCCCAGAAAAGGAAAGAACTCGATATCTGCTCTCATACTGCGTCCAGCCTCCTTCAGGAAAAGAACTTCTCCAGACAAAACAGAACTTCGCCAGGGAGATGATCCAAACTTAGGAGGGTCTCTGGGGAAGTGCCGGGCAAGATACACCCAAGATCTACCAGCGCTAGTGTGTTATGAGTTCTGCGGGCTATCAAAAAAGGCTTAAACCTGTAGGATTTAAGGATTCTGAGGAGATAGCTCCAGAGAACCGGACAAAGAGAGAAGGAGTGAAAGAGGGGAGGAAGCCAGAGAGAGAGAGATCAAGAATCATGCGGGACCATGGCGGGAAAGGAGGTTGGAGTAGGAAGAACACTGGCGCACAAAGGAATATCTAGCCGCAGAAAAGAGAATGACTCCGATAAGAAGTCTAGGAGGTTCAGGAGAATCCATTGACTCTGCCATCTCCCCACCGGGTCCAACTAACTCCCACACTAACCTCCAGGTGCTATTTCCTCACAGCACTATTCTCATCCACCCTCATCCACCGCTCCTTGCCTAGGGCCTTTCCTCAACTCTTTCTCCTCCATCTCCTTTTCCTCCGACCTCTCCTAACTTCTGCTCCGACTCCACTTAGTCCGTCGCCGTCACCTCCTCCGTCTCTCACCTGGATTGAAAACAGTCACATAGGCTCGCAATCAGATTCAACAGTGGGAAGTGAGTGAATAGAGGCCACTAACTGACATCACCCTGTTTAAGAATTTGGTTATGAAAGGGAAAAGAAATATAATTCTATAGACTGATGGCACAGCAGGGGCAAGAGGTTTGCTTGACCACAAGGGAGGTCTATTAGTGGAAGGTCAAAAGTTGAATATGAAAGAATATATATGTGGAGTAAACGAAGATGAAAGGAAAGGATAAAGGAGCAAGCTTCCAGGGGAGACAGCAGAACGCAGGAGGAAGAGTGAGTTTTGGTTAAAAGACCCACCTCATCAATCAGAATGGAGCAAAGTAGAACATGATGGGAGAAAGCAGCAAGAGGAAGCTTTTTATGTACAGAGTGAGGGATTAGAAGGAGCTGGCTGGTGGGTGATCTCCATAAAGTCAGACTGAGGACTTCTGCAGAGGAGAGAATGTTTCAGGGGGTGCAGAAAGATTGAGGGGAGATCTAGTACAATAAGAGTGAAACTTTCAAGGAATAAAAGGATAAAATAAAGGATAAAAGCTGCAATGAAGGACCAATTAGTTATAGTATCATAAATTTGTAGAAGAACCAGTGGGATGAATTCCCTGATATTCTCCAGGATCTTTGGTGAATATTTGAGGAGAGTTAGAAAACGGTATGTGTGGGGATGAAGGTGGGGAGTGGTTACATCCTCATTAGAAGAGTGTTTAGGGGGTAATGGTGGTGCAGGGTGTACTAAGCCTACTCTGGGTCTTGGCAAGGAGAAATTGCCTAGGGAAAAGGGAAGTAGGGGAATGATTGAGAAGGATTTTAGGGCAGCTAATGACACACTTTTGAACTGTGCACCCCTGTGTCAAGGCAAAAAAGGTAGGGAGAAGATGTGTAAATGGGGGTGAAAGGAGGGAGCGCATAGAAAGAGACAGGGGTGAGAAAGGAGCCTAAAGGTCTAGGTAGGAATGAAGAAGACTTTTAGATGATCTGGGAATTTTCATGGTCTCCCAGAAGGCCCTCCCTGTTCTTTCTTTTCTGGTAAGCACTTAGATGTGCTATCAAAATGATGGTTTAGCCTCATTTACCTTGAAGATCCCCAAAAAGACTTAGGAGATGGAGGATTCTAATGTCTACTCCACCTCAAAAATACCCATAAAACTTCCCAAATTATTGTGGGCGTGCTTAGGTGAAAAGCTACCAAATGTGTGAAATATGTCCCAGTCTAGAAACACTGGTTTCCTTTTCCATCTATAAGATGGTAGATGAATGTTGCCGATTGTTCTTCATTCTTGAAGAGGACCATGACATCAAGAAGATGATGCCAAGACTTGCAAGTAAATTGGATTTAAGTGAGGGAGAGCTGTGAAAGGTCACTAGTCTCATTTTCTCCTTCTTGAGTCATCTGAGTCCAGTGGCAAGATATAGATCAGGATGACTGGAGATGGCCTCCATAGGATGGTAGAAGTGGCAGCTTGGAAGCTATCCAATAAACTGACATTTGTTAAGTATCCATCATGTGGCAGACACCAAGCTAAATATTCCCAAGACAAAGAAGTGCATGGGGGAAACAAGTCTTTATGGGTGGTCATCTCAGAAGGAAGGCACTAAGATTAAGAAGAATAGAGAAGTCTTCTTGAAGAAAATGGGACTTTGGCTGAGACTTAAGAGAAGCTAGGGAAGCTAGGAGGCAGAGAAGAGGAGGAACTCTCAGGGCAATGATTGGAGTAGGGAAGATGGGTGTAAGAAAACTGCAAAGGCAGGAAGGGGCCAGGTTTTTATGAAAGGTTTTAAAGGCTAAACTGTACTATATATGTGATCCTCAAGGCAATTGAGAACTATTGAAGTTTATTAAATGAATAAAACAGAGTTCTGGTCAGATCTGAACTTCAGGAAAAACAAGTGGACATCTGAATGCAGGCTGAATTGGAATGACCAGAAACTTAAGGCAGGGAGAGCAACTAGTAAAGTTATTGCAATAACCCAGTTTTGAAATGACGAGGGCCTGGGCTGGCGTGGTGGCTGTACTGGGGAGAGAAGAGAGCCTAAATGATGGATATTTCAGAGGTAGAAACAAGGGGACTTGAACAGTGAGAGTAAGGAGTGGAGGATGACAGGGGGATTGAGAGCTTGGAGAACTCTCCTGGACATGCAGACCTGGACCTTTCTGGTGTTAGAGTCAGAGAAAATGGTGATTATCTCTACAACACTAAGGAAATTATGAAGATTTCTGCCAGAAAGGATGAGGTCATCTGGGGACATGTTGAGTTTAAGATATCTGTGGGACATAAAATTTGAGGATGTCTAAGAGGAAGATGCAGGCCAGGAAACTCACTAGGGCTGAGTCAATCTGAGACTAGTCTGTCTAGAGATGACTCTACAGTTGAAATCTTGGAAGCTGAAGAGACTCGCATATGAAATGGTAAAGTGGAAGACAGGAAGGGCAAAGTCAGGATAGTGCGGTTGAGGTTGTGCCCTGGGACAGGAGATGCCGTGTCCTACCTTCCCTCCCTTCTCTAATCCTCCACAGAGGTCGGATTTGTCTCTGGAAAGGCTCCAGAGTGAAGCGCCTAAGGCAGAACGTAAGAGGATTTAGAAGTCAATTCTCTACTAGTTGAGCACCTCCAGAACAGCAAAGTGTAAGCTCTCTCAAAGTGTAAGCTTCCTTCACTCCTGGGCTCACAGTCATTCGTGAGTTGCTCCAAAGGAGATGACACTTGATGGGAAAGCATCAAATATTGTTGCAAATGTACCCAGTATTTCATGGAACCCGTGAAGAGAGAAAGGAAAGAGAGCTAGAGGTCCTGTTCTGGAAAGTGTTTTACTGGGGCGAGGGGAAGCTGTGATAGCATTTAGGGCAATGGACTAGCGTGTGGGAGAATATAAGCAGGAGTGGACTGGGAGAGCTGTTAGAACGGCGAGGAAAGGACCCGTCTTGGGCTCCATGGGTATCCAGTAGAGGCTGGAGAGGACACGGGAAGGATGCAGAGGTATTGGGTTGAATAAGGAGTCCAGAAAGGTAAATGCGTGCATCCCAGTGGTTTAGTAGTTAAGCTTTGGCACTCTTGTTGCCGTGATTTCGATTCCCGGTCAGGGAAGGCCTTTGGCAGCTCTTCGAGGCCCCTCAACGGGTCTTTATAATCAAAAAGAAATTCTGTTCCTCCCAGTTCCACTGCCTGGCCCCAGCTACAAATGTCCCCGATCCCTGCTCACTCACAGTTTTGCTTCATTTCCATGGGCCAGCCACCAAGTCCCAGGGACTCGGAAAGGCGGAATGGCACCCATGCCAAACATCAAGTCCCAAGGTTTTCTCTTGTGCTCTGGAGTTGATGATGGCAGGGTGCCTCTAGCTGCCAGGACAAATGTGGGTGGCCATCCAGCTGAGAGAAGACGAGGTGCTCGCTCCTGCTAGTGTACTTTAGAAGCTATCCGAAAGGGCTACAGTCGCAAAAACAGTGTCCTCCACAAGGGTGCTGGGGTTAAAAAACGCTATTATGCATGAGCCGGGAATCGAACCCGGGCCTCCCGCGTGGCAGGCGAGAATTCTACCACTGAACCACCCATGCGACGTGAAGGGGAAGCTTTTTTTTTCTTCTTCTTTGTCTCTGATTTCTCAGAACACACGTAGCCATCTAGTGGGCCAGGATCCCTGAGTCTATTTTCCCATCATACCCAAAGAATCTTAACTAGCATTTTTGCCTGCTACTTTGGGCTTCCTCCTGGATCCTTCCCCTAAATTCTCCTACTTCTACTTCTCCTCCTACTGATCCTATACCTCTTCCCCTAGAGAAGTTGGTTAAATGGCCTTAAGGTAGGCATCTGAAAGTTGGTTTGGTGGGGAAGATTGCGAAAGGCCCAAAGTCCAAGTTTTTCTTCCAATCTACCCTCCAGCAAAAATCCGATTCGGATTTGGGGCCAGATCCTCCATACACCCCCTCATACAAACGCAGGTTTATGCACTCTTGGACTATGAAAGACCGTGGGTTAGAAAGAAGGAAGAGGTGTTCTTGGAGTCCAGGGCCTGGGGCAAGTCGCTCACTCTTCCTTTGGTAGCTCTTAGGTGCCCGCGGGACCCTGAGAGCAGTGGAAGGCAAAAGGTAATTGGGTGACGGGCCAAACCATGCCTCCAGGAAACAATCTGATGTCGCGGCCGAAAGCTAGACACACCACCCAGACCGTATTACAACCCACCATCTCTCTACTCAAGTAACCACAGCCACAACGCAACCCACAAGCTGAGATAGTTCGGTTCATCCTACTCATTTCCTTCCAACAATCAGCACTATCCAAGCAAGTCCACATGTCTAGCACCATCCTTGTGCTGATCCAAGCACCCTACAACTTCCCTGGACGAAGCATGTTCATCTCTTTCACCCCCCTCCCCCCACTCTATTCCTTCGCTTCTCCCACACGGCAGCTGCTGTGGCCTTCCACAACTGCATCCTGGACCCTGCCTCTCTCTCTTTGAGGAACACACGCAGTTCAACCACTAGGCCACCCCATCGAGAGCCTCCCCTTTCCAACTAGCACCTCACAAGAGCTTACTGCTGAGAGTTCGGCAATGACTCCAGCAATATTGGTGCGGAGGACTGAAGGGTCCATCTCCTTTGGGAAACACTCCGCCCTCGAATACGTCGGAACGCAGAAGGGCGGGTGGAGAGGTGCGGGTCTAGATGTGACCGAGACATACCGGGGAATGGGTGTGCAAATGTAGTGTCAACTGTAAGACAAAGTTTAGATCCGGAGGGGCTTTGAAGCACTGGTAGGACTTCCATCCGACGAGTGAGCGCTGGTGAAAGCGTATCCCAAGATGAGTGGAGGGTCCGTGCGAAAGAAGAGCTTCGCCTGTTTGACCAGGTCAACATCTCCGTGGAAGTGAAAATTGGCCAGGAGCGAAGACACCAGCTCAATCGATCTCGAGCAGATGAGGTCCTGGAGCGTGTAGCTACTCTGCCTTCTTACCCCATCACCCAGCACCCCATCCATTGACCATCAACCTCCAGGAGCTTCCTGATCACAGCACCTCTCTCTCAGCCACATCTCCCCAAGCCCTCGCCCTAGTCCTTATTCCCGTACCTTCGACTTTTCCACCTCTCCTCCTCCCGACTCTGAAAGAATGAGCTCATGTGCGCGCGCGCGCGCGCGCGCACACACACACACACACACACACACACACACACACACCCTCCTAGAGGCTATCGAGGGGGAATAAACGGGTTTTTTTTTTTTCCTGAGCTTTGTTTCTATTTTTTTAAAAATCATGTTGATAACTCTATTTCAACAAAAATGTTTTTCTTGGGCGGTATTCTGGATTTCGTTTTATGCATTCAAAAATGTTATCCTAACAAGACTGCTGCAGACATGCAAAGATATCAAACATTCACACACAAGCTCGAAGAGACACACGCGAGTACGGTGAAGAATTCCTTCCTTTGGAGAGTCATCTCTTTAAAGACAAAAAGGATAACGGCTCTAGGGGACAAGAGACTAAAGGACCCACGAGGCCACTCCATCCAGTGCCCCCCTCTTTCCAAAAGCATGTACCAAAAGTCTGTTGCTGAGAGCCCAGCAATGGACCTGTGGGTCCCGAAGCCGCTCGAGGGGTACAGTTTGAGAAGGGTTCGAAGCAGGCAGCTGAGATGGTTAAGGAAAACAGCCTTCCAGGTTTGTGAAACAGGGGGGCCTTAAGAAGCTACAAAGCAGACACTGAAGGAGGGAAGGGAGGGGGGAAGGGAAGAGGATATATCTGTGTGTGCATCTCTAGGATGCAGAGTGAGTGTGTCTACGTATGTGTGTCTGCTGGTGTTTATGTATATGCATGCCTCCCTGGGAAGCGATCTGCCTTCTTATCTATATTTCTGGGATGCTGAGAGCCCAAACTCTCTTACTTCTTTCCTCGTTAGTATAGTGGTGAGTATCCCCGCCTGTCACGCGGGAGACCGGGGTTCGATTCCCCGACGGGGAGGAGGTTGTTTTTTTTCTTTACACATCACACAACCCAACAATTCTACTCCTTCTCTACTATCTGCAGCCGCAACTCAGGACTCCCAGCCTCTCCAAGTTCAAAAGATGTCATTATGGCACTAGGGTAACAAGAATCAACCGCAGTACCTCCCTCTGGGGCCTAGCTAGCCAAACTGAGACTTGCTGGCCACTCCAGTTTCAGATGCCCAAGGGTCTCCGTGTCTCGAAATCACTGCAGTCCCAGACACCGGGCTCCTATCTTGCCCAGTAGCTCGTCTCCGACCGAAAAAGAAACCTGAGAAAGAGCCAAAGTTTTGTGCCTGTTGTCCCCACAGGAAACTTGTGGGCTGTTCACAGCTTGCCTGATCGAACGGGAGAGGAGTCTAGGACTGCCAAGGCCCATGCGTCCATCTTGGGCTCGGGCAGCCTCTGACCCCACCGCCTGGTGTCTGACCCCAAGCCCTTTAGCCTGCAAGTGATGCGCAGTCTAACCAAACACTCAGTACCACTCACATCCTCACATGCAAGGATACAATCCGACAGTCAGAAAGTGGGAGAAAGAAAGCTTCGTGTCAGGGGCGAGCGGAGAGCTATGAGGGGCGAGGGCGGGGACATAGAGGACTGGGACAAGACTTGTAGGATGCAACCCAACCCATAGAGGTCACATGCTGGTTCGAGGGCCCTCGTGGTCTACGGCTCTCGGTCCATTCCCAATACTTCAAAACTGGAGGTCTCAGGCTGGCCTGCCGACGGGTTTTGTCTACCGTGCAGCCAACGGTACCACCGACCTTGACTTACTTCACAAACAAGAATCTCCTGGGGATACAGAGGAACTTGGAGATAGGGATGATAAAGGATGTAGCTGGGCTTGGCCATCAGCAGGCGACGTCTCTGGCAGACGTGGCAGGAGCCCTATCCGGGCTGAAGGCTTCGGGCAAGGAGGGCGGCTGCCCAGGAAGCAAGAGAAGATCTGAGCTGGTCTCAGATAGTGTATGAGGAGCGAGAGAGCCAAATAAGCGAGTACAGCTGTGGGCAGGGCTCTCGTGCTGGCCACAGGAGGATCAACAGTGGAGCAGTATATCTTCTGGAGTAGGATGGAGGCAGCAAAGCTCGTCGCTAGGCGTTGGTGGTATAGTGGTGAGCATAGCTGCCTTCCAAGCAGTTGACCCGGGTTCGATTCCCGGCCAACGCAGCTGTTTTCTTCCAGCCACACCACTGGAACCCTACGTAGAACCACCAAAGACTTTTGCGCTTTGCCTGCCGTCAGCCAGATTCCTTATTGATACTCAATTTCTGTCCTTTATCATCCTCCGGATCTTTTCCTTTTTCTAGACACGCTGGATCTCGAGCCCAGTATTTAACTTCAACTTTACAACATTGGAGTGCCTACCCTGTTCAAGGAGACTCTCTAGAAGGCTGCATCTTTGGAAGATAAACCGGAAACAGCCCCTTCCTTACCCTCAATGATCTTTCTTCTGGATCACACTGATGGTGGGAGAGAAAGCATATTCACGAACTCCAACGAACTTCGGATCTCACCAATTAGGACATTTCTTCTAAAGATGGCGATCCAATTTAAGTTAGGTCCACTATCTTCTAACATTCCTGTCAATCTCCTCCTATAAAATTTCTACGGTGCATCCAGGTCATCTTTCGCTTTTCCTTTCTGGATCCAACTCTTTATGCATTTTTCAGTACGTTTTAAAGTTAAAACAAACAAAATTTAAATGCTTTTTTTTGAAGAATATATATATATATGTGTGTGTGTGTGTGTGTGTGCAAATGTTGTCCTTTACACACTCAACAAACATACACCCTCAGCCTGACGAATTCATTCTTTTGATTGTTATCAGTCCATCAGTCAGTAAACTTTATTAAGCATCTCTTAGTACCAGGTAAGTGCAGAGGTTTAAAAAAAAAGGCAAAAGACAATCTCTGCTCACAAGCAGTCAAGAATATAATAGGGGACAGAAACTGCAACTATGCGCAAATGAGATATAGAAAGGGAATAATAAATATGGTTGGAAGGTACAAGAAGTGAGGCAGTAACCCATAAGAAGGTGGAACTTCAGCTGGTAATTCCCTCCAGAGAACTCTCCAGCATTTGGAGATGAGGAAGGATAGTGAGGGTGAGGAGGGAAGGATGGCAAGTGAAAATGTCTGGCTACGAGAAATGGAGCGTCTTCTTTGAGGAACACGGAGGAAGTCGGTGTCATTGGACAGTAGAGTTAATGGAGGGGGCAGGAAGGGATGTAAGTAGTAAGAGGACTAGAAAGCGGATAGGGTAGATTATGAAGGGCTGTGACTGACAACTACGTGCCAGGTACTGTTCCAGAAACAAATAAAGGGATGGAGAGGGCGCGAGGGCGGGACACTAGTCCCTGCCCTTAAACAGCCGAAGTCTCTCCCAGAGCAAAAAATGCCTTTGTGACATTAAGCAGCCAAGAGTCACACTTAGAATCTCCGAAGAGAGCTATCCAAAGGCAAGCTTTATGGAGGCAGCCCACAGGCGTGCTGCCCACCCGGTTCACTTGCTCGCTGACTCTTCCCCAGTCTCAGCTGCCCAAGGGCTTCTTTGGCTGTAGCCACGGCCGCGAGTTCCCCCTCTCGCCCAGTTCCTCGACTCCAACCTAAAAGGAATCCCAAGCCAGGATTCAGTACCCAACTTCCGCAGAAAACACCTGTGGGCTGCTCACTAAGAGCTTGCTCCAGTCCTCGTGTGTGTTCGTCCTTCGTTGCCGAAGAAGACCATGCCATCAGAGAAATGATGACAGGACTTGAACTTGACTTGGTTTTGAGTGAGGGAGGGCTGTGCCGGTCACCAGCCTCACTTCTCCTCCAGGGCCATCTGAATCCAGTGACCAGACTGGAGATGACCCAGGATGAGGCAATGGGGGTTGAGTGACTCTCCCAAGGTCACACAGCTAGTGACTGTCAACCGTCTGAGGTGAGATTTGAACTCAGGTCCTCCCGACTCCTACATTGGTGCTCTATCCACTGCACCACCTAGCTGCCCCTCCAGTCCTAGAGATGACCAAAAGCAGCGGCCCAGCCCCTAGCTTCAAGGAGCTCGCCTCCATGTAGCCCGCAGCCTACATATCCAGACGCAGTTCCATTCACACATAAACACAGGCATACTCTCTATGTGTAAAACTATGCAAACAAGTTATACAGGATAAATAAGGGAAATTCTCAGAAAGAAGGCACTAAGATTTATGAGGACTGAGAAATGTTTCTGGCAGAGGCTGGGACTTTAGTTGAAACTTGAAGAAAGAGAAAATAGGAGGCAGAGATGAGAAGGCAGAGAGTTCGTGGTGAGACGCAAACCCACTGAAAAGACTGATTTAAAAGATGGAATAGTTTGCTTAGAGGAACAGCAAGGAGGGCAGTGTCACATTATGTCAGGGTATGTGGAAGGAAGTGAGGTGTAAAACTGGAAAGGAAGAAGCTGTAGTGGAATTAAATTTGAAGTTGACCCTCAGCAGTCATGGGACTCACCAATCTCAGGAGGTCTCCGAGGATGGGATCGATGTAAGCACGAGTCCTGAGAAAGATAAAGCCAAAAAGTCTGTATTTGGCTAGTCAGGTAGATACTCACTCACATGTGGAAGCCTCTAGGAGCACAAGGTAAAAACATTCCTTTATACATTGCTTTTGGGCAGTATTCTGAAGCATTAGCAAGTATACTTTAAATTGGTCACACACAAAGGTCAATTTTGATATCAGCTAGATATCAGGAATGGGTAGATGTAGTTTATTTAACACATATATTTCCAGAACAAAATACCCTACTCCATCAAAAGAAGAGAATATATGCGTTTTTCAATTTATGAAATGTAAAATAACAATGGTTGTTTCTATATTTATGACCTACAATTTTGTATTTTTATCCCCAGGACCAGATGGATTCACAAGTGTATTCTACCAAACATTAAAGAACACTTAATTCCAATACTACCTAAACAATTTGGGGAAATTGGCAAAAAAAAAAAAAAAAAAAAAAAAAAAAAAGTCCTACCAAATTCCTTTCATGACACAAATATGGTGCTGATATCTAAACCAGGAAAAACCAAAACAGAGAAAGAAAACTAAAGATCAATTTCCCTAATAAATATTGATGCAAAATTTTAAATAAAATATTGGAAGGAGATCACAGCAATATATTACCAGGATCACACACTATGACCAAGTGGGATTGTAAGGCTGGTTCAACATTAGGAAAACTATAATTGACCATATCAGTAACAAAACCAACAGAAATTATGTGATTATATCAATTGATGTAGAAAAACTTGTGACAAAATACATTTTGTCACCCATTCCTATTAAAAACACTGGAGAGCATAGGAATAAATGGAGTTTTCCTTAAAATGATAAGTAATATCTATCAAAAACCATCAGCAAACATTATCTCCAGTGGGGATAATCTAGAAGTCTTCCCAGTAAGATCAAGGGCAAAACAAAGATATCTATTGTCACAAATATTATTCACTATTGTACTAGAAATGTTAGCTTTAGCAATAAGAGAAAAAAAAGGATATTGAAGGAAGTAGAATAGGTGATGAGAAAATAAAACTATCACCCTTTGCAGATGATATTGGTGATATATTTAAAGAATCCTAGAGAATCAAATAAAAGAACTATTTGAAATAATTAACAACTTTAGAAAAGTTACAGGATAGACAATAAGCCCACATAAAGCATCCACTTTTCTATATATTACCTACAAAGCCCACAACAATGGACAAGAGAAAGGACGAAAAATTAAATTTAAAATAACTGTAGACAATATAAAATACTTGGGAGTCTACCTGCTGAGACAAACTCAGGAACTATATGAACACAATTGCAAAACACTTTTCACACAAATGAAGTCTGACATAAACAATTGGAAAAATATCAAATGCTCATGGGAAGGCCAAACCAATATAATTGTTTTAATGACAACACAATCTGGTATTTTTCCACAATTCCCCACCTCGGCAAACATCCCTGGAAATATTACTTGAATAAAATATAAGTTCTTAGGAGCCAGTAGGAAATGTGAGACAGAATAATAGGTATGACCACACTGATTGTTTGCTCGGTCCATTCCTTAGTCTTAGGCAGCAACCATTCTATGACCTTATGGAGAATACAGTTTTTAATTGGGCATGAGTGACTCAGGGATAAGAGATAAATTAAAAGAAAAGGACTGTGCAGATAATACGAAAACACAAGCCAGAGTAAAGAGAAGAAAGAGAGTTCTTGCTTACTCATCAAGATGCATCCAGGTCAAGGGTCTACTTCTGGGAAGATGCTTTTCCTTGCAAATTCTTAGTTAAAGATATCTGTCCTTGACCACTGTCCACAAATTGTCCAGTTTGATCTACTTAAACTGAGAGATATGCGACTTCAATCAGCATCTCAATAACTTTAATAAGGCTATTAGTTACTTGGTTCTTAGGATTCTTTTCTAGGGCAGATTTTCAGAGATGTTTTTTTTTTTTTTCCACTGGATCTATTTTCCAGGTTTTACGTCACTTCAGTGCTACTTAAACCTGCTCCTAAAGAGACTTAATATGGTAGTAGTGTCTTACAAAAACGTAATCACATTAGTCTTCCGGCAATTATTTCATAAGGGTCCCGTGCGATCATGAATCTAATGGGTCGCAAGAAAAGGTTGACGACTTGGGAAAAAATGCAGGAGGCTCCTATTATGTTCTATGAGGAAGTAAGAACGTTTGCTAAGTGTTCCCTGGTGGTCTAGTGGTTAGGATTCGGCGCTCTCACCGCCGCGGCCCGGGTTCGATTCCCGGTCAGGGAATCCTGTTTTAATACAACAGATGAGCACAAACATCAAAAACTCGCGTTCTGTCCCGGTGCCCGAGACCCCTTTGTTCAGCTTCATATCATCTGGCCAAGTTCTGTTTAGGAAAGGAAAACTGGAGTCCATCCAGATTGTCCTCCTGGCAAATTGGTGGCAGGGCGCTGGGCAGGACCTGGGTGTGGGTGACGTGGCAGTACAAGGGTGGGTAACGAAGAACAGTTTTTGTCAGAAGCCTAGCCCTTAAAGTGCCCAGGAGGGCTTTCCCAGGTGTCCATCAGTCGGAGAGTGTAGGACTTCTCAGAGAAAATGGGCATGATTAGAAGAGGTGCTGCATGGAGCTGTCCAAAAGGTGAGGAATACCTTTAAGAGGTCACTTTTGCATGGGCCGGAATCAAACCCCGGCCTCTCGAGTGGCAAACGAGAATTCCACCCCTGAACTACCCATGCAACACACGTTTGCCTTGCCTCAGCGATCTCTGTGATATCGATGCGCAGAGATATGTGTTATGCCGTGACTCAAAGTCCAAAATTTCATGTGACAGAAGTTCACCCTAACTTACAACTTTTGCCATTCTGCTTGGCTTCCTCGACCTTCCGCCTCCTAAATTTCTCTCTTCATTTGCTCCTTTCTCTTCTTACGTACTCCTTCATCCTCCCCTCCTTCCTCCCTTTCCTACTCCTCCCTGTCCTCTTTCCCTTCTTCTTCCTCTTTTTTTCCTTTCTGTTTCTCCTCTTCCTGCTTCCTCAGGGTTCTCCTGCACCACCTCCTCTGAGGAAGTCCTATGACTGCCTTGAAAGTATCTGAAGCTACATTGCTGGAAGTTTCCAAAGGCATGCTGTCCGTACATTTCTCTTCCGATCTACTTGTCCTCTGGCAAAAACACAGTTTGGTCCTCAGACAGGTCACTGTTCCTCCACGTACCTTTTATCCACTCTCACGAGTGTAGAAGCTCTCCCCACGTAGTTCTCGCCAGTGAGTTGTCCAGAAGGGATGTGTTAGTGGAGTCAGGAGCCTGGCCGTGTGGTTCTGTCTTCCTCGCGTCCTGCTCAGGCAGCGGCTTGGGACTATAGCAGAAGGCAAAAGAGCATTATCTCTTGTGTCAGGAGTGGGATTCGAACCCACGCCTCCAGGGGAGACTGCGACCTGAACGCAGCGCCTTAGACCGCTCGGCCATCCTGACTCTGCTCCAAAGCATTCCCCTCCCTCCTCTCTGGAAATAACATAGACAATACAATTCCAGGCCCAGAGCTGTCAGTTCATCTCATTCAGTTCCTTCCACAAACTCTAACTTTTCCCTCTCCCGCTAGCACAGTCTAAGAAAGTTCAACTGTCCACAACCAACCTTCCACACCTCCTGCGCGCCATCCCGCCCACCACTCTATGCCAACATGTACATCCTCGGGAGGGCCCCCAAAAGACCAGCATTACAACAAACCCCCTCGGACCCCTCCAGCTCGCCTGACCTTTCCGAATTTTATCCCCGACCCTCGTCCCACCAATCTCTTTAAGGAACATACGCAGATCATTCCCGGGGCCTTTCATTCCTTCCCTCCCTCCCCACCCCCCAATCAATTTATCCTTTAATCATTATCACATTTCAAACAATTTGATGGGAACAAAAGATGGGAAGATTTTCAGGACTCTGGATGAAGTGACACAGGTGTTCAATAATATATCATATATTAAAATATCAAATTTTGAAAATTGTTTTCCAGAATTATTTTAAAATCGCCTTCCTTTCAAAAAAAGAAACGGGTCCTCAGCGTCTGCTGGGAGCCAAGCAATCATTGCCAGGACATTAGCGCTGAGGATGAAAGGAAGAAAAGGGGGGGGGGGGGAGGCGATACTTAGTAGCCAGTCGAGGATGCACCTGGCGAGCCTCTCAGAGAAGGAAAGAGATGGAGACCAGCTCTCACGCAGAGCCCAATCTCCTAGGAAAAATTCAACTTCTGATACACATCTGAAAAGCAGGAGGCATCGACCTAACTGTGACCAGGGCACGCTGAAGAAAAGTGTTCAAGCGTCCGGTTGACCGTGAAGCAAAGCTTAGACCAGGAGGGTCCTAGAAGCTCTGAGAAAATTTCCATCCGCGGAAACAATGCTAGAGTAGGGCACTCCAAAAAGAGTGGCGAGTAAGAACAAGGATGGCATACAACATGTACCAGATCAACATTGCATAAGAGAGAAGAGACCCGCTGAAAAGAGCAGCCGATGCGGTCCCTGAGCCATTAGTTCTCCTTTCTAGCCTTACTCCCACCCCATAGCCCTCCAGGAGCAGCTATTTCTCAGAGAGACAACACGGATTAAGTAACTCAGTAGCTCGCAAACTAAGAAAAAAGAATATTTTGGTAGTCACTCTTTTTTATTGCAGGAAAGGATGGCCATCCTGGATTAATAAGGAACTAAAGGTAGAATGGCCGGGGAGAGTGGACTGAGAGCCAGAGTTATAAGTACGTAAAGGACTTGGGAAGGAGGAAGGGACCTTTGTGTTTTGCCAGAGTCCGGAGTTGTGGGTCCCAGGAAACCCCAATGCAGAGACCAAGTGAGTGGGTGTGGCCGTGAGTGTTTATTTAGCATCTGGTCGGAGGAAAAAGGAGTACATTCTGCTGTTTCCTCTTTAGTATAGTGGTCAGTATCCCCGCCTGTCACGCGGGAGGCCGGGGTTCCCCGAGGGGGAGAAACCACGTTTTCGTCTTTTTGGGCACACATTACCCAACCGAGTTCTCCTCCCTGTTGCTGCCTCAACTCCCGGCCATCGAATGGAAGTCTCTCCGAGCTCAAAAAGTGCTTTTGTGGTACCAGGGGGCTCATTGTCACCCGAACCATTTCCCCTAAATCCTTGCTAAACGCAGACCTCATCCTTTGAATTCTCCACACCTCCGGATTGTCCAAGAGTGGGCCCTCTACTACCCCAGGCGCCCAAGGGACTCTGTATCGCAGAACTAGTAACGTAGTGACTGCTTTATCTTGTCTGGTTCTTGCCTGCTCGCTGGCCTGACCGAAAAAGAAGCCAAACGGTTCGGTGCCCGGTTTCAGCAGAGGAAGTCTCTGGATTGCTCATAGCGTGTCTGCTCTTGCCGTAGAGATCCTGCCTGAGGCCAGAGTCCCAGGAGTGCGTCTCAGGCGCCTCAGTCCCAGGATCCAAGGAGCTCACCCCAACGCCCAGTCTCTGAATGCACCGGCTCTTGCCTGCAGATGGCACCCAGCCAACATCCCCAGAACACCGTGTCACTCACACATGAACACTGGCGGACACTACCGGACCAGAAAGTGGGCTCAGGAGAACTCAGCGATAGGAGTAAGGGGAGGGTCGTATAGGAGTGCTTGAAAAGCGTCACGTAGGATTGAGACCAGAGCCTTCAGGAGGCAAGAGTTGTGGCAACACAAACCAGAGGTCACGGACAGGTCCTGCAGCAGTCGTAGGTTTTGGTTCACAACACGACATCAGTTCTTCGTCCTTTTCTCACCGACCCCACAGAAACCTGGCGGGCTTGCGCTGTCCTGCCTACGGGATATTTGGTGAAACTCTTTCCCTCAACCTCACTGTCTGATATGGTGGCTTCCTTGACCTGCCTCGCGGCTGCGGACTGCTTGTGGTGATTGTAGCTGGCTGTAGCGAGAGCCCTGGAGTCGAGGTTAGGGGACAACCGGACTGTGAGAACAGGGGCTTCACCAGGGCGCGTTCTCTGGCAGAAGTGACGGCAGTCCTGTGCAGGCTGAAGGCTTCCGCCAAGTTCGGCTACCAAGGATTCTAGAAGAGTTGGGCTGGCCTCGGCTAGCGTATGGAGAGAGTGAGTACAGCTGCGGGCAAGGCTCTTGTGCTGGGCCCAGCTGGAGGATCAGCACGGGAGCAGCCGGGGCTTTCACTGGGTCTTGGAAAAAGCAGGTACCTAGGAAAACTGCGCTGGTTGGTATAACGATGAGTAAAGCTGCCTTTCAGGCTATTGAGTCGCTTCTAGATGCAGCTTTTTACAATGCTCACTTGCCACACCGCCGACCCCTACGAGAAGGTATGAAGGCTCTTCTCCTTTGTCAGCTCTCTGCCATGTCCCTATCTTGATTGTGACCTCTTTGGGGCCCCTCTGGACATGTTCCCCATCTGAGGCACCAGAGTGGCCTTCTATCTCTGTCCTCTGAAATCTTCTGGATCTTTCACGTTTTCTGGCAGGATACTGGCTCTGGAGCCCAAACTCAACCTCACTTCGGGCTTGCACTTTATTTGAAAAACAATGGAGTGCCTAATCAATGCATGCGTGGTATGTTGTTCAAGGGCTATATCTTTGGTAGACATACAGGGAAGAGCTCCTGCCTGCACATCCTAGGAGCTTTAATTCTGGGGGAGACAGACAATGGGATAGAACTTATCCTCATGCACTCCAAAGTTTCTGGACCTTATTCATTAAGATATTGCTTCTGATGGAGATCCAACTGAGGTCAGGCCTGCCTGTCCTCTGGCATTCCTATCCATATCCTCCAGCAAGATTTCCACAGGGGCTCTGATATAGAGAGGCCAGCAAGCAAGTTTTCTATAAGTCTAGGTCCTGCACTAGGATCGTAGCTATGTCCCTGAGAAAACGGGACATATAGGGAAAATATTGGGACGGTAGAAACAGCTAGCCTAGAGAATTATTGGTTATTTGGGGAGGAGGGGGAATGAGGTAAGGGAAAATGTCAAGTCTAGGATGCCAGCCTGGGACATGGGTACTACCCTGTCAAATTAGGGAAAAAGGGAAAGGGAAGAGTTTAAGGGGAAAGATCACAAGATCAGTTTTGGCCATGGTGAGTTTAGAATGTCCAAGGTATTTCTACTTCTAAGATGTCTAATAAGCAGGTGGATATGAGTGACTGGAGGTGAGAAGAGAGTTTAGGTGCCACATAAGACATAGTAAAGCCAAGTACTCACCTGAGCTCTCTCAAATTCCCCTCCAAACAACTTTAAGGTAATGTCTCAAAACAAATTCTGGAGTGACAGAACCAACAAAAGATCCAGGGAAACAAATTTCCAGCCCAAGATACCTTAGAATATGGGTAGGAAAAGTTTGGGTGACCCAGGTGAGAATGGAACTGGCCACTCCCCAGCAAGTCAGAAGCAGCTCTTGGTGGTGGTGACTTCTCCATCTCTCAGATGGTATGGGAGTGGGACAGCTAGTCAGAAGGAGATTACAGGAGATCCTTTGCTGGCACTGGGCGCAAGACTCTGTTGCATTGCCCATACCTAGTCCCCAGTCACAACTGCAGGATAAGGAGAAGCACAAGACCACTTGCAGCTGCAGGGAAGTAGAAATCCTGGTCACTGTTCTAGGGAGGAAAAGAGGCTGCAAACCTGAGCACAGTCCAGGAGAGAGCAGTAACCACACCTCTCAGATCATACACCTTGGAAGAACCAAAAATTTACAGACGCCCAAATCTAACTCTGAAAATAGAATCAAGAAAGGCCTGAAGCTTGATATAGTGTCCTTTGCACCCAGAGAATATTGCACAACATTAACTTAAAGTTAAAAGTCAAGAAACAGGTTGGAGAAATGGGCAAACAACAAAAAAGAACCTGACCATAGAAAGTTGCTTTGGTGACAGAGAAAGTCAAGATACTCAATTAGAAGAATGCAGAGAAGTCAAAAATAGCTATGTATGAAACATTAGAAGAGGAAATAAAATACATAAATAGCCTTGTTTTAGCAAAAGAAATTAAACAAGCCATCAATGAGATCTGTAAGAAAAAAATTCCCAGGAACAGATGAATTCACAAGAAAATTCTACTAAACATTTAAAGAATAATTCATTCTAATACTATATAAACTATTTGGAAAAATAGGCAAAGGAGTTCTACCAAATTCTTTTTATGACACAAACATGATGCTGACACCTAAACAAGAAAGGTCAAAAACAGGGAAAGAAAACTATAGACCAATTTCCCCAATGAATATTGATACAAAAATTGTAAATGAAACATTAACAAGGAGAATAGAGCAGTATATCACAAAGATCATGCACTGTGACCAGATGGATTTATATCAGGAAGACAGGGCTGGTTCAATATTAAGAAAACTTTCAGCATATTTGACCATAACAGTAACAAAACCAGCAGAAATCATATGATTGTCTCAATAAATGCAGAAAAAGCTTTTGATAAAATACAACACCCATTCGTATTTAAAAAAAGAAAACACTAGAAACCATCGGAGTAGATAGAATTTTCCTTAAAATGATAAGTAGTATCTTGCTAAAAGCATCAGCAAGTATTATTTATAACTGGGATAAGTTAGAAGTCTTCCTGATACATAAGAAGAGAGGTGAAGAAAGGATGTCCATTATCACCACTATTATTCAATATTGTACTAGAAATACTAGCTATATATAGCAATAAGAGAAGAAAAAGAAACAGAAGGAATTAGAATAGGCACTAAGGAAAGAAAAATATCACTCTTTGCAGATGATGTGAGGGTATACTTAAAAAATCCTAGAAAATCAAATAAAAAACTAGTTGAAATAATGAACAATGTCAGCAAAATTGCAGGATATAATATAAATCCACATAAATCATCAGCATTTCTATATACAAAAGTCCAGCAGCAAAAGACAGACAAATCCGTTTGAAATAAGATAGACAATATAAAATTCTTGGAAGTCTACTTGACAAGAAAAACCCTGAAACTATATGAGCACAATTACAAAACACTTTCCTTACTAGGTCAGATCTAAACAAACAAACAAAAAAAGATCTGTCACCCATCAACCTCAAGGATCTGCTTCCTCATGGCCCCACTGTACCCATATCTCTCCATCAGCACCTTCCTCTGGCTTCTCCTTCTCCTATTCCACTATCTCCTCCTTGCTATTCCCTCTTCTGCTCCACCCCATTCCATATGTCCCTTTGATGCCTTCTTGATAGACAGTAGTGACCAGCCTCCTGGAGGGTATCCAGAAAGGACGAAGATTTTTATCCTAGAGTCCTTGAATATAATTTCTTTTGAAAAAAATATCTATTTCAATAAAAATCGGTTTCGTTGGTAATTTACTGGATTTTATTTTATAAATTCAAAAATGTTATCTGCCCAACTATTTTGGAGAGCAATTTGGAACTATGCCCAAAGAGCTATAAAACTGTGCACATCATTTGATGGAGCAATACCACTACTAGATCCATATCCCAAAGAGATCATAAAAAAAGGGAAAAGGACTCACCTGTATAAAAATATTTATAGCAGCTCTTTTTGTGGTGGCAAAGAATTGGTAATTGAGGAGATACCTATTAGTTGGGGAATGGTTGAACAAGTTATGGTGTATGAATGTAATGGAATAGTGTTGTTCTGTAAGAAATGATGAGCAGGTAGATTTCAGAAAAACCTATAAACACTTACACGAACTCATGCCGAGTGAAATGAGTAGAACCGGAGAACACTGTACACAGTAACAGAAACACTGCGTGATGACCAACTCTGATAGACTTAACTCTTCTCAGCAATACAATGATCTAAGACAATTCCTAAAGACTCGAGATGGAATATGCTATCCACATTCAGAGAAAGAACACTATCAAAGCACACCATTTTCTTTTTTTTTCTTTCTCACGGTTTTCCCCTTTTGTTCCGATTCTTCTTTCGCAACATGAGTAATGTGGAAATATGATTAATATGATTGTACATGTATAGCCTGTATCAGATTGCATGCCGTCTTGGGGAGGGAAGAGGAGGGAGGGGGGAGAAAAAAATTGGAACTCAGTCTTATAAAAGTGAACCTTGAAAACTATCTTTGCATATAATTTGAAGAAAATAAAATGCTATTAAGGACAAAACGTTATCTGAGAATGCTGAAGCAAACATCCAGAGGTGTCAAACACATAGACACACATATGCACATAGTCACATAAAGGCACACATCAAGTAAAGACTTTCTTCCTTTCGAGAGCCGTCTCTCTAAATACTGGAAAACTATCTAAGTCGTAGGTCAGGAACAACAGGCATGATGGCAGAAAGGGGATGAAGGGGGTCTGGGGGCGGGACAATAGTCCTTGCTCCTTAACAGCCGAAGTCTCTCCCAGCGCTGAAGAAGCCTTTGTGATATTATTAGGAGGCCAATAGCCACCCTTAGAACCACCGAAGAGAGCTATCTAAAGGTAAACTTTCTGACTGCAGCCCACTGACCTGCTCTTCAGCCCAGCTTGCCTGCTCGTCGGCCCTCCCACAGCCTCGGGAGCCCAAGGGTTTCTTTGACACTTATTGTGGCTGCAGCCGCGAGGTCCCCCTCTCTCTCAATTCCTCGCGTCCGACCTAATAGGAAGCCAAAGTCAGAGGTCGGGATCCAACTTCCGCAGAGGAAACCTGTGGACTCAGTGAAGTGTTTGCTCCAGTCCTAGAGAAGCCTGGGGATGATGATCAAAGGCAGCGACACAGCCCCTTGCTCCAAGGAGCTCACCTGCTTGTAGCACGCAGTCGACATCCCCAGACTCAGTTCCCCTCACACACTAACAACGTGCAGAAGCAACTGGCGAAAGTGAACTCTAAACCCTGTGGCAGGGGCAAGCGGAGAACCGCGAGGGCACAGGCAGGGGTTTGAAAGATTAGGACAGGATACGGGGTGGGGGAAGGGGGAGAGGGGGAGGGGTTGGGAGGCGGGGAGAAGAGGGGACACAAAAGCTGTGGCAACTCAATCCCCAGGAGTCGTGGACGGGTTCAGGAGCGATCTTGGGCTTTGGTCCAAGAGACTCGCGTGTGCTCCTTCCTGGGGAGCCTTCCTCGTTGATTCCAGGTCCCCAAACTGGCGGGCTCTGGCTGCTCTGCCTGAGGGTGCATTCGGAGCGCTGTTTTCAGCAGGCACGCCACGGGCGAGGGCGAGTGGGAGCAGTCCTCTAGCTCTGTTCTTTTTCATTTTCTGGTTCGTTCCTCTGGATGCTGTATCTGCAGGCCAAAACTTCACTTCAGATGAGTTACAACAGAGATACTATCTAATCTGAACAAGGTCGCTCACCATGGGGTTGAATCTTTGGAAGGTTAACGAGAAGGAACTCCTAACTTCTCTTTCAAAGAATGTTTTGTCCTGGAGAAGACCAAAGGTGGAACTGAACTTCCAGACCTGGGGAACCTGCTGCCTCCAGGACATATGTGGCCCTCTAGGTCCTGAAATTCAGTCTTTTGACTGAATCCAAACTTCACGGAACAAATACGTTCAAACTTCAGGACCTGGAGAGCCACATGTGGCCTTGAGGCAACAGGTTTCCTACCTTTGACTTTTACACTCATTCACTACAGTAGATCTGGAACGTCATCCATCAAGACATTCCTTCCAAAGATGAAGATCCAATTTAAGTCAGACCTGTTCACCTTTTAGCATTTCTGTCCATCTCTTCCAATAAGATTTCGACAGACTATCTCATGCAACTTGATCTCCTCTTGATTTTCCATCCCATGTCCAGCTCCTTGTCCATTTTCAGTGCACCAACAAGAAAACAAAGGAACAAAATGTGAGTACATTTTTTGTACGGTGTGTATGTACAAGTCTGGTCCTTTACTGAACTGGACAAGTGATTGTCTATGGTGGGGAGGGGAAGAGGGAAAGGAATTGAGAGAGAGAATGAAGAGTCTAGGATGGCATGTTACCAGCCTAGGTGACTGGGAAATTGGTTGTATCCCTCTACAAGTAGGAAGTGGGAAAAGTTTGAGGGGAAAGATCATGAGATCAGTTTTGGACATGGTGAAGTTAAAATGTCTCTAGGACTTCTACTTCGAAGATGTGTAATAGACAGTTGAGGTAAGAGATTGGAAGTCAGTGAGAGGCTAGTGCTGTATGAGTAAATCTGCGGGTCATCTACATGGGGATGGTTATTTAAGCAATGAGAGCTGAAGAGTTCACCGAAGAAATTTTATCCACGGAGACGAGAAAGAGCACCCAGTCTTGGAGTTCGCTTAGTGGGACAGAACACTCGGCTTTGCAAATCTTCTCTGATACAGCTTACATTTGTAACTGCATATGCTACAGTATGAAGAACGGTAAAAACAGAACTCGGAGCGTTTGGAAGTAGATTCTCTCACGGTTATGCATATTAATTTCCCATTCACAAAATGCTTAATTTTCCCTGCCCTCCCCCAAGTCCCGAAGGCAGGTGAAAAATTAGAGTAGAATGGAGCCTATCTTAGGGGTGTGTTCCGATCCCTTCACTGTCCGTTTGGAAAACTCAGGATGGAGTTGAAGATGGAGCGCCAGGGAGAAAGGTCAGATCGAGGTGGGCAATGATAAACTTTTGCCAGAAGAGGGTCTTCCCTAGTTGTCCAAGAGACGGAACACCCAGATGTTCTCTGGCCTCCTCAAGTGAATGAAGGCTTGCTGGCAAATAGACTGCAGAGAATTGTTATTTGTCCTTCCTTCTTGAAAAGGACCATGAGACCAGGGAGTTGATGCCATGGCATGCATGTGGCCTGCATTTAAGTGAGGACGGCTGTGCAAAGTCACCACCCTCACTTCTCCGGAATCATCAGGGTCGGGTGATGAGATATAGATCAGGAGGATTGAAGACGGCCCTGGCTGAAGATGGCCTTTAACAGGTCTCAGCTTGACTGAGGCAGTGCCCATTCAATGATTAATGTTATTATGAGGCAAAGAATGCCCTCTTTACCAAGGGAATGCTGCACGATTCTCTATCCGGGGGATGCAAGAGCCCAATTCGTTAGGTGTCCGAAAGCAGCCTAGGAACTCCCAAAGTCTTCAGGGGAATTAATGCGCTTTAAAAGATTCAGGATGCATGAGCCGGGAATCGAAGCCGGGCCTCCCGCGTGGCAGGCGAGAATTCTACCACTGAACCACCCATGCTGTAGCCCATCAAGCTATCCTTTCTGCTTCAGATCTTGGTGAATTCATGAACTTACTGGGTTTCTAGGTAGTTCAGGTCCAACAACAAAAAGAAAAAGAAAAGAAATTCGCTCATCCTAACCTAACACTTTTGATTTTCTTGCCCTCCTCTCTAGTAACCTTTTTTCTTTTTTCTCCTCCTACATACTCCTTCCCTTCTCTTTCTCCTCCTCCTCCTCCTACTGCTTACATTTCTTCCTCCTGGAAAGTCGGAGGAATGGCCTGAAGGAAACAATATTGGTGGAGAGGGTCGAAGGAGTTCGGGTGTAAAAGCGGGCATCTCTCGTCCAATCTACCCTTCGTGAAAAATCCAACCGGGTGCTCAGACCCCGCCGGCTCCTCATACAAACGAAAACTTATTCGGTTCCTCATAGGCAGGGAGAAAAATTATGATATCAGCGGAGTCAAGGGCCTGGGCAGGTAGCACTCTCTCTGCTTCTTGTAGCACAGCAACAGGCCGAGTATCTGGCAGAAATGATAAAAGCCCTGCCCTGGCAGACGGCTATGGCAATGAGAGCAGCTGCCAAGGAGCCAAGAAACTGGACTGGCCTCAATTCAAGTCTGCCGCCCTCCAGTGCGTATAGGCGAGGGCGTGCCACTTGTGCTGGCCCCAACAGGCAGATCAGCCCGGGGGCAGCCTGGATCTCCCCGAACTCTGACAGAAATTACCTTTCCAGGTACCCTGCGTTGGTGGTATAGTGGTGAGCATAGCTGCCTTCCAAGCAGTTGACCCGGGTTCGATTCCCGGCCAACGCAGCTTTTTCTACACCACTTTTTTCCTTTGCCACATCTCATCGCCCTACACACTAGTATGAATGACTTTTGCTCCTACTCTCCGCGATGTCCCCTACTTGATTATTCGGCTCCTTGGAGACCTCTGAATGTGTTTCCCAGCCTGGGAATGGGAGCGGCCCACTCATCTTTTGTCCTCTTTCATCCTCCGGATCTTTCCTGCTATCAGGCTGGATGCAGCGTCTAGAGCTCAAAATTTCACCTCAACTCATTTCGCTTCACTTGAGCTGAAACAGAGTTGCTGTTCTTTGCAAGGCACCAAGTTAGTTATCAGGGTGTTTGGAAGACGAACAAGAAAGGGAGACCTTCCAGTTCAAAGAAGTTTCATGCTGGAGGGCAGCATAGAATAGAACGCAAACGTAAACAACTACAAAGGGTCTGGAATCTCATCCATCAGAACATTCCCTCCAAAGATCGAGATCCGGGCTTACCCCTTCCTGTCCTTCTCCTGCAATAAGATTTCAACCGGGATTCCTATGCATCCTGGATTTCTCACACTTTTCTCTGCTGGATCCAATTCCTTGTTCATTTTCAGTGAAATTGACAACACAAATGAAAGAACAAAACGTAAATACGGGTTGGTTTGTTTGTTTGTTTGTTTTGTTTTGTTTTTGCATCTACTTTAGTCTGTTACACCCTCAGCTGCCACAAAGGACCCGGTGAGTCCACACTTTTGGGTGCGAGTCAGTCTGTCAGCCAACAAAATAGACTTGTGCCTACAATGTGCTAAGAGCCATAGATGCAAAGAAAGGCAAAAGAAAATCTCTGCTCCCAAGAAACAATCTGATAAGGAGCTAGCTGTTTAATAAGGGAGACAAGATGCAAACAATTACGTACAAATAAGGTAATCTGAGGAGCCACGGTGGGGAGTCCAGAAGCAAAGGGTTTTCCGTGGCTACCTCCTCCAAACAGTTTTATAGAATTTGGAGATAAGTAGGGGAGACACATTGGTGGAGGGCAGTCAGTATTACAGTTCTACCAAACCAAACGTTATTGGTATGTGGTCGTTACTGTAGTTCTTGTAAATTCTACATTTTTTTTTTGTCAATGGTATGATAGTGAAGCTATCTAATGGGGATATCACTTGCGAAAGCCTTTCTGTGCCCTTCTAATACAACAAAATATTCAGGAGCAAGGAAGAACATGTGCAAAAACCATAAGAGGTAATATCAATAAGGAGAAAGTGCTAGGAAATTATCTGAAATACCAGGCAGCATGTGGGAGATGAGGCAGTGAGGTACTGTCCTAGATAGGCCACTGACCTCGGAGTCAAAAAGCCCTGAATTGTCATCTCTCCTTGGGCATTTAATAGCTGAAGTAATCCTAAGCAAAGTAATAACCTAAGTCTTTTTTCCTTATCTCTAAAGTGATGGGGTAGGCTAAGGAGCATAAGAATCATTGCAGTCTAAGAATGCTTCTCAACCCTAAATTTAAGATTGGAGCAAATCAGTGGCATCTGAGCTGAACTTTGAAAGCACTTTGGGATTCTTCCCATCTGAGACAAGGGGGAGTGTGATCAAAAATCATGGAAGACCAGAGGAGGGAATCATTTATGCTGTATCTGAGAGGGTCAGGTTTGAATGTGATCCTTGGAGAACTAGCAAGCCAGTGTGACAACAACGGAGCATGTGGAAAGGAGAGCGATTCCAGGGAGAGGAGGGAGAGGATGCATAGTTAGGTTGTTCTTCCCCTAGGAAGGGGATACAAGGTGTAATGATGGTGGCAGGGTGTATCAAGCCTGGGCTGGGATTTGGCAAAGAGTGACTGTTTAGGACAAAAGGAGGTAGGGAAATGGAAGAGAAGGATTTAAGGGCAGTTTATGGCATATTTTGAAGTATTCAACCTTGAAGTGGACATTATTCCTCCCTGGGCCCCTAGGCTGAGAGATATCTGTTAGGTTACTGGGCAGGGTTGGATAATCTGCCTAGTAACAAGTTCTTTGTTTGGGCCCCTGTCAAAATGTTATTCCCCTTTGGGTTGTGAAATATCTGATGAATTGTTAATAGTCATTTCTTGTTTAGTCCATTTGCATGGTAACCACCTGTGCCCCCCTAATGTTAGACTCCCTTGCCAGGCAACTAGCACCACCCCCTTCTTGACAACTACTGCATGCTGAATGACAACCAGTCTTTCATTGGGTACCTCTCCTGGCACCTCTCCTCTGTTGGGGTCTTTTGCCTAGTAGCACCCTGACAACAACTTTTTGTTTGGGGGTTCTTGCCTAGCAGCAAGCTCCCTTCTTGCTCTGTCAGAACTTTGTTTGTTGTGGAAACCACAAGGCTGTAGCAAGTAGTGCTGAAATGCTTAAAATGCACTCACCCACCTCAGTTCGGGGCTGTCTTCTCTGGGTCTCTACATTAGCCAGCCTGGCTAATAAATGACGCTCTCGAAATTCCCAATTAATTTTGCCTGTGACTTATTAACTCCATCCATTTCAACCTTAGCATTAAGACAATGCAAGGAAAAGATGAGGAAATAAGAATGGAAGGGAGAGGATGTGGGAGGAGGAGGGGTGGAGTAGGGAGGGATCCTAGAGGTGGAAATATGACTGAAGAAATATTTTAAGGGATCTGAGAGTTTTCATGGTCACACAGCAGATGCCTCCTACTCTGTGTTTTTTGGTGAGAAGTTGGAGGGGCTGTCAGAATAATGACTCAACCTCATTTGCTAAGAAGAACAAATTCTCAACAAGAACTCGGGAGAGAGGGGATTACAATGTCTGCTCCACACCAAGCATATCCGTTAAACTTCCCAGGGTAACAAAGTCACGTAAAAGGGAAAAGCACCAAACACATGAAAGTGTCCCAGTTTATAAAGTGTTTTTCTTTTCTGATCATGGAAATGGCAATTGGGAAGAGTCAATTAATCAACTAACATTTGTTAAGCATTTACTACTGTGCCAGGCACTGTATTAAATACTCTAGATACAAGAAAAAGAGGGATAGGGCAAGGGGAGGGTGGAACTACTTCTGGCTTCTGCTCAATGCTGGAGATTATCTGCAAAGAACCACATACAACCAAGATACATATCAATAATTGGGTAGTAGTCTCAGAGGGAGTCCCCGCTCCTAAAATTAAGGAGAAGGAATGAGGAAAACTTTTAGCAAAATATAGGATTTTAGCTGAAACTTACAGGAAGTTGTGAGGAAGAGAGTGTCAGGCATGGAAAACTCCCAGTGAACGAGTTGAGAGCAGGGAAGGTAGAGATATGAAAGATAGAGATGTAAGAAGGAGCTAAGTTATGAGGGACTTTAAAAGCAGAGGACTGAGAGGAGCCAAGATGGAAGAGTAGAAAGATGCACAGATGCTTAGCTCTTACCCCACAGCCCAAAAAATACCTGTAAAGAAGAACTCTCAACAAATTCTAGAGCAGCAGAAACCACAAAACAATGGAGTGGAGTAGATTTCTGTCCCTGAGAGACCTGAAAGACCAATGGGAAAGATCTGTCATGCACCAGAGGTGGATCAGAGCCCAGTCCTGCCTTGGCCACACTGCAGGGAGAGGAGCAGATCCAAGCAGGCTTCAGGGACAAGATCTCCAGTGGCAGTGCAGATCCCTCAACCCACAGGCACCAAAGGTCAGTAAGAGGGTCTTTTAGGCTGGCTGAGAAGGGAGTGGGGTGTCCCCATAACTCAGGTTTCCTCAGGTGGCACTAGTAGAGGCAGCAACAGATGGGGCTCCCAAAGCAGGCAGTAGGCCACATCCATTGTTGAAGGTCTCATCAGAAAGCCCCTGAAAAATTGAGCCCTGTGTGGTGGCCCCATACTGGAATAGCAGCCCTACCCCCGACGAAAGCCCCTGAGGCTTGGGAGCAGCTCACTTGAACCTCAGCCCCTAGTACTGGCTTGGCGGAACTGGAGGCAAGATGGTTGTGGAGAGGAAGCTCAGAAGTCAAGTAACTGGCTGGGAAAATGCCCAAAAAAGGGGGGAAAAAATAAGACCATAGAAGGTTACTCTTTAGGGGAACAGGTGTCTCCCCCCATCCTTTTGGATGAGGAAGAACAAGGCATACTGTCAGAGGAAGTCAAGGCCTCTGCCTCCAAAGAGAACTCAAATTGAGCTTAGGCAATAGAAGACCTTAAAAAACAAGTTAGCAGCTTACTAAAGGAAAACCAAAAAAATGCTGAGGAAAATAACAACTTTAAAAAGAGGTCAACTCAATTGGAAGAGGTCCAAAAAGCCAACGAGAAGGAGGTTTTAAAAAACAGAATTAGCCAAGTGGAGGAGTTTCAAAAGCTCACTGAACAAAATAATTCTTTGAAAGAGAGAATTGAGTTTAGGGAACTGAATGACTTTGAGTTAAACCAAGCAGTTAGTAAACAAAACCAAAAATTTGAAAAAGTAGAAGATAATGTGAAACAACTCATTGGAAAAACAACTGACCTGGAAAATAGATACAGGAGAAATAATTTAAAAGTTATAGAACTACCTGAAAGCCATGATCAAAAAAAGAGCCTAGACATTATCTTCCATGAAATTATCAAGGAAAACTGCCCTGATGTTCTAGAATCAAAGGGCAAAATAAATATTTAAAGAATTCACCAATCACCTCCTGAAACAGACCCGAACAGAGAAACTGTTAGGAATATTGTGACCAAATTTCAGAGTTCCCAGATCAAGGAGAAAATACTGCAAGCAACTAGAAAGAAACAATTTGAGTATTGTGGAAATATAATCAGGGTAACACAGTATCTGGCAGCTTCAATATTAAGGAATCAAAGGGCTTGGAATGAGATATTTCAGCAGTCAAAGGAACTGGGATTGAAACCAAGAATCACCTACCCAGTAAATCTAAGTGTAATACTTCAAGGGAAAAAATGGTTATTCAATGATATATATGACTTTCAGTCATTCATGTTGAGGAAAAGACCAGATCTGTATAGAAAAATTTGAATTCCCAAGATAGGAATCAAAAGAAGCACGTAAAGGTAAACAGGAAAGAAAAATCATAAAAGACTCGCTAAAGCTGAACTGTTTACATTACTACATGGAGAGAAAATATTTATAACTCTTGAATCTTTTCTCAGTATGTGGGTAGATGGAGAGACTGAACACACACACACACACACGATACACACAGATAGAGAGTACAGGGTGTGTTATATCAGAAGAGATGATATCCACACAAAAGAATAAAATAAAATAAAATACAAAATTAAGGGGTGAAGGAGGAAAATTCCGGGAAGAGAAAGGGATTAATGGAACAAGGCAGGCTATAACTCATAAAAGAGATGAGAAAAATCTTATTCAATGGAGGGGATAAGGGAGAAGAGGAGAGGGGAAAAAATAAAGCTACTCTCTCCACATGTGGCTGAAGGAGGGAATAACATGCTAAATTTGATATGAAAATTTATATCACACCACAGGAAAGTAGGAGAAGAGGTAACAAGTGGGTTGAGTGGATTGTTAGAAGGGAGGGCAAATGGAAGAAGGGAGTCTAGAAATAAACACTTTTGAGAAGGGACAAGGTCAATTATAGAGGAATAAAAATAAGGGGGAATAGAGTGGGACAGAGGGCAATATAATTAGTACTATACAACATGATTACTGTGGAAGTCTTTTGCAAAAGAACATATATTTAGTATGTATTGAATTGCTTCGCTTCTCAGTGGAGCTGGGGAGGGAGGGGCGAGGAAGAGAAGTTGGAATTCAAAGTATTTGAAACGAATATGGAGAATTTTTATTGCATATAATCGGGAAATAAGAACTACAGGGAATGGAGTATAGAAATTTATCTTGCCCTACAAGAAAAGAGGAAAGATGGGGATAAGGGAAGGTTGGGGTGTGATAGAAGGGAGGGTACATAGAGGGAAGGAGTAATTAGAATGCCAGGTATTAGGAAGTGGAGGAAGGAGAGTAATGGGGAGAAAAATTGGACATGTTACAAAGTGAGGTTGAAATGGACTGAATTAATAAGTCACAGGCAAAATTAATTGAAAATTTCGAGAGCGTCATTTATTAGCCAGGCTGGCAGCTGCCTCATGTAGAGACCCAGAGGAGACAGCCCCGAACTGAGGTGGGTGAGTGCATTTTAAGCATTTCAGCGTTACTCGGTACAGCCTTGGATTTCCACAACAAACAGGATTCTGACAGAGTGGGGGGGGGGGGGACTGACTACTAGGCAAAAACCCCCAAAACAGAAGAGATTGTCAGGAAGTTACTAGGCACAGGACCCCTAACAGAAAACATGTGCCAGTAGAGGTAGCCAATCACAGACTGGTTGTCATAATTGTCAGGAAGGGAGGTGCTCAGCTGACGGTGGTGACCTGGTAATGGGGGTCTAACATTAGGTGGGGCACAGGTGCTTACCATGCAAATGGACTAAACAAGAAGTGACTGTTAACAATTTATCAGATATCAAACCAAAGGGGAATAACATTTTGACAGGGGCTTAACAACAGAAGGAAACTGTTACTAGGCAAGCTATTCTGCCCAGTAACCTAACAGAGATCTCTCGGCCTAGGAGCCCAGGGAGAAATAATGTCCATTTTAAGGTAAAAGCAATTAGTACTAAAAAATTGACCGAATTAGTACTGAGAATAAATGAATGATATCTTTAGTTTGGGGAAAAGAATTTCAGTCTAAATTTCCTAGAGGAAGGTAGCCTCGGGTAAAATTTGGCATTGATGGAAAAGTTAAGGTTCTTATGATAAATTTGATTTTATGATTGCTATTTATTCAGGAACTAGAACATGTATAGAAAGGCATGTAAGCCACTTAAGGCTTGCCTCAAAAGATGTTCCTTAGCCAAAGTGAAATTATAATCATATTTGAAACCTGGTTATTAGAACTTGCCATTTTTAGATACTATGGGACTATTAAGTGACTGTTCTTCTGAGTCTAACTCCAGGTATGGGTAGCAAGAAAGGCAATCTGAGTCTCCAACCCATGATGTCAGTAAGCTGGTGAGATGCTGGTATGAACTGCAAAAGGTTATCTCATGGGAAGGTGGGAGAGCAGCTGTTCAGCCTAGGCTGAGGTAGGATTCTCCTGACTCAATTTCCCCACTGACACCTTAAGGTGTCCTTAAGCCTGACTGAATGCAAGTGCATGATCTAATCCTGCCTGGAACTGACATGAAGTCAGGGAGATATTGTATCCCTGCAATGTCCCTACTCTTGGTGACAATTTCCTATAGTCAAAAGGTTTTGAAACTTAATACCAGAGCTATTTAATTATAGATTATTGGTAGAAGAACATCCCAGGTTAAGTCGAAAATTAAGCTATTAGGCTTAGGACTTTAGACCAACAATAATAAGTTAGGGTCCTTTAATTCTTAGTAATACTGTGGAGACAATGAGGTCAAGAGCTTGTGAAGTTAGCAACATAAACATTATCTGTGTCTCAGTTGGTCAATGTTTAAAAAAAAATTCTTTTGTGGTCCATATTGTAAATGCTTTAAAAAGAAGTATCACCTGACCAAAAGTTTGAATTGCTTTATCTATTATAAACTGTGTTAAAAAATTAAAAATTAAAATAAAAATAAAAAGCAGAGGACTGTGATACTCGAAGCCATAGGCAACCGCTGGACTTCACTGAATGAATAGAACAGCAATAGTCAGACCTTGGCTTTAGGTGGATCAATTTAAAAGTGTAGAGGAGGCTGGATTGGAGTGGAGAGAGAACTAAAGCAGGGAAACCAATTAGCAGGCAAATAGGAAAAATGTTAAGAAGGTAGAAATGACCGCACCGGACAGTTGATTGACTATAGGATAGGTGAGAAAAATTGGGAGAAAGTGAAGAGTCTAGGATGTCAGCTAGATTACCAGATTGGGTGTCTGGGAAATTGGAGGTACGTTCTACAGTTAGGGAAAGGGGAGGATTCGAGAAGAAGGATCATACGATCAGTTTGGGATATAGTGAGATTAAGGAATCTTAATGGGGCTTCTACTTCGAAAATCTCTCTTTGCCTAAGCTCCTCACCTTGTCCTGCAAAGAGTTCGTATTTGTAGTTGCCCATGCTCTAGAACGTAGAACAGTAAGAAAGAACTTGGAGGGTCTGGAGGTGGATTCTCTCACGGTTGAGCACATTCAGGAGAATAAGACCCCTTTCCTAATGTTCAAGTCTCTCTCCCTCCAGAGCTCCGGGCCAAACCGAACTCTCTTGAGTTACTCCCTTCACACTGGTGGAGTTGTTAACTGATTAGGAAACAAAAGAAACAACAAGCCAGAGCAGAGGCAAAGGCATTGAGGTATGCTCCGAGGCCCTAAAGATAAAGCATGGAGCAAAGAGGCCACCGAGCCGCAGGATGAATGAAATGTGAAAGAACGATGGCTGCTAGCTGTGGAATGCGGAAAGGTTCGGTCTGGGAAAAGTGACTAGGGACGTAGGGGTTTGGATTCTGAGTTTTTATTTTTTTTATTTAGGTGCTTTGTTTAGGCAAGGGGATGGACCAGAGTGTGGGAGGGGGCCGAAGGGTAGGTTGGGTCAGTTGGGAGCGCCCCGTAGATTGGCCAGGGTGAGAGTAATGAGAGTGGTCAAATGTGGATCCAACGAATTCTTAAAGGAAGTTGAACAGTATAGGGGAAGTGTATAGGAGGTGAGTTTTGGGCTGATCAAAGTGGTGATCCCTGGATTCGCAACCTGATTTGATTCCCGGTCAAGGAAGCATCATTTTGCGGCGTTTCCTTTCTTCCCGGTTCGCTGCCTCCTGCTCCCCTCTTGTATGGCTTCATTTTCTTGGGCAAAGTCCGCAGGTTTCGAGGACAGAAAACTAGAGTAGAGTGGCGACTCCATTCTACTCAACTTCACAGTCTAGAAAACTCTGACCTCAACTTCACAGTCTGGAAAACTCTGACCGTAGGGAGGGCCGAGGCAGCCGCGCCTCCGGGGAGTAAGATTGGAGGCAGGGAGTAAGGAGGGGGCAGCGGGAGGGCCGAGATTAATTTTTTGCCATAGGCCTTAACATCGAGACGCTCTGGAAGCTTGTGGGTCTATCTTAAACCGGGACCGCTTTCTCTGCTGCCCTAAGGCCCAAGAGTCAAGTATTTCTCTGAGCTCCTAAAGTAAGGAAGTAAGGAAGGGGTATCAAAGACAGGAGAGCCAAGGAGTGGAAGGTAGTTTTAGCCGTGGTCGGGTGCTTTACCCTGGGGATGTGAGAGTCCAGACCCCTTTGTAGTCCGCAAGCGTGCATGAGCCGGGAATCGAACACAGGCCTCCCGCGTGGCAGGCGAGAATTCTACCACTGAACCACCCATGCTCTATTAAGAAAGTTAGGATTTTCAGCTCTGCTTCTGATCTCGATGAACACGCTTTTGATGGAGCAGGTTCGGTGCCCAGAATTGGAAATAATGTGTTCATTCTGCTCTAGAAATGTTGCCGTTTTCCTTAGCATCCTTGCCATTCCTACCCTTTCCCCTTCTTCCTCTCAGTCTTTTTCCTGCCACACACTCCTTTTCTTTGTCCTTCTTCCTCTATTGCTCCTACACTTCCCCTTCCCCCGGCAAAATCGAGTAAATGGCATGAAGATAAATATCTGAATCTGTATTGGTAGGCAGAATTGAAAGAGGTGTGAAGCCTGGTCATTTCTCTCCTCTCAGGGAAAAAAAAAATAGACTCTGGGTCTCCAACTCTTGTCACATCCTGTGGCTCCGCAATTCAATGGATTGGGGGGGGGGGGGGGACGCCTAAGCCCAAGGATACCTTGACAAGCTTGTCAGAAGTGGGATTCGAACTAGGTACTTCTGAAGAGACTGCGACCAAAACACAGCGACTTAGACCACTCGGCCATCCCGAATCCACCCCAAAACTCTCCCTCCCTCTATACTTCCGGCCTGACCCTCAACAAATACCACGAGTATAAATCTTCATTTCATTTCACCTGGATCCTTCCAACAAGACTTCGCTTTCTCCAAGCCCTCCTCTTCTCATCAGCAATGTCCAAGTAAGTCCACGTGTCCAGAACCACTTTTGGTACACTTTGCCAGCCTTCCTCCCGGCATGTCTGGGGCACCCCTCTCCGACATCCCACTGCGGGACCCAAAGAGCCACGTCACAGAAAACCATCCTCACCTGGCCGACACCCCCCCACCCACCCAAGGCGACTGTCTATGCCTTTTTGTCATACAAACTATAAGAATTCATGAACGCAAAGCATATGTAAAAGGTAAGATAACATACTATGAAGACGGAGAAAGTGATTAAAAAATGGTCTGGGGAGTAGGAGATGAGGCCGCGGAACTTGGAGTCCGGAAGCACTGAGTTCCAAGCCTTTCTCAGACACTTATTAGGGGTCAGTAATTTGGGGCAAGGCACTTAACATGTCTGAGCCTCACTTTTCCTATTTCCAAAGGGAGGGAGGATGACGATCTTTGGCTTCTAAGGATGTTTCCAGCTCTAAAACCACGCGTGGCCCCTTGTAGCAAGTAGGTCGAACCCGAGGGGAGCTTTGAGGGTAGGGATCTTTCCCATCTGAGCGTGGGGAGAGAGATTCAGAAACTCTCGATTTTAGGTGAGAACCTCATATGCAATGCCTCAGAGGCCCAGTTGCGAATGTAGTCCGTGGGGAACAAAAAGCAAGTCAGTTTGACAGCAATGGAGAGTTGGGGGCAGGGGGAGGGAGAGAGAGAGAGGAGGATAGGAGAAGGGGAGGTAGGAGTCCAACTGGGAAGGATTCCAAGGCCAGGCTAAGGATTCAGTATTTTATCTTAGCATCAATTTGGAGGTCCTGAAGATCACTGAGTGATGTTTGGTATGTTCTTGGTGAGTGTGTGTGTGTGTGTGTGTGTGTGTGTGTGTGTGTGTGTGTGAGAGAGAGAGAGAGAGAGAGAGAGACAGAGACAGAGACAGAGAGACAGAGAGAGACAGAGACAGAGAGAGATAGAGACAGAGAGGTGACATGATTCATCATGTGGTGAAGTCTGTGTTTTAGCAATATCCATGAAGCAGCAATAAATACACTAAATTGGAGAAAAGAATGAAGTCAGTTTTGAGACTATTGCCATAGTCCAGGCAATATTAGGAGACCTTGAATATGAGTCTTGGCAGGGGTTCCTCCATGCATAGAATGGGATAGATGTAATGGAGATGGGGTAGGTGAGAGCTGGTAAATAGTTGATCCCATAAGAATTGAGGGAAGGGGAAAAGTCAAGGACAACTCCAAGGATGTGAATTTGGATGATCTTGAGGGAAACAGTTCCATGGACAGAAATGGGGAAGCTTAGAGAAGGGCTGGGCCTCAAAGAAAGTGGAATGAGCTCAATTTTGGACATGCTACCTTTAAGATGCCATGAGGAAGTCCAGACAGAGATTTTGTGTAATAGGTGGTTAAAAAAAAAAAAACAAACCAGACCGGATTTTCAAAGAGATTAAGTCTAGACAGCTATATTTAGGAGTCATCTGCAATCTGTATTAAAATAATATGGGATCGATGATATATGTTGAAATCACCAAAGAAAGAAGGCCAAGCCTAGAGCCTAGGTGAAGGGCATGCCCAAACTTAGGGGACTAATTGAAGGAGGAATATGCACTGGCAAAGCCTATCACACATGGAGCAAGGGATAGATATGGAAAGTCACAGACAGAGAGACAAGAAAGACACAAAGACAGAATGAGAAAGAAGGAGAGTCAGGCTGAAAGATAACAAATCAGAGAGAGACAGAGAAAAAGGGACAGATTCTGACAGAGACAGATTACAGGCTCCTAGAGAGCAATGGAGGAGAATCAGTTTAGATGGGTTGTGGCACAGAGATCCCCATTTCAGAAAGAATGAGGTAAAGACCTTTAGTTGATTGAATACTCAGTTAAGAGGTCCTTAGTGGCTCCAGAAAGAGTAGTCTGGATCCAGGTAAGGGATTGTAATGGGATTCCAAAGTGAGTGAGAGATCGGGAAATAGAGGAAACTCGACTAGATCACGGTGGCAAAGAATCTGGTGTGAAAGGGAAAAAAAAGGTACAATCTCGTAGATTAATGGAATGGCAGGGTCAAGAGAAATTTGCTTAACAGTGAAGGAGGTCTGTCGGGGTAAGGTTAAAAATTAAATCAAGGAGAAGTTGTTTGTGGAGAGATTGAAGATTAAAGACATGGATGGAGGGGGAAAGTTCTCAGAGGAGACAGCAGGAGAGGGGATCAAGTAGGGAGGGCCATGCCCTCCATCAGAGAATGGAGCAAAGTAAGACAGAATGGATGAAAGCAGGAAAAGGAATTTTTTAGGTATGGAGTGAGGGATTAGAAGGAGCTAGCTGATGGGATGATTTCCGTAAAGTTAGACTGAGCTACTCCTCAGGAGTAGGGGAGAGGATGCTTCAGGAGGTGCAGGAAGTCAGTGGAGAGAAAATCTGACACAATAGGAGTAGAACGTGTGATAAAGAAACAATCTTTAAGGAATAAAAGCACAATGAGGTTGCAGTAGGGGACAAATGACTTATGCAGTATCATAAATTTGTTGTGGAGCCAGTTTGAGACTTGAAAAGGAACGGAAAAGGACCATGTTTGGAGGTGGGGAAGGTACAGACAGGCATCTTTATGGAAGTTTAGGGGGTAAAGGCAGTGCTAAAAAGGACTTGGCAAGGTGAAACTAAGACAACAGGAGGTGGAGAAATGGTGGATAAGGATTTAAGGGAAATTGATAGCATTCTTTTCAACCATACAATCTTAGTGTTAGGACTGGAAGTCAGTAAATGTTGAAGAGTAAAAACAAATTAATTCAAAAAAGACTTGGGAGTCACAAAGAAATTATGAGAATGGTGATGGAAGAAAGAGAGTATGGAAAGAGGGAGTGTGGATACTAGAGGTCCAAATAAGAATGAGGAAGAATTTTAGTGAACCTGGGAGTTTTCACAATCTTCTCGAATGTCCTTCCTGCTCTTCCTTTTCTGATGAACTGTTGAAGGAGCGATCAGGATGATGGATCAGCTTCATTTGCTTAAGAGAAAGCCCAAAAAACTTGGAAGATGGAGTATTCCAATGCGTTCAGCTTCAAAATTGCAACTGAATCTTCCAAGTATTCAAGGACATGCATAGGCAAAAACTATTCTTTGTGAATTGTGAATTCACAAACAAAAAAAATTATATTATTTTTAAACTGTGAAAGATGTTCCATCCAAGAATCAAAGCTTTCTTTTTCCTTTTCTGAAAGTAGAATGGCATAAGTGGCAGTTGTGAGTAGTCAGTTCTAGTGCTAGTCAGCAAGTAGCATTTACTTCTAAATGGTCTACTATGTGCCAGGCACTGTGCTGAATAAACATTCCAGAAACAAAGAAAGGGAAAAATAAGTCCCTAATGTCAAGAAGCCAACAGTTCGGGGGAAAGGGGTGGAGGGGAGGGGGGATCGACAAACAAATATATGAAAGGAGTTATAAACCGAATAAATAGAGGGAATTCTCAGAGGGAAGAGAGGAAGATTAATGAGATCTGAGGAAGATTTCTTGCAGAAGGTGGGACATTAGCTGAGATTTAAAGGAAGTCAGGGCAACTAGGAGGCAGAGAGTTCCAGGCATGAGGGACACCCAGTGAAAAGGATGTGACTCTGGAAATAGAATAACAGAAGAGTGTAAAAGCAATGTAGGAAGCCAGCACTGAACTGAATGAGTAAGAGAATCTGCCGTACGTGTGCTCCCTGATGGTCTAGTGGTTAGGATTCGGCGCTTTCACCGCCGCGGCCCGGGTTCGATTCCCGGTCAGGGAAGGTATTTTGTCCCACTGCCTGAAAGTTAGTGGCCACCAGAACCAAAGAGTTCTGCTGCCTACCTCCATCTGCAAATGGTTGCCCTGATTGTCTTCTCTCTCATTTTACTTGGCCCAGCCGCCACGTTTCGAGGACATAAAAGAAATAGTAAATATTCGTGCTAGGTTTCTTCTGGAAAACTTATGAGGGGGATACGCTGAGCTGAGGAGGAAGTACAGCAAGATTTGCCAGAGCCGAGACCCGTAGGTCCCCTGGAAATCTATGTACCTTAATTTGTACTGAGATGGCTTTTGTCCATCTCCAGAGCCTGAGGCTTCCCTCCCTTTATGGTCTCCGGTGGGTGGCTAAGGTTGGCCAGCCAAGGTGGATGTGATGTTCTTAACAGAATAAACTACTCCTACCTGGGGATGCCAGGAGCAGTCTGTCCAAAACGTGCCAAAGGATAGCCTGAATACTCAGAAGTGGACTTGTGAAGAAAAAAAAAAAAAGTTCATCTCTTTGTAACGGGAATACAACCAACGAACTACTGCGTGGTACTCGAGAATTTTACTACTGAATCACCCATGTGGGGAGCACAGCTTGGTTCTCCTCTGCCTCTGATCTCCATGAACATTTGGAGAGTTCTAGTGGAACAGGGCCCAATATCCGAATTTGACACAAGAGGGCAACTACTCTTACCTAGAAACTGTACCATTATTTTTGGTTCCTTTGTTTTGCAAACCACCCCACCCCCACTCACCAGAAGCCTTTTCTTTTCCTCGTCTCTACTCCGTCCCCAGTAGCTATGTATGGTTGTGAGAGATGAACTATAGGGAAAGCTGAGCACTGCAGAATCAAGTTTTTGAATTGTGGAGCTGGAGAAGACTTTTGAGAGTCCCATGGACAGCAAAGGGATAAAATCAGTAAGTATTTGAAGACTTTAATTCACACTACTAACTTGAAGGTCAAATACTGAAGATGAAGTTTAAGTATTTTGGCCACATAATGAGCAGAAAGTACTCAATGGAAAAGACACTGACTTTGGGAGTTTGAGAACTGTGCATGCCATTACCTACAATGCATACAGAAAAACCCTTGGTGGGTATGTATATATGTATGATAATATCGTAATAAATAAGCCTCTCTACATCATAAGTTCACCTAAAGACAGCTTTTGCTATTACTGGGGCAGGTGCCTGCTTAGGGAAAGTCCCTTCTATTGTTTTGGGGACCACATCCTGCTCAGTGGTGCTGCTTTTTTGATTGACTGAGTATTGTGGTCCTGTCTGAGATTAGATGGATGTGGTTGTGGTTGAGTGGATGGACACATCTGCTGTTTTTGTAATAAATATGAGGGTTGGGTCTGGGTGCAGTGGCTGGCTAGAGGAAATGACTAGGATTCCATCACATGGACACACCTGCTGTTCAATGAGGCCCATGAAGAAGTTAGAATATTGGAACTGGGGGCTTTATTTGAATTCCATCCAACAGACACACAAAGAGTCTGATGAATCCAATCTTTTGGGTGTCAGTAAGTCTTTCAGTAAAATTGTATTAAGTATCTCACCTCAGACACTTGATACTCACTAGCTGTGTGATCTTGGGCAAGTCACTTTACCCCAATTGCTTCATCCTGCGTCATAGATGGCTCTGGAGGAGAAGTGAGGCTGGTGACCTGCACAGCCCTCCCTCACTCAAAAACAGTCAAATGTAAATCATGTCATCATTTCTCTGATGTCATGGTCTTCTTTGGCAACGAAGGATGAACACACATTACGTATCTACTATATGCCAGGTAATGTGCTAATCCCAGGGGATACAATAAAATCAAAAGAAAGTTCCTGCTTCCAAGGAGTTAATGGTCTAATGAAGGAGATGACAACCAAACAACTATATACAAACCAGATAATTTGAGGAGTGACTGAGAGGCCTCCCAGAACAAAGGGATTATGTCTTCCAAGCATTCCTGTAGTGTTGGGAGGTAAGAGGGGAGACATCTTGATGGAGGAGAGTCAGTGATTGTATCAAAAATTCTTGAGCTATGGTGGTCATCAGAGTTGTTGGTATGAGGTACAGTAGACCGAAGGAACAGAAGAACCTCATATTCTCTATGTCTGTCAGTCAACGGTGTAATGGTGAAGATATCCTCTAAAAAGGGAAGTATAATACTTGGAAAAAAACCTGTCTCTGCCCTTCTAAAATTGTTGTTTTGTTTTTTTTTTTTTTTTACCGTAGCAAGTGAATGAAAAGCATATGCAAAACCCAGAAGAAACAGGCAAGAAGAAGAGAATGCTGAGAAATGGTCTGGGAGGGGGTTGTGGATGTGAGGACTGGCGATCAAGGAGAAGAAGCAGTAAGGCTCCGAAGCTACAGGATGTAAATAACCCCAAACCAGAGATTAGTGGGAAGAAGAAAATGTGTGCTTAGTGCTACTTGAGGCTACAAGTGTAAACACCTGGCCTTCATCCTCTTTAGTATAGTGATCAGTATCTCCGCCTGTCTCCCAGGAGGCCGGGATACCGGGGTTCGATTCCCTGAGGAGGCTTACTTAAGCTTTTGCACACACCCAACCTTACCTCCTTCTCTCTCCGAGCCTCCAATTCACTTCGGGGCGGCCAAAGCCTCTCCAAAGGCAAAATGAAGCCTTGGTAACTTCAGGCTACTCCAGCCTACGGCAGTTTCCCTGGGCCTCGCCAAACGCAAGTTTCTTGTTTCTGGCGAGGTAGTTAACACTCAGGGGGCTATCTCCAATCTCAGGTACTCAAGGGGGTTTCTGTCTCATGTTCATTATAACCTGCGCAGACTGGTACCACTCCTGCGCAATCAGTCCCTCGCCTCCGAACCAAAAAAGAAACCAGAGCAAGAGACAATGCTCCGTGCGACAGCGCCCCTGGGAGGCTCGCAGCTGTCCTGATCCAGCGAGGGAAGGGCCCCAGGTTGTCAATGCCCAGTGCTCTAGTCCTTGACTCCAACCCAATGCCGTGTGGGTCTGAAAGCTGTGAGTAATGGGGGGCGACTCTCAAGGAGCTGGAAAGAGTTCTGGTCTGGTCTTAGTTCATGTATGGAGTGAAAGAGCTGGAGAGCTGCGAGTAGAACCCTTGGGCCGGCCTCAACTGGCAAATAAGCAGGGGAGCTATTTGGGTCTCACTGGATCTTGGTAGGAGAGAGCACCATGTTGGCGTTGGTACTATAGTGGTGAGCATAGCTGTTTTCCAAGCAGTTGACCCGCGTTGGCTTCTCGGTCAACGCACCCTTTTATACAGCCCTCTCTCTTTTGCCACTCATCTGACCCCTACACCAGAGTATGAGGATTCGTCCTCCACGTTCCATCTGCCATGCATCTTTCTTAAGTTTGTATTTTCTTTGAGGCACTCTGGGAATGTCCAACAACCCGAATATACGGTGAGCTTCTCTATCTCCTCTGGAATCCCCTGGATCAGTTGTCTGGTTGGATGCTGCATCTACAGGCCAATACTCCACCTCATTTCTCTTCACTTCAATCTACTTCAAATGATCGACTATGGAGTGCCAATACATACCAAGTATAGTCTTAATTCAGTCGAATCCGGCTCTTCATGATCCTATTTGGGGTTTCTTGGCAAAGATATCAGATCGGTTTGCTATCTCCTCCAACATTTGAGCTTCAAGGGCTGTATCTTTGGTAGACAAAGCTGAACAAGGCTGGGCCTACACCTCATGACAGGTATTATTCAATCAAGGATCTTGATCTCACTCATCAGGACATTTCTTCCAAAGATGGAGATCCAACTCAAGTCAGGCCTGCCTAGTGTCTGACATTCCTGTCCATCTCCTTCTGTAAAATCTTGACAAAGGATTCCATGGAGAGAGAACAAACAACAGGCTAATACAACAGTCTAGTTTTGAGGTGATGAGGCCCTGCAGGAGGGTGGTGACTGTGTCACTGAGAAAAGGGAGCATATGACAGAAATGTTGGGAAGGAGAAACTACACTAGACTCAACAATTATTGGCTATTTGGAGATGGAGGGATATGGGATAGAGAAAAGTAAAAGAATAAACTGACACCTAGGCTGCAGTCTGGGAGCCTAGGATACTGGTGGTATCCTGTCCAGTTAGGGAAAGAAAGATGTGAGAGGGAAAGATCACAAGATCAGTTTTGGGCACAATGAGTTTAAGCTGTCTATGGAATTTCTACATCGAAGATGTCTAATAGGAATGTGGAGATGAGAGACTGGAAGTCAGGAGAAAGATGCTGCATAAGAAAATCTAGTTGTCATCTCCACCATAGGAATGATACTTGAAGGAAAGGAGCCCCCATTCCTGGTTTTTAAAATGGGACAGGACAATGAGTTTTGTCTAAACTTCTCAATTTCCCCCTCGACTATTCTGCCCCATCACCACCTCCCCTCATTTGTATTTGTAGTTGCACACCCTCCAGATGAGACAATTGGGAGGATTTGCAGAGGGATTCTCTCATGATTGAGCACATTCAGGAGAATGAGACTCCCTCTTTCTAAGGCTCAGGACCAATGAAGCCCTTTCTGAGTTACTCCTAGCACTATTCAGCTGATAACTGACTACAAAGGAAAAGACAGGCAACCAGACCCTAGCCAAATGGATTGTTACTTAGTCAAAGGAATAGATGAGACTCTGCAAAGAAAGGCATGCATATATCCGCAGAAGCCCTGAAAAGAGAAAAGGGATCCACAGGAGCAAAGGGGCAGTTTAAGAGAACCTAAGAAAGAAAGGAGGAATGGCGGCAGGTAGCAAGGTGTGGGATTAGAAGAGGTTGGGGTCCAGCAAAGATAGAGTAGGTGGAGATTTATTGGGTAAGTTCTTTGTGCATGCGAGACAGGGGGTGGTAACAGTTAGGGGATGACTGAATTATAAGAGAGGAGCAGATGTACTGGTCGGCGGAGTTGGTAGTAACAGTGGAACCACAAGTGAGAGTATTCTGGAGGGAGACTAGAAATGGATCCAAAGGATCCCCAAAGCAAGATAAAAAAGGATCGTGTTGTCCTAGGTGAAGAAGGTTAAGTGGCTCCCTGGTGATCTAGTGGTTAGGATTCAGCGCTCTCACTGCCGCGTCCCGCGTTCGATTCCCGGTCAGGGAATTTGTCCTTTTACGTCGTCCTCCAACGGGTGATCTTTCCCGCTCTGCTACTTACTTTGCCTTATCCCTAGCAAATGGTAGTGGCGCCCTTTTCCCTTGCTCATTTCCCCTAGCCATCTAGCCTAGTGACGATTAAGAAAGGAAAACAGACTAATAAAATGCCAACCGCAAGTATCTCTTCAAGTCCGTCCAAATTGTCTAAGATGGCAAACTGGTGCGGGGAAAGTGGGGTGTGAGGTCAGAGGCAGCGGCTCAGCATGTGAGGTGAGGCGTAGAGCAAGAACGGTAAAGAACTTTTGCCAGAAGCCTAGTCCCTTAGGTGCCCAGGAAGGAGGGCTTTTCTTGCTGTCCGTGAGCCGAAGAGTCATTGGCTTCTTTGGTCTCCACAAGGTAGGGATCGGGGAGAAAGGATAGAAAGGATTAGTGAGAGGACTTAGGGTATGATGGTTGTGACGAGTAAAGGCGGTCCTTTCTGCAGATACTGGAGTCCTGCGCGGATCTGTCCAAAAGTCAACTTACGCAGCAGGACGCCACCGGATAGAATTTATACTAAAATTAAGTTATGCATGGGCCGGGAATCGAACCCGGGCCTCCCGCGTGGCAGGCGAGAATTCTACCACTGAACCACCCATGCGGAACGCTTGACGTTTCCTATGTGACGTCTCTGATCTTCGCAGAGACCCAGTCAGGTCAATATTTGTATCCAAAATTTGACACAATGTGTGTGGACCCCCTAGCCTACAACTTGTCCTTGACTTCCTCTCCCTCCTCCTTCTTAAACTTCCTTTTCATCTTCCTCCTATTACTTATTTCTCCATTCTCCTCCTTTCTTCTTCCTCCTCCCATCTTCCCTCTTCCTCCTCCTCCTTTTCTCCATTCTCTTCTTCTTTCTCCTCCACCCTCTCCATTCCTCCTCTTCCTCCTGGTTCTCCTACTACTGCTACACCACCTCCTCCGGGAAGGATCTATGATTGCCTTGAAAGTAGGTATCTGACACTATATGTCTGGAAGTTTCAACAGGTCCGTTGCCCATGTCTGCCTTACTCTTCCAACGTGCCTACCCTCTGGCAAAAATTTGGTCCTCAGACCACAGTTCCCCCACACGTCCTTCATCTAAACGCACGCAAGTAGAGGCTCAGCCTATGAAGGTCAGTGAGTTGGGGACAAGGGATCGGTGTCCGTGGAGTCAGGGGCCTGAGTCAGTTGCTCCCAATTCTTCAAGGAGTGAGGAAGCTGGGAAGCCGTGGGACAACAGTGAGAGGCAAAGGAATAGCGTGAGTGGAATTCAAACCCAAACTCCAGGGGAGACTGCGATCCGAACGCAGCGCCTTAGACCACTTGGAGGTCCTAACTCCGCACCAAAACACCCCTTCCTTCCTCTCTGGCGATAACAGTCTCAACACAACCACAGGCCCAGACTTTTCAGTTCACCTTATCCAGTTCCTTCCAAGAGCTCTAACCTCTCCCTCTTGCACCAGTATTGTCTAAGAAAGTCCCCAAGTCCAGAACCACCTTCCCACGCGTGCTGCGCGCTTTGAGGCCCGCCTCTCTAGGCTAACACATACACCCTTGGGAGGGCCCCAAAAGACCCTCATAACAACAGACCCTACCCCTGCTGCGTCTCGGGTTCACCGAATCAACCCAGCCCAGACCTTTCCCAAATGCGTTGTCGAGTCTGCTATCCCTGTCTCTTCAGTGAACGTGCGCAGCTCAACCCCGAAATCATTCTTCTAGCGCCTCCCTTTTCCCAAAGAGCAAGTCCGCCTCTCTGGCTGGGAACCAAGCAATGGTTCTCCCGACATTGGAACCCGGGATACAAGCTGCTTAGAGAAGGGTGGCGGGAGAAATGGAGACTTGCTCTCACGCAGGGTTCAATCTCCTGGGAAAACCTGACCGCCTGATTCACTTTTGCAAATCAGGAGAGCATCTATGGAGGCGCAGGCCTAGGGCACACCTAGGAATTGTGCAAGCTTCATGTAGACTGAGGGCTGTGAGGCAAAATTTAGACTCAGAGCGGCCTAGAAGCTTTGAGAGGATTTCCTCCCGTGGATCCAGTACTGGGGGAAACTATTCCAAAAAGAGTGGCGGGCTATCTGGTAAGGATCATGTCAGCAGCAGGAGTGAAAATTAACCAGAAGTGAAGGCTGCTCACCGGAGCAGCCGAAGCGGTACCTGAGCCACCAGCTGCTCTCCCTTCTCGCCGTCTCTGTCCCCTCACAGCACCGTTCTTTCTCAGACACATCTCCCCACCCGCCACCTCCGTCCCCCTCCTCCTGCGGTATCCTCCTCTTCTCCTCTTCCCTCTTCCGTTTCACACATATCCCCCCCCCCATCCCCCGCGCTCCCGGGGTCCCTCTTAATTGAAATTAACTGCCAACTTCCTACGGACTGAAAGGACGAGCGTTTTACCCCAGTATCCTTGGACGTACTTAATTTTTTTTTTTTAATGTATACTGATAGCTCTATTTCAATGCCATTAGTTTCTTTGGAAGTTTATTGAATTTCATTTTGTACACTCAAAAAACGATATCCTGAGAAGTTCATACTCCAGAGAGGTCAAAACGCTCCCACGGAAAGAGAGACAGAGAGACAGAGACAGAGAGAGATGCACTAATGCACATACTAAGTTGAAGAATTTATTCTTTTGGAGATCATTCTCTTTATTTCCAGAAAAATATTGAAGTCCTGGAGAACAAGGAATGAAAAGTAGATGGCTGCAGATGTAATTCGCTGGGCGGACTGACAGCAAAAGTGGTTTGAGTCCCGCAGGCAGCGAAGATAGAGGAGGAAACTGGCCTTTGTATTGTGTCAACCTTCCGAGTCGTGGGTCCCAAGAACCCTCAAGGCAGACTGTCAACCAAGTGGGAAGTGTGTGTCTTTAGAGCCAGGGCTATGGACTAGGAAGTGTCATGCCACAGCATCCTGGTTAGTACAGTCGTCAGTATACCCGCCTGTCACACGGAAGGCCGGGGTTCTATTCCACGACGGGGAGCATTTCTTTTCTCACATACTATCCAACCCTACTGTTCTGTTTCTCCTTGCTGCCACTTCAACTCCAGGCAGTCGACGTCTTTTCAGGGGCAGAAGGAGCCAAACCCTATGTCAAGACAAGGAAGACATGGAGATGTGGCCAAGGGGATGGAAGGGGCGAGGGAGTGGATAAGAGAGAACCTAGAGGAAGGTTTTTCCCTTTCTTGTCTTGCCCCCTTAGTTTTACTTCGTTTCTCCTACTTCTACTTCTCTTTCTCCTCCTACTTCACCTACACCTTTATCTCAGAGAAAGTCTGGTGAATGCCCTAAAGGTTCATTGGTGGGTACGGTCGAAAAAGGCCCAAAGTCCAAGTGTGCATTTTCTTCCAAACTAACCTGGAAAAACCCAAATTGGTACTCAGATGCGGCAGGCTCCTTCACACACCCGAGCACAACTGAGTCTGGATCTGCGAAGGTCAGTGGGTTGGGGAGAAAAGAGTTCATGGAGTCCTCGGTCTAGGAGGCTCCAAAACTTTTTCTCGCCACCTTCATATTACTCTTCCACCTCTCGTAAATCTTCTCTTCCTCCTCCTCTGACTCTTCATTTAACACCGCCCCACATTCCCTCTTTATCGAAAAAAAAAAAAACGGCCAGCCCTCTAAAGGGTTTTACCCTAACATCCCTGAACTTGGTTGAAGTTTATAAAGTAAATTGATCGACTTGAGTAAGGTTGGTTTCGTTGATAATTTATTGGATTTCATTTTCTGCATTCAAAAACGTTATCCTGAGGAGTCCATAGGCCGCTGAAGACTTTCAAAGAGATGAAAGACACGGACGAGTTAATGCAGGCGCTAAGTTAAAGAATTTCTTCTTTTGAAAATCATCCTCTTTAATTTTGGAAAAGAATGGAGGTCCTGGAAAACAATAGGCCGAAGGTTTCTTAGCTGCAAAGGTAGCATGCACGGTGGACCGAGAATTTGAGTCAGGCAGGTAGCAGAACTGGGTAAAAGGAAGGTGTCCCTGTGTTTAGTCAAAGTTTGAAGGTGAGGAACCTAAAAAACTCGGAAACAGAGACTGGAGGGGGAAAGTTAAGTGTATGCCCAGAACTACCTAAGGTTACAGGTATGAAAGTCCTGCAACGTTCCTCGTTAGTATAATGGTCAGTATCCCCGCCTGTCATGCGAGAGGCCGGGGTTCGATTTCCCCGACGCGGAGCATTTTACACCTTGCTCTTTCTACTCGTCTCGTCCCCTCAGGGTGGCCAAAGTCCCTCCAAAGGCAAAAGAAACCTTTGTGGCGTTGGGCTGCCAAGAGTCACCTGCGGCATCTTCTCAGGGGCTTGGCAAAAAAAGCTTCTTGAAAGTTTCCTGCTGTCTTACCCGAGATCGTTCACTCCAGGGCTCTCCTCCATTCTCAAGTATCCAAAGGCATCCCTATCTCATATCGTCCTAGCCGAGACAGATGGGTCCCCCTCTGGAGCTATCGACCCCTCGCCTCAGTCCCAAAAGAAAGCATCTACAAGATTCAGGGTCTGTGTCCAAACTCCCCAGGGGAAGACTTCAGAAAGTAGCTTACAGCAGTAGTCCCATCAGAAAAAGGATACCGGGTTGCCAAAGTCCAGCGCCCCAGCTCCTGGCTCCAACGAACTCCAACCCAAATGGCCGGTTCACAACTGCTCGCGCCCTAGACTTCAGGTTGAGCCTACACTGCATCCCCAGACATTCAGTCCATTTACTCCCAGGCAAACTCCAATGGACACAACATCACCAGGACCCGGGCGAAGCAGAACTCCGTGGCAGGGAGGGAAGGATTACGAGGGCACGGACAGGAACGTGGAGGATTGGAGCGGGGCACTTAGGAGGCAAGAGCTGTGGCAACTAAATCCAGCAAAGATCATGGGCTGGTCTCCAGGCAGTCCTGGTTTGTGTGCTCTGTCCCTAGGGCATATTCTTGCTTCATACCTCCCTGCCCCAGGAACACACCTTAAGCTTACTTGCCAGCGTGCGGTGTTCTTTGTGAAATCCACCCCTCTGGTTTGGCTATAGCATTAACCCGCATTTTCTGTGGCAACCCAGAAACTGACGGGTACAGCACGTGGCGGTAACTAAAAACTAAGAGCAGAGGTTTGGGACAACCTGACCGTGAGACGCGTAGTCGAGCTGGGTCAGCAATAGGCTGCCAGAAGTGGCAGGAGCCACGTAGACTGAAGGCTGTGGGCAAGACGAGAGGCTACCAAGGAGCCAAAAGGAGTTCTGGACTGGCCTCGGTTTGTGTGGGGGAGCGAACCAGCTGGCGAGCAAGTAGAGCTGCGGGCAGGACGGTTGTGCTGGCCCCAACTGGAGGACCAGCTGGCGGACCTCTCACCGCGCCTTGGCAGAGGAAGAGTGTCGGCGTCAGTGGTATAATGGTGAGCAATCATCAGTGCAGTTGACCCTGATTCGATTCGCCGCCAACGCAACCTTTAACAACGCCCTCTTCTCTTACAATACCGCTGACCCCTTCGCTCCGGTATGAAGACTCTTCTAGACCCGCCCTCTGCCTTGCTCCTCTCTTCATTTCCCACTTCTTTGGAGCCCTCTGGGCGTGTTCCCCAACCCGGATATCCTAGTGAACTTCTATATCTCTGCTCCGACATCTTCTGCATCTTCCAAGCGGTAGGGCTGGATGCTGGGCCTCGAGTCCAAAACACCGCGTGAGGTCCTGCACTAGGGTGGTGACCATGTCACTGAGAAAAGGGGACATATGGGAGAAATGTTAGAAAGGTAGAAATTACTATGGGAGGGTGGGGATTGGAATAAGGGAAAGTGACAAGTCTAGGGCGATACCTAAGTTGCCAGCCTGGGAGTCTAGGACATTGGTGGTACCCTCTCGAATCAGCGAAAGAGGAGAATGTGAGGGACAAAGATCACGAGATCAGTTTTGGTCATGGTGAGTTTACGATGTCTAATAGGCAGGTGGAGATGAGAGACTGGAGGTCAAGAGAGAAGTCAGTACCGTATAAGAAAATCTAAGTCATCACCACGGAGATAATACGTGAAGGAAAGGTAACTTCACTCCTGAGGGTCTGTAAAATGGGACAGGACAATGGACTTTGCCTCAGTCCCTCACACTATTTCCCCCACCCCCCAGTTTGTATTTATAGTTGCACAGGATCCAAAATGAAGGCAGGTGAGACAATTTGGAGGATTTGGAGAGGAATTCTCTCACTTTTGAGCATATCCCGGAGAATGAGACTTCCTCCTTCCCGGCTCAGGACCAACCAAGCTCTTTCTGAGTTACTTCTAGGGTACTAATGGAGCTGATACTGACTAGAAAAGAAAAGAAACAGGCAAACGGACCTTAGCCAAATGGATAGCTACTTAGCCTTTTAAAGGAAGGGGCCGTGCGAAGACATCCTATCTGCACAGACCCAGAAGAGAGAAAAGGCTGGCACAGGAACAAAGAAATAGCTGAAGAAATTCTATGAATAAAAAATGGAAGTGTAGCAGTTATCAAGGTGTGGAATGAGGAAGGATTGAGGTCCGGGAAAGATAGAGTAGTTAGAGGTTTGGGATTCAAATTCTTGTTGTGTAGGTTCTTTCTTCATGTGAGGGAGAGGATGGAAACATTTAGGGGAATGCCTAGAGTGTAGGAGAGGAGCAGTGGTATAGGACGGCGTGGTTGGTAGTGACAATGGAACTGCAAGTGAGAGTAGTCCAGGGCAGAGGCCGAATGTAGGTCCAATTGATCCCCTGAAGAAAATTAGGAAGACAAAGGAGTGATGCAGAAGGCCAGTGTTTTACTGAACAAGGAAGGAATAAACGAACTCTACGTCCTCCCTGGTGGTCTAGTGGTTAGGATTCGGCGCTCTCACCGCCGCGGCCCGGGTTCGATTCCCGGTCAGGGAATAATATTTTACAGTTATCCACCACTTAACATCAAAGAGATACTCCCAACTTTCCTGCTCCGCTGCGCACTCGTGGTTTCCTTGCTCAATTGCTTTCTTTCTCCTGGCTATCTTACCTAGTCTCAAAGGAGAAAATAAAACTATAGAACAGAATCTTCCAAAGCACCATAGTGAAAAGCAGGGTAGCAGACAGTGGGCATGAGGAATATTTGCCAGAATCCTGATCCTTTAGGTGCTAAGACGGTTTCCCCCTTTGTCCTTGAGCCCAAGAGTCAAGACTTTGGTCTCTGCAGGATTAGGGGAGAGATGGGGAAGTGGCGCAAAGGGCAGGGGAAGAAAGGATGATGGTGGCGATCAGGAAATTCTGTCCTTCTGCGAGGAACTGTTCAAGGGGAGGAAGGGTTAGTGGGCCAAAATCTTGTGTTATGCATGGGCCGGGAATCGAACCCGGGCCTCCCGCGTGGCAGGCGAGAATTCTACCACTGAACCACCCATGCTACACATGTTACTGTTTCCTCAGAAACCTCTCTGATCTTCGTGAATACACAGCGCGTTCTGGTAGGCCATGCCCAGCATCTAAAATTTGATACAGCACATTCAAGCCTTAACCTACAACTTATTCTATTTGAATTTCTCATCCTCCTTCCTCCCAAATTTCCCTCCTCTTCCTTTTCGACTTCCTTCTCTTACGCACTCCTTCATTCTTCCTCCCCTCATCCTCCTTCCCATTCTCCCTCTTCTGCAGTCTTTCTCCTCCAATTCCTGGTTCTCCTGCCACTGCTACACCACCTCCTCTGGGAAAGTCCTATGACTGCCCCGAAAGTAAGCATCTCAAGTTATATTACTGGGTAGATTCAAATGACCAGCTGTCCATTCATGTGTTTCTCTTGCAATCTACCCACTCTCTGGTAAAGATCAGTTTGATCCTCGGACGAGGATCCCTGTTGCTCCACACACCCTTCATCTACACCCACGCCTTTGGAGGCTCGCCCCAGGAAGGTCAGTGACTTGTCGACAAAGCATCTGTCAGCGGAGACAGGCGTCTGGGTATGTGGTTCTGTCTTCCTTGCGTCGTGCTCAGATAACGGCGTGGGAACGCAGTAGAAGGCAAAAAGGAAATATGTCAGGAGTGGGATTCGAACCCACGCCTCCAGGGGAGACTGCGACCTGAACGCAGCGCCTTAGACCGCTCGGCCATCCTGACTCTACTCCGAAAGGGCCCCTCCCTCCCTGCTGATAGCAGTAGCAGCACAATCAGATTTGTCAGTTCATTTCATCCAGTTTCTTCTACAAACTCTAACCTCTCCCTCTATCCCTAGCACTGTCTAAAAAACCTAGTCATGACCAGAGTCCAGGGGAAATAGGTGTGACAGGGTCAGCCCGATTGTGGCACCTGTGAAGCAAAGTTTAGACCCAGAGGGGCCTAGAAGCTCTGAAAGGATTTCCGACTGTGGAGCGAGTGCTGAGGGAGACCGTTGCAAAAAGAGTGGGGGGCTGGCGGGTGAGAAGGGGAATTCCATGGGACTGGGACACGACCAACATTGTAGCAAAAGTGAAAATTGTCTAGGACGGAAGGGACCAGCTAAGAGAAGTAGCCGATGTGGTCCCTGAGCAATCCCTGAGGTCTCCTTTATCTTCCCACCCCCCACCTGCCCATCCTGACCTTTCTCCTCGTGCAGCTCCCTCAGAGCAAAACTGTCTCAAACCGATCTCCTCACCCGACCCTTCCATCCCTTACTCCTCCTGCAGTATCTTCCCCACGCCCCCTTTCCTCCTGTCTGGCCTGTTTCACCTCCCCCAAAGATTCGCTTTTTGGTCTATACTATAGTAACCACCAATCTCCTGGAGGGTATCGTGAAAGGAAGGTTTTATCCTAGTATCCTCGAACATGGTTCATTTGTTAAAAGCATATTGAAATCTCTATTCCTACTTCAATACCGTTACTTTCTTTGGAAATTTATTGAATTTCATTTTAGGTATTAAAAACGTTTTCCTGAGAAGGAGTTCATAGGCTGCTGCAGACGCTCAGAGATCTAAGACGCAGGCACACACATTCATTAAAGTACACCCTAAGCTGAAGAATGTCTCCTTTTGGAAATCAGGCTCTTTCATTCCGGAAAAAGACGAACGTCCTGAAGTACAGTGGACGAAAGATCTCGGGGAGGCGGAGCTAGCTTGCGAAGTGAACCGAGATGGCGAGAGTGATTTGAGTAGGGCAGGTAGTGGAGGCAGGGTGGGAAGAAAGAACCTTTGTGTTTTGTCAGAATCCGAAGCTGTGGAACCTAAGGAGTGCCAAACCAGAAACTGATAGGGAAGAAAGAAATTTGTCTTCATGCTACTTGAGGTTCCACGTGCAGACTTGTCACAGTCATCCTCGTTAGTATAGTGGTCAGTATCCCCGCCTGTCACGCGGGAGGCCGGGGTTCGATTCCCCGACGGGGAGAATTTTTCCAAGCGTTTTGCGCACAAGTCACTGGTTTGCTCTTTCTCCTTCCCCGCCCACTCACTTCAAGGCGGTCAAAGTCTCTCCAAACGCAAAAGAAGCCTTCGTGGCGTTAGATGGCCAAGAGAATCTTTTCAGGCACTCGGCAAAAGCAAGCTTCTTGGAAACTTCCTGCTCTCTGACGCGCGATCGTTCACTCGCGGGCCCTCCTTCTATCTCAGGGAACCAACGACCACATCACTCACTGTCTCATATTCGTTGTAGCAGAGGCTGATCAATCTCCCTTCTGCACCATCTACCAGAACCAAAAGGAAGCAATAGCAAGAGTCGAGATTCTGTGCGCGACCTCCCCAGGGGAAGCCTATGGGGACGCTAATAGCAGTCGTGCTCCAGCGGGTGAAGGATACAGGGCTACCAATATCCTGCGCCCCAGTCCCTGGCTCCGAGGACTTTCGACCCAAATGCCCACTTTACAACCACATGCTCTCTAACCTTTTCTATGCGCCTATCCAGTATCCCCAGATATTCATTCCTACTCACACGAACTTGAGTGAACACAACCTGCGAGGAAAGAGAACGGTATGAGGAAGAAAGATTACGAGATCAGTTTGGGGTATGGTGAGTTCAAGCTGTCCATAGAACTTCTGCATAGAAAATGTCTAATACGAAGGTGGAGATGAAAGACTGGAAGTCATGAGAAAGGTTGGGTGTTCTATTAGACAATCTACAAGTCATCTCCAAAGGGATGATACTCGAAGGAAGGGACCCCTTACTCTTGAAGCTTTTTAAAAGAGACAGGACACTGGGCTTTGCCTAAGCTCCTCCTATACCACACCTCCCCACCCCAGTTTGTATATGTAGTTGCACACCCTCCAGAATGAAGACAGGTGAGATAATTTGGAGGATTTGGAGAGGGATTCTCTCACGGTTGAACATATCCAGGAAAATGAGACTCGCTTTTTCCGGGGCTCAGGACCAGTCAAGCTCTTTCGGAGTTATGCCTGCCTTACTGAAGGAGCTGATACTGACTAGAAAAGAAAAGACACCGGCAGCCAGACCATAGACATAAGGTTATTTCCTTAACCAAAAAAAAAGCGCCCTTGCAAAGTCATCCGGTATCTGTAGAAACCCTGAAAAGAGAAAAACGTACACAGGAAAAAAAAAAGGCAACTGAAAAGACTCTGTGAACAAAAGGAGGAAGAGAAAGAGGCAGCAAAGGTGCGGAATGAAGAGAAATTAAGGTTCAGGAAAGACAGGGTTAAATAGAAGTTCGGAATCCGAATTCTTGTTGTGTAGATTTTTTGTTCAGTGGAGGTAAGACGGTGGTAGTATTAAGCTAAAAACATGGTAAACGTGGGGAGCATGATCGTTTTATTAGTAAATCTGGAATTTACCCATAAATAGGATCTTCTTTTCCTTCAGCAAAGATAAGACCTCCCAATGAAGGAGATAGTTCTCATTTATAAGTTTGGGGGAATATAGAATAAAGAAAAGCACTTCATTTTGGTCTTAATAAGTTTTATTTTAGTATTACGTATTATTGTTTAGTCTTTGGAATATCAGCAAACCATAGATACGAACCCTCAGAACATTTTTAGTGAGTTTTATATCTCTAACTTTTCACATAAATTGAAATTTTTGTGTATATATACATATACATATGTACATGCGTACATACTTGTCTACCTGTATGTGCGTAGACACATAAACAAACACTTACTTATTACAGTAGTCCAAGAGTTCTTCGATTTCAACGATGTTGGCATCCCCTCCAAGGACGCAGATTGGAATCCATCCATTTATGCTCATCCTGAGCGAAATCATGTTCATGTCATCCCACAAATTCACTCCCACAGAGGGTTTATGCATTTTGCTAGGAGGTTTCCTCAAGTTCTTGTGATATTCAGAGGATATCAAAGGGGAATGTGGGTTATCATTCTTAACCATGACCTTTATTAATCATAGTTTTTTTTAAAGCTTCATTTTAACCAATCCTGCCACATTTAATTTACAAAATCATCACAGCTTTTCCCCAATGTTTTCCCTAATATATTTGTTCTCTTCATATCCCTTATTATGGTGGGAAGGAAAATATCCCCTTTTCCTCACAAAACGCCAGAGGCAACTCTTCCTCTTTCCTTCTTTTTGCTCACCCTTTAAAAAAAATTTTTTTTTATTTAAGGCCTTGATTCCTAAATTCTATCCCTGTCTCTCTTCCTCCCTGCCATCATAAGCATTCAGATGTATGTTATACACGGACAGTACTTCTTTAGCCAGGAACAAGAGCTTGACCAAAGGGTGAAAATAATGCAGTCAGTTACAGGACTGTGGGGGAGGGGGGACACAATATAATTGGTTGGAAATTGGGAACGAGGGGCTAGCAACAGCTCCCCTCCTTCCCTCTTGCTACTAAGAAATGTGCATTTTTGAGTTCACCTGAAAAAGTAGGTAGTGGAGCAGAATGATGTGGATAGCAAACCAGACATCTGTGAAGGACAGCGCTGTGGTGTGTAAAGATCCTTGAACTGACTCGTTGAGGTCCATTGCATCCCCCAAAGCCAGCAGATTTCCTTGAGACAAGACTAGAAGAAGGATGATAAGAACTGTATTTCTAAACTCATCACAAGCCAGTTGAATTTTTTTTAACTAAGTTTAGAGATAAAGAACCCTGACTTAAGAAATTACAGGACAAGAAGCAATTAACTACAAGTAAAATCACTAAAATATTGTATAGAATTAAACTTTTCAGTAGCGTTTACAGGCATGGGCCACAGTGTAGGTGGATAGGTCGGCATGATTGGTTAGTGATAGTGGAGCGGTGAGAGTGGTCCAGGGGAGAAGCCAGAGACAGGTCCAATAAGTCCCTAGAAGAGACTAAGAAACCCAAAGGAACGAAGCAGAAGTGAGGGTCATGCAGAAGGAAGACGGGAAAAGAGGGTCTGTCCCTAGTGGCCTAGTGGTTAGGATTCGGCGGTGAGCGCCGTGGTCCACGTTCGATTCCCCTTTAGGGAATCATGTTTTAACCCGAGCACCAACAGATGGTCAAGAACGCGTGTGCTTTCCCGGATGACGTTACATTGTTGGGGTGGACAAAGCCAAATGCCAATCGTCCCCGACCCACCGAGTTCCCTTGTTCTGCTGTTTCATTTCCCCGGGCCACGTTCCTATTGGGAAAGGAAAACCAGACAAGCCACAGTCCCAAGTATCTGGTCAGTCCGTCCAGACTGTCTTCCTGGCAAACTGTGAGGATTGTGGAGGGGAAGGCAGGAAACCAGGCAGGGCCCGGGAGTGGAAGGCGAGGCAGACAAGAATAACTTTTGTCGGAGGCCTGGTCCTTTATATGCCCAAGGAGGAGAGCTTTCCCAGGAGTCATCAATCGAAGAGTGTAGGATTTCTCCGGACACCGCAAGGTAAGAAGAATGTAGTAACATAACTAGCGGGAGTTGGGCTTGGCTAGGAAAAGTGCTGCTTCTAGCGTGGAGCTGTATGGAAAGTGGAAAAAAGCAGGAATGTAACTTCTGAGTATCTGTACTTCTAAAAAGACACATTTGCATGGGCCGGGAATCGAACCCGGGCCTCCCGCGTGGCAGGCGAGAATTCTACCACTGAACCACCCATGCAACATATCTTTACCTCCCCTCAGCGATCTCTGATATTAATGCATCGGGATTTCTGGTATATGGCGATCCAAAGTCCAAAATTTCATGCGACACTTGTTCACCTAACTTACAACTGTTGCGGTTCTGCTTGGCTTCCTCGACCTCTTGCCTCCTAAATTTCTCTCTTCCTTTGCTCCTTTCTCCTCTTACGTACTCCTTCATCCTCCCCTTCTTCCTCCCTTTCCTACTCCTGCCTGTCCTCTTTCCCTTCTTCCTCCTCTTCTTTCCCTTTCTTCTTCTCCTCTTCCTGCTTTCTCCTGGTTCTCCTGCACCACCTCCGTCATGCTCTGGCAATGGCGTGAGGCCATAGTAGAGGGCAAAAAGAAAATGTGAGAAGTAGGACTCGAACCCACACCGCCAGAGAGAGACTGCGACGCGAATGCAGCAACTTAGACTACTCGGCCATCGCGACTTAACCCTCAGCTGCCCCACTCCCTCCTATCTGGTGACAGCATTCGTAACATAACCCAGAGCCAGTTCACCTCAGCCTGTTCCTTCCACAAACTCTTAACTTCTCCCTCTCCCACTAGCACTGTTTAAGAAAGTTCACCTATCCAGAACCAACCTTTCACTCTTCCTGCGTGCCTTCCCGCTCTCCTCTCCATGAAAATATGCACACCCTCGGGAGGGCCCCAAAAGATCAACACCATAAGAAACCGCCCGCAACCGAACGGACCCCTCCTGCGCCTCCTGCTCCCTTGAGCTTTCCGAATTGCGTCCCCGACCCTCGTCCCACCGATCTCTTCAAGGAACGTACACAGTTCATTTCCGGGGCTTTTCTTTCCTTCCCTCTCTCCTCCCAATCAATTTGCCCTTTAATCATTCTGACGGTTCAAACAATTTGAACAAGAGATGGAAAGATTTTCAGGAGTCTGGATGAGCAAGTGTTCAACAATACCTTAAAATTTTAAATTTTGAAAATTGTTTTCCCGGATTATTTTAAAACTGCCTTCTGTCCAGCAAAAGAAACGGGCCCTCAGCGTCTGCTGGGAGCCAAGCAATGATTCCCAGGTCCTTAGCGCAGAGGATGAAAGGAAGAAAAGAGAAAGGTGGTACCTAGGCGTCAGCCGAGCGAACACCTGGAGAGAGTCTTAGAGAAGGAAAGAGATGGAGACCTGCTCTCACACAGAGCCCAATCTCCTAGTAAAAGCTCAACTTCTCCTGATACACATCTCCAAATCAGGAGGCGCTGTCCTAGCAGTGACCAGGGCACGCTGAAAGGGTGTGCTAGGGTGGGGTTGACTGTGAGGCAAAGTTTAGACCCGGAAAGTCCTAGAAGCTCTGAAAAAATTTCCATCCGCGGAGAGAATGCTGCGGGAGAGCATTCCAAAAAGAGTGGCAAGTAAGAACGGGGATGGCATACATGTACCAGATCAACATTGCATAAGAGAGAAGAGACTAGCTCAGAAGACCGGTCGATGCAGTCCCTGAGCAGTCAGTTGCTCTCCTTTCTAGCCCCACGGCGCCACCCCCGTCCCCGTCTCCCTCCTCCCCCCGCCCCTGCCCATCGCCCTCCAGTCTCAGCTCTCTTTCAAACACAGAAACACACGGACAGTCTCAGTAACTCAGAAGCTAAGAGGAAGAATATTTTGGAAGTCAGTCTCTTTTATTCTAGGAAAGGATAGACGTCCTGGAGAAATCAGGAATTTAAAGTAGGATGGCTGCGAAGGATGGACTGAGAGCCACAGTGGTTTGAGTAGATAGGTATGTAAAGGAGTTGGGAAGGGGGAAGGGGCCTTTGTGTTTTGTCAGAGTCCGTAGTTGTGGGTCCCAAGAAACCCCAATGCAGAGACCAAATGGGGAAGTGTGTGGGTGTTTGTTTAGCTTCAGGTTGGAGGACAAGGACAATTAGCCCAATTGTTTCCTCATTAGTATAGAGGTTAGAATCTCCACCTGTCACGCGAGAGATCGGGGTTCGATTACCTGACAGAAAGTATGCGTGTTTTGGTATTTTTGACACACATTACCGAACCTAATTCCTCTTCTTGTTGATGCCTTAACTCTGTGCCATCGAAATCTCTTCCAAAGGCAAAGGTCCTTTTGTGGCACCAGGGGGGCTCATTGTCAACCGAACAATTTCCCCTAAATCCTTGCTAAACGCAGATAATCCTTCGCATTCTCCACACCTCCGGGTTATCCAAGAGTGGGCCCTCTGCTACCCCAGGCGCCCAAGGGACTCTGTATCGCAGAGTAACATAGTGACTGCTTTATCTTGTCTGGTTCTTGCCTGCTCGCTGGCCTGACCGAAAAAGAAGCCAAACGGTTCGGTGCCCGGTTTCAGCAGAGGAAGTCTCTGGATTGCTCATAGCGTGTCTGCTCTTGCCGTAGAGATCCTGCCTGAGGCCAGAGTCCCAGGAGTGCGTCTCAGGCGCCTCAGTCCCAGGATCCAAGGAGCTCACCCCAACGCCCAGTCTCTGAATGCACGGGCTCTTGCCTGCAGATGGCACCCAGCCAACATCCCCAGAACACCGTGTCACTCACACATGAACACTGGCGGACACTACCGGACCAGAAAGTGGGCTCAGGAGAACTCAGCGATAGGAGTAAGGGGAGGGTCGTATAGGAGTGCTTGAAAAGCGTCACGTAGGATTGAGACCAGAGCCTTCAGGAGGCAAGAGTTGTGGCAACACAAACCAGAGGTCACGGACAGGTCCTGCAGCAGTCGTAGGTTTTGGTTCACAACACGAGATCAGTTCTTCGTCCTTTTCTCCCGAACCCCACAGAAACCTGGCGGGCTTGCGCTGTCCTGCCTATGGGATATTTGGTGAAACTCTTTTCCTCAACCTCACTGCCTGATATGGTGGCTTCCTTGACCTGCCTCGCGGCTGCGGACTGCTTGCGGTGATTGTAGCTGGCTGTAGCGAGAGCCCTGGAGTCGAGGTTAGGGGACAACCAACCGCACTGTGAGAACAGGGCCTTCACCAGGGCGCGTTCTCTGGCAGAAGTGACGGCAGTCCTGTGCAGGCTGAAGGCTTCCGCCAAGCTCGGCTACCAAGGATTCTAGAAGAGTTGGGCTGGCCTCGGCTAGCGTGTGGAGAGAGTGAGTACAGCTGCGGGCAAGGCTCTTGTGCTGGGCCCAGCTGGAGGATCAGCACGGGAGCAGCTGGGGCTTTCACTGGGTCTTGGAAGAAGCAGGTACCTAGGAAAACTGCGCTGGTTGGTATAACGATGAGTAAAGCTGCCTTTCAGGTTATTGAGTCGCCACTAGACGCAGCTTTTTACAATGCTCACTTGCCACACCGCCGACCCCTACGAGAAGGTATGAAGGCTCTTCTCCTTTGTCAGCTCTCTGCCATGTCCCTATCTTGATTGTGACCTCTTTGGGGCCCGTCTGGACATGTTCCCCATCTGAGGCACCAGAGTGGCCTTCTATCTCTATCCTCTGAAATCCTCTGGATCTTTCACGTTTTCTGGCAGGATACTGGCTCTGGAGCCCAAACTCAACCTCACTTCGGGCTTGCACTTTATTTGAAAAACAATGGAGTGCCTAATCAGTGCATGCGTGGTATGTTGTTCAAGGGCTATATCTTTGGTAGACATACAGGGAAGAGCTCCTGCCTGCACATCCTAGGAGCTTTAATTCTGGGGGAGACAGACAATGGGATAGGACTTATCCTCATGCACTCCAAAGTTTCTGGACCTCATTCATTAAGATATTGCTTCTGATGGAGATCCAACTGAGGTCAGGCCTGCCTGTCCTCTGGCATTCCTATCCATATCCTCCAGCAAGTTTGCCACAGGGGCTCTGATATAGAGAGGCCAGCAAGCAAGTTTTTTTTATAACAGTGTAGGTCCTGCACTGGGATGGTCGCTATGTCCCTGAGAAAATGTTGGGAAGGTAGAAACAACTAGCCTAGATAATTATTGTTTATTTGGGGGGGAGGGGTAATGAGGTAAGGGAAAGTGACAAGCCTAGGATGCCAGCCTGGGACATGAGTCCCTCTCCAATGAGGAAAAAGGGAAAGGGAAGAGTTTAAAGGGTAAAATCATTAGATCATTTTTGGCCATGGTGACCTTAAGATGTCCATAGAATTTCTACTTCTAAGATGTCTTAATAAGCAGGGGGAGATGAGAGACTAGAGGTGAGGAGACAGTTTAGGTGCTGTATAAGAAAATCTAAGAGTCAAAGATGACATAGCATAGTCAGGGACTCACCTGAGCTCTTTCAAATTCCTCTTCAAACAACTTTAAAGTAATGCCTCAAAACGAATTCTGGAGTGACAGAACCAATAAAAGGTCCAGGGAAACAATTTTCCAGCCCAAGATAGCTTAGAACATGGGCAGGAAAAGTTTGGCTGACTCAGGTGAGAATGGAGGTGGCCACTCCCCAGCTGATGGTGGCAGCTTCTCCATCTCTCAAATGGTAAGGAGGTGGGACAGCTAGCCTGAAGGAGATTACAGGGGATCCTTTGCAGGCACTGGGTTCGAGACTCTGTTGCATTGCCCATACCTGGGTCCCAGTCACAGTTGCAGGATAAGGAGGAGCACAAGACCACTTGCAGCTGCAGGGAAGCAGAAATCTTGGTCACTGTTCTAGGGAGGAAACAAGGCTGCAAATCCAAACACAGTCCAGGAGAGAGTAGTGACTACACTTCTCCTTAGATGATACCACTTTGGAAGAATCAAAAATTTACAGACCCCCAAATCTAGCTCTGAAAATAGAATCAAGAAAGGCCTGAAGTTTGATATAGTGTCCTTCGCACCTAGAGAATGTTGTACAACTTTAACATAAAGTTAAAAGTCAAGAAACAGGTTGGGAAAATGGGAAAAAAGAAGAAAGAGCCTGACCATAGAAAGTTACTTTGGTGACACAGAAAGTCAAGATACACAATTAGAAGAATGCAGAGAAGTCAAAACAGCAATATGCAAAGCCTCAGAAGAGGAAGTCAAATACTTAAATAGCCTTATTTTAGCAAAAGAAATTAAACAAGCCATCAATGAGTTCTGTAAGAAAAAAATTCCCAGGACCAGAAGGATTCACAAGAGAATTCTACTAAATATTTAAAGAATATTTAATTCTAACATTATATAAACTATTTGGAAAAACAGGCAAAGGAATCTCACCAAATTTCTTTTATGACACAAACATGATGCTGACACCTAAACAAGGATGAGCAAAAACAGAGAAAGAAAATTACAGACCAATTTCCCCAATGAATATTGATGCAGAAATTGTAAATAAAATGCTAGCAATGAGAATACAGCAATATATCATAGATCATAACATACCATAACAAAGATCACATACATTGTGACCCAATGGCATTTATATCAGGAAGGCAGAACTGGTTCAATATTAAGAAAACTTTCAGCATATTTGACCATATCAGTAATAAAACCAACAGAAAACATATGATTGTCTCAATAGATGCAGAAAAATCTTTTGATAAAACACAACACTCATTCCTATTTTAAAAAACACTAGAAAGCTTAGGAGTAGATGGAATTTTCCTTAAAATGATAAGCAATACCTTTCTAAAAGGCAACAGCAAGTATTTTTTATAAGTGGGATAAGTTAGAAGTCTTCCTGATAAATAAGAATAGTGGTGAAGCAAGGATGTCCATTATCACCATATTATTCAATATTGTACTAGAAATGCTAGTTATATATAGCAATAAGAGAAGAAAAAGAAATAGAGGTAATTAGAATAGATAATAAGGAAAAAAGAATATCACTCTTTGCAAATGATGTGAAGGTATACTCAAAAAATCCTAGAAAATCAAGTAAAAAACTAGTTGAAATAATTAACAATTTTAGCAAAATTGCAGGATGTAATATAAGCCCATAAAAGTCATCAGCATTTGTATATACAAAGTACAGCAGCAAGGGATAGATAAATCCATTTAAAATAATGATAGACATTATAAAATTCCTGGAAGTCTACCTGACAAGAAAAACCCTGGAACTATACAAACATAATTACAAAACACTTTCTTTACTAAGTCAGATCTAGATAACTGGGAAAACATTCTTTGCTCACAGGTAGGCTGAGTCAATATAATAAAATCACAATTCTACCTCAATTAATGTACCTTTTCAGTGTCATTCAAATCAAACTACCAAAAATTATTTTGTTGAGCTAGAAAAAATAATGATAAAATTCATTTGAAAGAGCAAAAGATCAAGAATATCAAAGGAATCAAAGGAAAAAATGTGAAGGAAGTTGGCCCAGCAGTATCAGATCATCCAAACAGTCTGGTACTGGTTAAGTAATAGAGTGGTGGATCCGTAAATTAGATTAGGCATACAATACGCAGTAGTAAATGACTAAAGTAAACTAGTGCTTGATAAACACAAAGATTCAAGCTTTGGGGACAAGAACTCACTTGTTTTTGTTTAGTCATTTCTCAGTCTCGTCCAGTTCTTCATGACCCCTGTTGGGGATTTCTTGGCAAGGATATTGGAGTGGTTTGCCATTTCCTTTTCCATTCTTTTTACAGATGAGGCAAACAGGGTTAAGTTATTTGCCCAGGGTAACACATCTAATAAGTGTGTGAGGCCAAATTTGCAGTCATCTTCCTGACATTACACCTACCATTTTATGCATGGTACCACCTAGTTGCCCCTTGGAAACTCAGTATAGATATAGACCAACATTTCACTGTATACCGAGAAAAGGTCAAAATGGGCACATGATTTAGGCATAAAGGTGATATCATAAGCAAACTAGAGGAGCATGGAATATTTTACCTGTCAGATCTATTTCCAAACAAGATCAAGAGAATTACAGAATGCAAAAATAGATCATTTTAATTACATTAAATTTAAATTAAATTTTAAAAGTTTTACACAAACCGTGCAGTCAAGATTAGAAAGAAAACAAAAAAAAACTGGGAGGAGAATATTATAGCAAGTTTTTTTTTGAAAAAGGTTGCATTTCTCACATATATAGAAACATAAGAATAAGAGGCATTCCCCAATGAATAAATGGACAAAGGATATGAACAGGCTCTTTGCAGACAAAGAAATCAAAGCTATCTATAGTTATATAAAAAATTCTCCAAATCACTACTAATCAGATAAATGCAAATTAAAACAACTTTGAGATACTACCTCACACCTATTAGATTAGTTAATATGACAGAAAAGGAAAATGATAAATGTTGAAGTGAATGTGGAAAAATTAGAATAGGAATGCTCTGTTGATGGAATAGTAAAATGATCCACCTATTCTGGAGAGCAATTTGGATTCATGGCCAAAGGGATATAAAACTGTGCATAGCCTTTGATCCAGTAATACTATTAGGTCTGTATTCTAAAGAAATTTTTTAAAGAGAAAAGGACTTATTGATATTGATATTAAAATAAATTTATAAAAAATAAAAATACTTTTAGCAGCTCTTTTTGTGGTGGCAAAGAGTTGGAAATTGAGGAAATACCCATTAATTGGGAAATGATTGAACAAATCATGGGGTATGATTGTGATGGAATACTATTATGTTATAAGAAATGACAAGCAAGATCCTTTCAGAAAAAACCTGGAAAGATTTACATGAATTCATGCAAAGTGAAGAGAACAGAATCTGGAGAATACGGAACACATTAACATTTATATTGTACAACGATCAAGTGTGAATAACAAATATTCTCAGCAATACAAAGATCTGAGACAATGCCGAAGGACTTATGATGAAAAAGTGCTGTCCAGAGAAAGAACTGATGGAGTCCGAATGCAGATAGAAACATATTTGTTTTAAAAACACTTTCCTTTTTTAGGTTTTTTTTTTTTTGGTCCATATTTTCTTTTGCAACATGGCTAAAACAGAAGTATGTTTTGCATGACTGCATATGTATAATCTATATCAAATTGCTTGCTTTCTCAAGGAGAGGGAAGGGAAGAGGTGGAGAGAATTTGGAACGCAAAATTTTAGAGAATAAATGTTAAAATTATATTTACATGTAACTGGGAAAAATAAAATATTATCTAAAAAGAAAAGAAAACTACCAAAAAAAAGAAAAGAAAAAGAAAAACTAGGAGTAATTTTCTAGTGGATGATACTTGAAGGAAGGAGGGCCCTCAATCCTGAGGATTTGTAATATGGGACCGGACACTGGGCTTTGCCTAAGTGTGGGAAGCCACGGCTATCTATTATCAAGATAAAGGTCTGAACTGCCGCTGGGAGCAAACATCCTGCCCTTGTAAAATATTTGAAACATCTTACTACCCCTCCCACTGCTGCTTACTGTAAACACCCTACTCCCTCTTTCACCACTATAATTACTGCTACCCTACCCCTCAATAAACGAGACTTGATCAGAAAGCCTGTCTTGTCTCCATTCTTCGCGTCTCCTGTCCCCCACCCTCTCCTTTCTTCCAGGGTCCGCGTTCTTGTCCCGCAGGCCGGGACACCTAAGCATCTCATCCTAACCCCTATTCCACACCCATACCCCGCCTAAGATTGTATTTGTAGTTCCACAAGCTCCAGAAGGAAGACAGGTGAGACAATTTGGAGGATTTGTAGAGGTATTCTCTCACGGTTTAGCACATCCAGGAGAATGAGAATCCCTCTTTCCGGGGCTCAGGACCAATCAAGCTTTCTGAGTTACTCCTGGCGTACCGATGGAGTTGATACTGACTAGAAAAGGAAAGAAACAGGCAGTCAGACCTTAGCCAAATGGATAGCTACTTAGCCAAAGGAAGGAGTCGTGCAAAAGCATCCAGGTATCCTCAGAGACCCTGGAGAAAGAAAAGCGTGGCACGGGAACAAAGGGGAAGCTGAAAAGATCGTAAGAATAAAAGGAGGAAGTGTAGCAAGTAGCAATGAAGAATGAAGAGGGGTTGCATCCGGGGAAAAAAGGTAGGTTAGAGGTTTGGGATTCAAATTCTTGCTGTGAAGGTTCTTCGTTCACGTGAGGGAGAGGGTGGAAGCATTTAGGAGAATGCTTAGAGTGTAGGAGAAGAGCAGCGGTATACGTCGGCGTGATTGGTAGTGACAATGGAACTGCAAGTGAGAGTAGTCTAGGGCAGAGGTCAGACGGCGTCCTATATGTCCCCTTAAGAAAATGAAGACATTAGTGATGTTTAAAGGTCACTGTTGTGCTGAGTGAGAAAGGGAAAATGGTTCTCACATGTTCCCTGGTGGTCTAGTGGTTAGGATTCGGCGCTCTCACCGCCGCGGCCCGGGTTCGATTCCCGGTCAGGGAATTGCGTTTTACGCTTTCTTCCAACAGGTGATCATTGAAGTCAAAAACTGTGCGTGCTTCACTTACAGTTCAGAGTGAGAGAACTCCGTGGAGCATCACAAGTCTCATGCTTCGCATCAATCCATCCAAATGTAGGGCTGGCAATATGAGAATGAAATCAGGATCAGGGACCCAGCGTGGAAGGCGAGACAGAACAGAGGTCAACAATGACTTTTGTCCGAGGCCTTGCCTTTTAGGTGTCCAGGAAAGAGGACCTTCTCTGCTGTCCCTGAGTCGGAGAGTCACCGGCTTCTCTGGCTTCCGCAGTAAGAGGCGGGTAGAGGGCTGGTCAAGGCTGCCAAGAGGATATAGACGCTCCTTCCTGGAGATTCGGGTGTCCTTCGGGGAGCTGTCCAAAAGGTCGGCAAGGGCAGCCAGATACTTCCGGATAGAATTCATGTTAAAATCCTGCTAATGCATAGGAAGAGATCGAACCCACGCTTTCCTCGTGGAAGGCAAGAACTCTTCTTCCGAAACACTCCTGCAAGACTTGGTAAATATCTTTCAGCTACGTCTCTGATCCCCGTGGACACACAGAGACTTTTAGCAGACCATGCCCCAAGCCCAAACTTTGACACACGTGTCCATCTTAACCTACAACTTTTGCCTTCCTTCTAGGCTTCCTCGACCTCCTCCCTGCTAAACTTCCTTCTTTTTCCTTTTCTCCTCTTAGGCACTCCTCCATTCTCCTTTCCCTCCTCCCCTTACTCATCCTCCTTCCCCTCCCCTCCTCTTTTTTCTTCTTTTCCTCCTACCACTGCTACACCACCTCCTCCTTAAATATCTGAAGCTACCCAAGTGTGGCAAAAACCCAGCATGGTCCTCAGATGGACCACTGTTCCTCCACCCACCCTTCATCCACACGCACGCGTTTGGAGACTCACCCCATGAAGTTCTCGCCAGTGTGCTATCGAGAAAGGGTCTGTGTCAGTAGAGTCAGGAGCCTGGGCATGTGGTTCTGTCTTCCTCAGGTCATGGTCAGGTAGCGGCGGGACCGTTAGTAGAAGGCATAAAGTGAAACGTCAGGAGTTGACTTCGAACCCACGCCTCCAGGGGAGACTGAGTCCAAAACGCAGCGCCTTACATCTCCGAAACAAGCCTTCCCTCCTCCCTGGTGAGAACAAACACAGCGCAGCCACTATCTCAGAATACCCAGTTCACTTCATCCAGCTCCTGTCATCTGCTTTAAGCTTTCCCTCTGGCGCCAGCACTAACAAAGTTCACAAATCCAGACTACACATGCTGCGAGCCTTCCCACTTGTCTCTCCATGCCTACACAAACACCATCGGTGGGACCCCAAAAGACCCAATCACAACAAACCACCCTCACTTGGCCAGACCTTTCCTGCGCCTCCTCACCTTCCCGGACTTGAGTCCCCGACCACCAGCCTCCTGTTTCTTTAGGGAACACAAGCAGTTTACGCTAGAGGCCATTCTTTCTAGGTACCGGATGCTTTATGCGAGCCAAGCAATGGTTCTCCCAGCACTGGAGCTAGGAATGAAGCGGAGAGGGCGACTCAGAGAACGAAAAACTGGAGGCCTGCTCTCAAAAGCATCCAGTCTCCTGGGGACTTTGCCAGGGAACTTGGTTCCAAAGCTGGAGGGCTTCTAATGGAGGGCCGATCTAGCCATGATCAGAGTCCAGTGGGGAATGGGTGTGCCAGGGTCAGTTCTTCTGGGAGGCTTGTGAAGCAAAACTTAGACCCGGAGGGGCCTAGAAGCTCTGAAAGGATTTCCACCTGTAGAGCGAGTGCTGAAGGAGACCATTTCACAGAGAGTGGGGGACTGGCGGGTAAGAAGGGGAAGGGGAATTCCGCGGGACTAGGACCAGATCAACATTGCAGCGGAAATTAAAATTGTTCGGGACGGAAGGGACCAGCTCTAAGGAGCAGCCGATGTGGTCCCTGAGCAATCCGCTGCTCTTCCTTCTCGTTCTATCACCCATCAACCACTCTTTCTCAGCCGTATCTCCCCACCCACCGCCTTCGTTACCCTACTCCTCCTGCCGCATCCTCTCCTCTCCCGCATTTTACCTCCCCTTAGTTACTCCCACTTGATTGATAATAATGGCCAGCCTCCATTGTCAAAGCACAGGAGTTTTACCCTAATGTCCCTGAACATGGTTAAGTTTTTAAAAGCATATTGATAATTCTATTTCAATACCATTAGTTTCGTTAGAATTTACTGGATTTCGTTGTAAGGATTCAAAAATGTTATCCCGAGGAGCCCATTGGCCTCTGGAGAATTTCAGAACGGTCAAATACACACACACAGATACACACAGACACGCAGTAGTGCACATGCCGGGTTGAAGAATTTCTTCTTTTGGAAATCAGTCATAAAAATTCCGATAAAGGATGAATGTCCGGGAGAAATCAGGAACTAAAGGTAGTATGAACTCGGAGGGTGGACAAGAGAGCCAGAGTGGTTTGAATAGACAGATAACAGAGTCGGAGAGGAGGAAGGGGGCCTCTGACTTTTGTCAGAGTCCGTAGTTGTGCAAAGCAGAGATTGTCAACCAAATGGTGAGTGAAGTGTGTGTGTGTGTGAGAGAGAGAGAGAGAGAGAGAGAGAGAGAGAGAGAGAGAGAGAGAGAGAGAGAGAGAGAGCCTCTGCATTACTGAAGTCCCTCCAATTGCAAAAGGTTCCTTTGTTGCACCTGGTGGCTGAGTTTCACCCACATCACTTCCCCCTAACGTCCTTGCCAAAAGTAAGTCTGGTCCTTTGATCCTGTGCACCCTCCCCACCTCTCGGTTGTTCAAGAGCGGGCCCTCTCCTACCCCAGGCACCTAACTGACTGTCTCGTACACTTAGAAAGAGTGGTTGCTTTATTCCCCTCTTGCCCTTGCCCTTCAGAAGGAAAAGGAAGCCAGAGGTCAAGTGCAGGGCCTCTGACTGTGAGAGCAGGACGCAGTAAGTTTGGGACAGAACACGTGCGAGACAAAAGATGTAGTAACCCCACCCACTCAGATCGCAGTCTGGTTCTGGCGTGGTGGTGGGCTTTGGCCCAAAACAGGAACAGTTCTTTGTTCATTCCCTCCGCTAAACTGGAGGACTCTAGCTGACCTGCCTGCAGGGTGCGTGCGAAGCTAGTGTTTGGAAGTTGATCCGCCTTGATCGCTTCCTCGATCTGCTGAGCCGCTGAGGATCACTGGAGGGAATGGTTCCGGACAGTAACCGGAAGCTGGGAGCGGAGGACCTCGGACGTTGAGGCAATGAAGGATGTGGCTGAACTCGGGTGACACCAGGCGGCTTCTCTGGCAGAAGTGGCAGGAATCTTGTCCTGGCTGAAGGCTTCAGACAAGGAGGGCGGCTGCCCAGAAGGCAAGAGGAGATCTGGGCTGGCCTGAGCTAGCGGGTGAGGAACAAACGAGTCGGCTAGCGAGGACAGTCGCCCCAGGCGGAGAATCAGCAGGAGAGCAGCCTGGACTCTGGGCAGAAGCTTACGTATTTCGCTCCGGCGTTGGTGGTATAGTGGTGAGCATAGCTGCCTTCCAAGCAGTTGACCCGGGTTCGATTCCCGGCCAACGCAGGTGGTTTTTTTCAGCCACACCGTCCACCCCTACACGGAGCCGCCTAAGGGACTGGATGGCGCTCTTCTGTGTTCCTCTCTGGACGTCTCACTTCCTTGGCCCGCTCTGGCCATATTCCCCACCCTGGGCATGTCAGCAACCCTTCCCTCAGTCTACTCACGTCATCTACATCTGGCTGCTTGCTGCGACTTGTGCTCAAATCTCCACCTCGCTTCAATTGAACAACAATTGAGTGCCAAATACGTGTAAGATGTGATCAGAGAGGGTTGCATCTTTAGTAGAAGAACAGGAAAGAGCCCCTGCCTACACTCCCTAGGAGTTTTTATTCTGCAGGGTGGATATTGTGTTGGCGCTACACAAGTGGCTAATATCATTGGGAACACATTTTTCTTTGTTTTACATCTTGTCAGATACATGGGATAATAGAGGAGTCCTATGGAACAGAAGAAATCTCTATTGCTTCAACTCCCTAACGATTTTGTAGAATTTTGAGATACACTTGGGAGACGGATCCTGTTCTGGAAAAGCAATACTGTGTTTTATTAAATCAAATGTTCTTGTTCTGTTTCCTTTTAAAGATTCAACAGGTAATAACTAGAGAAAGATGTTGTGTTTTCTACATCTTTCTGTCAATTGTGGGATGGTGAAGATGTCTTCACTTGCGGGAATTTATTAGGGGACATCACTTGTAAAAGCCTGTCTGTGCCTCTTGTAATTCAATACAATATGTAGAAGTAGGTGGATGCCAATAAAAGAATGAAGCAAGTAAAATTAATCTCCTACTATGTGCCAGACACTATGCTGAGTGTTTTACATTTATCTCATTTGAACATTATAGCAACTGTGGGGAGGTGGCAGCCTTATAACAGTTTCACACTTCATGGTTTTACAGTTGAGAAATAAAGAGTCAAAAAGAAGCTGTTACTTGCCCAAGGTCAGAGATCTAGTAAGTGTATGAAGTCCAAGCTGAAGTGAGGTTTTCCAGATTGGAAACCCTGAAAGGTAAGAGTCTTTATGCATACCCTCAGGGTCTAAACACAGGGTATTACATTGATTAACTTAGATTCCACCCTCCTCCTATGCCCATTGTTTAATAAGGCAAACTTTCTTCTCAAATGCTACTCTCTCCTAAGTCCAGACTAGTCCACTTAAGTAATTTATCCTTATTAACACAATGCCTTCATAAACTCATTAATGTGCTTCATCAAAATACTTGCCCAGATTTCTAAGAAAATTTCAGATTCATAGCTATTTTTGTCACAACAAAGAACTGCCAACTAAGACGGTGCCCCTCAGTTGAGTATGGCTGAATAAATTGTGTTCTATGAATGGGATACAATATTATTGCTCCAAAAGAAATTATGAAAGAACTACATGCAGAGAAGTACCCTTGGAGGTAGCATGGGGAAAAAAACCTTTCAGCAATTTGGATAGTCAGTTAAGATAACTAGTTGTCCCAGAGAAGGCAGACTTAATCAAAGGGTAAGATATGAAGCCAGATAGTAAGTTAATTCAGAGTTGGACAGGAGGTGAGAAGATAGAAAACTAGCCACTACCACCCTATCTAGGAGTCTGGCTATGAAAGGGAGCTTCCAGAATTTGATGAAATGGCAGGGGTAAAAGAAGACTGCATGTCTGTAGGTGCAGCAATGAGTCAGTAAGAATGAAGAGGACAAGCTCCCAAAAGAGAAAGCAGGGGATGGGATCAAAACACAAGAGAAGAAGAGTTTTGGCAAGAGGGTTCACCTCTTCCATCAGAGACTGGAGCAAGACGGGAATGGGGGGAGACTAGGTGCTTTGAAATGTAGAGTGGGGTAGTAGAATTAACTGGTGCTGGATGTGAGAATGTAAAGTCTGTGTGGATGAAAAGTAGGATGTGAGGTCTTGTGAAGGGGAAAGGATGCTGCAGGTGGTGCAAAAATCTTGAGAGTAGAGAAGCTCCACATGAAGAGTGGAGATCCTGATGGACAATCCTGAAGGAACAGAAGTATTGTGGGATTGCAGTGGGACCAGCTAAGATGCCATATCGTAAATTTGTAGGTGTTCCACTTGGTTGGTTTCCACAACATTCGCCAAGATTTTTCACTGAAGGTTGAGTAGGAAGGGGAAAAGAGGATGTCTGATTGGGGAAGAGGGTGCAATCCTCACTGGAAGAGAGAGGTAGGGGTGATGATAGTGCAGGGTTCAGTAAGTCAAGGCTAGGTCTTAATAACAAAAGACTGGTTTATGAAGAAGCAAGTGGGGAAATAGTAGAGAAGGAATTCAGGACAATTGATGAAATACTTTTGAACTGTTTGATCTTACCTGTGTATAATAGGAAGTTAAAGAGAAAAGGCAGGAAAGCATATAGAAGTGGAGAGGGATCAGGGAAAGATGGGAAGTGTAGAGGAAACTTAGAGGTAGAGGTAGGGATAAAGAAGAGTTTAGACAATCTAGGAACTTTCATGGTCTCCAGGAGGCCCAGATCTTCCTTTCCTTGATATTGGTTGGAGGATGGTTCAATCTTATTTGATTCGAGGACTCCAAAGAAATCTTGGGGCACAGGAGATTCCAATGTTCAATTCTACTTCAGGAATACCTAAAAAGCTTCCCTATTTATCAAGGGCATGAATCGGTGGCAAGCTACCAAATGTGTTAAAGATGTCCCAATCAAGAAAGAATGCTTTCCTTTTCTGATCTTGAAAAAGTGAAAGTAGTAATTTTGCTCAGTCCAGGTGTCAGTCAACTAGCATTTCTTAAAGCACCTACTATGTACCAAGCACTGACTGTGCTAAATGTTCTGAATACAAAGCAAAATGAGAGAGAGACGGGAAGAGAGAGAGAGAGAGACAGAGACAGAGACAGAGAGAGACAGAGAGAGACACAGAGACAGAGAGAGACAGAGACAGGGAGAGACAGAGATAAACAGAGAGAGAGAGTCAAATGGGAGAGAATCTCTGCAAACAGCTATGTAAAAATGAGTTACATATAAGATGAATAGCAGGACTCAGAGCATATGTTTTACAGATTAGTGATGCTTCTTGCAAAGATGGGGCATTAGCTGAGATGTGAAGGAAGCCAGGGAAGCTAGGAGGTGAAGATGAGGAGGCAAAGAGTTCCAGGCACGGAGAACATAAAGGGTACAGAGATGGAATCTCTTACTTAGAGGAACAACAAGGAAGCCGGTATTACTATATCTCAGGTTATGCAGGGGAGTAAGGAGTAAGAAGGACAGAAAAGATTAGAAGGAGTCAAGTTATGAAGTACTTTATTATTTTTTATTTGAATTATTTTATTTGTTTTCAGTGTTCGGCAGTCACTTCCATATATCTTAGATTTTTTTCCACTTCCTCTCTCTCATTTCCCACCCCCACGCCCCTCAGAGAGTGTGCAATCTTATATAGGTTCTACATGTACATTCCTATGAAATACATGTGGCATGGGAGAATTAAAATGAATGGGGAAACCATAAAACAAAACAAAACAATACAAAAAAATTGGCTTGATTCTATCTACAATCCAATTCCACAGTTCTTTCTCAGGATATGGAAGGCATTTTGTCTCAAGAGTCCACTGGAAATTTTTTTAAGTCCGTGCATTTCAATGAAATTCTAAGTCTACCAGAAAAGTTCCTCACCCACTGTAGTTGTTGCTGTGTACAAAATTCTCCTGGTTCTGCTCCTTTCACTCAGCATCTGTTCATATAAGTCTTTCCAGGCTTCCCTGAAGTCTTCTTGTTCATAATTTCTCATAGCACAATAGGTTTCCATTATATTCATATACCAGACTTTATTACTTTTTAATAGATCAAAGAAAGCTAGACATTCTTAGGGGTGCAAACTGGAATTCAACATGTTATTTCTTTCTCTTCATTAATTAATTTATTAATTTTTAGTTTTCAACACTCACTTTTATAAGATTTTGATTTCTAAAATTCCCCCCCCCCACTCCTTTATCTCCAAAATAGCATGCAGTCAGATATAAGCTGTACATGTATGGAAAGGAAATATTAAACATATTTCCACTTTAGTCGTGTTGCGAAAGAAGAATCAGTATAAAAGGTAAAAAAAATATGAGAAACAAAAAAAAAAAGAGAAAATAGTATGCTTCAATCTGCATTCAGATTCCATAGTTCTTTCTCTGAATATGGATGGCAGTTTCCATTATGGGTCTTTTGGAATTTTCTTATATCATTGTATCGCTCAGAAGAGCTAAGTATAATAAAGTAGGCTGTTGAACAACGTTCTTTTTGCTGCGTATGGTGTTCTGGTTCCGCTCATTTCACTCATCATCAGTTCATGCAAGTATGAAGGACTTTGACAGGACTGTATATGTGATCCAGGAGGCAATAGGGAACCACTGGAGTTCATTGAATAAATATGGCAAAGATATGGTCAAACCTGAGCTTCAGGTAGAACAATTTGATATCAGAGACGAGTTAGACTGGAAGGGTGACTTGATGAAAGGAGACCAAGCACTAGACTCATTAAATGGTTTGGAGGGCGGGGTTGAGGATGAAAGAGAGCGAAGAGTCTGGGATGACATCTGTCATTCTGGGTGCCTTGGAAATTGGTGGTACCCTGTATAGTTAGAGAAAGGGGAAGGTGTGAAGGGAACAACATAAGATCAGTTTTGGACATGGTTAGATCAAAATTTAGATCACAATATCCCTATGCGAATGACTTATAAATTACTAACCTCTCTACCGACCTCCAATCTCTCATCTTTAATTACGTGTTAGACATGCTCAAAGAAGTCCGAGGAAGCACGGAAGAGAGAGGAAGGCATCGCACGGGAACAAAGCAGGAGCTGAGGTGACCCACGAATGAAATGCGCATGGGGAGCAAGCAGTAACAAGGAGATCAAAGTTTGGGTTCTGAATTCTTATTGTGTACGTAGGTGCTTCATTCAGAAGAGGCAAGCAGGTGGTAGCACTTAGGGGAAAGGGACTGCTGACTAGATGAGCATCGGTTGGTAATGATGGTGGAGCGACAAATGAAAGTAGTTTGGAGAAGCCAGACGCGAATGCAAAGGATTCCCAGAAGCTGAAGAGAATAAGGAAAAGGTTATAGCCGGAGAACATTGTGCTGAGCTAGGAAGGCAGCAAGTCGTGTGTATCTTCCCTGGTGGTCTAGTGGCTAGGATTCGGCGCTTTCACCGCCGCGGCCCGGGTTCGATTCCCGGTCAGGGAACGTGCTGTGTTATGCTGAACTCTCATTCTCTCGCGCTTTGCTGTCCAGTTCCCAATGAAAATGGTCCCTGCACTCTGCTCCTTTGCCTTATTGCTTCGTATCCCCTGGCCCAGTCGCCAAATGGAAATTCTGAGTAGAGAATGTGGCGCGTTCATCCAAAACGTCGTTTCCACTCTCCTGGACTATCTTGTCTGGAAACCTTGGTGAGGATGACTGGAAGAAAAGCTGAATGGGCACCATCAAATTTCCAAGAGATCATGGCTTTTGGATGCCCTAAAGACATGTGGATTTGTATATATAGGGAGTAGTTTTCCTCCCTCGAGAGCACAGGTTTTCTCTGGCTTTCTCAAATTAGTTAAAGACGGGCGTGTAAGTAAGGCTGGAGGGCCAAGGTGGGGAATAGTGTTACAGAAAAGTCAATGAGCTCCAACTTGAGGAAGACAAGGGCAGTGAAGTCCAAAAGGGAGCCGAATACAACCAGGCTGTGCTAACAACTTTGATCTGCATGGGCCGGGAACCGAACCCGGGCCTCCCGCGTGGCAGGCGAGAATTCTACCACTGAACCACCCATGCGCAGATCTTCTATTTTCTCGATACCTCTGATCTGGTTGAGCACATGGAGCATTCTGGTAGGACAGACGCAGAGCCCCACATTTGACGAAATGTACCTTCACCGTTACCTAGAATTTTGGTCATTTTCCTAGGCTTCCTCGCTATCCACCCTCCTACTCTTTCCTCCTCTTCACTTTCCTCTTTCTCCTCCTTCACCCTCACTTCTTCCCTCATCTCACCTCTCCCTCCTGCTGGCTGCTGTTGCTTCTCTTTCTCATCCAGGAGAGGCCTTTGATGTCTTAAGGGTAAATGGCTGGTTTAGTTGGTGGAAAGGGTCGAAGGAAGCGCGACGTCTAAGTGTGTATTTCTCTTCCAATCTACCATACGGCAAAATTCCAACTTGGTCCCCAGATGGAGCTCACTCCTCCACGTACCTCTAATACCCACAATCACCATTCGAGGAAGGCTAGAGGATTGGAGAAAAGAGGGTGGAGTCAGGAGGAGTCAGAGAAGATAGCGCTCTCGTCCGCGCGGGTGAGACCCTGAAACCACATAGGAAAATAAAAAAAAATATTTATCAGGAGCAAAATTCGAACCGGCACTCCAGAGAAGACTGACCAGAGTGTAGGATCTTAGACTGCTTGACCATTCTGAGCGAGTAACAGCAAGCTTCCTCACTCTTAAGGACCGCAGCTTCAACACAAGCTCAAGACCTCTTGGTTCAGTAAACTCATCCCCTTCCAAAATGCCATCCTCTTTTCACATGCCAGCAACATGTTCAAACAAGTCCACATGTCCAAAACTATCCTTCTACGCAGTACTGGTCTTCCCCTCAGCTCTTGGTTCAGACATAAGCCCTCCCGAGAGGCCCTAACACCTGCACCACAACAAACCATCCTTACCTAGCCCAATCCCTCTTTTGTCTCGGAATCCCGGAGCCGCCACTGGTGTGACCTTCCCCAACTGCGTCTGCGAGGCCCTTCTTCTTTGAGGAACGCATGCAGCTTACCACAGTGAACCGAGAGCCATCTCCAGTCTACCTGATCGATATCTTGCTACTGGACCTATATGGCTCCAGAGGAGAAAGTGAGACTGATGGCTTTGCACGGTCCTCTCTCACTTAAATCCATTTCTTTGCAAGTCGTGACATCACTTTCTTGATGTCATGGTCCTCTTCGAGAACAAAGCACAAACAACACAGCAACAAAACCCCCGAAGCCATCATACTAGGGCCACACTCTTTCCAACGAGAAGGTCCCCTGTGTCTGCTAGGGATAAATGCAGGAACAGACAGGTGACATCTAGGTGCCCGCGGAGTGGGCTATAGCGGAAAACCTTAGAAAAGGAAAAAATTGGAGACCTGCTCTTATTTCGCCTCCAATCTCCTAGGGAAAATTCGACTTGGCCTTCTACACATTCCTCCTCCTCTTCTCCTTTTCCCATTTCACCTCCCCTAGGGACGCCCCCTTGATCCAGAGCCATGGCCGGCCTCCTAAAAGGTATCAAGAAAGGACAAGGGGTATTACCCTAGTGTCTCTGAACTTATTTAAACAAACAAACAAACATATTGAGCTCTGTGTTAGTACTGTTGGGTATTTGTTGAATTTTATTTCACTCATTCAAAAACGTCATCCTGAGAAGGGGTCCGTAGGCTGCTGGATTTTCAGAGGGTTCAAACACACCAACATACGTGTCTACACAGCTGACGCACATGTCTAAGTTGAAGAATTCCTTCCTTGGAGAGGGGTCTTTTTAATTCCGGAAAATAATGGACTTGCTGGAGAACAAATGACTCAAGGTTTGGTGGCTACGCAGGTGGTTCGGGGGGGTAGAGTGAGTGAGCGAGAGGAGTTTGAGCCGGGCAGTAGAGATAGAGAAAGGGAAGTGACATTTATGGTTTGTGACTCTCGGAAACTGAAGACTAAGAAATCCCAAGCAGAGGCTGGCTGGGAAGAGAAAAGTGCATACCGTCAACAATTTGAGCAAATGTCTCTCTCTTGCCGCCTTCCTCGTTAGTATAGTGGTGAGTATCCCCGCCTGTCACGCGGGAGACCGGGGTTCAATTCCCCGACGGGGAGGATTATGTTTTACACACATCTAGGACCGTGTTATTTCTGTTCAAGCTCACCCCAATTTATTACGTGTCTCCCAGCCTGTCTCTTAGCCATTCGACAGTCCTTCTTTTTCCCTTTTGCTGAATCTTTCTCTAAATCTCGCGCTCCAACTTGTAGGTTTCCATCGCAGAAAATTCTTGGGTCCTCTTCTCCGGGCTATCCTGTTTCACTTGTTGATTTCATACACTCCGATGAATTTAATTACGTCTCTATGATGAAGATTCTCAAATCTACCCTTCCTGCCTCAATCTTATCTCCAATCGCGTATTTCCAACTGCCTTTCAGAGGTCGCAAACTGGATATTCATAAATATTTGACACAGTACGTCCAAAACAGAGCTCGTATTTTCCCCTAAATCTTCCGATCTCCTTCCCTTTAACTGTAAAGGGTAACAACATCCTCCCAATCCCTCAGGCTAGAAATCTAGGGGTCATCCTGGATAGCTCACTATCTTTCAAGCCTCCTCCTCTGCCCTCCTCCCCGACTCCCCTCCGCCCCATTAAATCTATTGCCAAAGCCTGTAGATTTCACCTTTGCAACATACTTTGAATATGCTCCCTTCTTTCCTCTCACTGGGCCACCATTCTAAAGCAGGCCCCCATGGCCTCATGCCTGGCTTCTTGCAATAGCCTGCCTTAAGTCTCTCCCTACTCCAACTCATTCTGCATTCAGCCACTAAGATATTTTTTCCCAAAATGCAGGTTTGATCATGCCACAACCACCCCCTCCCCAAACTCAATAAATTCCGGTTGGTTTACCCATTGCCTTTAGAATCAAAACCCGCCATGACCTAGCTCCCTCCTATCTTTCCAGTCTTCTTACACCTTACTCCCCAACATGTACTCTTCACGTACCAGTGAACCTGGTCTTGGTTATTCCACTAATAAGATTGGTGGGTTCAGGCTGGCCTGCCGGCGGGGATATATACTAAGCTCCCAATCCCACAGCCTTGGGCAGCCTTGAACCACTTAGCAGTCGTGAAACGCTGCCGAGGATGGTCCCCTGCGAGCAAGGAGCCGAGACAGCTGGGTGATGAGATAAGTGGCTGAGTTGGCGCAGTACCAGGCGGTCTCTTTGGAGGAAGTGGCAGGACCTCTGTGTGGGCTGAAGGTTTCGGGCAAGGAAAGCGGTTGCCATGGAGCCAAAATAAATGGATTGGCTTCCGCTAGTATGTCGAAAGAGCGGGCGAGCAGGTTAGGGAATACAGCTGCCGGCAGGACTCTCGTGCTGGCCCCAGATCAAGCGGTTACAGCCGGGAATCTCACTAGGCCTTGGCAGGGGAGAAGAACGGGCATCTGCCTTGGTGGTATAGCTGCCTTCCCAACGGTTGACCTGGGCTAGATTCCCGGCCAAAGTAGTCTTTTACAATGCTATTTGATTTCGCCACACTACGGACCTGGACACAGTCACAAATGACCATCTTTCATTCACCCAGTACACTCCCCGCCCCCCCTTGATTTATCACCTCCTTGGGGCCTCTGGGCATGTTCTCCAATTTGAACTTAGGAGCGACGAGTACCTCTATCCTGTCGTATCCTCCGGATCTTTCCAGTTCTTAGATGTTGGGTCTTGAGCTCAAAAGAAAACAAAACAAATAAAACACCTTACCTTCAGGTCACATCACGTCTCATCATGTCACTTCAGTCTCCTTTTTTCAACTGAACGACAATGGAGTACCTAATGTGTGCGATGTCTTGGGGCTCCTTTAGGCCAGTGCCTCTTTGGTAGGCAAATGAGAAAGAGCCCCTGCCTTCACTCCAACGGAGCTCTTATCCTGGAGAAGACAGACAATGAGATAAAATTTGTCCTCACACACTCCAAAGCTTCTAGATCTCACTCAGGAAATTTCCTCCAAAGATGGAGATCGAACTGAAGCCAGGTCCATCCTCTGGCATTCCTTTCTATCTTTCAGTATGACTTAGGGTCTCCGTTGCAGAGACCACCCAGCAGCCTAATATGTCTAGGCTTGAAGTGATGTGGGACTGCATCAGGTTGGTGGCTGTGTTGCTGAGAAAAAAAGAGCTCTTGGAGAAATGTTAGGAAGGTAGAAATGACTGGAACAGACAATTTATTGACTGTGAATGGGGTAGGGGGATTAGGTGCAGAGTGAAGAATCTACGATGATTCTACCAGCTTGGGTGCCTGGGAAAGTTAAGAAAGTAGAAGGGTTTGGGGCATGGTGAGTTTAGGATGTCTATGGGGCTTTTATTTCGAGGATGTCTAATTGGAAGTTGGAGAATGAAGGTCAGCAGAGAGATTGGCGCTGTACAAGTAAATCTGAGAGTCATTTGCACAGGGATGATAGTTGAAGAAGTTTTAGGGTTTTCTTCAGCTGGACAGGACACTGGTCTTTGCCTATGTTCTTCACACCCTGCCCCTTCGTTGTAAACGTTCCAGAATGAAGAAAGGACTTGAAGTGGGATTCTCTCACAGTTGTGCATGTCCAGGAGAATAAGACTTCTTTTTTTCAGGGTTCAGGACCCAACCAAGCTCCTCCTGCTATGTAAATGGAGTTGATACTGACAAGGAAAGAAAAGAAAAGAAAAAAGTATCCAGAGCAGTCAAACCAGTTGTTACTAAGCCCAAGGAAGAGGCTATCCAAAGGCACCCATGTATCTACAGATGCTCTAAAGAGAGAAAAGAGCATGCAAGAACAGGGAGGCAACTAAAGCGATCCAGTGAATGAAATGTGTAATGGGGAAACAGAAAGGGTGGAATGAGAAGAGGTTCAGGAAAGATGGTAGAGGGGGTAGAGGTTTGGGATTCACAGTCTTGTGTGACTGTAGGTGCTTTGTTCAAATGGGGCCAGAGGCTAGTAGCATTTAGGAGAATGGGCCGGCTTGTGGGAAAGTGACAGCGGGACAGCGGGGTAATGGGCATCAGTCCACTTCGGAAGGTAAATGGTCCAGGGGAGAGGCCAGACATGGATCCATTGGGTCTGCAGAGGAGCCTGAAGAGATCATGGGAGAGATAAAGGCCAGTCCTATACTAGCCGAGGAAGGGAATGTAGAAAGCAGGTGGTCCCTGGTGGTCTAGTGGTTAGGATTCGGCGCTCTCACCGCCGCGGCCCGGGTTTGATTCCCGGTCAGGGAACGTTTTATACGAGTGGCCACCCTCCTCCTCAAGGAGAGCGCGTGAACCTTCTCAGAAGTCTTCTCGTTGTTGGGATAGCCACCTCGTGGTGCTCGTTTTCCCTATTGCTTTTGGGCGTGTGGCCAAGTATCAAGTGTGAGAGGAAAGCCAGACCCGAGTCTCCTTTCAGTCCTTCCAAGTTGTCCCGCGGCCAAACTGTTGTGAGGAATAAGAGGGCAAGGACAGGTTCCTTACGCAGAAGGTAAGGCAGAACCGAGTGGATAAGAATAACTTTTGCCAGAAGCCTTAAGTCCCTTAAGTGCCAAGGAAGGAGGCCTTTCCCCAGCCTCCCACCCCCGTTTTCATGATTGTAGAACTAAAGGCTTCTCTCGGCCTCTCCGAAAGGTAGGAGCTTGGCTGGGAGGTGGGGGAGCGGGTAGAGAGAGGGGATGATGATCATGAACAAGAAATGAGCTCCTTCCCAAACATGCAAAACTTTGGCAGGGGACACCTTAGGACAACATTTGTACTAAGAAGAATGTAAGTTCATCTTTGGTCATGGTTCAAATCGGGAACCGAACCCGGGGCTCCCGCGTAGCGGAGAAGAATTTTACCACTGAACCACCCATGCTGCACTCCAGGACTCCCTTTCAGCTATGTCTGTGATTTTCATGAGATTTCTAAGAGGTCATGCTCCCAAGCCCTAAACTCTCCTCTTCTTCTACCTAATTAAATAAAGCAATATTATTGGGGAACTTTCATAAGGCTCACCTTCCATCTGTGTGTTTCTCTTCCAATCTATCTACCCTCTGACGAAACTCCAATTTGATCCTGAGGTGAGGCATGGTTCAGCCACATATCCTTCATTCATTCACACTCACGTGGATGCTTGGTCTATAAAGGCTAGTGAGAGTTGGAGAGAAAGTACCGGTGTCTGTGGAGTCAGAGGTCTGAGCAAGTCACTCCCACTTCCTTGAGGCAGCTACTGGACTGTATTAGGAGGCAAAAGTGAACTGTCAGGAGTGGGATTCGAACCCACGCCTCCAGGGGAGACTGCGACCTGAACGCAGCGCCTTAGACCGCTCGGCCATCCTGACTCCGCTCCCAAAGCGCCCCCTCCCTCCCCCTTGTCAAAACCAGCCACAGCGCAACCACAAAACTAGATTTTCCAATTCATTTCACCTACCTTCACTTCCAACACAGCATCTCTAACTTCTTGCTCTGACACCAGCACTAAAAAAGTTCATCCTTCCACACAACGCAGTGTACCTTTCCTTCCGCCCACTTCTCTAGGCCAACTCAAACATTGTCTCGCGGGGCCCAAAGACCCACTACAAACAACCCTCACCTGGCCCATACCTCCTGTGCCTCCCGTGCCGGCAAAGCCTCTGCCCTGCCTCCGCGACACCCAGCTGCCCCTGTCTCTTTCGAGAACACGCGCAGCTCAGCCCCGAGCCCATTCTTTCTAGGGACGCCCTCTTTCAAACAAGCAAGTCCTCAGCACCTAATGAGAGAGCCAAGCAATTGCTCTCCCAACACTGGAACCAGGGTTAAAAGGTGGGGAACGATTCAGAGAACGAAAGAACTGGACACCTACTATGCCACAGCTTCCAATGTTCTGAGGGAAACAGCACTTCTCTAGGGAACGGGGCCCTAAGCCAGAGAGCCTAGCCGTGAACAGGGCACACAGGAGAATGGGTGTGCAAGCACCACATTAACTGTGAGGCCCGTGAAACAAAGCTTGGATCCGGAGAGGCCTAGAAGTACTGAGGAAACACCCGGGGAACGAGTGGTGGGGGAGAACATTCCAAAAAGGACTGACGGGTAAGGATGGAGTTGGCACGGAAAAGGAACCAGCTCAACATTGCAGTCGAAGTGAAAAGTGTCCAAGAGGGAAGAGACCCCCTCAAAGGAGCAGCGGATGCGGTCCTCTCAGCTGCCCTCTCTTCTCGCCTCTCCACCCATCTACGCATAGCCCATCAACCTCCAGGAGCAGCTTCCTCACACGACCAATGTTTCTCAGCTACACCTCCCCACCCACTTCCTTCGATCCCCTCCTCTTCCTCCCTTATCTTTTCCTCTTCGTTTCTCCTCCCCGGTTTCATGTCCCTCTGGGCCTCCCACTCGATCAAGAGTTAACTGCTGGTTTCCTAGAAGGTATCAAGAAAGGACAGGGTTTTTACTCGAGTACCTGAGTTAGGTTAATTTTTTTAAAAGACATATTGATGTCTCTATTTAACGTTGATTTATTTGTTAATTGATTTGGATTTCATTTTCCACGTTCAAAAATGTTATCTTTAGAAGCAGTCCATAGACTGCTGGAGACTTTCAGAGGGGTCAAACACAGACACACATACATGCATTCATTGCACACACCTAAGTTTAAGAATTCCTTTCTTTGGAGAGCCTTCTCTTCAATTCTGAAAAACTATGAACATCTTGGAGGACAACGGAAGAAAAGTGTAAAGGCTGGGGCTGTGGCACGCAAGGTGAAGAAGGAGAGTGAAAGGTTTTTGGAGGGCGGCAGAAGAGGTAGGAAAGGAGGAAGGGGTCTTTCTGATTTATAAAGCTCAGAAGATCCAGGAAATCTCAAAACAAAGATTAGCAGGAAAGAGGGAAATGTGTGCCCAGGCCAGGGGCTATGGACAACTGTAAGTTAATGGGCACTTTCCTCACTAGAACAGTGGTCAGTATCCCTGCCGTCACTCAGGAGACCTGGATTGGATTCCCAGATGGGGAGGATGATGTGCGTTTTTTGCATGCCTTGTACTGCTTCTTTCTCTGCTCGCGCCCCAGCCCCTGCCAGCAAAGTCTCTCTCCCAAAGATGACTTTGTGGCACTAGGAGACCCAGAGCATCGCTTTCCTGGAATCCTTGCCCAACACAAGCTTTCTGGAGGCTGTTCTCTGTCACTTTGGTCCCTCCATGGGCTCCCACTGCTGGCCCTTCTCCGACCGTAGGCCCCCAAAGTCTCCTCTTAACTCCTTGTAGTTGCTGCTGTTGCATGTCTCTCTTGCCCAGTCCTTAGCCTACGACCGAAAAGGAAGCCCGGACAGGAGCTAGGATTCTGTGCCCGACCTTAGCAGAGGAAGCCTGTGGGCAGTTTTGGGCACGCCTACTTGAGCTACCAAGAGGTCGGAAGCTGCAAATACCTGGCGGGTCAGGAGCCTATTATCAGGTCGGGACTCCCCAACTTCAGGGTTCCAAGAAGTTCAGCCCACTGTCGAAAGCACGCGCTTTTACCTACAGGTGGCACGCAACCAACATCCCCAGAACACACAGTACCACTCACGAAAATATGCTTCAAAACCACCCAATCACAAAGTAGGCACAAGGGAACTCTTATGTCTAGGTAAAGTGGAGGACAACCGACGGTTCCAGTAGGGCCGTGAACTATTGGAAGCGAACGCGAGAGAGACAAGAAAGATGGCAACCCAATCTGAGGATAGGGTTCTTGCGACGGCCCCAGATGGAAGAGCATGCAGGGAACGCTAGGATCTCTCGGAATAGGCCATAACTTAGTTAAGGCGTTGGTGGTATAGTGGTGAGCATAGCTGCCTTCCAAGCAGTTGACCCGGGTTCGATTCCCGGCCAGCGCAACCGTGCTTTTTTTCTTCAGCATTCTGTTCTGTGAAAAGTCTAGGATGACTAGGTACCAGCCTGGGTTCATATGATTTTGGTGGTACCCTCTACGAGGAGGGAAAGATTAGGCTTGAGGGGAAAGATCTGAGATCAGTTTTAGACATGGTGAGTCTAAGATGTCCACAGGACTTCTACCTTGAGGATTTCAAATAGGAAGTTGGGGATGAGAAACTGGAGGACGGGAGAAAGGTTAAAGCTATGTAAGTAAATCTGAGAGCCAGTCACACAGGGATGATAAATGAAGGAAGAGGTCCCCCACTCTTAGGGGTTCGTGCTGTGGGACAGGATATTCGTCTCTGCCTACTTTCCTTCTCTCCCTGCCCCCTCCCAATAAAGTTTGGGTCTGTAGGTGTTGCATAGGCTCCAATGTAAGTCAGAAATTGGAGGATTTGGAGGTGAACTGTTGAGCATATCCAGGAAAGCAAGACTATTATCTGAATATACAAAAGCCTCCTTCTCCTTCTAGGGTTCATGGTAACTTCCTTCGGAGTTATCCGGGTTACTGTTATTCAGCCATTTTTCTGTCGTTTGCCTTTTTGTGACCCATTTGGGATTTTCTTGGCAGAGATATTGGAGTGGTTTGCCATTTCCTTCTCGAGCTCATTTTACAGATGAGGAAACTGGGGCAAACAGTTAAGTGAGTTGCTCAGGATCACGCAGTCTAAGTATCGGAGGTCAGAATTGAACTCAGGAAATCAAGTCTTTCCGGATTCCAGGCCCGGCACTCTATCCAGTGCTCTACCCAACTGAAAATAGAAGAGATAGAAACAGGAAGCCAGTGCAGGTACAAATCGATTGTTATTAAGTGCAAGGAAAAGTCTTTGCAAAGACACAAGTGTTCTCGGAGCCTCTGAAGAGGGGAAGGACATGGTACAGGAACAAAGGAGCAACTGAGGCGATTCTAGGAATTAAAGTTGAAAGGGCAACACGTAACAATGTGAGGAGATAGGCCAGGAAATATGGCCGATTGGGTAAAGATTTGAGTTTTGAATTCTTATCAGGTAAATTCTTTGTTCAGAAGAGAAAAACCGGTGCTAGCATTTAAGGGAATGGGCTAGCGTGTGAGAGACAGGCAGCAGGATACGTGGCCCTCGATTGGTTTTGCGGTGAGAGTGATCCAAGAGTGGGCTAGACAAGTCCAATAATTCTCCAATAAAGGCCGAATACAGTAGCTGAAGGTGGCAGAAGCCCTTTCTTAAGCTAAATAAAGAAGATAGGGCATTTAGCAATCGGTCCCTGGTGGTCTAGTGGCTAGGATTCGGCGCTTTCACCGCCGCGGCCCGGGTTCGATTCCCGGTCAGGGAAGGTGTTTTTGCTTCACCGTTACAGGAATTCAAAGCGTGTGCGCCCTGGACAATTTGTGAAAAAGTATATTCTCTCTCGGCCCCGCCATCAAGGGAGAGGCCAAGAGAAATCCAGAATGGAGTGCTGAACATCACATGCATGCTCCTGGCTCCCTTGCACTGGCTGATTTTCCCTTTGTGGTGGGTCGGGGCCATGAGGGCTGGAGGCGAGCGAGAGTCAGCCAACTTTTTGCCAAAGAACTAATTGGGCGCCCTGGAAGTCATTTTTGCACGAGTTCTGCGACTCTGGGGATCGGGCCAACAAGGGCGTTCCAATCTGGGCTTCCTTTAGTGGGCACTGGGAGGGATGTAGATCCGGGGTCCAAGGATGAAGGTGCTGAAGACGTACTATGCTACCCGGAGAGGTCAGGCTGGAGGAGAATCGCGCTTTTAAAAAGTAGCGTTGCATGGGCCGGGAATCGAACCCGGGCCTCCCGCGTGGCAGGCGAGAATTCTACCACTGAACCACCCATGCTCTCGTTGCGATACCCGCCCCCACTAGCTCTAATCTTATTGAAAGTTCGGAGTTCTCTGGTGAGTTCAATTCTGTGGTCCCAGTTTCACTCAGGCGCTAGTCTCAGCTGGGCAGAGCAGCCCTTGATTCGGTGGAGCTCTCCTCACTGACCAATCTTCGATCCCACTTGCAGATGACGCGCAGTCTACACCCCCGCAAACTCTCAGCGCCCCTCACACGCAAACACTCGCAGATACAATCCGACCAGAAAGTGGGTGCAAAAGAACTCCATGGCAGGGGTGAAGGGTGGGCTGTGGAGGACTGGGGCAGGGTCCACTGGACTCAAGAGCCGTGGTAACCCAACCCACAGGGCCTCGAGCTGGTTCGGGCTCGGTCATGGGCTTTGGGCTAAGACTGTGGTGGGGAATCTGCGGCTTCGAGGTGACCCTCTGGGTCCTCAAGTGCGGCCCCTTGACTGATGTGAAGTTTAGGTTCAGTCAGAGGGCCGCACTTGAGGATCTAGAAGGCCACATATGGCCTTGAGGCCGCAGGTTCCCCAGCCCTGCAAAAAGAGATCCGAGTTTGCTCCGTCCCTGGGACAAGTGCTTGGTCTAGAGGCTAGTATTCCACCAGTCGTCCAAACTTTATACCTCTCAATCATATATGACTTTTCACTCTCTTTCCTTTTTTACATTCAGTTCATTACCAGATGTTATTGAATATTTTTAAATTGAATTTTACTCTGGATTATTTTTATGTTATTTTTCCCTGTTTCTTTTGGGATGCCAGTAGTTTGGGTCCTCATAACCTCTTACTAGGACTAATGTAATAGTTATTTTCTTTTGTTTTTTCGCTAGTCTCTACATTTATTTCTTCCTTTTCAATTCTTATAGCTCTTTAACCAAAATAAATTTCCCAATTCTCATTTGTCTTACTTTAAAATTTTTATTTTATCCCACCTTATCTGTTTAATTATTTTTTCCTAAAGGGGTAGAGGGAATCCTCTGTTTAGACCTCGTGCAAAGCTAAAATCGGAAAGAGGTAAAACAGTGAAACGTAAAGGAACCCTTTCGGAGTTAGGGATATATTTCATACCCTGGACAGATCCTGATGATTGAATAGTTTAATTGCATATGAAAAGGTTTTTAAGAACCATGAATTTGTTCCAAGGCAAGACAACTCTAGTACCTTTGTCCCTGACTGTTCTTCTTACGATGGCAAAAGGAACTTGATGGTGAGATCCTTCTGGGAGGAACCAACTCTGGACAAGAAGCTAAAGCATAGGAGAAACTAGACTTCCCCATCTCCTGCTTGGAGTTGATAAATCTCAGAACCAAGACTCAGGGCCTCAAAGAGAAGTGGATTCTATCTCTCAGGTTAATGGTCACTGCCCTATACCAAAAAGAAGAGTAGCCCTTCAGCTAAAAAGGGGAAAATGTCAACCAGTTAAACTAATGGCTACAGGCTTGAGGTGCAAGAGACTGCTGCAACCCATTGAAGGGCAAATCCAGGGAGTCTTGTTTCGGTTCAGCTAAAATAATATGTCCCATGGTAAACACTCTGCACTGGGTTAACAGCAGCAGCCCTGTGGCTTAATGATCTTTACTAGTAAAAGCTAATAGTCATTCACTATCCAGTGACTTGTGCACAAGTCCAGCAATAGGTGACCTTCCTGCCTCATTCCATCATCACCTACATCCAGCTGCCGAGCAATGGGACTAAAGGAGCCCACCAAACCCACTGAGGAGTCAGATTAGCAACCAAGTGACCTAGTCCAGTAGCAGGCAAACCTATCTAGCCAAACCTGGTTAAGCTACCCATCCATCAGAGATGAAATTTAAACCCAGCCACCAATGTATTCAGTCACAACCTCCCAGGGAACTTCATAAAGGCCTTCAGGAGAAAGAAAGAACCCCAAGGTTCTGTAAGAAATGCTTTGTAACTACTGTTCTTACTAAGCCATTTTTGTAAATACCTTGACTAAGACCTGAGTCTACTAGTAACTGGAATTGTATCAGTAGGGAACCAGAGTTAGGAGTCTAGCCACTTACAAGTTTGCTCCTAGAATCTAAGGTAGTGGTAGACCCTCAGAGGATTCAACTTGCTAGTGACAGGGTGGATTAGGGGGAGTCAGAACATAGTAGGTTCATATTTGACATTTCAAGTCTTATGCAATGTTTCCAAATAAGCTTTCCAGTCTTATTTCACATTATTTCACCAGTCTTCTTATTCCACTTCATAAAAAAGGCTTTCTATTGTGGACTTTGAATGCAACCTTTTGTTGAGTTGAATAATTCTGATCTTAAAGTCAAAATCTTGAAGTAAATCAAAAAGTATTATTAAGTGCCTATGTGGCATGCACCGTACTAAGCAGTAGAAAACAAGGAAAAACAAGGAAAAAAAACATAGTCCTTGTTCTCAAGGAGTTCACAGTGTAATGAGAGATAGAGTGAGGGAGAGATATAAACAACTCTTCAGAAACAACTATATACAGAATAAACTGGGGATAATGAACTGAGGGAAGTACTAGTACTGAGGGAAATTTGAAAAGACTTCCTGCAAAAAGGGGCATTTTAGTTGGAACTTGAAGGTAGTGGGGGGAGGCAGGAGGAAACGGTGATGAGGAGGTTGAGGAGCATCGTCCTCACCTGTTTTGTATCCACTTGTCTTTTCTGAACGGGCCTGCATTTGTGAGAGGTAGGGAGAATAGAGAGGGGAGAGTTAGTCCTTTAATTAATATTGAAACAAAATTTTTCATCTCAAACTGAAACATAATTGAAAATTAAGTAAATCCTAATGCTTAACTGAATTTAGTAGGCCTCTGATTTAATCTGTTTACTTAGTCATTGTTTAAGACTAAATAGCCAACATGGGAATGTCATTTGAGACCAAAATGTATTAAAAAAACTAACAATTTTTGTTGTATGATTAGTTACCTTGTACAAATAAATCTCTATTGTTTCAGTCCCACTAATTTATAATACCTTTATCTGGTCCTGGAGTGCTTTAAGCTTCAGGCTACAGACTATCATGATGTAATATCACAAAAGTGTCTTTGACCTGTTTGCCCTTGCCATTTGATAAACTCTCTAATTTTTATTTATATTGGTGATAGGTTATAGGCTGTGGGAACCTGCTTGAACTCTCCTTGAATCTTCCCATTTGATGTAGGTCCAACTGAGGCCATAAACTTTTCATTATCTTTTTCTAATTGCCTCTGGCTGCTTTCCCACCCTTGTTCCATCAAGATCATCCTTAGATTCCTTCTCAAGACCCTCCCTAGACCCCTTCTCCCAGGGTACTAGACTACCCTCCCACAGTCTTTCTGCATATAAGTTCCATCTTGCCTCCATGAAAGTGCTCTGATTCAATCTAGCTCAGATTCTACCTGGCTCACTTGTCAATACAAGTGTCACAAATTGTGAAGCTTCTTAAGACTTAGCCCAATATGGCGGATCTTTAATAAACTTTGTTTTTCCTCTGGCTAAAAGAAGATGAGTCAAATTCATTCAGGAAGGACCTGGGGTGTTGGCATTTTGGGGTCCCAAGCACCTCAAACCTCAACATTGATAATATTAACCTTGTAGTTGTAACATCAAGCACACTGACACATCCAGGATGGCCTACTAGCACAGATTCTTAGATCTGCTTTTCTAAAAGGAAAGCAACCTTTGAGGGATCAATAATCTTTACTCACAGAAAATACAAGCAGAGAAATAAAGACCAATAGACAGAGCTTCTAACTGTCTGACCATAAGCAATACATACATCACAGATCAACAGACAGATCCAACAGTCTGACCATTACATACACACATAGTTACCAGAGAGAGAAAGCACCAACATCTGGGTTTTCAAAGTGGGGGGAGGGGGGAATGCTCTATCCTTAATGACTACTCAGAGTTTCATCTAGCACAAGAACCTTCCAAAGAGTAAACCCCAAAGCAAAACCTCAGCTCAGAGAAGGTATGCACTTGTCAAAACTGGAGGGCATCATGACTCTCAAGACCCAGTGCCTAGTTAACAAAAGATGTAAAAGCCTTCAAGCAAGCAAACTTCCCCATAAACAAACTTTCCCTTTAAACAAGTTCCTCCCCTATGGGCTCCACTTGAGGTCTATTAAGGAATGGGGGAAGATCTTTAACTCATATTAACATAAATTCCATTAACATTGCAGTAGTGTGTAGAAATTGATGGGGTACAGGCTTGAATCTACTTGATCTGACATTCACCTGAGGCCATAAGCCTTTTATTATCTCTTTGTCCAATTGCCTCCTGCTGCTTCCCACCCTGGATCCCATCAACATCCTATTCTCTTTGGTCTGAACTTTTACCCCAGTCCCATCAAGATTCTCCTTAGACTCCTCCTCAAGACCCTTCCTAAACCCCTCCTTGCATCAGCCCATACTACTTGGCCAACCCTAGATCCCTCCCACAATCTTTCTGTATATAAGGTCCTTCTGACCTCCATGAAGGTACTCAGATTCAATCTAGTTCAGTCTGGCCCACTTATTAATACAAGTGTCACAATTAGTGAGGCTTCTTAGGGGGCAACCCAGTATGGCAGATCTTTATAAACTTTGCATTTCTCTTTGGCTAAAAGAATGCTTATGTCAAATTCATTCAGGCAGGAGCCAGGGTGTTAGAATTTTGGGGTCCCAAATACACCAAACCTCAACAGAAATGTCTAGTACTTTCTAGAACTCTATCATCTCCATAAAACTATATCAACTCCAGATGTTTTGTATTTATGCATAATATTTTGTTGATAGAAAGGGATTTCTATAAGGCAAACATCCTTCAAACAAATGATTAATATAACAAATAAATATCATTTCTTATAGAGCTGATCACTAAACACAACTTTGAGTAACTCATTTTATTCACTTTAACAGTAAGAGTGTGGCTGGTACAACAACCTCTGTATAATGAACTGCCCCCTCTCTGACTCCATTGTACCTTTGCTTTGGCCCAAAGCAAAGGTTTTAGCTTTTTTTCTTTCCCTTAATGGGAGGGCTGGAAGTGAAAAAAAATCAACACCTTATTTTGAAAAAAGTAAAATAAGATACAAGTTGTTTTTGTTTTATACTGTGAACAAGGTCAGGGGCAAGATAGAGGAACTACAGACACACTATTGTTGCGGTTTCATCATGTATTGCGGTGGAACCATCTCAAAGAATTCATTCAGACCACCTCTGATCCAAATATAGGCATTTATTAAGGCTGATGCCTCTCATGAAGTCGGCTAAGTTCCAAGAGGAACCAGCAATGTCAGAGAAAGTAAGGTGGGTTTTTATAGGGTAAAGATATAATTTCATAACAAAATTATAAATATTAAAAAGGCAGGAGAGGTTGGTTAAGGGATTGATAATGGAGGAGGGGTCCTAACCACTGTGGAATTGCACATGTAATTACCCACAATGCATACAGAAAAACTCATTGTGGGGTACATATGTATAATAATGATATTTTATAATAACTTTTACTATTACTGTGCAAGTGCCTACTTAGGGAAAGTCCCTTCTATTGTTCTGGGGTCCACATCCTGCTTGGGCATCCTGGTAGTGTTGGTTTCTGCTGGCTATTGTGGTTTTCTCTAAGACTAGATGGATGTGGCTATGATTGAGTGCATAGACACATCTGCTGTTTCTGTGGGAAATATGAGGAATGTGTCTGGGCACAGTACCCATGGCTGGGATTTGATTACATGGACATGCCTACTGTTCAGTGGGAAACATGAGTTCATGGACACACCTGTTCTAGTGATCAGTGAGGCCTATATAAAGAAGTTAGGATATCTTGATTTTTCATGTTGCATCTCCAGCCCTGTCCTCAACTTTCCTGACTGCTGAAACAGAAAGGACTCCTCCTCCATTATCAATCCCTTAACCGATCCTTCCTGCCTTTTGAATATTCATAATTTTTGTTATGAAGTTATATCTTTACCCTATAAAAAACCCACCTTACTTTCTCTGACAATGCTGGTTTCTCTTGGAACTTAGCCGACTTCATGAGAGGCATCAGCCTTAATAAATGCCTATATTTGGATCAGAGGTGGTCTGAATGAATTCTTTGAGATGGTTCCACCGCAATACATGATGAAACCGCAACAATAGTGTGTCTGTAGTTCCTCTATCTTGCCCCTGACCTTGTTCACAGTATAAAACAAAAACAACTTGTATTTAGGGCAGGGTTACAAGAGACAGCCAACCTGAAGAACATTTCCTATTACTTGCACCAGTAACAGACTTTTCCAATCAAAGGATATCACAGTCCTTATTTCTATCCTGCAAACCCTCAGCAAGAGCCCTGTCCAATCCAGAGGTACCCTATGCCCAATTCACCTCTTACTAGAATGGAAACATATATAAGCTTTTTTCCTTTTGTTCTTTGTGGGAGTTTCCACAAGTTTGTGGGTTTCGCTTGTGAACTCAATGAACTTTCATTAGTTCCTAAATTTTTGCTTTGTGTTTTGGTTTTGGTATTGGTTCTGGTTCTTGTTTATAATAGGCACCAGCAATTAAACCCACAATTGTTTGGAATTCATGGATAAAGAGTAGAAGGGAAAAAGAGACCAGTTGACAAAATGTGAGTTTTGTAATGATGACTATGGAAGAAAAAGGGAAAGGAAATTGGGCATTACAGGCAGGGAGGGTGTCTGAACCTAGGAAGCCAAATAGATTTAGGGAAGTTCTTATTCCTAAAAAAGAAAAATTAAGGAGAGCAGTCTCTCTAGATGGAGCGTAGCAATGAGGCAAGATTAGAAAACAGTCAATGTCCTGGGGCCAGAGGCAAAAAGGATCCCCTGGGCTGGAAGCCCCCAAAATTTAGTGAATTTCACTGAAGCCTCTATGTTGCAGACTTTACAATGGAAAGTTGACATGTACCCTATGCTTCAGCTAACCCATCCTCATTATTGTTCCAGGACTTAGGCCCTTTTGCGCCTCTGGCACTTTCTCAACAAAACCATTTTCCATGCCTAAAGTACCCTGTCCCCACAATTGTGCCTGATGAAATACTCCTTTTCCAAGTCTCGGTAGGGATCTCATCTCCACAGTCTTCCCTGAACTTCTCTCCCTGAACCACAAGTAAATAGTCCCTATTATATACTCTCAGGACACTTTCTCTTTCCTATGTACTTAATTCTTAATGGTTTTACTTTGAGCAAGGGTTATTTGTGAATGTCCCTCTTCCCTTACTAATGTAGAAGCATATTAAAAACCTACCCTTTTGCTTTCTCACAAATATGAAGAACATATCTCAGGTCTGAAAAAAAAAAGAATCCCTTTTCAATTTTCTCTTTTTGGAGTTGGATTACATCTATAACAAAAGGATTTCCTTAGAGAAGGTTTTAAGATTAGTAACCAAAAGGTTAAAAAAAATAACTCTTGGTTGGGGTATTTAAATGCATGAATGAAGCATTCATTAACTAATTTACTATGTGCAAAGAATGGTTCTAAAACCTGGAGAAGCAAATAGAAAACTAAAACAGTTCCTGTCTTCCAGGAGTTTATATTCCAATGGAGGAGGCGGCCCCTATAATCCATTTAAGATTATCCCCTGAATTGGTGCTGGGTCCAGCACTTCTCTAGTGTGAAAGGATGAAGATATTGATCAAAGAGAGGCAGTCCCTTTGTTTACTCCAGGAGAATACTTGAGGAAAATGGAATTGTGTATTGCTGTTAACCCCAAAATTGTATTGTAAAATATTTTTCCTTGTTCAAGAGTCCTATAAACATTATCTAAAAGCATCTTGGAGTCTGGGGGGAATGAAGAAATTATGCCAGTTTGGACATACTTCTCTCCATGCTAGAAGTGGATTGGATATTAGATGAAGGTTAAATTAAATAATATTTTTTCCTAACATACTTGTGTCTAAAATGCATGGCATAGTACTTTGTGTGTGTGTGTGTGTTTGTGTGTGTCCTTCAACACTAAACTGCAAACTTTGTATAGACAGTATATATGTGTGTGTGTATATGTGTGTGTGTGTGTGTGTGTGTGTGTGTTTTAATCTTTGAATTACCAGCACCTAGTAGAGGATTTGGAAGAGTATTTAGCAAATGTTTGTTGAGCTGCACTGAATTGGTGTCCACATGGTAAGAATTTTAACTCTGAATCCTACAAGTTGAGAATTTTGCAGCTTTTTCCCCCCCTAAACTTGGTCCTCCAGCTCCTTTGAATGGTGGTAATGTTTATAGTAGATGACCTTTTCCAGTCATAACCTGAGAGGATCTTGGTATCCATGCCCTCTGGGCTTCCAAACTACCTAATGCTTTGTCTCATCTTTTAATCACCTCTCCATTTTTATCTCTTTCCCTGCTTTTCTTCTTCCTTCCTCCCACTTTCACCCAAGGAACAGGTTGAGTATAGATAAGGACTATTAATAGACATTTGTATAGCCTACTAAAATAAAAAAAAATCACTGAACAGATATAACTTATTCAATTATTCAAGTTCTCTTAATTTTGAAATCCAGTGACCTTTCTTTAGTTCTTTTTTTGAGCTCTCTGGAGCTTTTGACACAGATAACCATTTTGACACTGTTATCCATCTTTCTCCCTTCCCTGTTTTTCTCAGCCTGTCTAATCTTTGTTCTTAGTCTCTTTTGCTTTCCTATCTCCCATAAGCTGTGCTAATCCCTTTTGATCTTTCTTCTGATGCTTATATTGGCTGGCAGAATTCAATTAGCATCTCTTACAGATAACTCCCAAATCAACAGGTGAATCTTCATTTTTCTCCTGAGTTCCATATTGTCTTAGCCTCTCAACTCACCTATGTTCCTACCTTCTCTGTTTCAGCTGAGGGCACTGCCATTCTCGTCTCCTTAATTGTATTCCCTGTCTTTAGTCTTTCTCTTCTCCAGTCCATCTTCCATATAACTGCCTAATCAATCTTTTTAAAGTTCAAGTCTCACCCTAGGACTTTCTTGCTTCTGAAGCTTCTGTTGCTCTAGTGCCTCTAGGATAAAATACCAAATCCTGTTTGTCATTTAGAGCCAGTAACTTTTCTATTGCACAACTTAGTTCCAACTAGTTTCTCTGAACTGACGCTTCATTTTACAACTCCTTGAGCTCTCGAGTCCAAACAGACCTACCTGATATTTATTCTACCCAGCATTCCACCTTCTGCAGTCGTGTTTTTGCACAGCTGTCTTCTATTTCTGGAATGCTCTCACTTCTCTCTGCTCCTCCTAATTCCTTTGTTTAGTGGTGATGTCTGACTCTCTGTGATCACCTTTGGGGTTTTCTTGGCAAAGTTACTGGAGTGGTTTGCCTTTACTTCTTCACCTCATTTTATAGATGAGGAAACCAAGGCAAACACTGATTACGTGACTTGCTCAGCTAGTAAATGTCTGAGGCCAGTTTTGAGCTCCTGGACATAAATCTTCCCTATTCCAGTCCCGACCTTCTATTCATAATGCCTTTACTGAACCTGCTCCACCCGCATCAACCCTGCCACTTCCCATCTTTTTCTCTTAACTTTGAATAAATAAACGTTGTATATGTTTTATATCTATTTGTGTTACTGTACCCCTGGTAGAATATATACTCCTTAAGAAAGGATTTCTTCCATTAGGGTCTCTCCATCTGTAGTTCTGGCATAATTCACTTGGCACTTAGGTGCTTAGTAAATAATGATCTAATTGAATCTAATAAGAAACGGGGTGAGGGGTGGTGGTGATGAGGAGGGCAGGAGTGGGGGCCGGGAGGACAGGCAGGTCCGGTTTCAGCGAGCCGCGGACTCTTCCACGCCCTCCTCGGAGTGTCGGACCCAGGGCACTCGGGGGACATCCAGGAGCAAGGTAGAGAGAAGGGGTGGAAAATGGTTTCGCAGAAGCCCTTTTTGATGGGTTTCTGGCCCCGTCTCTGCTGATCCGCACCCTCGGCTGGATCTTCTCCCAAAGCTGGAGCGTTGAGGATGTCTCTGGAAGAAGCAGATTGGTTTCCTCTTGTCTCTCTACTCTCTCCACTCCCGAGCACTGGGGTACGGTGAGTGGAGATCAGAGGGTAAGTCTGAGAGTTTGGAAACGTTTGCTGCTAGGAATCACAGCGTAGCTCATGCAGACAGTCTAAATACTTGAATTTTCCCTTTTCCTTTTCCCCACCTAGAATTACTCATTTCCCTACTTAGAATTACTCATCTAAGGAATTTGAAAACGTTTTCACTGCCTGCGTTGGTGGTATAGTGGTGAGCATAGCTGCCTTCCAAGCAGTTGACCCGGGTTCGATTCCCGGCCAACGCAGTAGCAATTTTCCTTTAAAAACGATGCAAAACTGCTTAGAGACGTATCAAAACCTCCTGCAACCACACATGTTATCTCTTTATTTCCTGTCTTTTGTTCTCAGAAGAAACCGAGACTAGCGGGCCTTTACCTACTTTCCCTAGTTTTTCTTCCTTTGCCTGTCAGTTTCTACCCATCTCCCAATTCTGCTGCCCCCAAAACTAGATCTGGGGCTTACAACTGTGTCTGCGGATGACTAATCAGAGCCCTACAGGAGCTGCCCTTCTGTTCTTCGAAAATGATGGGGTTTTCCTTGAGAATATCTAAACTCCTCCAAGCTCTGATAATTTTATGGTGTCAAACTTATCCACAGGTATGAACAGAGCTGAACAGAGCAAATCCTTGTGAGTGATTGGAGAGGACTCGGAAGCCAAAGGAATGCACGAATTCTCACAGCAGCTTCCTTTCTGACATTAGGGGGATATTATCTACAACAGAAGAAAGGACATCAGAGATCTTCAACCTGTGATGAGAGAAGGGGAGAGAAGGAAGGAGAGAGAGAGATAGACCGAGAGACAGAGAGACCCAAGGGAGATAAGCAGAAAAGAGAAAGGAAAAGAAAAAGCCTGTTCCGAGACTGTGATAACGGACTGGATATTTTCAGGCCAAGATAGTGGAGGTCACGGGAGCTGCACCACAAAAGGGACACAATTTTCTTTCTTTTCTTTTCCTTTACATTTTTTTCTTTTTGCCTCCCTCTCACTTAGAAGTAGAAGTACTCTACTGGTGCTTAACTTACTTAAGTTGTTTAATTCTACTCTTTGTGACCTCATTTGGGGTTGTCTTGGTAGATACTGGAGTAGTTTGCTATCTTCTTCAACTCATTTTATTGATGAGGAAACTGAGGCAAACAATATTAAGTTATATGCCCAGGGTCACACAGGTAGTAAATGTATGAGGTCAGGTTTGGACTCAAGGTTTGGACTCCCTAACTCCGTAGAGGTGGTGATCATTTCTGTTATACTTGTCTATTAATATACATTTAGCTTAATGAACTAATATCAGTACATATTTTATATGTAATTTATATTATCCTTAGAGATAATTAGATAAGGTTAGACAGATTCTTTCTTATATTAGGACTCCAAAACTTTAAACTGCAAGTTATAAATTCACTTGCTTGTCAGAGAGTTCACTTGCTTCATCACAGAAACCTAAGGAGGAGGACCTCCACTAACCCTTTTATTCAAAGGAGTAGGTGACCAAGCTGGGCTGTGACTGAATCAACCTAATGATATGGAAAGTCTCCCAACTCTTTTTGCTGTCCCTCCGCCCATCATTATCTTTTCTATTGCACAATAGAGTTCTTGTATCTGAGTATTGTTTAACTTTTCATGTGTATCTGTCTCCTCTCAAAAAGATATTCACATGAAGGTTTTAAGAGTGCCATAGACATAGACAGCCAGGATGACCCAGTGGAAAGAAAATCATATTCAGAACAAGACCTGAGTTTGAACTAGTTACTTATAATCCCTGGGATTGTGATAAAATTATTTAAACTCTCTGAGCTTCAGTTTTCTGATCTGTAAAATAATGTAATAATACCTGTGTATTTACTTTGTAGGGTTGTTGAAAGTAACAATGCCTACCCTGGCTTCCACTGCCTAGAAACCAGGTGTGTCAGCTGGACTGAACCAGCTCTAGCCTGTGGATGGCTGGAGTAGAACAGAGTAGCCTAGAGATAGGAGAGTCAGGAATCAAGCAGAAGTTTAATTTCAAAGTGAGGGAAATAAGATTAAATGTGCTGGAGGGGTGGAGAAAGTGGGGGGAGATGGAGCACATGGGACCTGAAGCAGAGTAGGAGATCTCAGTCCTTATACCAAAGGCTATGCAGTGAGTTGTAGCCCTGACAGTGAGTGGTAATGCAACAATGAGACAGGTTTGATTCATAGTAGGGCTTCATAACCAGAACATGGGTACAGCAGGTATTTGTCCAAGCTCTGAGACCACAGCAGTATGATAATTATATGAAACAATTTTGAAATTTTACTGTGGCTGACATCATCCAGAGAGTGAGGGCAAAGAATTGCTGCTATTCCAACCTCAGAGCACATATTGCTTGCTAAACCTTAAGTCTGGAAAACAGGGGCTCATCTAATATCTGGATAAGTATCAAATATTTCCCACCTCCCCCAGGATTATCTAGTACCCTTTAGGGTATTAGAGTGTATTTAGCTTATCTGTCATGGACTCAGTCCCTTGATAATTGTGTTTCCTCAGTTTTACAGTTCTCCTGAACCCCAGTTCTGTTTCACCACTTAATAGTCAAATTAGCTTTTACAAATAAATATTTACCTCAAAGATAAAGCTAGAAAGAATATATAAACATCTCCCCCCAAAATCTAGAAGGTATAATCAATCTCCCCCTTGTACCACTTCATTCTCTGGGGAGAAGAGGAGAATTAGGTTCTTGTTTGGCTCAGTCCCTATACAACACAGTCCCACCAAGTTCCATATCCAAAGTCCCCTTTGGGTTCAAATTCTAGGTACCTTACATCTCAGGGCTTTCCTGTGGGGTCAGTTGCAACACTTAGTCTGGAATCCTGCCTCCAGTGTCAACATGGCTGAGTCAAGACTCTGTGGGGATTCTGACACCTGCATCTAAAACTGAACAGGACAAATAAAAGAGAAAAACAGCAATGGCAACAAAACAAACCAAGACCCATTTCTCCAGGTCAAAGGGCCTAAAAGATGAAGGGAGAGGGGCAAGGAGAGAGAGAGAGACAGAGAGAGACAGAGAGAGAGAGATAGAGACAGAGAGAGACAGAGAGAGAGAGACAGAGAGAGAAAGAAGAGAGAGGGAGGGAGGGAGGAAGAGAGAGTATGTCAGTGTGAGTGTGTGTGTGATTCTACACTGTATATGAATCCATCACATCTCTGGGCATAGTACCAATTTTCATCCTGTCCTCTGGAATCATTGTTGATCTTTGCATCAAGGAGAGTTCATAAGGCTTTTAAAGTTGTTTGACTTTGCCAATGTAAAATTGAAAATTGATACTCCGTTTTATTTTGTATTATTTTAAATAAAGTTTAGTCAATTTATTATGTATTAATGATCAGTCCCTTAAGTATTGGTTGGTCCTTTCGTTAGGTGGGTTTGAGCTCCCATAAGCCTATAACTCAAATCCATGAATTTGACTGACCAGTGGAGATGAGTCAACCTGGTCATAGTATGTTTGCCCACCCCCAAACTTCCCAGGGGATGAGTCAATCTGGTGACAAGCTGTGCCCACCATAAGATTTTCCAAAGGATGTTAGCCAGGGGATGTTAGTAAACTCCATTTTTTCCCCTGTTGCCTTGGATTATTGAAATCCTCCTTCTGAGTCAAGCCAAGTATAGCCCACCCTCCATCTCTGGTCAGATTAATCACAACCTCAGATGTCATTTGCATCATTGGATTATTTTGATTCCCTATATAACCTGCTACCTTTTCAACTGTATAAAAGAGCTACTCCAACTGTCAGATGCATCTCAGACTACTGAGGCATAGTTTATTGACATTTGCTAGTTATACCAATGCAATGCTTGGGTGCAAGTGCTTGGGCCCCAATTCTAAAATCACATTTCTCTCTAAAAATCACATTTCTCCCTAGCCTCGAAACACTATCCCAGGCAGTTTCTCTCCATCCCAAGGACACAGCCTTCCACAGCAAAACTTTTATTTTTTCCTGATACAGAAGCCAGCTCCACCTATGGAATTTATCAGTCTGAATCAGCTGTGTATTGGCTGAATGGGCTGTGCACTGGATCATAACAACATTTACTGCTCACTGACCAATCATATATATCCTAGACTTAGACTCCCTTACATTTATCTTGTCTAACAAGACATTGTTAGATATCTAGCTAGAGAGCAACCTGGTATTTTTGAGTCAGTCCTGATTGCTAGTTGACTCAGTGACATTTCAGGCCTAAAACCACACCTCCACGTAGCCCCTCCTTAGGCTATTTCCCGATGAACTCTGGGTCAAATACCTGCTCAGTAGACACCCAAAGTAAATGTTCCTTTAAGAATGAACCCCTCCTTAACCACTCCCTAATTCTACCCCAAAACACCTAGTTAGCATATTTGGCATTTTTCCTATGGAATATCCTACATAAACTTTAGCTGTGCCCCCCTAAAGTGGCAGGTTCCCTAAGAACTCTTGCCTGCTGAAAAGCATAATAAATCTTTACCTTGACCTCAAGAATATTTGAGTCCTAGAATTCATTCCAGGTGACCTATCCCTAGTACTGTGTTTTTTTGTGGGGCTTCTCAGCCCCCTATTCCAGTCCTCATCTATACTAATAAAATGCTCATGCTTGGAACTTTATGTCTCAGCTTCTTTTTATTACAGATCTTTATCATGACACCATGTTGTTGATACTGTATAAATAGTTCTCTTTCACTGTTCACTTCAGTTCATGCAAGTATTTCTAGTTTTTCTGAAACTCACTCCTTCATCACTTCCTATAGCCTAAGAGTATCCCATTGTATTCACATATCGTAATTTGTTCAGCCACTTCCCAGCTGATGGTCACCCACTAAGTTTCCAGTTCATTGCCAGCACAAAATAGCTGCTACAAATATTTTTGTATGTATAAGTCCTTTTCATCTTTCTTTGATCTCTTTGGGGGTAAAGGCCTGAAGAATAAGTATTGCTGAGTCAAAGAATATAAATTTATATTTCTATATTATATTTATAATATAAATATATTTATTCATATATTATATAATATATATTATATGTAGTATAATATATATTATATATTATAATATAAATATAAATAAAGAATATAAATGGTCTAATAACTTTGGGGGCATAGTTCCAAATTGTTTTCCAGAATGGCTAGAACAATTCATAGCTCCACCACCAATACATTAATAATAGCTAGCATTTATAGAGTCCTCTAAGATTTGCAAAGTATTTCACAAATATATCATTTGATCTTCACAACATCTCTCCATTATTATACCCATTTTACAAATGAGGAGACTGAAGTCAGCAGTTAAGTGACTTGTCCAAGGTTATGTAGATAGTAAGTGTCTGAAGTAGGATTTGAGCTCAAGTCTTCCTGACTTCAAATTCCACTCTTCATTCATTGTGCCACCTAGCTTCCTACATTATTTACCATAATTTACCACATAATTTATCACAGCCCCTTTAACAGCTGTCATTTTCCTTTTTTGCCAGCTTTGTCAATCTTACAGGTGTGGAGTAGAATCTCAGAGTTGCTTTAATTTGTTTTTCTATTAATAATGTGGAGCATTTTTTTCACGTTTATTTACAGCTTGTATCTATTCCTTAGAAACTTGCTTGTTAATACACTTTGACCATTGATCAATTGGAGAAGGAGAGGATCTGGCATTGGTATAAACTTGTATTAAAATCCGACCTCCCCCGCCTCAGTACCTCTTTTGCTTCTTTTCTCTGTACTTTCTGTGTTCTTTACCCCTATATTCTTATTAAAATATGATTGCTGCCTCATTCCCAGCTGCCATTGTGGTTTTGCCTGGTGAGTACCCAAAGAACCAGCCATGCCTGTCCCATTTTATAAGTTAATTGTGAATTCACTAGTCCATACTTCATTTCTGTCAGAGTTTTCCAGTTTTTCCAGTAGTTTTTGTTGAATTTTATCCCACACAGTAGGTGAGGCCTTTTAGTTTATCAAACACTTGACTGTTGTGTTCATTTGTTGTGTATCTAGTTTGTTCCACTGATTGATCTCTCAGCTCACTATTTTTTAAGGCAACCCACTGCAATGCTAGGAGGTTCTAATTGCCAGAAATTTCCTATTTTGCACCTCTAGGCCCCAAGAAACACATATTTTCAATTTGAATGGAAGCTATTAAGGCAAGGTACCCATAACTTGGTAGTTTGCACCTATAATCTGTAGACCCCTCCCCAAGTCATTTTGAACCCCCAAGATCTGAGAAAGGCCTAAAACCTGGACTGACCAATCAGGAGAAGCATTGTGGTTCATTCAGAGCTTAATCTACCATAATGCTTTCCAGTGCTCTGGGATGCCAGAGGGTCATCACTCTCTGAGTGAACTCAAAATGCCCCTTCTTATGTCAACAGTTGAAGCAGATCTAAAGCATTCTTGTGTTTATGATCACTAAGGACAGGATGCCTGAGATGGGACACAATCTTGAAAAATGGGACTTTTCTTAAGTGTTTTATGGGCATATATATTATGCCATGTTAATGGTAAAGGAAACACAGATATCCTGGATCTATAATTTCAACTGGCACTTTAATACTACCCCTATCTTGCTGTATTTATAACCCATTCGCTTAAGAAATTTCTTTCTCATATCATGGTTAACCATATGGAGACTATTATTTTGGCTGACATAAGACATCTGAGCCAGGAAGGGAGGGAAGGGTAAGAGGGAATTGCTGAAGATATAAGATCTGCCTTGTCTGTCCATCTTTGATTTCATGTCTCACAATGAACTCCCATTCATATCTCTATATGCATGTTCCGTAAGTTTTGAGAGAAATAAATATTCATATTCAGACTAATTTTGCTTGTCTTTCTACAAATGTACTTAGTAATGGTTGACAAATTCTATTAGGAAGTAAGCAGAGAAGGACACTTGGCTCTTATTGTGTTTCTGGGTAATTTATGTCTTTGTGTTTGGAGGTTTCTGTTCATTTTGTTTACATATCTTCTCTGCATTACATTTCTTTCATGCTTAATATGGGTTCTCCAGCCCTCACTGCCTGGAGGCCATGTGTGTTACATTTCCCGCCTTCCGGCTTCTCTGCTACCTTAAAAGAATTGAGGGAATATCTGTCTTCTCTGCTACAACTAGAGCCCCACCAAACTGTGTTCCTCCATTTTGGGGTATCTAAGTACCTCAGTTCCATTTAGTCACTTAGCAGTCAGATCAGCTTTTACAAAGGACTATTTGCTTCAAAGGTATAAAAACAGAAAACATATAAATGCTTCTTCCAATACCTGGAAGCATAATCCCTGCTATATCTCTGATGTGGAGGGTAAAAGATGAAATGACTGAGGAGCCAAAGGTTCAAGCTTCCTAGCATATTGTTTTATTAAGTAATGCATGCCAGTTGCTCAACAAACTGGGACCAGACCTCCTCAGCTTTGGCACTAATTATGGGGAGATAACTTTTTATGTGTTCAAAACAACAATAAGACCAATTAATCCAAAGAAAACAATTAACTAGGATACAAAATTAGGTAATCTGATTTCTAATTGGAAAAAAGATTAGAGACCTTCCAAGTTGGAAGGGGAAGAGTGAACAGGGACAATTCTCTGAAATTAGAAAGAGAGATATCCTACTCCTTCCAAGTGTCTATATTAAATCAAAGGAATATAGAAATAATAGCTGACCAGCATGAGGCTAGTTTTCAGATGAGATGTATGCGTTACTTGAGATATATAACTGTGAGAAAATTCCTTGTATCAACCTTTGGATCTGACTGGATTTCTGGTCAGCATAAGCTAGGTTCTGAGTTAGTGGTTACTAAGCGATAGGTAAGGGTAATCCAGTTTTTCAGCCACACAGGGCTGGGTTCAAACAGTACAACAAAATCCTTTCACAATTCCCATGATAGAATAAAGTTTTCTCACAAGACAGAAACTGGACTAGACCCATAAATGAATAGAAAGGGAACTGAGCCACATTCAGAATTGAGTCACAAAATGTTCGCTGTGGTTCATTCAATTCCCACATGTAACCACTTTTTCTAATCCCTTCAATTTTCTCACTGAGGAAGGGAAGGGGATTAGACTCATATTATAGCTTAAATTCTAAAAATATCATCTCACCCAAGGTCAAGCCCAAAACTCCACTGAGATAGCATCCTAGACCATTTGTTCCTTGGAAGTTTTCTGCAGTTGCAACGTCAACCTGGATTGTTGAGCTCCCAGATCTCCATGGCTCAGGCTCCCAGTTTGTAACTCCAATCCATGCACTTAGAGCTAAACTTAAATTTATTTATTTTTAGTTTTCAACATTCACTTCCACAAGATTTTGAATTCCAAATTTTCTCTCCATCTCTCCCCTCCCTCTACCCCAAGATGGTGTACCTTCTGATTACCCCTTCCCCCAATCTGCCCTCTTTTCTATCATCCCCTTTCTCTTATCCCCTTTCCCTTCTCATAGATTGGAACTAAATTTACAAGGACAAATGAAACAGACCAGAATTCCAAGTTCTGTTTCTTGGGGCCACATGATCTAAGAAGATACAGAGGTGGCCCTCAGACCCTGACCCACTTATTGCATAATGTACATAATCTTCTATGACTGAAAAGAGTCTTCTCTCCTAGAAAGAAAAGAAATTGTCCTAGTTGGGTGGTTTGAAAGATGCTACCAATTCTAGCTATCTACTCAATGGAGAGAGGCTATTTCCAGCCCCATGGTAGGTGAATGCAGAATGTCCATGCATGTACCAGTGCCAGAAGCAGGTCTCCAGCCCCTGTCATGCAGACGATACCACTTTAGGTGGTCTGGGTATGTATCAAATCTGTTACACATATATCTTGATAATAATAAATCTGTATCTCAATCCCCAGCTTCTCCCCTGAGAGTCAGTTCTATATTTCCAACTGCTTGCTGAATATCTTCAGCTGAAACATTTAACTGCTACCTCAAATTCAACTCAGCACTCTCAGGTGTTCTGATTACTGCATGGTTGGGGGGAAAGACTTTTAATTGGCTGCTGAGCTGGAATTGAGTAGCAAACAAAAGGAAGACGGGAGGCCATTTTCCATTTTTACCCGGAAGCTTGTGAATGAGGAGAAAGAATTGGGCCCTATATCCCAGCTGGCCTCCATATGATGTTGAATATATGGGTATTCTGTTTCTTTTGACTTTTTTTGCTTATTCTTTCCTAATCTTAGATAAATGAGTACCAGAGAGAATCAAGTTGCAACCTTTTGAGCTTAGGAGTGTCAGTCCAGTGTGGTCCTCTCAGAATCACCTGGAGGTCCAGCTAACTTCTCTGAGCTATAGATTAAGATCAGTTATCTTTCGGAAAGGGATGCATACTGAGAAAGTATGGCAAGGACTGCCCTTCTGTCATTCACAGGACTCCAAGTAGAATGGACTCAGATTTAAAGCTATTACTACACAAAATTCCTGGTGCCATACTTCACAGCCTGAGGAGTTCTTGTCTCCTTTTGAGGAACCCAAAAATAGTCCACTTCTGGGTGTTACCAAATGAGATTTCCAAGTAGCTCCCTTGCTTTCAACACACACAATGTTATGGCTATGCATGAATGTTCACTGTTGGTCTGGGTCAAACAGGATACTCCTCATCTGACTGCTTTTACCTCACATTCCTGAGAGGACCTTTGATAACTTTTCTGATATTCCAAAGCTCACAGCCTGTAATGTTAATTAGGGTTAAAGATCTTCCCCTGTCCTAATAGGCTTCACTTGGAATCCGTTAAGGGGAGCTTGATTGGGGGAGGCTTGTTGTGTAGGAAGGTCCACAACTTTTGTTAATTGATAAGGCACTGGGTCCTGAGGATTGTGCCCTCCGGCTCTGAAAAGTGTGGGGGTTGTTGCGTGTATGCGTATGTATACACATATACATTTTGAGGTGAGGTTTTGCTTTGGGGATTTCTCTTTGGAAGAAGTTTCTTGTGTCAGATGAGACACTTGGTAGCTGTTAAGCACCTACACACACACACACACACACACACACACACACACACTTTGAAAAACCCATGTTGGTGCTTCTTCTCTCTGGTAACAATGTATGCATATAATGGTCAGACAGTTGGATCTGTCTGTTGACCTGTGATGTATGTGTTGCTTATAGTCAGAATTAGAAGCTCTGTCTGTTGGTCTTTATTTCTCTGCTTGTACTTTCTCTGTTGGTATATGGGGTTAAAGAAGATTGTCACTTTCCTTTTAGAAAAGCAAATCTAAGAGCCTGAGCTAGTAGGTCATCCTGGATGTGTCAGGGTGCTTGCTGATACACAACCAGAGGCCCATAGCAACTGTTTTTCCATATGCCCTCAGGGTTACTTGGAGAGCCCTGTGGCAATTATAATGCAGTAAAGAGAAACTGAAGTAGTTCTCCAAGCAAGATTAGTTTAACAGTGACACATATTGTTAAGAAAGTGAGTCAGACTGGCTGGCTACCTCAGTAAGGCCAGCAACACCCATGAGAAGGAAAAGACCTTTTTTATTGATATACAGGAAAGAAGTATAGCTGAGGAACCTTATAAGTGGCTACAGCTGTGGAACAAAAGGGTTGGCATTCAGGTGTGACTCCCTCACTATGGGCTGAAAACTATTAATTGTTCTATGGGATTCCTCTGCCTCTTGTAATCTTGCATAAAAAATCCAAACCACCTGGTTTGGTTATTTGTCCTCTTACGGGAAAGGTCAAACTACCATCCCTAACTGTACAAGGACAGGCAAGGACTTGTCTTGGATGGACCAGGCCAAACTTGTTATGCTTAGAGAAAACAAACGGATGTCCTGAGGGCTACTTTCATGTGTGATAAATATCATTCCAATTCAACTTTGCCTTTGAGCTAGGAAAGACAGCAATTTTGAGCTTAACAGAGAAATGTGGTGCTTGACAAAATGGGTAATGGGGTCAATTATAGAACAGAATCAAATATAAAGTGATACAGCATAATCTTAATTTCCTCACCCCTGAGGGAAGTAACCACAGCTGAGCTCTGAGTACCCACCTGCTTGTCCAGGGAAACTGTGACAATGAGCCCAATGCTACACCTTGTGCTCCTTTGCCTGACATACTCTGCTCCTGACTCATACTCTGACAACACTGCTCTTTTCAAATATTCTACATTCCTGCCAAACCGGTCTTCTCATCTTTTTCCTGCCCTCTCTGGTCTCTGGATGTTTGTTTAGCTTATCCTCAGCACCTGAAATAGACTCCTCTCCACTCTTCATCTCTAGTTCTTATTTTCCTCCATTTCTACCCCTGTTGCCTACTTCATAAGTTGTCCTTTCTCTTTCCCCACATGAAAGTAACTTACCTCTTCTCAAATTTCTCAAAGCTCTTTTCTTTGTGCTTACCTCAGTCCCCATTGTCACATAGGTAATTACTAGTTGTCACCTGGGCAAGTCACTTCTCTAAACCTCAGTTTCCACATCTGTAAAATGGGTATTTTCATAATACCTCCTTCATAGGGTTGCTTTTTAAATGTAACGGGGGCTTTGGACAGTGTTGAGATCGCTAACATGTAGTTACCCTGCTTCTGGGAGAAAATATCCTGCTTTCTCCTACCACATTGTGGGTGAGAGTAACCTCTTTTACTTGGCTTTGTGACCAAAATAGGTTGCATCTTTGAAATTGCTAGACCGGGACAGTCCCCATCTCATTCCTAAATACTTTCTTTCCATTGTTGTCCAGAAAGGGTGAAAGTCTGATTTCTAAACCAGTGAAGGGAGAAGGGTTACCCTTCCCTCTTCTATCTTTCTAGGTCCCATGGGCCTGAGAAACACCTCAGGGGTGGGAGGTGGGATGGGGCAAAGGAGAGGTTCTGTTCTGGTTTTTTTGTCCTTCGCAGTTCTGAAGGACAGAAGTGGGAACTCCATTGGACCCAGAACCAAGCCATGGTGACTCTTGGAGCCAGGATTCCAGATTGCATGTGCAGCCAGACAACCCAATAGGGAAATTCTGGGAAGCCAGGATGCCCAAAGGTGCCCTGCTCAAGACCAAGGAGGGGTATAAGAACATATAGAGCTAAATCATCTACCTAATCCCCTGTTCCTCCTCAGATTATGAGATGGTGCTGGGTGTGTGTATGTGGAGTGGGGGGGGGGAATTAACCCCTTCAGGTGTTGAGTATATTTATATTTGTTATTCTATCTTTAAAGTAAATATTTCTTTGTAAAATCTAATCTGTTAAGTGGCTAAATGGAACTCCTCTATGACTAAGGGGAAACCATTGGCTGGGGCTGGAGCCCAGACACTCCCAAACCCCTTAAAGGTGTTAGAGAATCCTAGAGAAGGGTTGAGATGTAATAGCCTAGCCTTCAGGCAGAGAGGGACAGGGTAATCACTGTTACAGAAATATCAGTGAGACTGAGGGAATCCTAACAAAGCTGCCCCCAACCCCAATGTTCTAACCTCCTTATAGGCCCCACTGAACAGCAGGCCCACTGCCCCTACCTAGCCACTCATCTCCCCCCACCCCCCCAACCCGGCCAAATAGCATGGCTTCTTTATATATGCCTCACTGTTCACTAGAACAACAGGTGTGTCCATGAACTCAACCACAACCACATTCATGTAGTCTCAGCCAATCAGAAAGCAGCACCACTGAGTAGCTGTTACTTACGCCATTCCCTGTCCTCTTCTCCCTTAAATTGCTGGGTCTCTGTCCTAGTCAGTCATGGCCCCAGAGCCTATCATAGTTCAATAAGAGGTAGTTGTTGAATGAATGTATAACCTACCTTTGGCACCCAAAAGTCATTGAATGAATGTGTAATCTGCCTTAGGCATCCATAGGAGAAAGATTCTGGGATGAGGCAGGGACTCTAGCTAATGGTGTAAGGAGGATGACTCAAACTTTCAAAGTTCCTAGGACTGCCCCAGAATGCCCCTGACCTTGGGGCTAAAGGGAGGGGATAGGAAAAAAAACACTAGTTACTAGGGGAAAGGGAGAGTTGATCCCATTCTTGAGAGAAAATGCCATCCTTGGGGAACAGATTCCCTCCTCCCATACCACTGCTTCCTTCCAAGGGTTTTTTTCTTTCCTATATATTTCCCTATACCCAAGGTCAGGAGCATGGGTTGAGGGCATGTTACAAATAAATAAAAAAGGCTTCCCCTGTAAAGAATCTGAATGAACCTCATGTTGATGTAAGGAGAGGAGTACAGCCAAGGGAACTTGTCAACTGGCTGAGATCAAGGGCAAAAAATTGATTTAGAGAATGTAGTGTCTTAGCCAGCACCTGAGAAACTCCCAGGAAACAAACCTAGTTCTGGGTCTTGGCAGGCAGAGATTCTGTCATGTAGGCTTTTTCATAATATCCGTATTCCCTTCTCCACAACCTTCAAGGCCCTAGAGGCTTCAGCCTACTGACATCCAGGAATATGGGAGAGATTTGCAGAAAAAGAATCTTGTCAGTATGGGGACAGGGAAGGGAGAGAGGGATTTCCTACCTGTTTTGCAATTTCTTCCTAAGAACCCCAGCTGGGCTCTATCTAATCCTCATGAGGTAGCTGGCCGCTAGTGGCTGACACTACATTACTACTGGTTACCCTGACATCTCCTATTTCTGGGTGAGTTTTGGTTTTTCTGAGATTTGTAAAATCTGTCTATAGGTCTGTCTATTCTATAGGTCTAGCTCTGACTCCTGAGATTAACCAGAAGAGGTCACACAAATGAGGAGGAAGAGGATAGCACTGGGCATAATCTGAAAAGTGGAAGGAGAAGAAAATAAGCATTAAATGGCACCTACTATGTGCCAAGAGCTGCGCCAAGTACTTTACAAATAGTTCAACCTTGAGAGGTAGGTGCCATTTTACAGTTGAGGAAACAGAGGCAGATAGAGGTTAAATGACTTGCCCAGGGTCACACAGCTAGTAAATATCTGGCTGGACTTGAACTCAGATCTTCTTGACTCTAGGCCCTGTGCTCTATGCAGTTCCGCTCCCCTCCCCCTCACTTTTATTGGACCTCTTGAATTAAGAGAAGTTGTGAGCTGCTTCTTGGAAGTCCTTACAAAATCCATCCTATACTTCCTTTGTATTTTGGGGGTGAGGTAGGAATGGGTTGATTGGCAAATGGCCTTGGAACCCAGGACAAAGGGGGCTACTGGACATCTGAGATGGGACAGGGGAAAAGAATGAAACTAGGGTGTCCTGAGCTTAGACCACATCGAAAGTGCCCTGATGTACAAAAAGTTTTCTCTCTCCTCTCTTTTTAAGTTTAAAGCTCTTTAATTACTTTAATGACTACACAGTATAGAACTGACGCCACAGTTTGAGACAAAACAGGTTCCCTTGAGTCTTACACATGTCGAGATTTTTTTTCTCTTTCTTCTCTGTTTTCCTGACCACGAAAACGAAATCCTTGCACACAGCAGAGAACAACTTAGAAAACCATTTGGGAGATGTGGGGGCAACGGTCCTGTAACTTAGCAATTAAATATTTTCAAATTGCAGTTTGAAGATATCTCTATAAATGTTTTGACTCCCGAGATTGGACTGTGGGCTCACTTTCATTTTATCCAGCTCGGTAGGCTGGGAAGTGCGTTTGCACTTTACTACGTTTTAGAATTGCAAGCTACCAGCCAGCTGGCCAGTCCTTGGCAGCTGTCCCATGGTTCTCTTTCCTGACCAAACGTACAGAACTACTTGGAAGTAGGTAAAGTTTCATTTCAGAGAATGTTTGAAGCTAGTAGAAGAAAGAGATGTGCTGGAATCTGAAAGAAACAGGCAACTTACAAGGATTTAAAGCTTAAGAACGTTGCAGTCTGTTTATATTAACTGTGAATACAGGATTTTGAAGATAACCAGTTTGGGGAAGTTTTAAAAGACAGATTAAATATAGGAGCAGCTTAAAGCCTCTTTTACTCAGCACCAAATCCCTTGGCCGTTCCGGCTCAAGCCAGAACTCTAGAAAATCCTACTAGCAAAGGGAGGTAGGTATTTTTTTTTCACTTAGAATTTGTTTTGAAGCAACAGCAAGAAACGCAAACATACAAAACTCCAATGTATTTCATTAATAACAGCATTGCAAACGACTGCAATATACCTTATGCAAACTTAATAAAATGAAAGAGGCAGGGTGTAACATATTGTATGATGATCAACTGTGAATGACTTACCTATTTTCAGCAATACAATGATCCAAGACAATTCCAAAGAACCTATGATTTAAAAAAATGTTGTTCACTCCAGAGAAAGAACTGATGGAGTCTGAATGCAGACTGAAGCATGTTTTGATTTTTTTTTTTTACTTTATTATTCCAGGGTTTTTTTTTGGTCTGGGATTTCTTTTGCAACATGGCTAATAAGGAACTGTTTTGCATGACTGCACAAGTATAATTTATATAACATTGTTTGCCTTCTTAAGGAGGGAGGAGACAAAGGGAAGGAAATGGAACTCAAAAAAATCTTTTAAATGTTAAAAATTCTTGTTTACATATACTTGAGAAAAAATAAAATTAAATTAAATGTTAAAAAAGAAATGATCAGGCTTTGATCAAAAACTCCTAATAAAATGGACGTTATTCCTCCCTGGACCCATAGCCTGAGAGATATCTGTTAGGTTACTGGGCAGGGTTGGATAATCTGCCTAGCAACAGGTTTCTTGTTTGGGCTCCTGTCAAAATGTTATTCCCCTTTGGTTTAATATCTGATGAATTGTTAACAGTCATTTCTTGTTTAGTCCATTTGCATGGTAACCACCTGTGCCCCACCTAACGTTAGACCCCCATTACCAGGTAACCACCTTCTGCTGAGCACCCCCTCTTCCTGACAACTATGACAACCAGGCTGTGATTGGCTACCTCTCCTCTGTTGGGGTCCTTTACCTAGAAATACCCTGACAACCACCTTCTGTTTGGGGGTTCTTGCCTAGCACCAGGCCACCCTCTTGCTCTGTCAGAATTCTGTTTGTTGTGGAAACCGCAAGGCTGTACCGAGTAGCACCGAAATGCTTAAAATGCACTCACCCACCTCAGTTCGGGGCTGTCTCCTCTGGGTCTCTACATGAGGCAGCCGCCAGCCTGGCTAATAAATGACGCTCTCGAAATTTTCAATTAATTCCGTCCATTTCACTAAGAAACCTTTTCCTGCCTTGTTTCTAGACTTCAACATAGGCGATGATAATGTGATGCTTTCAGGAGCTGTCTTCCACATCCGAGTGTTAAAACTATCAAGGATAGTAATGTCTTGGGAAAATGTTTACCCTTCTTAAAGTAGCTAAGAGTTACTTTAAAGGCTGGCAATCAAACCTCCCTGCCAGATTTTTGGGCCTGCTATCTTCTAACATCCCCCTCTCAGGTATGTTGAATAAATACATAACTAACATGCCTAGCATTACGTTATTGTTAACTGTTGCTCTCTTTACCTTCCCAAGGTTTTCTTCCCGAGGGAAGTCAGAGGCTCTCAGCAGCCCTCCCAAGGGAGTAAAGGATTGAAGTTTGAAGGAGTAAGATCAGACAAGGTCAGAGGGAGACAAAACAATCTAGAGCCTTCTGTGTGGGCAACAGCCCTCTTTCTCTAACTGATCAAACTGTGTCACCTTTCCTGACTGTTCTTTCGACTGGTAAACAGAGGAGACATAACAAGTCCTTGGTCACCCCGTTTCCTGATCTCCATGAATAATTAGTAACATCCACCCCTAAGGCTGTTGGAAAGTTCCAATGCTTTCAATTTGCCATGCAGACTTTTGTTGTGTCTTTAATAAACTGTGTCTAGCAGTAATTCTTTTCCAAAACATGTAGATTGTGAGATTACAAACCACTCATGTTAGAATAAATGGTTACTTTCAAATTCACCAAGTTGCTATTATTTGACTAAAATAAGTTTTATACCTTGGGAATTAGATTGCCAAATGAGTGAAATTGTTTAAAAACTGTTAAATATTCAACAGGCTATATTTTAGTAATAATACTATGACTTACTGTTAATGATGCTGAGCATACGATCTTATCGACTGCCTCACTCCCAAAAAGAACTTTTAATGGGAACTGGGTCCTCTCCCAGTCAGGCTCTGGAAAATTACCCATTTGTATATAGTGATAAGTCCATCAGAAAACGTGAGATTTATAAAATTGTATCTCTTCCTAAAAAGGAATTATTACAGTTTTAGCTTGGCAACAATCAAAACTGTATTTAAGATTTACAGTGCCAACAATTTTCTTGATGTTTTGAGTAGATCATCAGGAATTCACTATATGCGTAAAAGTTCCAGAATGTACTATTTATGGTGGGCGTCCAATTGTCACACATTCAACCAGTTTGAACATCTGTATATTGATTTCATATCTATGCCTTAGTCTGGTCACTATAACTTACTTCAACTTACTTATTTGATTAAACTTTTATTGGCAAGCTTTACTCTGGAACCCATCTAGTTGTCAGAGAACTGGGAGTAGACCTATGAATAGCTAATAGACTTCCATACTTCCCACCTGTGTGAGGGATCACCCCGCCCCCCCTCCTCCCCCGCCACTGCATCCTTGCCCTCTCCCCCCACACAGGCTTTTATTGTCAAGATGCTCTACAGATAGCTTTTCAAGAGAGAAGCAGAACAGATTGGACCACCTCTATCTTCCTTCATTCTAACGTGAACAAAATGGTCAAACTTCATGGACAACTTGAGCTGCCCAGCTAAGTATGATTCACAGAAGAAAACTTTTGTTATGATTAGCTGATAAAAGATCAAATTGCCACAAAAATTAAACTCACCTAGCACAGGTAACATGCAGACAGATAGACAGAGGGTGGAATAATGACTTAGAAACTTTACTTTCAGGATCTTTCCCCTTCTGAGGATTTGGCTTGTTCTTCTTCCTACATTAAATTTCAAAGCTAGCTGAAAGACCTTCTCAGCCAGAGGCTCCAGGACATAACAGACTTTTGGACTTTTATATTAAAGAACTTTCAATGGACCAGCAGAACTTAAACCCGTAAGAAGGCATGTTTTTCTACTGACCACATCAACCAGCATTGCAGAAAGGACCTTTAGACTGTTCATGATGCTGTATTCCATTTGCCTAACAATTGCAATATATGCTTTAACTTTTTTCTTAAACATCCTCTGTCTTAAAAAAAAAACCAAAACAGCCTTTTATTTCAAGTTTTGAGTTCCAAATTCTATCCCTCCCTCTTTCTCTCCTTTCCCTCCTCTCTTTCCCTCCCTGAGGTGGTAAGCAATCATACTTAGGTTATACATGGTGCAATTATGTATAACATTTCCATATTAGTTATGGAACATAAGAAAAAAATGAAATAAAGTGAAAAATAGCATGCTACAGATAGTCAACAATATCTGTTCCTTTTCTGGAAGCAGATAGTATGCTTCATTATTTGTCCTTTGAAATTGTTTTGTATCACTGTATTGCTGAGAATAGCTAAGGTATCCACAGTTCTTTATCGAATAGTATTGCTGTTACTGTGTACAATGTTCTCCTGGTTCTGTTCATTTCACTATGCACTAGTTCATGTAAGTCTTTCCAGGATTTTCTAAAAACATCCTATTTGTCATTTCTTATAGCACAATAGTATTCCATCACAATCATGTACCACAGCTTATTTAACCATTCCTCAATTAATGGGCATCCCTTTGATTTCCCATTCTTAGCCACCACAAAAAGTTGCTATAAATGTTTTTGTACAAATAGGTCTTTCCCCCTTGTTTTGGATGTCTTTGGCATATAGACCTAGCAGTAATATTGCTAGATCAAAGAATATGCATACTTTTATGGCCCTTTGGCTGTAGTTCCAAATTGCTCTCCAGGGTGGCTGGATCAGTTCACAACTCCACCAACAATACATTAGTGTCCCAGTTTTCCCACATATCTTCCAACATCTAACATTTTCCTTTTTTTAAAATTATATTAGTCACTCTGATAGGTGCGAGGTGGTACCTCAGAGTTGTTTTAATTTGCATTTCTCTAATCAATAGTGAACATCCTCTTTCTTAAGCTGTAGCTCCCTATGGGTGTTTGTCATATTTCAAATGAATCAGAGCCATGGTTCTAGGTCCCTGTTATTGCTACATTACTTTTGTGGGCCACAAAACTACAATCTGTAAAAAAAAAAAAAGGAAACTGAGGCAGAGCTTCAAGCAAAATCATTTTTCAGGGAGACCATTGGTCCCTTAGCAACTAGATCTAACCAAATCTTTCTTCATGGTCAAGGATCCCTCAGCTCATAACTGAGGAGAGTTTATATTCCTTGGGAGGTCACTAATGATGCATTCATTAAAAGTCATGATTGGATCTTCAGAAGCAGGGTGGATCTCCTGTGACTAGTTAAAGGAGATGTCGACACATCATAGTAGTCAGCACTTTGTCAGAAGTATTCAGGAACTTTCCACCGGCTGTTCAAAATGTTCAAGCCTAGAGAACAAGGAAGAACAAGGAAGTCGTGGTTTTTTAAAACATAGTTCTCTTAGGAGTAGGGAGGGAGTAGTGCTAACATAGTAAATTCCTAACACAACATAATATGAATCCTTATAATAGGCCTAACTAATCAAATATCAATTTATCCTCTAAATCAAATAAAAGTAATATTACAAATAACATATGGTAAGTTATGACTTATTCTTACAACATTCACTAACATAACTAATCAAATTTAAGCCTATTCTACTTAACTCACTAATACAATCACGGACACCCATTAAATCACAATGAACTGAGTAAATACTGATTAAATAACCAAAATTATTTCCCCACTTCAAAAGATATATCTTAATAATATATCAAAAGACATATCTTTAAAAAACTCATCTTTTATGAATTGATAAGGCCTAGAGAGACATAGAAGGAAGTCCTCTATGGGCAATGCCAAGTACCAGATAAGGCATGGGGGGAAAGGGATGAGATGGTTCTTGCAGGCAAAAATATCATTATTGTGGTGGGGTGCAGTATTTTTGCAGACAATACAGAGTAGCATGGGTTTGTTCTGAACGTCCAAATAAGGAGTGGGTGTTGGCACATGGAAAAAGTGAAATTTACATGTCTTTCCAGGTAGTACAGTGATCAAGGGCCTTTTTACCCTAGTAACCAATTCCTAATGTCCATTTAATCTCTGGTTGACTTTCAGATGTCTCAGGTACTCCTGTGGTCCCTGGATACAACTTCCCATGGTCTCATTATGGAGAAAATCTCCGTTGATGGCAGCTCTTCGAGGAATAGTTTGTAACTTGCAGAGGTCCCTGAGTGTTTCTGCTATAATCCCTTTTTACAAAACAGATCTTACTACAATTTATTAACTAGTTGAGATGGTGAACAATATAATATCAGATTAGGAACCCATACGTGAAACATCAGAGAATTTAAGTCCTCCGTGTCTTGACTTTTTATAACCAGACATTGTATCTTATACAAACACTACCATCAATCTTTAAAGAAATGTCTGAGGGCCTAGTTTTTAAAATGAACCCTTCATATGCTTCATTCTTTATTTCAGTATTAAAATTCACGAGAGAAAAAATACCCCTTTTAAACCCCAAAATGGACCAATAGGTCAATATATATTGCATGAAAATCATTTGCATTTGACAGCTAATGCTGAAGCCAGGCTAGGAGGCTGTAGCGGTTTGTTCTTCATTCTTGAAGAGGACCCATATCAGGGTCTTGCAACTGAAATGGATTTATGGGAACCATATCTGTGCAAAGTCACCAGTTTCACTCTGTCCTCCAGAGTCTTCAGAGTCCAGTGGCAAGACACAGGTCAACATAGCTGGCGATAGCTCCTTGGCTGGGAGGCAGAGCTTCCAAGGAAGGGAAGCTACTGCCAGTCTTTTTCCTTGGCAAGCTACAAAACATACATATTACTCCATAGGCCTTGGTGGCACATATCTGACTGCTTTCTGTGGGACCATGACTAATTTCAACTTCCTAATCCTTCTCATATTATAAATATTTTATTCAGTTCTGTTTTTATTTGACTTTGAGGACCTGATCTTAAGGGGAATTATTTTTCTTACCACTTTTCTCAGAAAGATTATACAAAACTCAACTAAAAATTCCAGTATTAAAAGAAAAGCCACCAGGCCTAGTCATACACACATGATAACTACAAATTAAACATGGCAAATAATGAAACTGCTTATCTTTCCAAAGAATTCTCCACTCTTTTCAACTTCACCATTTTGCTGGAAAAACCACCTTCAACTTGTTCCCAAAGGCTATAACTTTGGAATGATCTTTGTCTCATTACCATCCTGCACTGAGCATAAAAGTATAATCTTTTTTGTTCTTACTGAAATCTTTACCTTTCTTTGAGTTGCCAGCAGCACTAAGTTACTTTAAGGGAATGGAGGATTCCCGTAGGGTATTGGTAGGAAATTTGGTTCAAGAGATAAACTAAGGGCAGATTTTGAAGGTCTTTATTGTGGCAAAAGCAATAATCTAACCCCTACCCCACACAAATTAATGTAGATTTTCCTTAAAAGGTATTAAAACAATCTTTCAGACTTGACTGGCTCAACAGACTAAAGACTTAGGACATCACTCTTGTCCTGAGCAGCCAGGAGCAACGTTAATTATTTTCCTGATAATTGACTAGTGGGAAAAAGTAACAACAGCTAATTTTATATATCACTTACTATTTGCTAGGCATTGTACTAAGTGATCTGCAAGTATTTCATTTGATCTTTACAACAACCCTTTGAGATGGGTACTATCACCCCTATTTTACAGAGGAAGGAAACAGGTTAAGTGACTTGCTTAGGGTCACACAGCCAGGAAGTTTCAGAGGCTAGATTTGAACTCAGGAAGATGAATCTTTCTGACTTCAGGTCCTGCACTCTATCTGCTAGCATATACAATGTGCTATATAATATATGATGTGAAAAATATACAATATAGTTAAATGCATAAATATTTATATATTATATATAAATTATGGATTTTTAATTTGTAAATTTCAACTTTGATTAACCATATGGATTGCTCTATAGCTTCTCATAAATACCTTTCGGGTAAGAGTTCTTGGTTTTACATTATAGAAATCCACTTTGTACACATTGTGTATTGTATTATCAATATAGAAGGTCTTCATGAGATTGCTTTGCAGATAAAGAGCCTTGCAAAATCCTACAACAGTAAGTTCTGTTATTGATCAATGAAATCTTAACTGAAATAGTGAGCACTGGGCTAAGTGGTTGTAGCAGCAAACACCCTGACATATCCAGGATGGCCTTCTAGCACAGGTTCTTAGAGCTGCTTTTCTAAAAGCAAAGCAACTTTAGAGGGGTCAATAATCTTCTTTAATCACATATATCAACCGAGAAAATACAAGCAGAGAAATAAAGACCAACAGACAGGGCTTCTGTCTGAACATAAGCAATATATACATCACAGATCAATAGACAGATCCAATTATCTGACCATTACCTACATAGTTACCAGAGAGAGAAACACCAACATCTGAGTTTTCAAAGGGAAAGTGATAGGGGAAAGCTCCTTAGTGGCTACAGAGTCTCATCTGGTCATATCACATGAATATTCTTCCAAAGAATAAGCCCCTAAAAAAAACCTCACCTCAGAGTATATGTACACTTTTCAGAGCCAGAGGGCCTCACCACCCTCTGATTCAGTGCCTCATTAATTAACAAAAGCTATGAGCCTTCCTCAAAAATAAGCCTCCCCTAATCAAGCCTCCCTTAATGAACTTCACCGAGGCCTATTAATAGACAAGGAAGATCTTTAATTAACATTACAATGCTTTACAAATATTATCTCATTCGATTTATGATAAACCACACTTCCCCCAACTTTCCTATTTCTGTGGTGGGCACTACCATCCTTCTGTTTGCCATCCCTCCTTGACTCTTTCCTCTCCATTGCCATCTCCATCCAATCACTTGCCAAGTTCCATTCTTTTCACTCCCCTCCCCACACCTCTGACCTTCATTCCTTCTTTTTCCTCCACTATCCCACCTTCCTTTAGACTTCCCCACCTCTATCTCAACACTTCTTTCTGGAACTGTTGCAACAGTCTTTTTTTATTGCTCTCTCAGTCTTTAATCTCTCCTTTCACCAATCAATTTTTCATAAAACTGCTAAAATAATCTTTTGAAGACCTGACCATGTCACTCCCCCTATCAAAAAACTTCAGTGACTCTATTATTGTCTAGTGGCAGCTAGATACTGTAATGGATAGAGGCCTATACTTGGAATTAAAGGGAGATCTGAGTTTAAATTTGTCCTCAGACACTTACTACCTATGTGACAATGGGTGAGCCACTTAACCTCTGTCTGCCTCAGTTTTCTTGTTTCTAAAATGAAGATAATAATAGCACCTATCTTTCAGGGCTGTTGTGAGAATCAAATGAGATAATAAATGTAAAGCACTTTGCAAACTGAAATGTTAGCTATTATTAGACATTGTAAGTACTGCTCAGTTCTTACGTAGCATTGGGCCCACCAAGTCCATGCCTAAAAGCAGCGACACTGCCAAGTGAGTCTCTACCTTGATGTCAAGGGTCATTTCTAAAGATTGCTGTTTGCTCCTCAGGGCATCATTCCTGCACTGGTTTCAAAACCGAGCCTGGATTCTGAGTCTCAGAAGTCTTGCTTTCTCAGCCCTTGACCCTCACAGACTGAAGGATTCCACTTCCTACTGCTATCATGTAAAACAATGAATAAGAAGTCCCAGGAGTTGATCTTCTGTCAGGAGGCTTATGGCCTTAGAATGGAGGCTGAGGCCCTGAGACCCATCTCTTTACCTCAAAGTCTCATGGTCTCACCAGATACCATGAGTGAAGGAAGGAATTCTTTTACTCCCCTCTGACTTTCATGCAACCACAATGTCCATAGTTGCCTCAGATGTCCAGAGTTCCAGCTATGCAGTCAATGGAAAAAGGCTACCCCCAACCAGAACCAGTTACAGAATGTCTACCCAAACTCAGATCTGTCCAAGGCACTTTCATCACAAAGCATCACAATTCACCTGGAAGTAGTACCCTAGCATTTGTTTAGGAGATCCCATCTTAGCAAAGGAATGAAATCTGCATGTGTGCCAGTCCCTCATACCCTTATTTTTAATAGCTTTGTTCTGAACTGACCTGATTCTTTTCATCTGGCCTGGGGACATTCAACATAGTCTATATCCATGAGATATATAGTGGTTTGTAGTTATAATCTATTATCAGTGATTACTTTCATGGAAGAAGGGACTTAAGAAAGATTCAGGATAGATGTGACTGGAAAAAAATAAGTCAATTAGAAGGGTAGAATGGGAGATAATAAAGGGACAGACTCAGTGACAAGACTGTTGACAACAGAATGTTGAAAGATCTAGGGAAATGTAATGAGAGGGTACAAATAAGAATCCACAGGATGAGATGGTGAGGAGGAGTTTAAATTTGTACTATTAGAGGGATTGCCCACATAGAGGAGGTCATGAATCAATAAAGGAGTGAATACATTTGTAATTTAAACACATATCTAACATTCATTATTTATTCACCATTTAATAGTTATTGAGTTAAGAAGGGAGTAGTTGTAAATTCCTCAAAAATATTTTAATTCTGAAGGAGGCAAAGGTCATAAAACTACCAAATGGGAGAGGGTCCATAGTTGATGGTTCTAAACAGAGTAAAACAAGCTGGTTGCCTTCTGGTATAACGGATCATACACTTACAGGCTCAGTGGAGCCTAGGTCATACATGATGACAAAATTAGAGCGATATGTCACATTTCTCAATGGGAATCTCTCAAGTCAACTAAAAGAAATGTTTTTTATATTCAGGAGTACCTACTTATTATTTAATTTACTTATTATTTAATTTATGAACTTAGTCTATGCATTTTTGGCCAAGAGCTTACTTTCTGAATTATCATAGCCTCACATGATTAAAGTCTATGAAGAACTTAACTTCAAATTTTCTGTGAAAGAAAAAAATTCAACAGTCTATGTTTTAGGCAGCTGCCTTCCAGAAACAATTTTATTAATTTAGATGAAACTAATTCTAAACTTTTCTACTTAGAAGGAGAGAGGTCAGAGTTACTCTCCATGCATCTCAAAATCTCTCTTACACAAGTTATTTTGTTTGCAATGTGGAGCTGGAGTTTAAATCTATAGCCCAAATATATTCTATCACAACCAACCTTCACCCCCAAATATCCCCAGACTACTATGAATTAGGTTTATCAGGTCAAACTACTATTGGGAATAGTAATCTGCTTCAGGTCATCTGCAAAAAGCTGGGGCTATCAGTCTTTGGATTTTTTGAGTAGATACCCCAGCTCTCATTCTGACTAATAGTGTAGGTCCCCCAAAACAGGAATTGCTCCCCATGGAGGTCTAGAGATTATCTTGCTGTAGAGGAAGACAGGGAGAGTAGAATTTAAAGTAGCCTCTACCAACATTCTTCCAACCAAGTTCACCTCTGGGTGAGGAAAAGCTGATGTTCCCAGGTTTTGCTCTGCTGCTAGGCTTAAAGTACTCTTCTTCCAGAAAACTGTGGCTGGCAGAGCTTCCCCTCCTGCCTCCCCCTCCCCCCATTATCTGGGCTTGTTTTCTGTGGGGCACAATAGACAAGTCAATACACAGGTCATTTGACTTGCAGCAGTCAAGCCTGCAGAGGAGAGCCAACTCAGCAGCCAAGGGACCTGCTTGGCCCAAGTAGCACCATATTGAACTGTCCAGATGTATACCTATGAGTTATTTAGGAAATCTACCTAAGGACCAATGAAGCAGTGATAACCCGCTTTTATATAGCAAATTGTCATGGGATAGTGATAGCCCATGATTTTTGTGAGGAGATAAAGTTTGTATTCTATCTCAAGCAAAGAGTGTGGTTTATGTTGACATGTTTTCTCTCCCATCTGACAGAGCCTCTCGAGAGCAAGGATTTTCTTCTACCTTTCTTTCTGTCCCCAGTGACTGGCACATAGCAGGCCTTTAAAAAATGTTTATCAATGCAAGGACCTAAAATATTCCCAAAAGACTCGATACAAAATGCCATTCACACCCAGAGAAAGAACTATGGAAAGCAGAATGAAGCAGACTATTTTCTCGTGTCATGGTATGTTTTCGGTTTGTTTTTCTCATGATTTATCCCATTTATTTTAATTCTTCTATGCAACATGACTGATATGAAAATGTGTTTCGTAAGAATGTATGTGTAGAACTCATATAAAATTGCATGCCATCTTGGAGAAAGAGGAAGAAAATTTGGAATTTTATGTTTTTATTCGGTATTTATGATGGTTGAAAACTGAAAACAAACGCTTGTGGACTGTTTTAAAGCATTTTGTTGTGCTTTGGTATTTTGTATTTCTACTCAATCTTGCTTTGATGTGCTTTGGTCTAGATACTATTATTGCAGCCCATAATCTCTGGCGGCACACTATTTAGAGACAATATAATTTGCTATTTGGTTTTATTTATTCGACTTCTGAATAAAGGCATAAACTGAAACTTACCAAGGTGAAACCGACATCTTCACCATTTTCACCTGGACAGCTCATCCTTTCTGTCACATTATCTTTAAGGCTAAAGCAGTTCTTTTTTTCTGTTCATTTAAAAAAATGTGAATATCGCATAGGAATTAATTCTAATCGCGGAAAATTTTGCAAACATGGACTGCAGTGTACCAGATTCAACTGCCTCATTCTCCAGAGGTTGAATAGAGAGAAAGGTAACTAGAGCCTCCTGGTAGAAGTTGTTAGGAGGCAACCCCCGTATTTTCTGGGACTGTTGAAATCTAACTATCAAAAACAAAACAAAACAAAACAAAACCTTGAGACTAAAATAACAGCGACGTCTTTCAGGATTCACTTGATATAGAGTTATGAAGGACGCTGAACAGGGCTGCGTTGGTGGTATAGTGGTTAGCATAGCTGCCTTCCAAGCAGTTGACCCGGGTTCGATTCCCGGCCAACGCACGTTACATTTTGGGACAAAAAAAAAACCACCTTAAAATCATTTTAATTTCTCTTTTAGACTGCGCCCGCAATAGGTTATCGCGAGGTTTCTCGAACCTCAGTTGTACCTTCACTCGAGGAACTAATGGACCTGGACTGATGCCGATTACTCCACCATCTCTCTAGGTCCACCTAGAGAGTCTTTACTTGTGCACTTATCTAGCATCAGTCCGACCCTTGTCTCCTCCTTCTGAGGGGGCCCGAAGCTCCCTCGTAGTTCTTTCCCACCACTACGAGGTAGGAAAGTGGGTTTGGAGTTCGGCCAGGGGGACGAGCAAGGGTGGGAGTGGCGTAGGACAGCGCATGGCGCAGGCGCAACGAAGATCTCAGGCAACAACTTAGCTGAGAGCGGGGAGGAATGATTCACCAATAAAATTCAGATACACCTTAAGGTGACGTCTTTTTTAACAATTATTATGAAGGAATAGGAAGACGCTGCGTTCGTACCTTCCCTGGTGGTCTAGTGGTTAGGATTCGGCGCTCTCACCGCCGCGGCCCGGGTTCGATTCCCGGTCAGGGAAAAGATTTTTGAAGTTTAAATCTTTTGTATTGCATAAAAAAAAAAATGGTAATCTCTCCTCGACTAATCTCGCATTACTCTGTGGGAAAGCGCGTTAGTCCGTGGAATATCCCATCCTGATTCTCTTCGTTCTAGGTTTCTTTAACTATCAAAAAGGACATTTCCTAGAAGAACAATGAGTTTCACATTTTTGATGGTAGCTTGGGTTCAGTACCTCATTTTAGGGGGTGGAAGAGAAAATTTTAGATTGGTTCATTTTATTTCGGTAGAGAGATGGGTCTGTCCACTCGTGGGAAGGGTGCTTGCATTTTCAGGTGAAGTGAAATTGTATTATTACATTTTTTTTACGAGATTTCTCATAAAGTGAGAGTGATCTGTAAATGCTTTTAATGTAGAAACAATAAAATAAATATTCAAGAAGTCCATGCCAAAAATTCTTATAATTCACTTGGAGAAAGTAATAAAACACCTGCAAACGTATTCCTCGTTAGTATAGTGGTGAGTATCCCCGCCTGTCACGCGGGAGACCGGGGTTCGATTCCCCGACGGGGAGAGGGAAAAAAAAAAAAGAGGTCTTTTGGTTTTCTTTCCCCTTGAAGCCCCTCAACTCTTCCCTGATTCCCTTGATGTTGTCCAGGCATCTAAATTCTACCATTCTATTGTCTGTAAGCCCCTAGAATGCGAGCCAATGTCGGTAGCCGTAGGTCAAGGTCGTCGACTAGAACGTAAGCCAGTGCCCTAGGCCATGGTACGTAGAGGTCAAGGTCATTCTCTAGAATGAAATCCCGTCAGTGTCCTAGGCCAAGGTGCCCAGAGGTCAAGGTCATCCTCTAGGAGAGGAAACCTTGTCCTTGCAGGGTCTCAGATCGGGTAGACCTAGCTTTATGTTTGTTATTATTGCTTGTACTTATTAATCTATGCATTTTATTTTTAAAAAAATATTTTAACTTCCTTTTTTCATGCGGAAGCATTTATCTATACTCCAAACAGAAAAAATAAATAAATAAACAACAAAGTCCTATATGCATAGTTAATCAATTCATAGATCAACAGTGATTAAAAGCGCCCATGACTGTGTCCAAAAGGCATGCCCCAATCATTCACGGACGGGTGGACGCCCTTCTTTGTACATACAGCCCAGGGCTCCATTTCCTGATTCCATCGAGGAATTAGGGTCTCCTGGTTCCTCTCCTCCGGGGATCCAGGAAGAAAACCCACAGACGAACCCCAAGAACAGGGAAGGTTGCGGCACTCCAGACTCCAAGGCGTCTGCCTCGTAGCCCTTTGGCGGTTCATAGGTGGAAAAATTAGTTCAGACTGAGCCCGAGCGCTGGTTTAACGGCAAATTCAAGATTCACAAAACACTAAAAAGAATTTCCCACGAATAGTGAAGCTTTACTGAAGTAGAAAAATAAAGAGACGTCTTTGCATTGGCCGGGAATCGAACCCGGGCCTCCCGCGTGGCAGGCGAGAATTCTACCACTGAACCACCAATGCAGGCGACGAAATGGTACTCCCCGACTCTCTATTTCACCTTGTCCTTCTGTACATGTCAGTGGGGGTGAAACAACTAGGGTTGTCTTTATGAGCTAAACAGGGCTTTGAGAATTCCTGGGTTACGTTTCCCTAAGAAAACGATTCAAACAGGTTTCGGGAAGAAACACTCAGCTTCATTTTCCCAAACACTTTACTGGCATCCTACTCGTATTTCCTTGGTGACAGATGTCCGGACTAACTCCTCATTCTTTTCTACTCCAGCCCACCTTCCTCTTTTGCTCCCCCCCCTCCTCCCTCCTCTCCGATCTTCCCCGGGGCCCATCCTAAAGGGCGGTGCTGTTACACTTATTGGTGCCCAGGCCCTGCATTCCAGGACCTTAGGCGCAGGGATCGCCAGATATACGGTTAAAGTCAGGAAAAGAGAATTCCTCTGACACTGTGACACTAATTAGAGCCTCTCCTCCTTGGAACCTTCTCCGCCCGACAAATGCCCCTCCCAAACCAGGGAACCACCGCGAACTTTCCCGAAGTGCTCAAAACAGGCTTTGCTTGGGTGACATCACACACAAGCCCCACCAAGCTCCGCCTCCCCCCCCCTCCGCCCCGTTACTGGAGAATACTAGCCAGAGCCAGAACCGCGGAGAATTTGCTAGAGGGGTCGAGTCCTCGGTTCTGATTGGTTGTATCAGAGAGAGGGGGCGGAGTTATTCAAATAGAGGGCTCTGCTCTCGTCTCTCCTAGAAGGTTCCCGGCCGGGGGAGGAGAGAGGAGGCGGGTCTCCAGTCTCTGCATAAATAGACCGGCCCAGAGCTAAGTTAGACATAGCCCAGCTGAGCATCCAGTGAGAGTGAGGGAAACTGCAGCTGCAGAACAGCAGGACCCGCCTGCGTCCTTCATCCAGAGAGACCATCAGTGCCAAGAGCCTCCACCAGCTCGTTTTCTCTCTCCGTAGACTTTCAGCCGCCGCTTCTCCTCTCCAATCCCAGAAAAGCGGAAGGGAAGAATCCTCCGAGGGTCATGTCTGCTCCCAAGGGAACAGCCATCGGCATTGACCTAGGCACCACCTACTCCTGTGTGGGTGTCTTCCAGCACGGCAAGGTGGAGATCATCGCCAACGACCAGGGCAACCGCACCACCCCCAGTTACGTGGCCTTTACCGACACCGAGAGGCTCATTGGGGATGCGGCCAAAAACCAGGTGGCCATGAACCCCCAGAACACCGTCTTCGATGCCAAGCGACTGATCGGCCGTCAGTTCTCCGACCAGGTGGTACAGTCGGATATGAAGCACTGGCCCTTCCAGGTGGTGAGTGAGGCTGGGAAACCCAAAGTGCGGGTGTCCTACAAGGGGGAAAGCAAGGCCTTCCACCCAGAGGAGATCTCCTCCATGGTGCTGAGCAAGATGAAGGAGACTGCAGAAGCCTATCTGGGCCACCCAGTCAGCCACGCCGTCATCACCGTGCCGGCATACTTCAACGACTCCCAGCGCCAGGCCACCAAGGACGCGGGGGCCATCGCGGGCCTCAACGTTCTGAGGATCATCAACGAGCCCACGGCAGCGGCCATCGCCTATGGCCTGGACAGGGCAGGTCGAGGGGAACGAAACGTGCTCATCTTCGACCTGGGCGGTGGGACCTTTGATGTGTCCATCCTCACCATTGAGGACGGCGTTTTTGAGGTGAAAGCCACGGCAGGGGATACCCACCTGGGTGGGGAGGACTTCGACAATCGCCTGGTGAATCACTTCGTGGAAGAGTTTAAGAGGAAATACAAGAAGGACATAAGCCAGAACAAGCGGGCCGTAAGGAGACTGCGAACGGCTTGCGAACGGGCAAAGCGGACCCTCTCCTCCAGCACCCAGGCTAACCTGGAGATAGATTCCTTGTATGAAGGCACCGACTTTTATACCACCATCACCCGGGCTCGCTTCGAGGAGCTGTGCTCAGACCTCTTCCGGGGCACCCTGGAGCCAGTGGAGAAGGCCCTTCGAGATGCTAAGATGGACAAGACCCAGATCCAGGACATCGTTTTGGTCGGGGGCTCCACCCGCATCCCCAAAGTACAGAAGCTGCTTCAGGACTTCTTCAATGGCAAAGAACTGAACAAGAGCATTAACCCCGATGAAGCCGTGGCCTATGGGGCAGCGGTACAGGCAGCTGTGTTGATGGGAGACAAGTCGGAGAAGGTACAGGATCTGTTGCTCCTGGATGTGACCCCCCTGTCCCTGGGTCTGGAGACAGCGGGTGGGGTGATGACAACTCTGATCAAGAGAAACTCCACCATCCCCACCAAGCAGACTCAGACCTTCACCACCTACTCGGACAACCAGCCTGGTGTCCTGATCCAGGTGTACGAGGGGGAGCGGGCCATGACTCGGGACAACAACCTGCTGGGACGCTTTGAACTGTCGGGCATCCCCCCTGCGCCCCGTGGGGTCCCCAAGGTCGAGGTCACCTTTGACATTGATGCCAATGGCATCCTGAATGTCTCCGCCACAGACAAGAGTACAGGCAAGGCCAACAAGATTACCATCACCAATGACAAGGGCCGACTGAGCAAGGAGGAGGTCGAGAGGATGGTGCAGGATGCGGAGAAGTACAAGGCCGAGGATGAGGCTCAGCGTGAAAGGGTGGCTGCTAAGAATTCTCTGGAGTCTTATGCCTTCCATGTGAAGAGTGCTATACAAGAGGATGGACTTCAGGACAAGATCAAGGAGGAAGACAAGAGAAAGGTGCTGGAAAAGTGCCAGGAAGTCCTCTCCTGGTTGGAGGTGAACCAGCTGGCAGAGAAGGAGGAGTATGAACACCACAAGAAGGAGCTGGAGCGGGTGTGCCATCCCATCATTGCTCAGCTCTACCAAACACCTGGTGGTCAGGGAGGGAACAGCTGTGCGGCCCAGGCCCGGCATTCAAATCCCACCCCTGGACCCACCATTGAAGAGGTGGATTAAATAAATGACTTTTGCTAGTAAGCTAGTGAATAAACAGGTGTAAATACTCCTCATGTCTCTAGAGTAAGTCCCAGGACTTCGCTCTTTCCCCAGCTGCTATCACCGAGGAACTCTGTTCTCAGCAGCCCTATTCCCTGGGGGGGGGGCGGTGACTTTTTGATTTTTCTTCCAACTCTAACCTTCTAGTCAGGATAATCAAAAGATTGTCTATTTAGGTCTTTGTTCAACTGCTGTAACATGTATGTTTTCTTATTCATTGAATAATTTATTAGAAAAATGGTTGTATTTCTTCAGACAATTTCAATAAATGATAAAAAAGCAACTACTATTTTGTTTCTGCTGCCAATTAAGTATCATTAGAGCAAGGATAGAAACACATCAGAGTTTTAAAAATCAACTATTGATAATTTTTGGTTTTACATTATCTCCATTTACATATATGTCATTCTCTTAACTAGTGAGTCATCACTTGAAAGGGAAGGGGGATGTGATAACAGTTCAGGAAAACCAATGAACACGTCAAGTCTCATTCATGAACTATTTCGCAACCACATTCCCTCACACTTTGAAATGAGGGCAGGACTCACCAGACTTATTAATAAGTCACAACCCATACCTTTATCAGTGAAAAACATCAAAAGTGATTTTATCCCTGGGGCAAAGAGATTATGTAGCCCCTTGGGTCTTGGAGGGGACAGGGGTTGGGATTTATGAAAAAGGAGACCAAAGCTTGTCCTCTTCTTTGCAAGTGGAAGATAGTGCATGCTAACCAATTGTCTCCCTCCTTTATCTTGAATTGCTCATTCCCAGTCCTGGCCTGGTGTTTTGTTTTGTTTTAGTCTGGTCTTGCACCTATGTGCAAAACTGGATTACAAGTCTGCAAGTTAGAGAAAGTCTCATCACACATTTTATAGATAACATTAATTGCTTCCCCTCTGTTACCTGGATCGCTTCCTTTGATCTCTTAGTTCCTATTCTCAGGAAACGACACCATGAAAAAAACAACCAAAGTAGATTATAAAATCCACTAAAAATAGAATTAAAACTAAGTATAAAATCCAACAAAAAAGGATTTAGAATTGGCAGGAACCTTATATATTGTATACTTTAACTCTCTCATTTTGCAGAAGAAGAAACAATCTAAGAAGACTGTCATTATACAGAACTGGGAATGTGTACTACAGTAGGTCAATCACAATCACGGGGCTCAGAAATAATTTGTTTTCATTTTAAATATCCCTTGAGTTGTATGGATATGTCTCCCTTGACTTTGACGCAAGGCAAGAGAGGGGGAAAATCCATAGGACTTACTTTTGAAGTCTTGAGGAATTAGTTTATCCTCACTAGAAAAAAGTAGTTGAAACAAGTATGTTTCATGTATGAATACATGAATACAAAATACCCCAGAATGTATTTTGCTCATGTAAGGGGGTATGGCAGAGTCAATAAAAACATTCCACCCCACTTGAAATGTATACAGTCCATATGTTAGCCCAACTATGTTACCCAAATAAGAACTCCTTTCTGAAATCAGTCCTAGGTCTCATTCTGACTTTTATTTATTTATGTCTGTCACCTCTCTAGCAGTAGGAAAAGGTGGAGGAGGGGGTAGCAAATTTCATCTTCAGGCCTCAGGAATTGTGGTTTATCATTGCAGTAATCAGGGATCTATCAAGTTCCAAAGCTGGTTTTCTTTACAATGTTTTTGTAAAAAAGTTTTCACTAATTCTCACTTCACTCATCATCAGTTCCTAGTAGTCTCCCTAATTTATTCAGAAACTATCCATTTCCTTATTTTTTCTGATACAATAATATTCCAGTGATTTTTTATACCATAATTTTTTAGTCATTCACCAGTAGATAGCAGTTCATTATAGTCCAGTTTTATGCTACTATAAATAGACCTCCTTATGTGTCCTTTCTTTGATGTCTTTCAGGTATAGGCCTCAAATTGGACAAAATTCAAAAACTGCAGTTTGTGGGGCAAACAATTTGTAAACTATATTTTCACAAAATTGGAATATGTTTTACTTATGCCCATTCTACTTTTTAGAATTAAGAGAAATATCCACAATTTAGAATTGCCTAGTTTTAGTATAAAGCAGGCTTTGAATTGAATTCCTAGAAATATTTCTATCCACTTTTTTTGTCTCTCTAATGTTAGTAATATGAGAGGGGACACAACACAGAGATATCACGCTTAACACATGATCAATGAAGTAGGCCCAAACCAGATTAAAATATAATTGAGAAATTGTTAACAAAACAAATAAAAATACAATAATGATAACATTACATTTAAAAACTAAGTAAATATGCAGCCTGCAGGGATATTCATGAACTGTTTTGTGTCCACTGTTTCTTTTTGACTTTGGTGTAGTTGATAGAGAGCCAGGAAAGATCTGGAGTCAAGATCTACCTCTGACACATCCTAGCTATTCAAGCCTGTATAAGTCATTTAACATCCTAGTATTCCTTGCAACTCTATAAATTGCCAAGAATGTCATGAATGAATGAATGAATGAATGAATGAATGAATGAATGAAGCAAACACTTACTATGTGCAAAACACTATACCAGGGGTGAGGAACCTTTGCCTTCAAGGCCACAGGTGGCCCTCGAGGTCCTCAAGTATGGCCCTTTGATTGAATCCAAACTTTATTAAATGCTGGTGAAACAAATAGAAAAGTGAGACATTCCTTCTTCTCATTCTAATCAGGGAGACAACACATGGAAAGTTTCAGCTGCAAGTCAGATGTAAAGGCCTCATGGTCTTTATGGAACAGCAAAAAAAAGTAATATTAATGCTTCTTATTTAATGTCATTTCTACTAATAAAATCAATCATTTCTGATGCTAAATCATTTGACAAGGCCAAGAGCTTTGGTGGTAGGATGTTTCCTCTCTGAGTTTTCTCTCTGAGTTAATAGATGTGACTGAAACAAATGAGGAAGTAGTTGATAAGCTGCTTCTCCTTCCCAAGGGTCACTTCTCAAATTTGGATTTCTTTATATTCCTCTTTTTCCTAGTTCTACTCACTTCGCTATGCATCAGGCCCTAGTGATCTGCATCTTCTCTAAAATAGTTCCTTACTTCCAACTCACAGAATCTCTCTCCTCTCTTAAGATGATGCTGAAGCCCCATCTTCTGCAGGAAACCTTTCCTGACCAATTCTGGTGCCCTCTCTCCCAGACTACCTTGTATTTAACTCTCTTGTATATGTTTCCATTTATAGACTTGATACTTAGGTTTTATATTTTTATATGTACTCATTAGCCTTATTAGGATGTAAGTCATTGTTAGAGGAGATTGTTTCATTCTTTCTATTTATAGCTTCAGTGTCCAGCAGAGCACATGACAGTACACTTAATAAATGCTTGTGAATTGAGAAAACCCAACCAACCAAAACAAAATCCATTATCCAGATCAGAAGTGCAATTCATCAGTTTTTTCAGTGCTATTCAATTATTTTAAAGTATTTAAATATTAAGTTGTCTTCATCTTGATTGGTATAAAATTTGGCTTTATGCTCTAGTCTGCTGCTGATAATAAAAATAGTTATGTTAATTTGTCATTTAACTATAACTAAGAAGAAAAACTATTGACATTTTCACTGGTTCAAAACCAGCCATTGAGTGGAGGATGGGCAGGGACCTTTCACTATTCAATCCATGGGCTTCAGAGTGCATAGGGTCCAAGGCTTTAGGGGAGACAAGAAGGAAGGGAAGGGAAGGGAAGGGAAGGGAAGGGAAGGAAAGGGAAGGGAAGGGAAGGGAAGGGAAGGGAAGGGAAGGGAAGGGAAGGGAAGGGAAGGGAAGGGAAGGGAAAAGAAGGGAAAGGAAGGGAATGGGGAAGGAAAGGAAAGGAGTTATCCAACTAGCTGGGTCCCCTTTTAGGCAGCTCAGTCTACTCACAGGTTGTGTTCATCCTTCATTTTTGATGAGGACCATGACATCAAAGAAATGATGACATGACTTGCACTTGACTTTGTTTTGAGTGAGGGAGGGCTGTGCAAGGCACTAGCCTCACTTTCTCCTTCTGAGCATCTGGATCCAATGACCAGATGTTCATCAGGGATGACTGGAGATGGCCCAGGATGCAATGGGAGACACTCAGTGGCTGATTTTGGACCCACCTGGCTCACGGTGAATGTCAATAGTAACAGTTTCTCTTCAAAACAACCACCCTGAGGCTCCTGCCTCTCCCAGAATGATTTATCTATTTTTTTTTCTCTTTTCTATTGAAGGAACCATACCCTACCTACATTTTAAAAAGACCTATTCACTGAATGGCATTACCTCACTTTAAGTGAGTTCCTGAAAAGACCTTAGCCTAAAAGACCAAGGTTTCTCATTACATAAGAAGAGAAAAGTGGAGAAAACCATAAAGCCTCCTGAAGACTGTCAGGGCTACTTAAAAAGTGTAGCTTAAGCATCCAATTCAATTCCACCAGTCTATGAACATTCATTAAGTTCCTAAATAAATCATCAATATTTTAAAATAAATCACCAATAAAATCAGTGGGAAGAAATAAAAAAAGATATATTCCATTTAAAATGACTACAGAACATATAAAATACTTGGGAATCTACCTTCCATGATATACACAAAAACTGTATAATTACAACTACAAACTGTGTTTTGAAACAAAAATATATCTAAATAATTGAAAAGATATTAATTGCTCAGGGGTAAGTTGAGTCAATATATTAAAAATGACAAAACTACCTGAACCAATTTACTTGTTCTATGTGATTGAACTATGAAAAGACTTCTTTAAGAGAACTAGAAAAATAATAATAAAATTCATGGCCAGAATCTCCAGAGAAAAAAAGAGAAGAAATTTTAGAATGACATTATTTCCATTTAAGGGACCTAACATTGTCAGTGGTGCAGATTTGGTATACAACATAACAGAAGAATTAAAGAGAAACAGTTAATTTGGGAAAAAAATCTTCGCAACAAGTTTCTTTAAAAAAGGTCTCATTTCCAAGAAATGTAAGGAATTAATTCAAATTCATAAGAAAAAGAATCATTCTTCAATTGAGAAGTGGTTTAAGTATATATTATGTATATATTATTTTTTAAACTATATTAAAAAAATGTTCAAGTTGTTACTAAAGCAAGTCTGAGGCGAGTCCACCTCATACCCATCAGGGTGGACAAAACGACAAAAAAGGGAAAGTGACAAAGGTTGGATGAACTGTGGGAAAACAGGCACATTGATGCACTGTTGGTGGATTCATAACACTATTCTGGAAAGCAATTCAGAATTATACATAACAACTCACTAAATATTGCCTGCCCTTTGACCCAGTTATTTCACTGCTGGTTCTGTCCTCAAAAGAGATCAAAGAAAGAGGAAAAGGTCCTTTGCCTGCAAAAATATTTATAGCATCTCTTTCTTTGCAGTAACAAAAAAAAAAAGGAAATGAAGGGGATGCCCATCTAGTGCAGAATGGCTGAATAATTAGTGGTATATGAATGTGAGGAAGTACTATTGTATTATAAGAAATGAGGAAATAGAGGATTTCAAAAAAGGCATGGAAGAACTTATATGAACTGCTACAGAGTGAAATAAACAGAGCCAGATGAATAGTTTATACTGTAACATCAATATTACAAAAATGAACAATTTTGAAGACTTTTATAAACCGATTAAAATTAAATAAGAAGAACAATTTATACAACAACATTGTAAAAAATCAACATGACAAGACATGTTACCCATTCCAGAGAGGCCACAGATTTAGGGTACAGAATGAGACATAAATATTTTTGTAAACAGTCATTGGGGGAATTTGTTTCCCTTGACTATGCATACTTGTTACCAGCAGTTTATTTTTCTTTTCTTTTCTCTTTTCTTTCCTATATATCTATTTATCTTTCTATCCATCCACTTATGTTTCTCCCTCCCTTAATTATCTACCTACCTACCTTCCTATCTATCTGTCCCGTCTGTCCCGTCTATTCTGTCTATCGGTCTGTCTGTCCCTGTCTATCTGTCTTTCTCTCTCTCTCTCTCCCCCTCTCTCTCTCTGCTCTCTTCTCTCTCCACCCCACCCTTACCCCCAACCATGGAGTGGAAGGGGTGGCGATAGGAGGAAGAGAAAACATTTCAGTTAGTTTAAAATAGGGGGAGGGGGCCGTTACAAATATAAAATACTGTTCTCGCTTTCTGAGGAGGTCACTATATCTGTTCCACTTCCGTGTGTCTACGGATCACCTCGTGGGTGCCCCGGGCAGAGGAGTTTTCTGGACCTGCCAGGTGGCCACGTTGCCATACAGGAACCCTGGACCCACCCTCGAATCCATGAAAGGAAACACCTCTGGTCCAAGACCCTGCCTGAGCATCCTCCAGTCAGCCCCTCACCATCACCTCCTTGGGATGTTGCAATTGTTTTATTTTCCTTGCAGATAAAATAAATATCAGCTCCAGAGCAAATGCCAAAGAATCCTTCTTGACAGCAGAAGGTATGAATGAACGGCTCCCCTCCCCACTCCAATGAATCCTTTCTGTCTCTTGTTGGCACAGAGGTGTTTACACATTGTCTTCCTCCTTAGACTGTGAGCGTCTAGAGGGCAGGGCCTGTCTTTTGCCCTTCTTTGTATCCGCAGAGCTCAGCACACTGCCTGGCACATAGTAGGTGCTTAATAAATCCTTATTGCCTGACTGAGTGACTGACCGACCTCTTGGGCAGCTCGGTAATCATCTCTCCGGAAGGGAGGACAACCCAGCTAGGGAAAGTGGTCTCTTGATACTTCGCCATGCACTTCGCTAGGAGACTGTGACGAGCAAGGCTCTTCCTAAAGCGAAAGGCGCTATAGATAGGCGTCCTGCTCGCGCTCGCCCTAGGAACCTGGCGTTGGTGCCCACTCAGAGTGGTTTTTCCAGAGTTCGTTCTGTAAGGAGAAATAAAAAAGCAAGTTGTCAGAAGTGGGATTCGAACCCACGCCTCCAGGGGAGACTGCGACCTGAACGCAGCGCCTTAGACCGCTCGGCCATCCTGACTACGAGAAAAACGCGTCTTTCTTCCTCTACAGGATACTATTGCAAACTGGAGCTGTCAGTCAGGATTCTGGCTACCGTAAATACCCGGTGTGAAACTTTTAAAAAATCTGCCCACATTCGATACGAAGGAGGGAACCCCTATGTCTACGCGGCCTCCGAGCTCTCTCTGTCATTTATGGTAAGGGATCCGCGACCGCTGAAAGAGATCTGAGCTCAAGAGCCAGCGACCCCTAGAGCCTGGGCAGGCTCCTCTGCTTCGCTACTTCTATCCGCTTTTAGTCCTCGGCTCTCCGCACTCCCGAGGCCCTCTCCACCGCCTTTCCCCTTCCAAGGCTATTAGAAGGGCGGTCCCCTGGCGGTCCCGGCTGCGGCGGGGGGACGAAGAGTGATAGAGGCTCCGAGAACGTGACCACCTGGCTGGTCCGGGTTCCGGCGTCTCAGCCGCCCTCCTGTGAGTCCGGCTCCGCGGTGGCTCCGCAGTACTTAGAGCCTGACGGGAGCCCCTCCAGGTCCTTCAAGCTGGTCTTGACCCACCTTTCCAAGCCTATTTCCCACCTCTCCCTTTCACACACCCACTCAGTTCGCACTGGTTTGGGAGATACAAATACAAAAAACAATCCCTGCCCTCAGGGAGTTTACGTCCCCGCCCCCGCCTCCGGTCTACTTCTCCATTCTTTCTGTCTCTCTCAGTTCCTCTCTCCTTCTCTCGCTATCTCTTCCTCTCCCACTCCCTCTCTCTGTCTCTGTCTGTCTGTCTGTCTGTCTCTGTCTCTCTCCCCCGCTCCATCATCATCCATCCACCCATCCATCTATCATAATACCTAGTGTGCTTCGGGAGAGGGGAGGGCACTGACACCCGTGGGGCTGTTAATTCATCTAAAGGCCTCTCTTTTCTCAACTGCAAGGAGAGGGTGGATGGCCCTAGGTTCTAGCTCCCAGGTGATCTCTAAGGTTCCCCGCCGTTCTGGCATTCTGGGACTCAGTGATGGGCCTTTGCACAGATTTCTCCTTTTCTCCAATATGCTTTACCAGGATGACCTGTCCCTTCAATCAGGGCTCAGCTCAAATTGATGCCTTCTTGGATTCCTCCAGGAGAAAGTGAGTTCTCCCTTTTTTGGGTAACCGGAGAGAAGAGATTAGTGGGTCTGCCCCTCCAGAGATGGAAGGGTGTTCCCCCAGCTCTCCATTTCTTAGTAATCTCGCTCGTGCTCGAATGCCTCAGCCCTCTTTTCTTTCCCAGGCTGGTCAGGTCCTCCCCGCCTCCACCATTCCCAGATCCCCAGCCTCTTTTCTCCCCCAGACCGTCTCCTCCAGCAGCGGGGAGGCCGCGTGCGCCCCGGCCCCGCTCCGGGATCGTCAGCGTCTCCCTCTCGTCCCCAGATAAAGTGCAAAGCCTGCGCTCGGCCCTTGGAGGCCAGGCAGCAGCCCGGCTGGCCCGGCTTAGCTGGTGAAGCGCTCTCCATCCCTCGTCCAGCCCCTTAGCTCGCTGGGTGCTCAGCTTCCAAAAAGCAAAGCCCTTCCTTCTCCTCTCGGCCTCCTCCAAGGGGACCCCGACCTCTTCGCCGACTCGTGCTCTCCTCCCCCAGATTATCCTGCTTTTAAGCCACCCCAGAGCTCCTTCTAGGGAGCCCCGAGAAGAGAGCAATCTCCCGGGAGGCAGGGCCTGTTCCGGCTTTGTCTCTGCGATCCCCAGCGCCTAGGACAGAGCCGCCTGGCACACAGTAGGCGCTTAAGCGTCTGTGCTCGCTGCCCCCTTCCCAGCGGGAGCATTAGGAAAGCGGCTTGTGAAAAGAGGCTGGGGACAGACGGGCAACGAGCTCTGCTGATCCTGGTGAAGGTCTGAAGTCCAGAGGGTTCTTATTTTAGGAAAACCAGTATTCCAGAGAGCTCTAGGCTGATCTCATCTAAGTTTCTTCACAAGGATTTCTCCGCAGGCGTTGGTGGTATAGTGGTGAGCATAGCTGCCTTCCAAGCAGTTGACCCGGGTTCGATTCCCGGCCAACGCACTTTAGCTTTTAGTGTTTATCGAATCATTTTTATTATTTTTTAAAGTAAAAAAAATGTTTAATTTTTTTGTATCTAAACTAGAACTTAGTTTAAAATTTTTAACCTTGTTTTACTGGAAGAAGAGAGAGAGAGGAGAAAGAGAGTGGGAGATGTGGAGAGGGAAGGAGAGGGGGAGGAGAGATGGGGAAAAAGGGGAGAGGAGAAAGAAGGAAAGGGAGACAGAAAGAGATCCTCCTCACCCATCCCCGGTTCACTTCAGTGTTCCCCTTTCAACAACTCTTAAAGTTATTGTTTTACAAATAGTCTTTCTTTGGACCACCGTCCCTCCCCCTCTCCTTCCTGAGTGGGTCACCGGATAATGGGTAGAGCTTCTATTTATGAATCTACACCTTCTCGGCTAGAAACTTCGTTCTAGAATTTCTATTACAATTAGGAGAATAAATATCAACCCTTCCCAAAACTTGAAACTACCAGATAAGCTTACAAAACCCTTACTAATTCTACAACTTTGTGCAGGTAAACACGTACACCGTGTCTTCCTCGTTAGTATAGTGGTGAGTATCCCCGCCTGTCACGCGGGAGACCGGGGTTCGATTCCCCGACGGGGAGGCTAGGTTTGATCGTTTTCATTTTTTGCCTACGCTTGGCTGCTTCCCATCCAATTAAATATATTATTATAGACCTATCATATTTGTCATCACAACCAACCTGGAAATATCTTTAACAGGTCATGAGATGAGAAGTGGTTGAACTGCCAAAAATCTTAAGGAGACAAAAGATGGATGGTAGCTGTTACACCCCTGAACAATTAATCCTCTTTAAACTCTGGGAATATTAGAGGCCCTTGGGCAGACAGTTGGAGGAGCTGGGAACGACGCCCCTTCCCGTATTCCTCTGGGGAAATGTGGCTGGGCGTGCAACTACCGCGGGCATCACCACACTGGCCTAGGACCGTTTTCTTCTCAGGCTGCAAGAAAAAAAGAACAATTCTCTTTACTTCCCCCTATTTTCTTCCCCAATACGGAGCACTTTTTATTTTTTAAACACAAAACAAAAACTTGTTCAGGCTTAAAAATTTTTCAGTGGCTCCTGATTACCCACAGGGTTAAATAGAAAGTCTATGGGCCTTCAAAGCTCTTCATGACCTGCCCCTTACACCTTATGGTTTTCTTACATCTTACTTCCCTCATGGCACTCTTGGATCCAAGTGACTGAGCACCTGGCTATCTCTGTCACAAGACACTCACCTCATTCTATCTTTCTATCTATCTATCTATCTATCTATCTATCTATCTATCTATCTATCTATCTATCTATCGCTATCCTGTCGATCATCCATCTCTCTCTCTTTCTTATCTATCTCCATTATTTATCTACTTATCTATTTATTTAATATGACTTTTTAAAATGCATTTTTACTGGCTGTTCCCCATGCCTGGAATTCTTTCCCTTCTCCTCTCCACCCTGGCTTCTCTTGCTAGAATCCAGTCAAATCCCACCTTCTGCCAGAGTCTTTGATGCTGGTATGTTCCTTCTGTACTGTACATGTTTTTTTTGTATATAGTTGTTTTGCATGTTCTGTCCTGTAGATTGTAAGTTACTTGACAGTAGGCCAGGACAGTTTTGGTGTTTGTCTGCTATAGCCTCTAATGCCTGCTACCAAGTGTTACCTTGAGCAAACTAATTGACTTCTCTAAGACCCGGTAGTTAGGCTAAATAATTTCAGAGGAACATCCCAGCTCTAGCTCTATGATCCCTGAAAAGTGGTTTCCCAATCTCTCCTTGTCCATCTCCAGTAAAGGGAAGCCCAGTACCTCCCTGCTGCCAAAAGGCCAGCTAAATACTGACTACTTACTATGTTCCTTTGTAAAGGGCTGGGTCTGGTAGGCTGTTTGCAGTGCCCTGAAGTGTATTTTGAACAGACTGCAATTGATTCCCAACAATGCTGATACATAGAATATATTCTCTGGGTCTGGGCATGTCTGTTGATTTCTTGTGGAATGCCAACAGCCTTCTAGGCTCATTCTGATATAGTCTAGATAAGGTTAGCATTTGTCACTTAGTTTGCCTGTCAAGTCCTTCCAAAGACAGTAGCATTATTTTTCTTAAAAGTCTTTGTGAAATGTGTGTTTCACATCCTCACTCTTCGCTATTATGTCTGAGTGGATTCTAAGAGTCCAATGGATTAGATCCATAAATGATGATGAAACCTTGCTCAATGACTTGGGAGGCAAGGGAGCTCTCTTTCTCTGACCTCTATCTTCTTTGCCCATTGATGATTCTAAGGCTTAGTTGATGCACAACACTGAAACACATTTTTTTTTCTGATGAGACAATCCAATCTGCTCATGATCATTTCCTCCAAAGGTATACCAGCATGTAGATCTATCCCTTTGGCTATCTCCTGATGGTAGCATTTTTATCCATCCTTTCCCTATAACCTCCATTCCCTAGAGCCATTGCCTCTCCTGGTAAGATGATTTTTGTTCTGGGTTTCTCATCTAAGGTACTAATAATGTGAACATTTCATCTGCTGAAACAGGTAGAAATTTAATGAGTGTAACACTGACAAAACCATCTTGAGAAGAAACACAGCCTATCAGACTTTTAAAAATACTTAGGCAGAGATGAAGTCTATTCTGAAAGAACTGGAAAGAGAACAGTTTCACTCAGAGGCTAAAGTTGTGACTGCCCATAAGCTCACCTACATATGACTTTGCAGAGTTTTGAGACCTCTAAATAAGAAATCATAAATCAGATACCTGTTTAAAGATCATTGAAATCATGCTGAAAGAAAGGTACATTTTTTTGAGTTTCCACTATAAAGTAGAGTTGAGTCACTAAATACGAGACCCTGAATTGAAGCATTGATAACTGTGGCACTGAGAAGGTTAGAAAAGCTTAATTGAAGAGTTAGAAGAAGCTGGAGACAGAGTACATACACAAGGCAGTGAGAAGCTACTTAATGAATACAAGTCACAAGAACTGAGGATGACTGACAGGCAGGCTTTGCAACTGATTCAGGGAACTGATTGGAAGTGACCAGTGTCAGCTATAGGAAGCTTGTTAGAAGACAGCAGAATCTTTTGCAAATTTAAAGAACTGTCTAAGCATATTGTACTTTAGTTCCATCTACAGCTCAGGAGAGAGAAAACCACTCTAGGTCTCTGTATTGCTTATTTTTCATGTCTCCTATGGCTTAAGAGAAGGTAAAGTGGAAGACTGAAGATAGGTTTTAAAGTTGCTCTTATTTTTCTGGGGCCTTCATGAATATGTTTTTGCTAAAAGAGTTAACAATTTCTCAGTACCCTGTCAAAAGTGACTGTGTGCTAAAAGAACTTAGTACTATTCCAGTAGCCCAAGAGGAGAAGATAAGTGGCTTTGCCCAGAAGAAAAGCTCGAAGCACCAGACCAGAGGCATGATTTTGCTTGGTAGAAGACTAATGGTGTAGACAGTTCCTGAAAGAGATCAAGGACATTCATGAATCACCTCTGGCACATGGGTTCCTTGTGACTGTACAAGGTTTATGTGTGTGTGTCTACTTTCTCTTCTACTCTCCATAGACAGACACAGTATTTTATTATTCCTGCTTTTGTCTCTAGTGAGTAAATGTTATGATTATCCTTGCTTTTATTTTATTGTTAAATGTTTCATATTTAGGAGTAGTCAACAAAGGCATTATAACTGTTTTGTATAAGTGAAAAGCACATTAGTTGGGGCATAAGAGCTATGGTTATGAGATACAGGCATGTATACCTCCCACCAGGATTACCCCTAGCATTCTGAGACATAAGCAGTGTCATGGTCACATCTGTACCTGGTCTCTCATTCTGGAAACAAACAGGTCCAGACCTGCCAGTTCCAGTTGTGGTTAGTAAGGCATCCCTAAGAAAGGAGTGTGTGTGTATGTGTGTGGAGAGTTCTGGTGCTACAGCAGTGCTATGCTTAGGTTATCCTTGGATGGCATGGTATCTAGTTCCTTCAGCATCATAGTGACTCTCCTCTGGACTTTTCATTTTCTTTCTAAAGTATAGCTCCTAAAACTACACATATGGTAATAATATGTCTGAGTAGAACAGAATGCCCAAGTCCTTCCCAGTCCTGTACACTAGGCAACTTTTAATGCAATCTAAGAGCTTTTTAACTTTTTTGTACTGTTATGCCACACTGTTGACCACCAAAACTCTCAAATCCCTTTTGCTTCCTTCATTTAAACTTTCCCTTTTCACGAATAAGTAGAGTTAAGTAAAAGAAACATTTGACATGTCTGGAAATTGTGTACCTTATCCTACACCTATAGCTCTGATCTCTTTGATGAGATTTAGGAGGCATATTTCACACTCAGTCTTGTGATGTCACAATATAATATTTTATTGACCAGAAACCTGAACTCTTTTAATGTTGCTTTTCTTCATAATTAGTGGTTATTATGTAAATTATTCTCCTGGATCAACTTACTTTGATCTGAATTAGTTCAGATTTTGAAAAATTTCTCTGAATTCTTCACATTCCTAATTTCTTTGAAAGTCATTTATATACCACAATTTGTCCAGTCATTTCTACTTTATGGATACCCATTTCTCTTCCAGTTCTTTGCCACTATAGGAAGTGCAGCTATGTGTATTTTTGTGTAAAAAGACCCTTATTTTTTCTTTGACCTTCTTGGAGCATATGTCTAGTGGAGGCATCATTGGGTCAAATGACATGGAATTTCCAAATTGTTTTCAGGAATAATTCCAGATGTGGATCAATCTACAGCTCAATGAACCAGCAGTTCATTATTGTGCTTCTCTTCCCTTAGATTCTACAAAATCTATTCCATTTATCTCTTGTCATCTTTGGCAATTTAATGAGTGTTTGTGCCTATATTTGTATTTCTCTCATTAGTATTCAGTTGGAACATTATTTCAAATGTTGTTGATGACTTCCTTATTTTGAAAATTGTTTACATCTTTTGACCACTGATTTATTGGGAAATTGTTCTTTTTTTTATATGTTTGCATCAACTCCCTCTACATCACATACCAAGAAAGTCCCTCAAAGGATACATGGTTTAGACACAAAAGATGAAATTGGAAAAGCAAAACAAAAGAGCAAGGAAAAAATACCTTTCAGATCTGTGGCTAGGGAGAGAGTTCATAACTATAAAGAAGTAGTAGAGAGTATTACAGAAAAAAATGGATAATTTTGATTATATAAAATTGAAAGGTTTTTGCAAAACAAATCTAATGCAGAAAAAGATTAAAAGTGAAATAGGTAAGTGGGAATTTTTTTTTGCAGTAAATTTCTCTGATAAAGTTCTCTTATTCAAGAAACATAAGGAATTGGTTAAAATTTATAAAAGTAAGAGCCATTCCATGAACAAGCAATTTTCAAAGGAAGAAATTCGAACTATCAGCACCCATATAAAAAAAAAAATGACCTTAATCACTAACAATTAGCCAAATGCAAATTAAAGCAACTCTCGAATTCCATCTCACACCCTTCAGAATGGCAAAAATGGCTAAGGGGGAAAATGACAAATGTTGAAGGAATTTCATGGAAAACAGACACGCTCATGCATCTTTGGTGTGGAGGTGAACTGGTCTAGACATCCTGGTAACCACACCGCCAAAGTTACTGAAGTTTTCTTCCCTTAGATACACTTACTCTACTCCTAGACATCTACTCCCAAAAAGATCAAAGACAAAAGGAGGTTATATGTACAAAAATATTCATAGCAGCTCTTTTCCTGGTAGCCCAAATATAGAAACTAAGGAGGTAACGATCTATTGGGGAATATGAAAGTAACTAATATTGTATTGCCTTAAGGACAGACCAAATGGACAGTTTTTATCTCTGATCTAATCCAGAATGAAATGAGTAAGACCTGGGAGAAAAATTTACATGTCCACAACATTATAGAGAAAAATCTTTTATATTTAGATCATACAACCATTTAGAAGATTGCTGTGTTATATAATGTAAGGTATCTGTCTACCCATAATTTTTCCAAACTACTTTATGGTTTGTTTTCCTAGCATTTTTTTTTTCTTTTTGCTGAATAGGGAGTCATTATCCTGGTGGTTGGCATTTCAGTGTATATGGAAACATCGGTACCCTGTTCAATGGTTTCTGGGTCCTGCTTACCTAAAGAGTTCCATTAATCAACTTTTCTACTTTTAAACCAAATCCAGACAGTTATAATTAATGCTTTAGAGTATAGTTTAAGATTTTGTATTGCTAAGTCCTTTTTATTTCTTCTTTCTGTTCTTTTGAAATATTTAACCTTCATTTGAAAATATTTCCAATTCGAACACAAATCCAGAGAAGGTTGTGATTAATCAATGCAACGTAACAACAAGCGACTGGGTCGGGATTCTCAATCAACTTTCTTATCTTTAATCTCTCCCTCTCGCCTTCCTCTTTGGTATGAATGAAAGGAACACAGGTGAGTGGAGGAAAGAGAGAGAGAGAAAAAAGGAAGACAAAACTCTGGCCCGTACGGGGATCGAACCCGCGACCTTGGCGTTATTAGCACCACGCTCTAACCAACTGAGCTAACCGGCCACCTCTTGGGTCCCTCTTTTTTCAAAAAATAAAAGTACTTTAAACAAACATTGCAACGTTAATTACAACTTTCCCATTCCCACCGGAGGAAGGCAATGGTCATTCCTCCCTGGCACAAATACCATCCTTTTCAGTGTTTCTGACCTAGTCCATATCCTAGCACTAAGTTCCTTTTCTTTTGGCAAGGAACTTCTTTCACAGTTTCAAATTGATTAATTTCAGTCTCACATTTTCCTGTGAACTTTTTGAAAGCAGGGACTGTATCCAGAGGGAAGGAGTTCAGCTAGAAGAGGCCAGATTTCTCACTCTCTTCCCCTATGTCCACTGCACTGTCAATCACTGCCAGGAAGGACTCAACAGCTGTAAAACACCTCAGGGCTCCTCCTTCAGCTTAGCAGCAGCTCAAGAAATAGAATCACAGACCCTCAAAACTGGACAGAAAACCTTACTGAGGGACCCATCTAGTCTAACCTCCTCATTTTGCAAATGAGAAAACAGAGAAATGAAGTGTTTGGCCACACTCATACAGCTTTCAATTGTCTGAGTTTGGATTGTGGATCAGGAGAGGACACTTTCCCAGATTCAGAAAATGACCGAGTTGTTGGCTCAAGCTAAAGCAAAGCCACTGATGCCCTCTACTAGGTCCAAGCAGTAGCTGCTGGGTGCACCGTGACCAGCAGGTAGAGGTGTCTCCTAGCAAAGAGTCAGGATTTGGCTCCATGTTTAATAGGATTCAAATCTCCCTTGGGGGAGATGGTAGGTGGAGCAGGGACCCTAAAAAGCCTTTCAAAGAACAACCAGAGTACCTAATGGAAGCCAGGAATTGGAAAAACAAGGAAGAAAGAATAGTGTTTGCAAATTTGCCCTCCAAGGTTGGAGGAGCCCTCTTTACTTCTGAAATCAAGAACTGGTGTTATTTTGGATGGATGAATTAGCAACACCATGGACTGGCTCCTCATAATTTTAGAGGGACCTTGCAGATTATTTTACAGAGGATCCAGAGCTATTGAGTGACTCTCTCCTTCCCTTCTCAGGTCACACACCTAATTCATGGTACAGTTAGAAAGCCAGGTCTTTCCCCTGATACAGTGGGGTTTTCCCCCCACCTCACTATGCAGGGTGTCTAAAACAGAAGTTAGGGAACGAAGGGGGAAGGCTCTGAGTGATGGGTTTTGGGAGGTTCCAGAAAGGTCCTGGGAAATTATGGGAGAAGAGTAGTGAAGAGAGAGGAAGCTGAGGCCTTTTTTGAGGGTTCAGTCTGTGGTACTTACAGTGGAGTCTACCTCCAGAACTTCAGGCAGGAAGTCTGTGGTTTTGTAATGAAACTCAGAGAGAAAGATTATGATTAGTTTTATTTTTTTATATTAAAATTTTAATTCATGGAATAAAACAAGCATTTCCACAAGATAGTATAATTTTTAAAAAGATGATTGGACGTGAAACTGAAAATCTCTTATGTACATCTTTCTATTCCTCTTAAATATATAATACAATTATCATGTAAATTTCTTCTTCTTTCACCTTTTTTTATTCCCTCCATCCCAGTCCATCCTAGAGATGGCTACCATTAGACACAAACATATATATATATATAATACACATGTTTATGTATATAAAATTATTCTAGACACATTTCTATTTAACAATTCTTTCTCTGGATGCAGGTAGCATCCTTTGCTTATATGTTCTTTATGGTTAATTTGGATATTTATAATAGTCAAAATGACTTATTCCCTCATAGGCATTCTTAAAACAATATTTCTGTTAATGTATACAGTGTTCTCTTGGTTTTGCCCATTTCACTCTTCATTTTTTCACCTCTTTCCATGTTTTTCTAAGATCGTTGAACTCATCATTCTTATGATCATTCTTACTATTCCATCATAATCATATGAACAAGTTGTGGTAGACATAATATTAAATATGGAACACTTGGTGGGACCACTGGACAGACATTTCATCTTCACCTCCACTCTGGACTCTCTCATTCATTCACGCTAGGTCAGATCTTTTGGCAGACCTAGGGACCTCTTGGGCTCATTGTCTTCGAGGTGCCCACCTTCTGCTTAGAAAGTTTTTTCAGTGACCATCTGCTGATGGGCAATCATCACCCAGACTCAAGAGAAATCCCCAATACCCCTTCATTGAAGTTCAAACAGAAACTCAAAAAGTCTCTCCATGCACAAAAACATGGGTGAGAGAGTATGTGATAGGCAAAGTTACCTCTCCTTTTAAAGTTAGCTTAGTGACCAATGCTCTGATGCAGGCCTCTTCTCTGCTCCCCACCCTCCCATTATGAGAACCAAGGGACCAGTAAAGAGATCTGTACATCACCCCAAAGTAAAAGTTCTTCAATGCTGAGTCAGACAAAGCGCATGTCTCTCCAGAAGGGACCAGGAATCAGCCAGGAACTATCTGCCCATGCTCTTTAAAACTTACCATGAGGAAGGGCATATATGAGTATCTCTAAAGACTGGGACCACTGTTGGTCACTTTCTCCATTATACATACATATGAAGTTAATAAATGGTGATTGATGTTCATCATCAGGGGAACTTGATTCAGTTCCACACATATTCTACAGGTGTGATTCAATCAGTTTAAGGCGTTGACTCACCTTAAAATAGGCCTTTAGAGTTTGAAAATATTTTAAGTTCGTAATCTCATTTCTTTCACAAAGTCGTATAAAGTAAGTATTACTTCACAAGGTCCATTTTACAGATGCAGAAACTGAGTCTCTTCTAAGGTAAATAACTTGCTCATGGTCACATCAGTAGCAAATTTCAGAGGTGGGATTCAAGCTCAGGTCTCTCTCTAAATTTGGGACTCTCCACTTTAGGATCAGAAACCTATGAAGTCAGATGAGACTCCTAAAGGATGGGAGCTATAAATGTTGTTAGTGTAAGAAAAGCCTTACAATAGGTAAGCATCAGAAAAGAAGTCAGGGTCAGGGAGAGTGTAGATATTTGGGTCAGTATAGGAGGGGTGGATGTCCTTGATTAAAATCACCATATGCAGATCTAACGGATAGACTGACCAGCAAAGTCCCAGTCCTTGGAGGATGCTCATATTTGTACTTGTTTGTACCACTTAAACAGAGCACAGGAAGACATCTCCTGCCTTATTCTAATTCAACACATGGACCTTTGTTTCCAGGCAAAGTGACTGAAGGGCTGGTTTTCTGTGAGGATAAAAATTTAAATGACAGCTGAGTTCTATTAAGGACTCATCATTTGGAAGTACTGAACCTGAACTAATTTCCCATACAAAAGGCATGATTTACCATCTCTCAATCTACCTGTGTGACCTTGGGCAAGTCATTTAACCTTTTGGGTCTCGGTTTTCTCATCTGTAAATCAGGGACATAATACTGATCAAACAGATAACATATGTAAAATGCTTTGCGGATCTTAAGGCACTATATAAATGTTAACTATAAATAATCCTTGTGCTGATGCCTTCTCAAATTACCTCTTAGTTATGTATCTGTCTACACACGATATCCCTCTAGTTACTGGGGAACCTGCAGGTTCCCCATCCCTCTAGCAGAATATAATCTGTGGTCTCTCTCAGGTGTGTGAACTGGCTGTGAATCATCAATCAAACATAATTAATGTGATGTAATTGGAGGAGAGAAGCAAGCAAGAAATTAATACTTCGTCAAAGAATTAACTTATCAAAAGAACATGAAATAATTCCATTAGACAACACCTTGGCCGGACCTGAACAAAGAACAGTGTTTGTATCTTGTATAAAGAGATATTATCAATGCTAGAACAAAGTTCTCAGTAAGTAGTGAAACTGGCTAAGAGTGGGGCACTCCTTCTAGGTGAGGAAAATATTTTCAAAAGTCTAAGGCACTATTTAAAGTTATTATTTTTCTCTGATGGAAAAAAAAAACCAGTTCTGGAAGCTGAGGATTTAGCTTTTAATCTTATATCTCAACTTTGTGACTTTAGACAAGTCCCTGAGCCTGTTTCCTCTCCTCCCCTTCCCCTGACCTAGATGACCTCTAGAACGGGGCTCCTATTTAGGATCCTTTCTAGAAGTAGGATCTTATTTCATCACTCATAACCAGTCTCAAAACCTCAAGACAATTTTAAAGTGTTTTCTTACCCTCACTGTCCACATCCTATTTCTGTGAATTCTATCAGTGCAAAGCCTTTCAGGAACGTCTTTCCTTTTTCATTCCTACTTGACCTTAGTTCAAATCCCCCCACCCCTCCCAATCACCTTTTTAACTGACCATTTAAGGAAAGGACTATGCCTTAATTATCTTTGCTTCTCCCTCAGGGCTTAGTATGGGCTTACTAAATGGTTCATAAATGAATCCATCTTCTTCAGTTAAAGGTAATTTCTTCTTCCTTGGACCTGTCCCAGAATCTTGTAACCTCCCCTATTCACTTAACAATTAGCCAACCTAATCTTAGGCTGCATGTATTAAGAGACATCGTGTCCAGAATGAGGACAAGGAAAGCTGACTGCACTTAGATCTGGTGAAATCCCCTTAGGCTTATTTATGTTCCGAGCTAGGCAGGTCATTGACAAGACAAGAAATACTCTCCGATTTTGTGATTGGATAATTGCATTAGACTTGTGTGTATCCGTGCTTTCTTTGAGGCGATACTTTGTAACCTCCCTCAGTTCAGGAAGCAGGTTGCATGCGTCTGTGTATCTCCAATATTTTAGCGTAGTAAGGCAGTTTAGCCATTTAATTAAAGGTTTTTTGAATTGGTTCACTGAATTATCCTCAAGACCTGTGATTAGCCACCTTTTTATTTTTTTGCTTGATGATGATGATAATTATGTTTGATTAATTGATGACCTGTGCATATTCAAGTTCCTGCTTCAGTCATCACTATAATGGAGTGAACAATATCCCAAATCCCAGTTTTTGCCACTTAGGCCAGGTCACGTGGCTTCAGTTTCCTCCTCTGTAAAATGAATGGAGTTGAACTTTCTGACTCTTAAAGCTCATGCCAGCTGTAAATCGATGATCTTATGAGCCAAATACATACCATTTATATAGAGCTGCAAGGTTTGCAAAGCACTTTACAAATACCATCCCATCTGATCCCCACCACTACCCTGAGGGATAGGTGCCATCATAATCCCCATATAAGAGATGAGGAAATTGAGGCAGAGAGACACAGCTAATAAGTTTCTGAGGCTGGATATAAACAGCTACACGAAATATACACCGCATATACTCCGTCTAAATTATACAGGTCTATATCAACAGAAACAGAGATGGGAGAGGGTGTAAATTTAATTGGAGAGGGAAAGTCAGTGACCTGTTAAAGTCCTTCTCTGCTAATGGATACTGCTATAAGTCTCAAATTTGCTAGGACCAGAGGAAAGTCAAATCAACTAAGCATTTATTAAGCGCCTACTTTACACCAGGCACTGTGCTAAGGGGTTCAGTTTTCTAACTGAAGATTGGCATAGTTAATGAATGAGTTTTCTGGGGCAAGAAAGAGCTCTCAAACGGAGTACTATTAAAAAAAACAACACTCCATACAAGCAGGCACCAGGGGGCGCCAGAACCACCAGTAGAATCCTTAGCACATTAAGCCGAAGAAACTCCACCTTTAAAGATAGAATCCTGAACAGGCGTCTCTCCACAGTGAGCTGAAGGAGCAGGAAAAAAACAGTTAAACAGTCGTCTCTGTGGCGCAATCGGTTAGCGCGTTCGGCTGTTAACCGAAAGGTTGGTGGTTCGAGCCCACCCAGGGACGGGGAGCTTTTTTAATTTCAGGAACTGAGATTGAGGACTGGTTCTCCAGCTGTAATCTCTCATAACCTTTACTAACCCGTTCTCCAATCTTGCCATAAACCTTTCCTCCTGGTGTTTCCTTGGAACCCCACGGTGATCTGTGTCATCACTGCCTCAGACCACTGTGTTTCCATCCTTCATCTCTCCGAAGCATCTTGTGGAACTCTAGTTTTTTTTTTTGGTTTTTTTTTTCCGGGGAAAAGCCCTAAACCAGGGTATCTGTTTTGTGATACATCTGCTTTTAGAACCCTGTATTTGTCGCCCATTGAAAATATCCCTTGACTAAATATGGGAAACGAGACATACAGTTCTGCACATGTCCATTATGGTGCACGATGATATTTGATTGTATATTTGTCCCAAGAGTTCTGGGTTTGTTTTTTGTTTTGTTTGTTTTGTTTTGTTTTCCGAGGGAGGAGGGCAAGGTGGAAGGAAGAGAAAATAAATCCTTGCTAATTTAAAAACATTTTTATAATTAAAAAAATAAAAACATCCTTTATTGGAGGTGGAAAATTGAAACCAGGTAAGTTAGAGACAAGGTAACAAGTATTTATGAAGGGCTTATTATGACTGTCTTAAATCCTCAAGATACAAATAAAAACAAAAAGAAAGCCCAACTCCTCAAGAAATTTACATTCTCCTTTGGGGTTACTTTCAATTTTATTGGATGTATTCACATTACCTACATTCTTAGAACAAAGTAAAACATATGATGTTTCAAATCTCCATTTTTTTTGATTAATTAATTTTATTTATTTTCGGTGTTCTACAATAACTACTATATAACTTAGATTTTAATTTTTCCTTCCTTCCCCACTACCTCTCCCCTCCTTCCCCAAGACAGCATACAATTTTGTATAGATTCTACACATACATTCCTATTAAATACATTTTCACTATAGTCATGCTGTGTTGAAGAATTAAAATGAGTGGGAGTAATCATCTAACAAACCAAAACGCAATACACACACACACACACACACATACACACACACACACACACACACACACACACAATGATCTGCTACATTCTGCGATTGAATTCCATAGTTTTTTCTCTTGATGTGGAAGGCATTTTGCCTTAGAAGGCCATTGGAAATATTTTTTAAGTCCTTGCTTTGCAATGAAGTTACAAGTCTACCAGAAAAAACTCGCACACTGTGGTTGTTGCAGTGCACAAAGTTCTCCTGGTTCTGCTCCTTTTGCTCATCATCAGGTTATATAAGTCTTGCCAGGCCTCTCTGAAGTCTTCCTGTTCATCATTTCTTATAACACAATAGTTTCCTTTACATTCATATGCCATAATTTATTCAGTCATTCCCCAATTGATGGGCATTCCCTTGATTTCCAGTTTTTGGCCACCACAAAGAGTGCTGCTATAAATATTTTTGTACATGTGGGACCCTTTCTCATTTTTATGATCTCTTGGGGATACAGTCCTTGAAGTTATATTGCTGGGTCAAAGGATATGCACATTTTTGTAGCCCTTTGGCCACAGTTCCAAATTGCTCTCCAGAATGGTTGGATCAGCTCACAGCTCCACCAACAGTGTATTAGTGTTCCAACTCTCCCACATCCTCTCCAACATTTATCATCTTCCTGTTCTGTCATGTTTGCTGATCTGATAGGTGTGATGTGGTACCTCAGAGTTGTTTTGATTTGCATCTCTCTAATCAAAAGTGATTTAGAGCATTTTTTCATATGACTATAGATATCTTTAATTTCTTCCTCTGAAAATTGCCTGTTCATATCCTTTGACCATTTATCAATTGGGGAATGACTTGTATTTTTGTACATTTGACTCAGTTCTCTCTATATTCTAGAAATGAGGCCTTTATCACCAACATTACCTGTAAAAATTCTTTCCCAGGTTTCTACATCCCTCCGAATTTTGATTGCATTTGGTTTGCTTGTGCAAAAACTTTTCAGTTTAATGTAATCAAAATTATCCATCTTGCACTTCATAATGCTTTCCATCCCTTCTTTAGTCAAAAATTCTTCCCTTCTCCATAAATCTGATAAACACACTATTCCTTGCTCCACCAGTTTGTCCATAGTACCTATCTTTATACCTAGGTTGTGTACCCATTTGGATTTTATTCTTGTGTACGGTGTCAGTCATTGGTCTATGCCTAGTTTCCACCACAATTTTATCCAGTTTTCCCAACAATTATTGTCAAACAGTGAGTTCTTATTCCAGAAGCTGGTGTCCTTGGGTTTATCAAACAGTAGATTGCTAAATTCATTGTCTACTGTGTCTTGAGTACCTAGGCTATTCCACTTGTCTCCCCTTCTGTTTCTTAGCAGTACCAAGTGGTTTTGATAATTGCTGCTTTATAATACAATTTGAGATCTGGTAGTGTTAGGTCACCTTCCCTTGCATTTCTTTTCATTAGTCCCCTTGATATTCTGGACTTTTTGTTCTTCCAGATGAATTTTGATACTTTTTTTTCCAGCTCTAGAAAATAATTATCTGATAGTTTAATTGGTATGGCACTGAATAAGTAAATTAATTTAGGTAGAATTGTCATTTTTATTATATTGGCTCGGCCTACCCATGAGCAACTGATGTTTTTCCACTTACTTAGATCTGACTTTATTTATGTGAAAAGTGTCTTGTGGTTGTGTTCATATAGTCCCTGGGTTTGTTTTGGCAGGTGAACTCCCAAATGTTTTATAGTATCTACCCTAGCTTTAAATGGGATTTCTCTTTCTATCTCTTGCAGTTGGGCTTTGTTACTAATACAGAGAAATGCAGAAGATTTGTGTGGGTTTATTTTGTAACCTGCAACTTTGCCAAAGTTGTTTATTGTTTCAAGTAGCTTTTCACTTGAATCTCTGGGAGTTTCTAAGTATATCATCCTATCATCTTCAAAGAATGATAATTTAGTTTCTTCTTGGCCTATTCTAATTCCTTCAATTTCTTTATCTTGTCTAATTGCTATAGCTAACACTTCTAGTACCTTATCGAATAATGGTAGTGATAATGGACATCCTTGTTTCACCCCTGATCTTATTGGAAATGCATCTGGCTTATCACCATTGCATATAATGATTGCAGAAGGCTTTAGGTACAAATCTTGATTTTTTAAAGGAACTAAAATCGACTTTCTCTTTCTTCCACCTTGCCCTCCTCCCTAAGAAAAAAGGAAAACCAAAAGCAAAACCACTGTGGGTATTCCAGGTAGGACATCAGTTGTAAAGCTGTACAAAAAATAAGATACTTGTTGGGATGGCTTCTGAGGTGACTGAGTAATAGTGCATCCTCTGCTACAGGGTGTGGGTTTGTTGCTTGTGAGGCCAGGAACATATATTTTGGAAGACAATTTGGACAAATCTGTGATCAGTTCAACATGAGTACTCAGCCCTCCTTGGAGCTTAACTATGACCTTTAAGTTTACTATCTCTTTGTATCTGGATATTTGGGGCTACTGAGAGGGCAAAAAAGAACATTTGTGTAAGGAAAACTGATAAGATAGTTTGTGCAGTATCTGCACAGTGTCATAATGCAAGTGGAAGCCACATCCTCATACAATATTGTACCAGAAAAACATAAGGCCTTCTAGACTCATAGCAACGTGGCTTCTTATTCTTATTTTACTTGTGGTACAATTCTGACATGATCCTGGGAACTAGATCCTTATCCCTCTCCTTGTGACCAAGTCCCTATTTTTACCCCAGGTTCAGTAAGTGAATGGTATCCGTAGTTTATCTTTCTTATGCCAGGTTGTTGAGAACTATAATTTCCAAGTGGATATATATTATATATATATTTTAAAAATTTATCCTAAAGGCAATAGTGAGTCTTGTCAACTTAGCAAAAAGTAGGATCTTTAATAGGGACAAGGGGATTGCAATACAGGGCCAGTATACAGCACCAAAGGACTGCAGTATCCAAGAGGACCAGAGAGGAGCAAGTTAAATACACTTCAACGGGGAGGAGTCCCACAGGAAACTGCCTGGAGAAGTTGCCATGTAAGCTTTTTTTTTGCATAACAACCGAAAGTCTTGAGAAGGCTGGGAAGTGGTAAGATTTGGTCAGAATTGGGGCTCCTTTCTTTTTTTAGCTCGTTTTGAGAGTTCTCCTTTCAGCTGGTTTCGATTGCCCTCAGGCAATTCGAAGATCTGGAATCAGGTAAAATCAGTTCATAGTTGGTTGCATTTAATAATCACTGAAGAGGGATTTAAGTAAATGGTCAGATTTATATTTTAGAATTATCAATTTAACAGCTAAGTGGAGAGTGGATAGGAAAGAGAAGAGAGAATGATTATGAGGGAAGAGATTGACAAAAAGACTAATTAGGAGAATCCCAAAATAACCTAGCTGAGATGTGATGAAGGCTCAAACTAGGGTTGTAGTCCGTAACTGAAGGGAAGGAGACAAATGGAGTTAGAATCAGTTAGATATGCAATTAATTGAAAATGAGGAGAGAGAAAGAGAATCAAGAATGACTCCTAGGTTGTAGACTTGGATAACTAGAAGGATGGTGGTAACTTCAATGGAAATAGAAAAGGTTAGAGAAGTGTTTGAGGGGGAGGAATGTAAGGATCTCCATTTTTGGATATATTGAGCTTGAGATGCCTGTGGGACAAGGTACTGGATTTCAGTATGGACCTAGTATCAGATAGGATGCTGGTGCTTTAAAACTAGACTATTGTGAGCCTGCAGAGGTAGAGCATAGAGAAGTGTTTGTGCACGAGATATAAGGATTTGATGAGTCAATTTAGTCATGATGTATTGGGAGAAGGAGGTCTTGTGTTCCAAAACCTATGGGCTATCTAGAGGTTTAGCTGACTTGATTGTATAGTTGGGTATACAATATATTAGAAAGGCTCTAAGTCACCATTAATCACATTTGTCCAGAGCTATGGGAGAACTAAGGTGGAAATGTTATCACTGAAGAAGACAAGAATGAAAAAAAAAACAGGTTGTCCTGTTAGGGCTTAGATGTGGGTTACATGTCTTCAGAATCCTTATCTAAATGCTCCTCTCTGAAAGTAGTATCTGAAACAGAGCCTCCTTCTGTCAGTCAATTTGGCATCATTTATTCCTATTCTCTTCTAAGTTCTCAAACATTATATGTTGAGTAATCCATTTTAGAATATTTTTTCCCCTGGAATGGATATCCGAGTCACTAGGCCATCTTCCCTCTTCTCTTTTGAAAATCTTGATAGCATTTATTCATTTTCAGTCTTCTGGTGGTTATATCTCTAGTAAGGATGTGGTACTATGACGCATATGTGAGAACACTGTGTGTACCTCCACCCTATGTGGCCAGAGCTATTCTTTTCCTGGGCTATAACCATCTCTCCACCTGCTCCCTCTGACAGGGGTTTTCATTTCAAACCAAGTCCGGCAAAAAGAGAAGGAGCATCATTCAACCCTTTCTAAGGTGCTGTTGACCCAAATGTCTGATCTAGTCATCTGGCTCTCTAAATAGCCCTAGAACACTCCTTGTGGATTTGGGAACACATGACTCTCTTCCCACCCCCACCCCACTCAATGGTTACATGGTTACGATGACTCTTTAAATCAGCTCTGAGCCCCCAGCAAAAGAACTCTTCTGACAAAATAGCAAAAATATAAATCTTTCTCTCCGCTTTCAGGTGTTCCCTCATGGTCTTATGCTTCTCTTATGCTTGGATATAAATCCTTTCTCAAATTATATATATACATATATATGCACACATATACTTATACACACATATATGCATGTATATGTATATATTTACACACAGATATGTAATGTAATGCTTAGCTGCCTTTATTGTAATAGCTACATTGAAAGAAAAAGTTAGCAGGAAAGGTAAATAAACTTTTAAGAATCCATAAATTTTGGGAACAGGCACATGTCCTTTGGGAGAGAGAAATAAAGAAGAGAAGGGAAATGTAGAAGTCATCACATTGGATTTGTAGTCCGTGAGCATTTCAGTGATGCAGTAACTGTCTAGACATACTTCATGAACCATCTAGTTCCAGAGCCCCAGTCTTGGAGTCAAGCATTGATGATTTCCTGGTGCTGCCTACAATGTGTTCAGAGCTGCTTCTGGAGACTCCCTTTTCTCCAGTTTTCCTGCTTCTTTTGCTGGCTGCTTGCCTTTCTCCCACTTTCTCATGGACCTCTCTGGTTGGGATTCTCTCTTTTGTACAGTTTCTACCATCCATACTCTCTTAGAATGAGAGAGATTAGCTTGATAGTCAAAGTCTGATCTGGTTAGTCATGGGGTCAGAACAAACTCTCTAAGAAGATCATGAAGGAGGGAGCAGTGGGAATCCTCTGCCTCAAACCAGCAGGCAAACATCTCCAGCACACTCACTGATACAAGTGACAACACCAAGGCAATAATACACCAGAGATTATTGACAGAGACTCCCTTCTTGTACCTGATAGCTCTTATCGTTACATCTTTGATGTTAACAAGTCTAGATTTGGATGTTTTAATTCACTTAAATGGGGCAATTCTCTCCTTACAATTTCAAAAAACTAGAACAGGAGTTTCTGTGTCATGGGCCTCTTTGGTAGAGTGATGAATCCTCTAGACTCCTCCTCCAAATAATGTTTTTTTTTTTTAAATAATTTAAAGAAGTACTAAATTTCAGTGAGAGGTTAGTGAAAATAATGATGTAATTTTTTTTCCCCTCCAAGTTCATCGAAAAAAATCTCTGGAACTAGAAGGTCTATTATTTGATTCTGTCTCTGATGCTTGCTACCTGTGTAACCTTGGACAGGTTGTTTCTCCTTTCTGAACTTTAATTTCCACATCTGTAAAGTAAGGGAATTGATTACCGAAGTCTCTTTTAGATTTAAATCTATGGTCCTATTATGAGAAAAGTTTTTCTCTTAGGCAGTTAAGGGTGAACTGGCTTTTTCTTGGTCCCGGGAAAATCTGTTAAATTGAGGCTGGAGATTAGGGCTTGGAGTCAGAAAGACCTGAGTTCAAATCTAGCCTTGCACCCTTACTAGATATATGACCATGGACAAGTCAGTTAGGCTCTGTTTGCCTCAGTTTTGTCACCTGTAAAATGGGGATAATTTGTTGTGAAGGCCAAATGAGATAATAACTGTAAAGTACATAGCACACAAGGCAAGTGCGATATAGATGTTAGCTATTATTATTCTGCAATATTCTAATTCACTTGATACATTCCTTCAAGTTACACAGTCCCAAGTCACCATCACTAGTCAACCTATTCCTAACTGAAAACGACAGTGTGCGTTTCTTTTTCAGAAAGATTGGGTTAAGATTTCTATTTGGGACCTCCTTTGATAGAAAGAGTCAAGCTGAGTTAACAGGGATTTTCCCTCTCAGGGCCTGGATTCTTGCATCTTCTCTCTCTCTCTCTGTCTCTCTCTCTCCCTTTCTCTTTCTCTCTCTGTCTCTGTCCCTTGTCTCACTCTTCCTCATTTATTCTTTTTCTCTTCCTTCTTTTTTTTCCTGTTTCAATTTTTGTCTGCTCATTACCAGATGAAGAAGACAATCTCAACAGCTCATCACCGGACCTTGAGGGGTTAGTCCCCTGGATGAAGTGAACAGTTTTGGAGTATTGGGGAGTCCTTGAAGAGGATAAAAGCACTCAGAGATCATAGATTGAGAGATAAAAGACAACTTAGAGGTCATCTAACCTAATGCTTTCATTTAACAGATTAGGAAAATGAGAAGAGAGAGATTTGGGGACTCTCATATGCTGGGACTAAAGAAACTTCAGAGAAGAATTAGGGGAGTCAGACAATGCTGAAAGGAATAGGGTGGTGTGTGTGTGTGTGTGTGTGTGTGTGTGTGTGTGTGTGTGTGTGTGTGTGTGTGTGTGTATGTAGGAAGGTATTATAAGATAAGGCCTGGTAGTCTTGACACCACTATAACAGTGTCCCCTCAAGGAAGGCTACAGCTTATAGAATCTATGCAAGGAAAGCATTGCCATAAGATTAGGCCTGATGATCTTGAAGCCCTCAAGACAGTCTCCCCTTAACACAAGCTATAAGCTTATACAACAAACTTGTGTAAAAGTACTGACAGTGATATTTATCTAAGGCTAGCATAGTTGTGTGCTCAAAAAAGACTATTTTGTCCACCACCTGTTCATTTTTCTTCGTGATATATAATCTCCTTAAAAATAATACTTTGCCCTACCCCTGATATACAAATAAGACAGCTCTAGGGTATAAGAACTCCATTCTCAGCAAGGTACCTTGGAGCACACCCTCCCCTCTAGCGAGAACACACCTTCTTACTGGAGTATGTCCTTTCTGTTGAATGGATTTCCGCGTCTGTGCTTCCAGATGCAATCCCACTTCTTATGTGAGTTATCCCCTATGTTAGCTTTCGTAAATTGTAAATCAGGTCCCTTTCTCTCACTCCCCTTTGCATTGGCCTGAATCCCACTGTCTTACATATTATTCTCAGTATCTAAGCCCTACAATCTTTGGCTGACCCATGGGCATCTCTTTAGACATAAGACATAAACTGGGCACCCGGACAAGGACTTAACCTACTGACAACAGAACCCACATTGGAGGAGTATGACTGTGAACTTAGTCACAGAAAGCAAGGGTTAACTGGAACCCTATGTTCTCCCATGAGGGACTTCCTTATGCCACAGTGCTGTCAAAAGACAGAAGGCCATATGATTTAACTTGTGGGGAAACATAGTGAGACTCCCTTCCCCCCTTTCCCCATAACCTATTGCTTCTTTAGGCTACATATTACAAAATCATATTTGATAGTACTTGATTCTGAAGTCCATGGTTCCACTAGAATGAGGAATGCTTATCCATATTTCCTTCTCATTTGTGAAACTAAGTCCTGCACTGAAATTATGTTTTGTCTTATTGTGGAGTTTTGTCTTTGGGGGGAAATATTTTAAATCATGAGTGAAAATGGTCGATGTCAGGGAGGAATGTTCTGAGGAAGGACAGAGTTTTTCTCTTTTTATTTTCTCTTTCTCTAAGCAAGGAAGGAAAGGAGCACACATTTAATACGTACCTACAATGTGCCAGACACTGGGCTAAGCATTTTACAAATGTACATGATTTGATCTTCACAACAACCCTGTGTGGTAGGTGCCACTTGATCCCTATTTTAGAGTTAAAGAAACTGAGGTAGAGGCTAAGTGACTTGCCCAGAGACAAAAAGCTATTAGGTTTCTCAGGTTCAATATGAACTCAAGTCTTCCTGACTCCAGGGCCTGCACTCTGAATACTAGTGACCTCCCAGGAGAGCAAAATGTCTCTGACCAACTTGTGTACAAAGTGAAGTGGACATTATTCCTCCCTGGGGCCCCTAGGTTGAGAGATATCTGCTAGGTTGCTGGGCAGGGTTGGATAACCTGCCTAGCAACAGGCTTTTGTTGGGTCCCTGTCAAAACGTTATTCCCCGCCCCCTCCCCGGGTTGTGAAATATCTGTTGAGTTACTAACAGCCATTTTTCTGTTGAGTCCCCTTGCATGGCAACAACTTGTGCCCCCCTGCCAGAACTGTTCCTGTTAGACCCCTTTGCCAGGCAACTACCTTCTGCTGGGCATCCCCCTTCTAACAACCACTTTTTGTTGGGTACCCCCTTCCTGACAACCATTCTCTGATAGGGTCCCTTTCCTGGCACCTACTTTCTGTTGGGGTCCCTTGCCTAGCAGCAAGCCCCACCCCGCCCTGTCAGAACTATGTTTGTTGTAGAAACTGCAAGGCTGTACCGAGAAGTGCTGAAATGCTTAAAATGCACACGCACACACTTTAGTTTGGGGCTGTCTCCTCTGGGTTTCTCCATGAGTCAGCCACCAGCCTGGCTAATAAAGATGCTCTCCAAATTCCTAATTGACTCTTGCCTGTGAATTTCTCAGCCTGTCCATTTCAAAAGGGCAGTGTGTTGAATTTTTCTTCCATGCTACAAGGAAGCGTTAAAGAGATGGTGCAACAAGACAAGAGAATTGGCCTCAGTCTTTACATGCATCAGGCCCATTCAATTTATTTGAAGGCCAAAAGCACTTCCAGGTGAATCCTCCCTATGGGCCAGAGCCTTGATGGTCTCTCCCAATGAAGCTCCTTGTTCCTTGCACCTCATGTCAATGACACTGTTCTGGCTGCAACACCTAGAGTGGATTCTGATGCCTGCATTGGTGAAACTCAAATTCTTAACCCAGATTGGAGACTTTTACCTCTGAATCTAGAATGGAAAAGAATTAACAGGCCATGGATATTCCATTTCTCAGACAGAAAGAAATACTTCTCCTTTTTTACTTATGGCACTATATGCCATAAGGGAAGGAATCACTGTGGCCCCCAACCTGCTCCCTACACACAAAAATGTAGTAGGGACAGTGAGAACCACCTTGACCCTTTTGAAAAGGCTAATGGTTCTGGCTGAAACCAGTTAGAATATCTCCATACATGCTCATATTTATGTATATATGTTATATATACATACACACATATATGTACATATATGTGGATGTGTCTATGCATACAGATATGCAGATGCATATTAGGTTCTGTTTATTTTGTTCTGCATCAGCTCATATATTGAAATGTCTCTTTAATGCTTCTCTGAATTCATCATAGTCATTATATTTGTGGCTAAATAAAATTCATTTAGTTTAACATTCCCTTATTATGGAACTCTACTGTGTTAACAGGTCTTTGCTCTCACAGAAAGTCTTGCTATAAATATTTTGGTACAGACAGGACCTTTCTTTCTGTTTTTAACCTCTCTGAAATATTTGCCTTGGAGTTTCCTGTTCAGTTCTAAGGTTAAGCTCACTCCCTCCTATCTTCTCCAACATCTTGTTCCTTTCATTTATTTCCTCTACTCCCAACATCTTTAATCCCTTCCCTTTTACTGGCTCCTTCTCTTTTGCTTTCAAGCACATATGACTTTTCCTCATTTTAAAACTAGAACTAAAAGTTTATGCTCGACTCTACTTGAACCTCTAGCTTCTCACCTACAGGCAACTAAGTGGTACAGTGGAGAGAGTAGTAGGCTTGGAGTGAAGAGACCTGAGTTCAAATTTGACTTCGGATCTCAAATTTGACCTCAAGAAAATTAGTGAATGAACCTTTGTCTGTTTCACTTCCTTCATTTGTAAAAGGAATATAATAATAATTCCTACCCCTCCAGGATTGTTGTAAGAATCAAATGAGAAATACTTAACATGGTGCTTGATACATAGTAAGCACTTAATAAATGTTTATTCTCTCATTTTATTTCTTTCCTATTTACTGGTGAACTTCTCAAAGGAGTAGAGTAAATCCACTGACTCTACTTTTTCACCACCCATTCCTTAACATCCTAAAATCTGCTTGTAATCCTCATTACTTTATGGAAATTGTGATATCATCAACCTGTAGGATTAGGGATAAGGTCTCATTTTTGCATCTCCAACAGTGATTATCATAGTGCCTTACACACAGGGAATGTGAATAAATACTTATTGAGTGATTAAAAGGGGATTCAGGGAGTCTTCTTTGAAATGAGATGATATTGGGGTTGAAGTAAAGCCAGGAACATGGCAGTCTTGAGTAACATCAGACTGTACAGTTAAGTTGGAAATCAGTTTGGATATGTTTTTAAAAAATTTATTTTCTATTATTGATATATTTTGTCTTAACATGGTAGTCATTTTCTTCCCTTCTGACAAAGAAAAGCAATCAAATAAAATATCTTATAAGGAAAACTTTTCTGCCATGTATGCAACATTCTGGCCTTGTGGTCCCCCTCCTCTCCACTGTAGGGGAGGAGGTATAGACATACTATTTTCTGAGGGATGACATGGCCTCTTCTGTGGGTCTTAGGATACTTATAGGATCGCTTGACCCAGTCGCTTATTCAACTGTTCTGCCTTAATTTTCACAATTCTTTTATTATCTTTCACTTTCATCAAACCCCCAGTATCCACAACTCTCCAAGACAGATATGTAGAATTACCTTCAAAGCACCCATATAACAGACATATGCAGCCAAAATGTTCAATTGTTACTGTCCTAGAAATTTATTTGTTTATTTACAAAAGTAATAATATTTAATATAATACTTATAAAATGATTTCATACATTTTTAGTGTCCTTCTGGGTCTATGGGAGAGTCAGTAATTGTGCACTGCAGCCCTGAGCTCCTAGGAACTCAGCCATAAGAAGGGTGCTAGCTGAAGCTTACTACTTTTCTTGGAGCTCACAGACATCTCTATCTTCTGAAGACAAAGAGATACTGGAGGTCAGGCATAAGGAAGAGTCCTCATCCCAACTTGATAAGAGTCATCCACTGATGCCTTCAGAAATGGACTAAGAAGGATGAAGACTAGGAGATGAGGAAGTAGACAGAGATGAATGGGTCACTGCTATGCCAAGACCCCAGTCATTCCACAGGCTGATGAATCAGTCATCCTCGGGTTCCTAACGCCATCTGGTTAAAGGGCGCCTTGTGTTCTTCTTTGAGCCATTGACCTCTCTCTGAAGTGTAAAGTACAGACCAGTGTCCACTGCAAACAGAATTCCCATCACAAGGTAGAAAGGGATGTAGTACCAGATTTTAGAAGATGAGGAAGTGGATGCATTTGGATCTACATTTGTATAAAAGTAGGAGACAGGAGGAAGAACCATTAGAATTCTAGTGGAACAACAAAACAATTCAACAAATACCCATGAAACACTTGCTTCCTAAAGGAGAAAGAAAGAAGAGGTAGGCATCTGTCCTTGGGCCTGGGGTTTGGGAAGGGTACTGTGAGGTTTTCAGAGAGAAGACTGATTAGATTCCTAAGGTGACCTGTTGCTAAGGGTCTCAGCCAAGAGGTACTATAAGGGTCTCTCCTAGCCCAGGGGTGGGGAGGGAGGAGAGAGAGAAAACAATAAGAGTGTGGCGCTGCACCTACACTGTACTAATGCTACACTTGAATTTTGGGATATGTGACATCAGTTTTATTATTGTTGCTGCTATTACTTATTACTATTGATTATAATACTATTATTACTTTAAGTTCAGATTAAAGTTCTTTGATCTTCTGTCTAGTCCCATGTGATATTTTCTTCTTCATGCAACGGAAAGAACTTTTGTCTGGGCCCATAGACTCAAAAGATGAACTCCTATTGGTCTTTCTAGGATTCAGGAATTCAGGATTTCACCAGAAGGGCCAAACACATGATCATTCACCCTGAGAACGAGGGGATAGTTGCAAGAATTCATACTAAAGTTGTTCTGGTCCAAATGATTGTGAGCGTGGTTGAATCAGGAAGCACTGGAACAGGATTCTAAAAGATGGAGTGGGTTGCATGGGAAGGAAAAGTTATTCCTTTCAATGGAGGAATTCAGAGGTGGGGAATGAGGAGAGAGGCGCAACTTCTGCTCCTTTGCAGTCACATCTGAATGAATGATGCCCCACATCCCAAAAAGTCCTTTGTGGAACTTAGATACAAATAAAATTGTCAACCAAAGCAGGTAGATCCTTCCAGCCTTTGTTCTGGTAGCAAGAAAGAAAATTCACAGTGATCTGAAGTATTCTAAAACTATCATAAACCCTCTCCAGATCCATCCTCCAAAGTCCCTTCATTCAAACTCCCAAACCCTTCATTCTTTCCTGTTTGGGTGTATCTTACCTTGGATAGTAATTCTCACCACTCTTGAGTTCTCCTTCCTATTTCCTATGTTTGCTGAACAGAAGTAATCTCCATTGTCATTAGAGTTCACTTGGCTGATGGAAAAGTTGGAATCACGTTGAAAAAACTTCCTTCCTTTGCCATTTTGATAGTATGTGACTTTAGAGATGACTTTGTTTCCCCAGCTGTGGCACCTCAGTACCATGGGCTCCCCTTTCATATAAACCAGTTTCAAGGTCTGGAGTACCAGCCAGTCTAAAAAGATGAACAAAAACCAAGAATCTAGTAGGCTCAACTCAAAGTAGAGTCTCAAGTCATTCTAGATTGGGATGGGGCAAGATGGAAAGTTCCCAGGACAAAGAAAAATGTCAGCATTGACTGGGTGTTATAGGAGGCTATAAAAAAAAACTTGCTGCCTCTGAAGACCTTCCAATTTAATAGGATCATAACATAGACACCCATGTGAAAAGATCAAAGTATATGAAAAAGTATATGGAAGTAGAAATAAATGCATGATGCTATCTATCTTCTGACAGAGGGGAGATGGATTCAAGATGTTGAACGAAACATACATTTTCAAACATGGCAAATATATGGATTTGTTTTGCTTGACTGCATATCTTTGTTATTAGGATTGTGTTTTTCTTCTTTTCATGGTGGGATCTGGGGAGAAAAGAGAGCTATCAGGAGTGTTGCCAAAAAAAGAAGAAAAGAAAGAAAAATGGTTATTGGACCATTTTTTAATGCATAAAAGAGAACAGAGTGAAGTGCAGAAGGAAACACAAAGAAATAGGATAGCTTTTAAAATTACACATTGAATTTCTTACATACTTTTTTAAAAGCAAACTATACATAACAGACATATGTGCTTTCACATTTAATCTTTTTTTGTTCTATTTTACATATAAAAAAGTTTATTTTGAGGGTATTCATTAAGTTCAGCATTTTAGAAAATAAAAGAAATGCATTCATGGAAACAAAACATAAATTCCATCTGTACTTTCTGGGGAGCAAATCCCAGGACCTTTGTTGTCAAATTAAATTTTAAAATTTGATTTAAGAAGCATTAGTTTAGCATTTACCTTATATAAGGCACTGAGGGTACAAAGACATAAGTGAAACAATCCTGCCTGGCCTCGAAGAGCTTATATTTCTACTGGGGGAAATCAATGTGTATATAGATAAGAAAATACAAATTCTTCACAAAGCAATTGGGGTGAGGGGAGTAGAAACAATTAGAGCAATCAGAAAAGTTCTCCTAAAGGAGGTGACATTTGAGGTTAGTCTTGATGAGAGAGAGGATTCCAAGGAGCAAAGGTAAGAGGAAGAATGTTTCAGGCATGAGGGACAACTGGTCCGAAACCATAGAGGTGAGAGCTGGCTGTTGTGTATAGGGAATTGCAAGTAGGCCACTTTGACTAGAATACAGTCTGTGAGGAGGGGCAACATCAAATCAGTCTAGATAGTTTAAAGCCAGATAGGAAGGGATTTAAATGCTAAGCAGGGAAGTTTCTATTTTATCCATATTTTTGTAGGTTAATGGAATCATGGAAGCTTGTTGAGCTGTGGACTGACATGGACCTATGGTTTTAGGAACATCAGTATGGCCTCTATGTGGAAGGTGAAAGGGAGAGAGGAGAGACTATAGGAAGCTACTGCAATAGTATAGTAGATAAGGAGTTAGGAGCCCTTGAACTAGAATGATACAGGAGTAGAAAAGGGACAAGTGTGAAGTTAGAATCAGTAAACTAGAGAAGTGGTTGGATTTAGGAGGTGAGAGAGGAGAGTGAAGAGACCAGGATGACTTCTATATTGCAAATCAACGTAAGACCCTTGACAGAAGTATGGAAATTAGGAGGAGTGATGAGTTTAGGGGGCAAAATGAATGAATCAGTAGATCAGCTTATGATACATCCAGATAGAGTTATCTAACAGGCAGCTGGAGATGTGGAACCTCAACCTCAGGAAAGAGTTGAGGGTACAATATGTAGATTTAGGAGACATTGCATAGAATGAACCCATGGGAGCTGATGAGATCATGGAGACAGTGCTGAGAGAGAAAAGGGCACAGTAGAGAATCCTTGGATGCATCACAAGCAACATGGATACTGAGAAAGATCATTTAGCAAGGAGGAAGATAACCCAGAGGGAAGTGTATTACAAAAACCCAGAGGAGAGAAAGTAGCCAGAAGGATGGGGTGGACAATAGTGTGCAGTGTTACAGATAGGTCAAGAAAGATGGGGACTTAAAAAAAAATCATAGGTCTAGAAGAAACCTCAGAAGCTGTCTAATCCAATCCTATTTTGCAAATGAGAAAATGGAGACCCAATCACTTGCCCAAGGCAGTAGAGATTCTCAACTTGCATGGAAGGATGAGTTCATTCTGACTGTATTCATCACATGGTACTATGCTAGCTCCTTGCATGGTACTGTATTAGATCATTAGTAACTTTGGAGAGAGCAGTTTCAGTCAAATGATGGGACAGAAGTGAAACTGTAAATGTTTGAGAAGCAAACGTCATGAGAAAGTGTAGACAAAGGTAGACAATTTTGTCTTTAAAAAACAAAAAAAGGTTTTTAATCTCTGTTTTTTAACTTTGCCTTGTTTTCTGCCTATATCCCTTCCACCATATCTGCAAAGTATCCCTTATAGCAAAGAATTTTCAATAAAAAAAGAAGAGAAAATATTTAAGTAAATGCAACTAATATATCAAAACCATCTCACATCACATATAATGTTCCATACCCAAGAATCTTCCCACCTCTGAAAAGAAGTACAGGGAGATGGTGAACATTTTTTTTCTAGGACTTTGGCTGTGAAAGAGCAGGGAGATGTAGAATAGCTTGTTAGAGATAGCAGATTTAAGGGAATTTTTAAGGGTGAGGAGACTTCAGCAGAGAGGGTGCTGATGGGTAAGGAAATATTTTTAAAAATTAGGGATAGAGAGAAAGGATGGCCAAAGGGACAAGCTCCTATAAGAGACAAGAGGTGATGGAATCAAGAACACAGACTGGTTGGTCTTGGGACCATCTCCAGTGTTCTCTCCATTGAACCGCATTGTTACCTACATAGAGATTTTAATTAAAGTCTTGAGCATGGATAAGTTCCCATTCATTGAGAATTAAAGATGAGGAAAAAAGAAAAAAATATCCTAGAGGATCATCTTCATCTAGGGATTGGAAAGAGGAAGTAGGCCAAAAGAAAGAGGCAGAACCGAAATGATCAGAAGCGGGAGGAGCACCATAACTGTAGCATCTCATGGAAGTTAAAAATAAGGAAAGTTTCAAGCAAGATGAGGGATAGTAAATACTGTGAAATATTGCAGAGAAATGAAGAAGGAAGAGGATCCAGAAAAGAGGACTGGATTTAACTCATGAGAATTACTGGAGAACTATAAGAAGGCAATTTCACTGGATAATTATGGGCAGAAGTCTGATCGGAGACAGATTAAGTTGTGAGTGTTCTATATACTGGGAGGAAAAAAAGATACAGGGAGTATAGATCACTTTTCTGGGAAGGTTGGTGGTGAAAAAAAAGTGATAGGATTGTAGTTCAGGTGAGTAGTACTCTCTGGGGAATAATATTTTAAGGCAGGCAGGACCAGCTTGTTTGTAGGCTAAGGAGAAAGATCTGATAGAAAGAGACATTAAAGACGCAAGAGAAATGATGAGTAATATCTCAGGGAGAAATGATTAAGAGCACAGGTGATGGAATTAATTTTGGAAAGGAGGTGTTGGATCATTTTCGCTAAGTCAGGTAGGAAGGATGGTTTGAATGATGAGGGAGGTAGGAGAGAAGTTCAGATATCTCCCATCTGATGGTCTGGGTCTGATTTTTTATGAAGCTAGCAAGGCAGGGTCATTTGTTTAATCAATAGGCAGCCATTTACTGAATGCTTGCTATGGGTCAGGCACCGTATTAGGCACAGAGGGAAGCACAGATAAAAATGAAAGGCTCATCTTTAAAGGGCTTACTGTCTATAGAGGAGAAATTTTGCACATATAAATAAGTATATTCAAACTACACTCCCCTTTTAGATTTGGACAATTTTCTTTGTGGAAAGGAAGAGAAACATGAACAGTTTTGAGAAGACCTGAGAGAAGCTGATTCAGAGAAATGTACTTACTTAAGGCAAAAATGGCCACAGTGTCTTGTTTTCCAACACCTTGTTTACATCACTACTTTAGGGCTAAGTAGGAGACCTGCAGAGTTTAATTTTTTTTTACTAGGGTTGGGGAATGGGTGTTCATAACCATATTATGCATAAATAAAAAGATAATTTTATCATACTTTAAATTATGTATTACTATATATAAATAAAATTACTTTTATATTTTTTACAGGTGAGAACACTAGTAGCTGGGCTGAGGATGGGGAAATCAAGGAAGTTTATTTGTATAATGTTTTTTAGTTCTGTTCACCAGCATGTAAGTATGAGTGGAATCCATGTATAGAATCCCTGAAGCTTGGCAGTTAATAGGTTGGTTAACTTCAGGGCCCCTCACTCACCTGGAAAGACTTGTAGCGTCACAGGATCACTGAGAGCAGACTGCCCTCTCTGGCACTGGTACTTCCCACTGTTTTTAATGCTGGCTCTGATGTTGTAGTCTTGGATTTGGACTGGAATAATCGTGTCATTGTGGAGCCAAAGGGTGGAACTGTTTTCAGGGGTGCCAGACTCTTCACACCTCAGAGTTACAGAGTCATTCTTGAGCACACTGAACCATGGTGGGTTCAGGGTCACTATTGACTTGGAGAGACTTGCTGGGGGTAAAGAGAAGAGAAGGAAAGTGTCCTCAGTCAGTTCTGGAAGACAAGTGAGCTCCCACTTATAATCTATAGCCAGACTTGGACAAATGTAGGAAAAGAGGCTTTGGACACCATTTTTCTGGGTTGACTCCAATAGGAATCTGATCAGAAAAACAGAAAGTGAAACCCTATTGAGAGCAGAAATTGCTGATCCTGTTCTTTCTTTGTGATATTCTGTAGTAGCTAGACTCTGAGAATTCTGTTATTTGGAGAAATAGAGGAGCAAACTCACCTGCTTTCTTGCCAGCCAGAACTATAAGAAAAAGAGAGGAGAAGTCAGCAAAGGGCAGGGGGAAGCACAGAGCACCTGGAGCATGTTTTTCTCAGGCTGCTCTATGAATTGTCTTTTACAGAAACATGAAATGATCTTCCTCCCTTTAATATCTTGTCCCATTGTCCTCAACTCCTCTGTCCACCTTACTGATAATAATAGCATTGATGGAGTGCTTTACTATGTGCCAGGCACTGTGCTGATTGCTAGATAACTACAAACTCATTAGATCCTTACAATAGTTCCGCAAGTCATTATCCCCATTATACAGATGAGAAAACTGAGGCAAATAGAGGTTAATTGACTTGCCCAGGGTCACACAGTTGGTAAATGCCCAAAGCTGGATTGGAACTCAGGTCTTCCTGATGCCAGGCCCAGCCCTATTTCCACTGCACCATCTTTATACTGCCTACTTGCTATGATCCTAGAAGCACAGAAAACAGCAACAATACTGAATTTCAATCCAGAAGGTTAGAAATTCTTAGGAAGAAATCATATAATTTTAGAACCCTATGAGATATTGGTTATTACTCCATCTTATTTTGCAGATAAAAAAACTGAGGTTGAGACATAGTACTTAGAGCCCTGGACTTGGATTTAGGAAATCAGATTCAAATCCTGCCAAGACAAGCTGTGTGTCTCTAGGCATATCATTTAACCACTCTGAGGTTCATTTTCTTCATTTGTAAAAAAGGGGATAATAAAAGCATGATAATAAATGTCATATGAGATAATATATGTATAGTACTTGGTAAACCTAAAAGTCTCATTTAAACAGGAGCCATTATGACCCAAGGACATAGAGTCTACCCTCTCTTCCCCAGCTATGTTCAGTCAAAGATGATGTCCTTTCCATCCTCCCAACCTCTCAAAGAGATTAATGTTCTTTCTGGACCTGGAAAAGGTCTCTGCTAGTCCCAGGGACCTGACTACTCAGTGAAATCATAACTCACCCAAAAGCAGCGAAAATGGCAGTAGCAACAGCTGCATTCTGCTGGAATGAAATAGACCAGCCCAACTGAATTGTCCACTGCTACCCTGGGACAGGATGTGACCTAACTGAGGCTTTTAGAATGAATTAGAAAAGAGGAAGGAAACCAATCGTTCCCCCTCCCCCACTTCAAGTTGCTTCTCCTGGAAGCAATCTTGGTTTTTATAAAAGAAAGCCCAGTAAGCTGAGGCTTCTAAACCTGATCTCTGGGAAGTAAGACTTCAATAGTACAGTTGCTATCACTCTTCTCAGAGTCAGCAGAGTCTGACCCTCAGCCTGAGGAGGTACTTTGGGGAACACTTCATTTATCCTACATGTAAGAAGGAGGTGGGTAGGATTTTGTCTGGGACTTGAAGGAAGTCAGGGAGGTCAGGAGGTAGAAATAAGGAGGTAGAGAATTCCAGGCGCAGGGAACAAACAATGAAAATTCCTGGAGTCAGAAAATGGAGTATCCTGTGCCAGGAAGAAGAGAAGACAGGAAAGGGAGGAACTGGGCAAGTTATGAAGGGCTTTGAAAAACAAATAGAAGATTTTATATATGGTGTGGTGTCATGTGTTACAAGGCCTATCCTGCACGGTATGGCTCAAAGCTGAGTTCTTGAAAAGATCAATAAGATTGATAATTAACTAATCTGATTTTTAAAGAGAGAGAAGAAAATTCATTTAACCAAATAAGCAAGAAAGGTGAAATCACAACAAAATCAGAAGAAATTAAAAAAGAATAATCAGAGCATATTATACAAAATATTATAAATATTAAAGTATTAAATATAATAATAAAGATAATAAAAATTATAAAATCATTAGACTATATTATAAAAATCATAAAAATTAAATAAAAATTTTAAATTTAAAAATAAATTAAACATTTTTTTAAAAACCAAGAACATAAAAAAGAGAAATACCTTCAAAAGTATAAAATATCCAAACTATCAGAAGCTCAAGTAGAGATTTTAAGTAACCCAATCTCAGAAAAGGAAATTAATTTAGCTATAAAGGTGCCACCAAAGAAAAAAAATCTTCTGGTCCTGATGGATACACAGGAAATTCTATCAAACTTTTACAGAACAATCAGTATCCAAACTCCATGAATTGTTCTCAAAAACTGAGAAAGAAAACACTGCCAGAATTCTTTTATGACAAATATAGTCATACTACCTAAATGAGGGAAAGATAAACCACAGAAAGAAAACTATATACCAATATAATTAATGAATATTGACTCAAAAATATTTTAACAGAATCTTGTCAAACAGACTACAGTGATTTATCTAAGAAATTATTCACTCTGAACAAATTAGATTGGAGTATAGTTCATATTTTGGAGAGATTTGAAAGGTCATGTGAAGCAGAGAAAATGTGTAATCCTTCACCTTGATTCACAGCTTTTCAGTGTGGTATATAGAGCACAACTTAATACTTCAGATTGTAGCTTAACTACTCAGTGGAACATTTTTACTTCTTAAATTCAACCCAAGATTGTAGGATACTGTCCTGGGAGCACAGCCTATTATTTCCTCATCTGTAAAAAGAGGGGCTTGGACTAGAGTCCTCTAAGTTCCCTTTCAAGTCTAGACCTAGGACTCATGTCACAGGATTTAATTGTACCAGGTTTGCTGTCCACTAAAAAACACCTTTCTAAGCACATTCTCATCATCTACAAGTGAAGTTGGGTTTTTAAACCTAAATGAAGGGTTTTACATTTTAACTCTATCAAATTTCATCTTATTAAATGGAAACCTTTATATTAGTTACTTTTTTTAAAGCAATTAGGGTTAAGGGACTTGCCCAGGATCACACAGCTATTGAGTATGTGAAGCCATATTTGAAGTCAGGTCCTCCTATTCCAGAGCCAGGGCTCTATCCACTGTGCCCACCTAGCTGCCATATATTAGCTAGGTTTTGAATTCTCTCTTCTTTCTCTCCTTTTCTTATGATACCTGGTATAGCATGCTTCATTACTATATTCTCCAGACTGCTCTTTTCAGTTCAGGACACTAGCAAACTCTGTGGCTCAAAGAGTGACCTCAGTCCAAAATTAAAACAACCCTCTTCCTGCCACAAATAAAGGAAGCACTAAAAATTAAAGGTGAAACTAATAAAACTGAGTCTAAGAAAATCATTGAATTAATAAAGAAAACTAAGTGTTGGCATTTTGAAAAAATCAATAAAATAGATAAACCATTGGTTAATAGGATTAAAGAAAGAAAAAGAAAAAAATCAAGTTACTAGTATCAAAAATGAAAAGGATGAATATACCACTAAAGATGATGAAATTAAGCAATTATAAGGAGTTACTTTTGCACAATTATATGCCAATAAATTTAACAACTTAAGAGAAATGGAAGAATACCTACAAAAACACAAACTGCCCAGTTTAGCCTAAGAAGAAATGAAATCCCTAAACAGATCTCTTTTAGAAAAAGAAACTGAACAGGCCATAAATGAACTTCCTAAGAAAAAAGCACCAGGATCACATAGATTTGCAAGTGAATTTTATCAAACATTTAAAGACCAGCTAATCCCAATAATAAATAAGTTATTTGGAACAATAGGCAAAGAAAGGATCTTACCAAGCTCCTGTGGTGAAACAAATATGATAGTGATCCCTATACCAGGAAAAGTCAAAACAGAGAAAGAAAATTATAGACCAATTTCATTAAAAAATATGGATGCAAAAATCCTAAAATAAAATACTAGCTAAAAGATTACAGCAATATTTTGCAAAGATTATACATTACAACCAAGTGGGATTCATACCAAGAATGCAGGGATGGTTTAAAGTAAGGAGAACTACTAACATAGTTGATTATATCAACAACAAAAGTAACAAAAATTATATGAAAAGTCAATAGATGCAGAAAAAGCATTTGATAAAGTACAACACTCTTTTCTATTAAAAACACTTGAAAGTACAGGCATAAATGAACTTTTCCTTAAATTGATAAGAAACATTTACCTAAAACCATTAGCAAGCCTTACTTGTAAATGGGGATAAGCTAGAAGTCATCCCAGTAAGATCAGGTGTAAAACAAGGATGCTGACTTTCACTAACAGTATTCAATATTGTATTGGAAATTCTAGCAATAAGAGAAGGAAAAGAAGGAATCAGAATATGGAGTGATGTAATAAAACTCACACTTTTTGCAGATGATATGATGATATGCTTGGAAAATTAAATATATTATAAAATAAACTGAAATACATACTTAAAATGAAATATACTTAAGAACTCAACAGAAAGTTAATTAAAATAATAATTTCAGCAAAGTAGCAGGATATATAAAGTAAGCACACATAAATCATCATCACCCTTTATAAACTATCAATAAGATCCTGCAGGAAGAGCTAGCTAACGATACCCCATTTAAAATAATTCTAGACAGTATAAAATACTTGGGCATATACCCACCAAAACAAACCCAGGATGTATGTGAGCAAAACCACAAAAAACTTTGTACACAAAATCAGATTTAAAAACAAATGGAGGAATATTAATTGTGAATGGGTAGGCAGGATCAATATAATAAAAATGACAATTTTGCCAAAATTTATATATTTAATGCCACCCTAATTAAATTACCAAAAATTATTCTACAGAGCTAGAAAGAATAATAAAATTCATTTGGAAGAACAAAAGATCAAGAATATCTAAGAAACTAATGGAAAAAATATAAAAGAAGGAAGTATATCAGTACCAAACTATATTATAAGGCAGTGATTATCAAAAGTATCTGGTACTGGCTAAGAATCAGAAAAGTAGATCAGTGGAATGGAGTGAACATACAATTTACAATAACAAATGAATATAGTTACCCAGTATTTGACAAGGGTAAAGACTTAAGTTTTGGGAATAAAAATTCATTATTTGATAAAAACTTATTAGGAAAGCTGGTAAAGCAGTCTGGCAGAAAATTGAGCAGAGACCAATATTTTACACCATTTACCAAGATAAGGTCAAAATAGATACACAACCTAGATATAAAGGGAGATCTTACAAGAAAATTTGAAAAACATGGAACATATTACCTATCAGACTTATGGAGAGGTGAATAATTTATGAACAAACAAGAGATAGAGACTGATGTGAGATGTAAAATGGATCATTTTGATTACACGAAATTTAAAAGTTCTTATAAAAATGACACAAATATATCCAAGATCAGAAGGAAAGCAGAAAACTGGGGGAAAATTTATAGACAATTCCTCAGATAAAGGTCTCATATCTCAAAGATATGAAGAACTTTGTTAAATCTATAGAATACAAGTCATTCCCCAGTTGACAAATGGTCAAAAGATATGAAAAGGCAGTCTTCCAATGAAGTCAAAACAGTTTATAGTTATGAAAAAAATGCTCTATCATTATTGATTAGAGAAATACAAATAAAAACAACCTTGAGATATCATTTTACACCTGCCAGATTGGCCAAAATGGTTGAAAAAGAAGGTGACAAATGTTGGAGGAGATGTGGAAAAATTAGAACCTTAATTCATTGTTGGTAGATCTGTGAGCTGATCCAACCATTTTGGAGAGAGATTTGGAATTATACCCAAAGAGTTATTAAACTTCTCATAGTCTTTGACTCAGCAATAACAGTTATGTCTGTTTCACAAGATGACTAGGGAAAATGGAACATAACCTACATGGTTGAAAATATTTAATAGAAGCTTTCTTTGTGATGGCAAAGAACTGGAAATTACAGGGATGCCTGTCAATTGGAGAATGGCTAAACAAATTTTATATGTTCATGATGGAATCTTACTCTGCTATAAGAAATGATGAGCTCTAAGATGTTAGAAAAACTTGGAGACTAGACCTCCATGAAATAATGAAGACAGAAATTAGCAGAACCAACAGCAGTATTGTTATAAGAACAGCTTTGAGCAACCAAATCATTGTGTCTGTTAGAAATACCTAAATTAACCTTAAAGGTCCTATGGAGTAAAATGCTGTTTGAATCCAGAAAGGAATACTATAGTGGTGTAGGAAATGATGAGTTGATTGATTTAGAAAAACATGGAAAAACTTGGATTTATGAAGGAAGATGCTATCCACTTTCAGAGAAACAGATAACAGAAAGAAATAAGCACAGTATGGTCTTACATATATGTGCATGAGTGTATACACATATGTGTATGTTTATAGAATTCTGTGTACATATATATCTCCTTGCCTAATTATAGCTTTCTTTAGTGTGGGGGGGGAAGGGGAAAAAAGTTAAAAGCACACAGCAGAGAAAAAACATCAAAGAAGCAAAGAGAAGGTGGGCAGCTTTGAAAACAATGTATTTATTATAGAGGTGTTCTTGAAATGGAAATTTATTGTTTTATATTGAATTCTCTCTTATGATCTGCCGTGCACAGCGCACCAGTTTTTTAATTTTCTCATTTTCTTTTAAGAGTAAAATAAAAAAAAAATTACCAAAAAAATTAAATACATGAAAAAAGGAAGTAAAATAGCAAATCAGAAATGCAACTGAAACTACAGAGCCAGCCTGACTGTGAAACTAGGAAGGCCCCCCGGAATATGAATAAGGGAGAGGAGGGACAAAGTTGCTTATTTGTGTTCTCCAATCCAGATAACATAAAAGACAGTAGCTACAAGAGAGTCCAGCTGAATGACTGGGCAGGCCACACTAGACTGAGGCCACAGGGGCTAGTGCTCCTGTTGTTGATCAGTTATTTTCATTGATATCTGACTCTTCGTGACACCATTTGAGGTTTTCTTGGCAAAGATACTGGAGTGGTTTGCCATTTCCTTCTCTAATTCATTTTACAAATAAAGAACTGAAGGAAACAGGGTTAAGTAACTTACTCAGGATCACACAGCTGATTAGTGTTTGAGGTTGGAATTGAACTCTGCTGTCCTTTGCCCCCCAGTTGCCCCTTTCCTTTGCCAATATCTACTCTCATGGTTTTCTCTGGGTTAATTGCTCAAAGGTTGTCTATTTCCCTAGTAAGGGTAATAGACTCCCAGGGCTTCCATTCCATCTTCATCTCAGATTCCTGAGGAACAATGCAATTTTTGGCTTTCTTGAAGGTGTCCTTCCCAGGAGTGGGAGAGGAAGTAAAAAAATATGTTTAGAGTGAAAATGTGAATCACACGTGGAACCATCAGTTTTGTTCCCACATACAAAAGAAGGAATGTTAAGCAACAAAATATCATAAGATGGTTTATAAGTAATTAAAACCCCAATACTGAAGCTTTGTTAGGATATTTATAAAGAGTTTCTTTGCAAGAGCTACTTATTAGTTATTTTTCATTTTATTTTCCACTGAATATAGCCCAACAAATGCCAAATGGGCTCTTTGTTTCTATGGTTTCTCTTTCTATGGGAAACATTTTCTTGATTCTGTCAGTCTGCCATAGTCTCTGCCACTGCTCCAACTGCTCTGAAGTTCATGGATGGAGGAGATGGCACCTGCCTTTTGAGATCTTACGTGATCCCATACCAAATGAAAGAGTAAACCAATAGGTGGCAACACCATCATAGTAAAGGGGTTTCCCTAAGGCCTTGAGTTCATGGCTTGTGACTAGAGAGGAAAGGCTTTCCTTCATACCCACCTCCCAAATTTCTAGATCTCAGAGAGTTTCCCTTATACAACAAGGCTGGCAGAAGGAAAAGGTGTAAGTGTTGGGTATTGACCCTTCAGTAGAATATATTCACAAAATTCTGTCTCAACAGTCAATTAAAATAATGCTTATTGCCTGTAGGAATTAAAGGTGGTACAAAGACCAGTCCCAAGAAGTCCTAAGACAAAGGCAGGAGCTCAGTAACCCTAGGGAAGTCCAGCTTGGGGTGTGGTGCAGAACCAGTAGGCTCTAGTGAGAGAAAGGCTCAGAGCATCTCCTAAGCCTGGCAGGCCCTGTCCTCACCATTCATTTGTGGAACTTGACCCAAGCATATGTCCCTTCAACCTAACTACAGAGGCTGATGAGATGAAAAAACCATGGAACGCTCCCAACGCCATGAGAAAATACCTTGTTATCATAGATACCCAAGGACTGTCTGAGGAGACAGCTCTAAAAAAGATAGTCACCCCACAAGTCCAGGTAAAGTTTCAGAGAAAAAAAATTATCCTGGCCAGAAGAATTACAAGATTACATGAAAGAAAGGAAAAGAAAGATACAAAATGCAATAGTTAGAAAGGAAAGAATGGAAGGGAGAATTGATACCTCAGAAGATAATGAAAAATCTCTCACCAAAACTGAATGCTATGAAAATTAGAATGAATTAGACAGAAAGCAACATATCAATGAGACAAAAAGAAATATCAAAACAAAGTCAAAAGACTGAAAAAAAGGGAAGAAATCTAAGAAATCAATCAAAATAGCTAATAAGGAAAGCAGATCAGGGAGACATAATTTAAAAATTATTCTATTCTTTGAGAATTATGATCAGAAAAAGATCTTGGTTACTATATTTCTAGAAATCATAAAATGAAAATTACCTAGAACTCTTAGAACCAGAGGACAAAGAAAAATAGATATAATCCACTAGTCTTCTCCTAAAAGAAACGTTAAAATGAAACTTTACAGAAATATCACAAACAAAATCCAGAGCATCCACATCATAAACAGTACTACAAGTGGCCAAAAAGAAAAGGTTCACATACCAAGGAACCAAAGTCAGGATCACAGAAGACTTTATAGCTAGCACTTTAAAGAAGAGGAGAGCTTGAAAGCCAACATGTGAAAAGGCAAAAGATAAAGGCTTACAACCAAGCACAGCATGTCCAGCAAAATTAGGTATGCTCTATTAAGAGAAGAAATGGCTCTTTAATACAATAGAGAATTTGCAAGCATTCCTGAAGAGTCCAAAATTGTATAGACATCTCGAAAGGGAAATAAAGTTACCAAGACAAACATAGAAAAGTATGTATAAATGTACACCCCTCCCCATATATCCATATATACACACACACACACACACACACACACATATATATATATATATATATATATATATATATATATATACATATATATATGTTTAATTGGAAAGGAATATGTGAAGATGAGTTGTTTGCATTCTAATGCATTTGGAATTAGAATTCTCAGAACCCTAAGATTTTTAAGGGTCCTAAAAAAAGAAGATAAAGATGACAGCGAGCCTATGGGTGATTTTGTTTAAACAAAAATGAGGGGGACATAGAGACTACACTAGGTAAGAAAGGAGGAGGGAGAAAAAAAAATCACTATCACACAAAAGAAGTATATAAGGTAAAGACTACATAATCATGGAGGAAGAAGGGGAAGAAGCATCCCGTGAACCTCACTTTCATCTGAAAGTGAGAATGGTAAATGGAACACAACTACACATACATGTATATATTAGTATAGAAATATATTAAACTAAAGATGGAACGAGGAGGGGACAGGACAAGGGAGCAGGATAGGTAAGAGAATAATCATAAGGAAATCAAATTCAAAGTTGAAGATAGGAACATGAAGGTATATCCTAAAGGAAAGAATGAAAGAGTAAAAAGAGTTTTGGGACCAGGAAGGGGAAGAGTTAAGAAACACAACAAAGAGTAAACAGGTTACTTCATTTATAGATCCCAAAGGTAAAGCAAATTCTGGGCAAAGTGCTAGTGGAAAAAACTGAGGGAAATGACATTTTTTTTCACAATATGATTCTGAATGTTAATAGGACGAATTCACCCATAAAACTGGAGAAGATAGCAGAGTGGATTAAAAAATAGAATCCAAACCATATGTTATTTACAAGAAACATATTTGAAACCCAAAGATTCATATAGAGTTAAAATGAGGGACTGGAAAAGAAACTATTACACTTCAAGTGAACTTAAAAAGTCAGAAATAGCAGTCCTGATTTCAGAAAAAGCTACAGTAAATATGGACTTGATTAAAAGATAATCAAGGATATTATACTTAAAAGCACTATGGATAAATAATTATCAAAATTGTGTGTGTGTGTGTGTGTGTGTGTTTGAGAGGAGGAAGGGAATTGAGGAATTTGAGAGGATTGGAGCAGCAAGTGATAGTGGGATTTGGGGGAACCATAGTGACTTCATTTTGTGACTCAATTCTGGAGCTAGTTCAGTTTCCTTTGTACTCAATTAAGGGTCTAGTTCATTTTCTGTCTTGTGAGAAAACTTTATTCAATTGTGGGAATTGTGAGAGGACTTTGTTACATTGTTTGAACCTAGCTCTGCACGGAAGCTGGGCTACCCTTGCCTACTGCCTAGAGACCCTTAACTCAGGACCTGGGTTATGTTGACCAGAAACCAGTCAGATCCAAAGACTGATGCAAGGAGTTTTCTCGCAGTTGTACATCCCAAGCAATCCATATGTCTTGTCTGAAAATTGGCCCCATACTGTTCAATTAATTATTGTTTCCACGTTCTTTGGATTGTTCACAGACACTTGGTGATGGAGGAAATGGGACACCTTCATTTCTGATTTCAAGGAATTTCACCTATTCACTCTCCCCCTGCAATGGGAAAGTCCCTAATCTTTCCTCCAATTAGAGAAGTTAAGTAATATATTGTTCTTAGGTGCACGTCCTTGAATTTGGGTATTGAATCAGGGGCCTTGCTATACAGGGATAACATTCTGATAAAAAGGCCTTGAGCCCTCCCTTTCTACTTATCACAATCTGTTCTGTTTCATTCCTCAATTGCCACCCTTATGGTTTTTAACTATTTAAGCATCCTGATCCCCTAACTTATTGGCTCAGTATGTCTAGAATAAACTCAGCTTGTTCAGACTGCTGTGTCTCACCTGTCTTTTCATCCTCGCTCTGTGAGCCCCATAACTGCCCTGGACCTGCTGGACTGCGTTGGCCACAGTATATGGCACCCAACATGGGGCCCTGCCCGTTCGAGACAGGAGAGTCTGGTTCATGCAGCAAGACCAGAGGAGAACCCCCGGAGCCGAAGGGGAAAGTCGCGTGCAGGAAAAAGATGAGGGGAAGGCCTACGAGGGGCCACTTCTTCCATGTGGTCACTTTTGCTTTGAGCTCAGCGAAATTAGTTTCACTTTAGCAATAGGCTAGAGCCCAGGCGTTTAAGAGACAGGTGAAGTAATCATGGGGTCATGAAGTAATTCATGTGGTGAAAGGCATGAAGGACCCGGAGGAAGGGACTCTAAATCTTGAAAAGTGGAAAACAGGAGGCAATCAAATGAGTGAGCATTATAGAGAGGTCAGACCAAGTGCTTCTCCCATTACAATATTTTCAATTTGGAATGTACTTATGATATGTCTACAGAAACAGGAACAAGTATCGTTAGTCACAAAAACAATAAAGGTAGACGTAGCCTCTAGTATAAAAGAGAAGGAAGACTTGAAGGAGTGTGTCACACAAAAATTTAAAATAGAGTCTCCTCCTCGCACTGCTCCTCCATTATACAAGTCTAGATCACAAGTTTGTGAAAATGGAAAACATTGTCATCCACCTTTCTCCCTCCTTCCCACTGTGATCTATGTATACAGTCTTCACTTCAGCAAGGTGGAATTCTGGTCAGGAGAATTCCTGATTTGCAAATCCATTCCTCATAATGAAACTAACTAATTACATGGCTGTCTGATCACAGTCACTTTGTCTCTGGTCTGCTGTTTTGTCATTCTCAGGTCAGACTGGCTCAGTAAAATCCTGTTGTACCCCTAGTGCTTAGAACAGTATCTGACATTTAGTAGGTTTTGATAAATGCTTATTGTTTGACTGAATAGAAAAGATATTACATATTTATTAGCTGCATCTATAATACATATAATACATCTATAATATATACAAATTGAGTATGTATTATGTCACAAAGATTTCACCAAACATACAGAAAAGCAGAAATACTAAATCCACAATTTACTGATTATAATGCAAAAAAATTATATTCAATAAAGGGCCCTTGAGGAAAAAACTGAAAAATAATTGAAAACTAAATAATTTAGTTCTAAAGAACCAGTAGGTCAAGAAAAATGATAGAAATAAGAGAAAATTTCATCAAAGAAAATGATAATAATGAGACAACACACCAAAACTCATAGGATGCAGCCAAAGCAGTTGTTAGAAGAAAATGTGTATCTCTAAATGCTTTTATTAACAAATGAGAGAAAGAATAAGTTAATAAATGGACATGTAACAAAAAAAAACCCAACCTTGAACAATCCCTGTTCAGCAACAAAGTAAAAATTTTCAAAATTATAGAAGAGATTAGTAAAGCTAAAAGCAAAAAGACCATCGAGCTAACAAATTAAACCAGGATTCAGTTTTTTGAGTGGAAAAAAAACACATTAAATAGTTAGCTAGTCTGATTTTAAAAAGAGAAAGAGGAAAACCAAATTATTTTTGTGAAAAAAGGAAAGGCACCACTCTTGAAGAGGAAATAAAGGAAATTGTGAAAAACTATTTTGCCATTCAAAATGATTACAGAATCTCATACCTATTAGATAAACTAATAGGACAGAAAAGGTAAATGACAAATGTTGGGAGGAATGTGGAGAAAAATGAGGTATTAATGCACTGTTGGTGGAGTTGTGAACTGATTCAACCATTCTGTAGAGCAATTGGAACTATGCCCAAAGGGCTATAAAATCATACATACCCTTTGACTTAGCAATTCCACTACTAGGTCTGTATTCCAAAACAGATAAAAAGCAAAAAGAAAAAGGACCTATATGTACAAAAATATTTATAGCAGCTCTTTTCTGGGGGCAAAGGAAACTGAGGGGATATCTGTCAATTGAGGAATGGCTAAACAAGTTGTGATATATGAGTATGAGGGAATACTATTGTACTATAAGAAATTACGAGCAGGACACTCTCAGAAAAACCTGGCAAGGCTTGCATGGGCTAATGCAGAATGAAATGTACTATGTACAAAGTAACAGCAAAGTTGTAAAATGATCAGCTGTGAATAACTTAGCTATTCTCAAGAATACAATGACCCAAGACAACTCTGAAGGACTTATGATGAAAAATGCTATCCATCCCCAGAGGGAGAATCGATGGTGTATGAATAGAGACTTAAGCAGATCTTTTTTAATTTTTTTTTGTCTATGCTTTCTTTCAAACATATTATGAATATGTTTTACCTGAATACATATGTATAATCTTTATCAAAATGATTGCATTCTCATGTGTGTTGGGGGAGGATGGGGAGGTAGGAAGGGAAAGAATTTGGAACTCAAAGTTTTAAAAGCAAATGTCAAAAATCGATTTTACGTATATTGGGAGAAAATAAAATACTAAATTTAAAAAATGATTAGCGAAACTATAAAATATTTGGGAATGTATTATATACAAACAAAACTGGTAACATAGAGGAAATGGATGAATACTTTCAAAATACAAAGTATCCAGATTAACATAGGCTATTAAAATAAACAATATCAGAAAAAAAAAACAAATTGGAAAAACTATTAACTATCAAAGAAAAAACTCCAAGGCCACATCACTTTACAAGTTAATTCTTTCATATAGTAAAAGAACAATTAATTCCAATACTCCACAAACTGCAATAATGAGAAAATAAGACACCCTTTCAATCTCTTTCAATAACACAAATATGGTCTTGATACTTAAATCAGGGAGAGACAAAAAAGAAAAAGAAAACTATGGAGAAATACCCCTAATGTACTCTAATTCAAACATTTAAAATAAAATATAGTAAGTAGACTACAATAACATATCAAAAAAGATTATATACTAATGATCAGATTGAATTTTTAACATAAACAGTGTTGGTTCAGTGTAAGACTTTTTAACAAAATCATTCATCCTTTCCTATGAAAAACTCTAGAAAGCATAGGAATAAAAGGCTTAATAAAAATCACTTTCACTAATTCAACATGCATTCAAAGGATACAGAATGTATATCCTTCACCTCACCCCATGGAGAGACTGGGGAAATGAGTGGGAGAGGGAAAGAAGTGCTGTCCATTTATTAGGAAGTCAGAGATAATAGCATCCTGATAGACAGTAAGTGCCAGAGATACACAGCAAATGCTTAATGAGCATTATCGAATTAAATTGAGGTCATCTGGTAAAACCCCCTCTTTTGGGAGATGGGAAACCTGAGGCCAAGCCAGGTGAGCTGATTTATCCACCTTACTATTCCTAGTAAGTAGAAGAGGCACAGTTAAAACCCGGGCTCTCTGCCTTCAGCTTCAGTATTCCTTCTATAGCACCATGCCACCTCTCATCCCAAGGTGCCTTTGATGCCCCTCCTCCACTCCACTCCACCTACCCTGGGCAAAGAGATTGGGCCCCAACCAGAACAGCAGCACTGAGATTCCCTCCTCCCAGGGGAACTATGCCTGCCTGGAAAGGAGTGATTTACAAGTGACATTCTCTGACCCCTTGCCCAAACACTCTTTCCTAATTCCCTGTATACCCTACCTACCTCCTGCTCACTACAGGCCAGATTCACATTGAGCCCCAAAACCTTTAGCACCAAGGACTCTACACTGGTTCCTATGGCATCATTGGATCTGATATGATAGTTCAGGGGCATCTTCTCCTCTTGAGGCTTCCTAAATACTTCAAGCGAGAGTACAGCCAGAGAGGACTAATGGGAAAACCAGAGAGGTTTCCATAAAGCACCAGACTTTTCAAAAGCAGGCTGTGACTAAATAGGTGCCTGAGGCCCACTGTCTTCTGCCCCAGGACCTTCCATTTCAACACAAAACAAGAACCATTTAGGGGTGGGACAAGGAGATTGGTGGCCCAGAGACACCCTATTTCATCACTTGTAGATCATCCTGACCTAACGGGAGTCATGCTCAGCCACCTTCTGCCCCAACCCCAACACCTATGGAAAGAAAAAACTGCCTCTACAGCCAAGACCTGGCCTAGGGAGGCAGCAGTTTCAGGAGGGAGCAGAGCAATTCCTCTAAAGGGACCCAGACATTTTGGATTGTCCAAAATACTGTTGGAGAGTGATTCAAGGTAGGAAGTCATTTGGGTTGAGTAGATGTTGGCAGCATAGATAGGCAGTGTAAACAGTGACAGTCAGTTGCCCTCAAGTCTGTAAAAGCAGTTTAGGATTCAGGCAGACAACCGTAAAAGGGATTTTCAAATCCAGTTTCCTGGAATGGCAAAGTTGGCTCAGGAAGAAGCTAGTCTCCAGCCTTAGGTCCACCAGATCCCTCAACCTGGTGCTTGTGGGAACAAGCAGGTCAGGGCCACTGAAGGAGGGATAGAGGTGGTTATGACTATTGGTGGTTCTGATAAGTTGAGCGTCCTGATGCTTCTTCCTTGGGATTGTCTGTGTCACCTGGATGGAACCCGGAGCTGAACAGAGCAGGATAGAGACAGGAGAGTTAGTAATCAAACAGAAATTTAATTTTAAATGAGAAAAAGGGCTTGCAAGCAAGGACACAAGTTCCTGGGGCCTTGCCTCTTTGGGGAGACCTGATTGAGTGTGTCCAAATCTCTACACTTATACCAGTGGTTATCCAGTGAGTTGTAGCCCTGATATTGTAGGATGAATCACGACAATGTGAAAAGTTTGATTCAAAACAGGGCTTCGTGACTAGGGCTCAGGGAACATCTGATGCTGGCCAAAGCAACGCAATTATTACATGATTTTGCTAGACCGATTTGATCATCCACAAGGGGAGCGCAAAGGACTCTTGTTCAGTCCACGTTAGGGCATCACTTGCTTCCTGGGTCTTAGTTCTGGAAAACTGAGTGTGTCCTGATAGCCGGACATCTAGGTAATTTATAGATGAATAAGATGCTGAAATCCCCACCTACGGAAAACAGAGAGATGAGTAAGAATTGGGGAAGTGAGATGTGTAGAGCAGACTAGGTGGAGCAACAAAAAGCATAATGGAGTCCACTAAGGATGAGGGAAACAGGAGGGGGTGGGTTGTGGGGGGAGGGAATTGAGGCTCCACAATTAACTTATGAATGGAAAGAAAAGTGGTCATTGTTACATTAGAGTGTTCATAAAGTGCTAGAGATGCTGCTGCTGCTATTTGTATAGATAATACAGAAACTTAAAAGAACAGCCCAACCTTCTACAAGTAAAAAAAAATCCAAGGCCATTCTCAGGCCATTTCTGTAAGCCAAGAGCAAGGTGGCCAGACTTTCCCTGAGCCAGCCTTACCTCCCCTCCTGCAGCTGCGGCCGGGTCTGCAGCACACCTCCACTCCACAGCCCTCACTCCTCACCCTTCTCAGCTGAACATATTCATCTTCTACTAGTGACACTGGATTTGAACCCAGAAGACCTGGATTTGAATCCTGCTGCCATCCCTTAAAAGCTGCAAACAGTGCAGTGGAATGAGGGCCAGATGCGGAGTCAAAGCAGCTCTGCCAACTGTGTGCCTTTGAGCAAGTCACTTTACTTCTATAAGACAGAATTTCCTCATCTGTAAAATGAGGGGGTTGGACTAAATCATCTCTGAGGTAATTTCCATCTCTAAATTTAGGATCCTATGATTTTTAGGATTGTGGGCAAATCAGATGATCCCTTTGAATCTCATTTACTTCATCTGTAAAGTGGGGGATAATAAATAAATATAAATAAATACTATAATAAACATATCTTATAATATATTAATTGTAATATATAATAAATATACAAATAAATACTAAATATTATTTACAAATTAAAATAAAATTTAAAAACTACTTAACTGACAGGGTTACTGAGGATTAAATTATATTATTATATCCCTTCCCCTTACTACTGACTTCATAGGGCTCCTGAGAGTCCTATACTAGCCCAAGATTCCCCCTTACTCCCCTTTCTGAGAAGCAGAATTGAACTCCTGGTTGTATTGGCTTTGCCATGTAACATCTCCACTTTTCCCCATCTCCAATGTTGTCCTAGTTGTGCTACAGAGCTGACCAAGAGATCTGAGTTTCTGTCCTCCTTGAAGCTCTACCAAACTTCCACAAGCCTCCTTTTCCTCAGCCTCCAGTTCACCTTGCAGTACACACAGTATCTGTGTCCCACCATATACTGGAACTGTGTCCCACCATATACTGGAACAGCCAGTGAGAAAGCTACCTCTACTCGCTTTATTCCTCTGGGAGATTCTTTCCTTGTTCCCTATGTTTAGGACTATCAAGGACAACTGAGATAGGGCACATAAAGGGTTAGTGAGACAATGGGAAAAAGTCATGAACCTCAGAACCAAGGACAGGGAAAATGGTTTCAAATTCAAGGAGAAACAATACCACCTTAAAGCTGCCACACATCACTCAGTGAGATACTTTCTGAGACAATGGGAAATAAACAAGCATAAAAACCTTGGGGTTTCTGTCCTCTAGATCTCCAGACAGGAGAGGTAGTGGACCATGAGCGGAAGCCCCAATCTTCATCTAATGTGGAGTGATGTCTGTGTCTCATGACCCAAAAGTGACTGAGCCATTTACCGCCTCCCATCCCTCACCCATCCCACTGTCAGAAGAGTCTAAGGCTCCCACCTTCCCTGAGAGTTTGATTCCAAATTACTGAGATCCCTTCATACAGCACTCAGGTTATTCAGGGAAATCTGGTTGGGAGCATGGGGAGAAAGAGAAAGGCAGCCAAGAGTGCTGAAAAGAGGCCAGATTAGAAGTTGGAGCACCACTGCAGTTCTGACTTTGCCTCCTTTCTATTTGTGTGACCCCAGACAAGCTACTTTCTAGGCCCCCATTTTCTCAGCTGCAAGGTCAGGAAACTTTGTTAGATGACCTAGAAGGTCCCTTCCTGCTCTAAATCTATGATTTTATGAAACTTCAAACTTTGCTTTCCCATTTCGGCCACCCCACATGCAGCCTTGCCTCTGACTAAGACCACCATTGAAGAATCCAGTAGGGATAATCCCAGTCCAAGGAAAAGAAAGTGGATATTAGTAAATCTAGAGGATTTTCCAAAGAGACAAGAATGCTGATAACTAAGTGGAATGGTTAGGGGTGTGTCTCAGAGGTCACTCAGCCTAGACTTTAATGTCTCCTAGTGACAATCTTCATTCCTGCCTTTCTGTTCTTACTATTTTTCTTATATATTTGTTTCTCCATCAATTACGTTTTTCATGTGATAAATTGTGATATTTTTATTTATTAGATTTGTAAAGCACTGTCCCCAAGCTCCTGACTCCAGAATCTATGGAGCAAAAGGACTCCCCTGTTGTATTAAAGAATTTCACAGTTATAGGTATGTGTATGGTTGAGGATTCTAGGCCAGGGAAATAATCATACTAATCCAGGTTCCAGGGAAGGATAGGGTTGGGATCTTGGCCAAGAGAGTCTATTATATGAGAAACCAAGGGGAATCACATACCTGGTTTCTAGTTTTGCTTGTAGTAATACAGGGCAGGAACAGCGATTATAGCAATCAGAACCAGGGGGACCAGTATTACTGCAACCACATTTGCGATGCTCAGCTCCTGTCCTGATCCAGGGAGAGAGATCTCAAATACTCAGAATTTCTTCTTCCCTACCTCTACCCTCTCTTTACCCTCCACTATACCTAAATCAGTCATGCCTCATCTTCAGTAGCCAAGCCCAGTCCTAGGCTTTCCTGACTTCTTTTTGTCTCAGCTCCAATCTCACCTTATGCAAGAAGCCTTTCCTAGTCCCCCTTAATTCTACCAGCTTCCCTCTGAGATGAGCTCCATTTGATCCTAAATATATGTGGATTATACAGAGTTACTTGGATGTTATATCCCCCATTAGATGGTAAACTCCTTAAAGTCACAGACTTTTTTTCTTTCTTTGTATCTTTGTATATATTAACAGAGAGTTGAATATACTATGGGCTCCAACACTTCATAAATGCTTGTATATTTTTTGCTGACTTGATCCAGACTCCTTCACTCTACTGATGGAAGCCTTCACACATAATCTGAAAGACGGGGCCCAAGAGCCAGAAGAAAAAGACACTCCTCAGGCCTCTCTTCCAGGGAGGGGCCATGTGTGGAGGCTTACACAGTCTCTGGCTGGATACAGAACTATCCTGAAGGAAATGGCCTGGGAGATGATAGTGGACAGGTTGTGGTATTCTAGGAGTACTTTATAAATTTTGTACGTGGATGACCTTCTCCCCCTACTTAGGCAGTTCCAATGATATTTTGGGGTCAGTTCAAGCATCATTGTAAAGCTATCTTCTTAAAACTTATCGCTTGGAAACTGTGGTGTCCAAAGGAGGCGAGCATAGATAGTTAAGAATGCCCATCTGAACTGGTGATCAAAGGCTCTGCCAATAGACAGGATATGTCACTTTCAAGGCTTCACTGGAAGCAAATTTCAACTTATTCCTTCCAGTCCCCCTTACCCCAGGTTCCTTATCCTTCACTTACTGCTGGAGACCTGCAGTTTCACAGATTTGCTCATGAAAGTGTGTTGTGTCCGGCACTGGTATTCCCCACTGTCCTCCATTTTGACAGCTGTGGTGAAGTAGGAGTCCTCGTGAAAGTGGAGAAATGAACGATTGTGGTACCATTCGATGGAATCACGTCCAGGGGGCTGGAGCCCTTCACAAGTCAAAGTCACATTGTCCCCTTGGGCCACATTGGACCATGGGGGTTGCAGGGTCAGTACTGCCCTTGGGAGACCTGATAGGTAGAGGAGAGGGGAATGAAGAAAAAGTGTCTCCAAAGAGGCATCAGATTCCAGATGTGAGGGAAGACACCAGTGACAGGTACAGAGAACAGAATGGAGCATGTTTAAAGGGCTGTGGAGGAGACAAAAGGTCAGAAATGGGTCAAGTGCTAGTGGCAGTTTTCTCACACATTGATGCCACACTGAGGCATGAGATTATGGAGCCTTTTTCAGAAGGGTGGACAGCTCCCTAAGGATCCCCTAGGTTCCATCTGATTGGTAAAAAACAAACAAATACAAGAACAGCAACCACCAACCACAAAACCCCAAGAGCTCTTATCTTCTTCTCAAAGGGAATCCATCTCAGGGAAAGGCAGAGTGAATGATCTGGAAGTTCAATCTCCAAAATCTAGGGAAGCCCTGAAAAGTTCTGGGGTCAGTTTTGTTTTGTGGGAAGGAGAGGGATCCATTTATTGAAGAAATGCTCTTCCTGCAGGAAGGGGGAGAGTCACATTTGTCTCCATTCCAAGACTAGGCACCCCAGCTACCTGCTAGCCTCATCAAAGGATCAGAGTTGCCCCCAATCCCTCCTCCTCCAAGGCTCCCAGATGATATAATACAGAGACCCAAGATCTAAGCATAACAGATACAGACACATGTACAATGCACAGTACATTTACTCAACATGGTGTAGACAGCACCTACAGACTGTGAGCTCCTTGGAAGCGGGGATTGTGTTTTCCCTTCTTTGTATCCCCAACAATCATTACTTTCTGACACATCACAGACACTTAATAAATACTTGTTGACTTGATTTGACATGACCCACACAGCACATTCACAGACATTTAGAGATCAATTGGGGCAGGAGAAATATGCTAGCTTTGGATTCAAGGATCTTGGGGTCAAATTCTAGTTTAGCCACTCACTAGTTGTGTGTCCTTCAGCTACTCAGCTAACCTTTCTTGGACTCAGTTTCCTTACCTGCAAAATGAGGTAGTTGGACTGGATGACCCCTCCCACTCTGATCCATGACCCTTTAACTATATTGATAACCTCAGAGCAACCACAGACGTAAGGAATCCAGTCATGCCATGGGGAGTGAGGATGGAAAACAAGCACTTATTAAGTGCCTGCTGTGTGTAAGTATTATGCTAAGCATTTTACATACATGCTCTCATTTGATCCTAAATCATAAGATTTAGAGCTGATCACATTATCTAGTGAGTCCAACTGGCTCATTTTACAGATGAGAAAACGGAGGCTTGAAGCAGTTAAAGAAAAAGATCAAATGGATAGTAAATAGCAAATCTTTTTTTCCATGGAACAGGTACTGAAACACACACATGAGCTCAGGGATATAGAAGTGGAGATATACATGTAAGCACTGCTCAAACCCAGAAGGGTAGCTAGATGGGGCAGTTTATAGATCTCTAGACCTGATGTTAGAAAGACCTGAGTTCCAATCTGGCCTCAGACACTTACTAGCCAGGTGACCCTGGGAAAGTCTCATAACTCTGTTTGCCTCAGTTTCTTCATCTGTAAAGTGAGCTGAAGAAGGAAGAAGTCTATGGAGCCTTAGCCAAGAAAATCCCAAATGAGGCCACAAAGAGTAAGACAACTAAATAATAATTCCCTCAAAACACAGAGAAACATGGGGACACACTTGAGCAGGCCAGCCTTTTTTAAAGTGTATATGCTTCTTGTGACTCTGTGACTAAAAACCAAACTTCCTGGGTAGCTAGGTGGCCAGCTGGATAGAGCAGTGGGCCTGGAATCAGGCAAATCTGAGTTCAAACCCAGGCTCAGGTACTTAGCTCTCTGAGCTTGAGTGAGTCAATTCTTATTTATCTCAGCTCCCCATCTGTAAAATGGGGACACACTAGAGAAGGAGAGTTGGCCATGACTGAATCATCTAAAAATTATACTGCTGAGGAAGAGGGCTGTGTCTCTAGCAAGAAAAAGGAGAACAAGCCCTGGGGAGAAACTGCTGAGAGTAGAGTTATCTTAGGGACCGCTGCTTCCTTACTGGTACTGAAGTCTCACTCACCCCTTAATGAGGTGGGTTCAAAGCTCCAGTCAGGATAGGAGTAGTTGTCCTGGATGGATGTCCTATACTGCTTTGATATGGATGTTCAGGAAGGGAAGAGATGAAGGGAGTTGTTAAAAAAAGGGGGGGGCCGCAAAACTGAATACAGAATTTACCATTACTCCTGATGGCTGGAGCTGCAAGAGACCAGAAAGCAGGGATTAGACCAGTTCAGGGAATCCAGGGGCTGGGCAGCTCCAGCATGGGCCAGGCTAGGGACCCAGAGGAGCCTGTTATGCAGTCTTTCTTCAATGTTCCTCAGAACTGCCTGGAGTCAGAGGGATTCCAGGGGCACTGGAAGTCCCCTCCCCTCAAACTAGAAAATAACCTACTGACTGCTCAGTGACATCTGAAATGCTATCATTGGAGACCTTCCTGTAGCTGAACGGTTTGTTCCCTTTCAAAATGCAAACATCTTTACATCTTAGGGTGAATGAGTTTATTGAATTAAATCTTAAGAGTAGGATTTAATCTGAGTGCTCATGAGCAGGGAGAAGGATAAAGAAAGGAGAGGCTCTGGGGGAGTGGATGTATCTGGATATACTTTTTCATCTCTTTTTTGGTTTTTGTTTGTCTTGTTTTGTTTGCTATTTACTTATTTTTAACACTCTTTCTTTTTTTGAAGTTTGAATTCCAAATTCTCTCCCTTCTTTCCATCTCTTATCTACTCATTGAGAAGGCAAGAAATGTGATATCAATTATACATGTGAAATCATGCAAAACATATTTCCATATTACATATTTCCAAATATTTCCATATTTCCATATTTCCATATTACTTCTTAAGAACTAGGAAAGGCCATGGGGGCTGTATGTTTAGCTTAGGATTGGTGAGTAGTCACAATTTAACCAGATGGTGCAGTGGATAGAGCACTGTGCCTCAGCAGGAAGACCTGAGCTCAGAACTAGACCTCAGATACTTAAATATCTGCATGATCCTGGGTAAGTCTCTTAACACTATCTGCCTCAGTTTACTCATCTGTCAGATGAGGACAATAACAGCACCTACATCACAGGGGTATTGTGAAGACCAAATGAGATAATCCATGCCAAGCCCTTTACAAACCTTAAAGAGCCATTTAACTTTAGCTCTTGTTATTAGCACAAAGGCAGAACTGGATCCTTGCCTGAATGGGGGAACAAGGTCAGGGATGTTCAGATGTTCAGAGACTGTACAGAGGGGAGGTGCAGGAAAATCAGAACTTTCTCCCCATGTAGACAGAAACACAGAGCTATGGGGAAAGCATCTCCCCAGTAAAAGATTGAAAATGGAAGAACTGCAGACATTCCAGGGCCCTGGACAGAGGAACTGCTCTGAAAGTCAGAAGACATGGCCATTGATCTCAAGAAAGTCCTTTCATTTACCAAGTGTTTATGGAACACTTTTATGTCATTTACTAACTATTGGACCTTGGGCTTGACGTTGAGCCCTCCCAGAACCCAAGGCTCATCTATAAAATAGGACAGCTAGACTACATGGCATCTCAGGTTCTCTTGGGCAGTTCTATTCTAGCCTTTACTCTCCTTCACTTTCACAACCAAACACTGCCCAGGATCAGGTCTGGAGATTTCTCTGCTTCAGGCCTATTACTGAAATAGGTCCAGGGTTCATGGAGTCCCTAGGGCACTGAAGTGAACCAAAAGGTGCCTGGACTTGATAGAGCTCTGGACATCCAGGAATCTGTCCAGACACAAGCATGACATTTGGGGGAATGGAGAGGAGTATCTGCCATGACCCACTGTGGGCGGGCCTAGAGCCTCTAGAATGTGTTTGGCCTTGGTGGAGTACAGGATGCACACACAGTATATCTCATCTCAACTTAAAACTGGATCTGGAAATGATTCCCCCAAAAAAGAGGAAAGAAGAGGAATTTGCATCAAAATCAGAGCAATGGTGGGGTTTTGGAGTCAAATGATGGATATGTTACCTTTGAGACCTTGGGCAAATCATTTACCTTCTTTGACTTTGGGTTGGTTTTTTTTTTTTAATCTAAAAAATAGGGGGAAACAGGGAAGAGTCTAAGTGGCCACTAAAGATTCTTCCAACTCTAAATCTTTGATCCAGGGCCCCAGCTCAGTGCTTGGACAGCCTGTGTACCCCTCCAACATCACCACCACCCTCCATTCCAGACAATGTCTATATATATGAGGGAAGCAACCACGAATCGCTTAACTCTTCAAGCCTCACAATCTGCTCTTTCTGAATTACTGAAATTGGGGTTATCCTTATTCCCTGGTTTTGTGGATAAACACTTCCCTTCTCTAAGTAAAGAAAGCCAGTTTTAGATACGTGAGAAGGGGCAAACACCAGCAAGCTTTTATGATTTGAGCCACAGAGGGAGAAGCATCCTCTTCCACCTCTTGACTGAAGCAATTTGATTCCACTTTGGTTATTAACACAGAAACATCCCGAAGAAGTCTGCCTACCACTGAGTTGTTATGAGCCATTTATACCATAAAGAGGGGCAGGTTCTCAAAGGAAGGCCACAATAGGAGGGAGAAAGTAAAACTATCAGGTGCCTGTTGGGGAGAGGACACCCAGAGAAGAGTTTTCTGTAAGAATCTGCATCGTTGGCAACTTTCACATCTGTCCTCTGTCCTGATCCTAAGGAACTGGTCATGTTTAGCCCCTTCCCACTCCTATCCTCCTCCATCTTTCCATCTTCCCCACTTGTGCTTTCCTTCCTTGTTGGGCCCCCAAACAATGCCTGAGCTAGAATTTGCCTTTGTCTTTGCACCCCCATTTTCTACTGCATTAAGCTCAGACTCACCTAGACACAAGAGTGTTACCCACAGCAGCACAGAGCTGGTGGTGGTGACAGGCTGGGGCATCCACAGTCCCCCCATGGCAGGCAGGGGATTCCAGGAGTGGATTCCAAACAGCACAAAGATTCAGAAAATTGCAGCACACACCCGTCCCAACAACCCAGCACAGTCCACTTAAGAGAACATAAAACTCTTCCAAAAGAGGGACTGAGCACTAGGTTTCTACCTCAGTCTCTTCCCCTCCTCCTCTTTCACTGTCCCTCCTCCCACTGAAGTCCCCCTTCCATCTGCTCCTTCCCTCTTTGCCAGTAGAATGCAGGGTTTCCTAGCCAAGGACCCACAGCTGGAACCAACTGATTACTCAACTGTAATTTCAGAGAAATCTATTAGATAGCAAGCAAACTACTCCACCCTAGCCTCAGTGGACCCCAAGATGTAAGTTGCACTGTATGTAGAAGTGTGTGTGTGTGCATGTGTGTGCATGTATGTATGTATGTATCATATATATGTATATATAAAAGAGACAAAATTTTAAGTTGTCAGCCTCAAAGCTCTGTATTAATGCCAGCTGTTGGTTATTCAATGGAACTACCCCAGAGCCCAGTTCTACTTTAGAGAGACAATGGAGAAGCATGAAAATACTCTTCCCTAGAGACCCCTGATGTGCCATAATCATAACACATTTATGTGACACTTTTCTTATAACCATCCTGTGCCATGTGGTGCATATATTATTCCATATTATTCCATTTGCCTGACATATTCCACATATCACCCATTATTCCATGGGTGAAGAAGTAAGGACTCAGATAATCTGAGTGACTTGCTCATGGTCATAGATCTATGATGCTTCAGAACCCTCATTCTCTCTCTCCATTAACCATTGGATCTGAGTTCTTGGTGCTAGAAATAGTGACCTGAGGTTGCCCATAATTATAGCTTATTCATAATGATAGTACAAAAGGCTTTCAGGAGATCGGATGGGATGGGAAGCTCTTTAAAATAGATGGGTGGGTTGGTGCTTCCTTTCAGTACTCCATGCTGGGGACCAGGATGTGTATGTGCTGAGACTGGAGATTCATCTTGAGTGCTGAGTTGCAGTAGGGTTAAAGCCAGGTGTGTGTCTGCACTCTCTCCAGGAGTGGAGGGTCATCTCTCCTAAGAAGGATGAGTGAGCACATGTCAGGAAAAGAAAGAAAGCTTAAGCTCCCAGTATGCTTGTTATTGGGATTGGGCCAATTGGGAGGAGACAGAATCTAAAAAAAAAAGTCTCAAAAAATAGTAAGAAAGAAAAAAAGGAATGGCATTCTAAAGACACAGAGATATAATTCTGGGGAGCAGGAAACACATGAGTTGTCTGAAGGAAAAAAAAAAAACTCAGATATACAGGCAACTCACCAACCAAGTCAGACTTTTAAAAGATGAATACAGAAGTTGGAGGCAAGGGCTAGTAAACTGGGGTCCATCAAGCTATTGGTCAATATACCAGGCATTGTATTAGGAGATGGGGATACAGAGACAGAGCACACAAAAGCATGCCATGTGTGGTCCTATAAAATGGTTTGAAGATTACCAATACTTAGAATCAGCTGAGGCAGGCATGAAAAGTTAAGGACAGCAAAATGGAAATATTTCAGGGTCTGTTGGGGTTTTTTTTTTTAGCTATACTAGGGGACATAGAGAAATGGTGTGGTGTATTGTAGTGGTGTTAAACTCGTAAAAAAAAGGAGCCACCAAACTATACATAAAGATCCCTACTGGCCATATAAAGCAACATTATCTATATTATTTTGTATTTTTTTATTTTATAAATTTTCCTAATTCTATTTTAATCTGATTTGGGTAGGTTACCCTCAGGAGTGTTGTGGATTGCAGGTGGCCCACAGGTCTTGTGTCTGACCCCTCTGATGTGGTGGCTAGAAAAGTGGCCTCAGAGCCAGAAAGATGGGTTCAGGTTCTCTCTCTGACAGGACAGTTGTGACCCTGAGCAAGTTTCTTAAACTCTCAATGTTCTAGACCACTTTCTAAAACTATACATTGCAGAGTATTATTTATTGGTAAAAGAGTTTCTTTATTTTGCTGTTCTCTTCTTAGTGAGCTCTCCACATAAAGAGAGAGTGAGTGTGGAGCCAAGATGGTGGAGTAGCAAACACAGAAAGCACTCCCTCCCCACCCCCAATTCCAACTCCTCCAACCAGATCTAGAAAATCTGACAAATTGAATCCTACTCAGGAAATCTAAGAAAAAGCAGTGAGTCATTAGTTCAGCCTAGTTTGGCAAAGGGAGACAGACAGAGTAATCTACTGACACTGGGAATGGGCCAGGAATGCCCAAGAACTGAGCAGTTCAGAGCCCAAGGACTGTACCCAGAAGCTAGATGAGTACTTAAACTCATACTGGAACAAGTCTCTACTGGCTGCTTTGTTGATCACAGATCCAGGGCAGAGAGAGGAGGGGGACTGCACCTGAGTGTAACAATACAGGGTGGGAAGAAATTGCAAGCTCTGGGCTGTGTGCTTAGCAAGTTTGGAAGCAAGTACAAGCTGTGTGGTTTTGACCTCAACAGTGAAGTGGGCTCTCACTTCTATCTTCTAACCTCATCTGAAGCCTGCAGAGAAAGGACAAAAGAAAGCCTAGAGTTCTGTCATTTTGAACCAGCAGAGCTTTCCAGTTGACTGATAGAGTTTGAGTAAGGCATCAGTCTACTGTTGCTCAGATCCAAACCAAGGTCAAGAACTTGTAAGGCCCAGACCAAGGGAACAGTAAATCAGACTTTTCCCTGGATCATACCTCTTTGGGAACAGGAAAGCTTGCAGATCCCTGGCCTGAGCTGTCCCTGAAAGCCTGGAATAACACCACAGTTAATAAACCAATGAACCATCATCAGGACTTCCTGTGGAAGTGTAAAGAGCATGACATTTCTGAAATCAGAAAGTAGACTGGAAGAGTGACCTAACAAAAAAAACCACACCATAAAAGGCAGAGAAGACATACAACTCAGAAGAGAATGACTCCCAAACAACTATAAGAAAAGCCTCAAAGAAAAACACAGTTTTGGCTAATTATAAATTCAGCTACAATCCCCAGAAAGGTTGAAGCAAGAGTCTCTTAAAAGAGTTTACAATTTTTTTTAATAAATGTAATGAGAACACTGGAAGGAAAAATATAAAATTAATGAGAGTTATAAAAAAAGGAATTGGAAAAAGAATTAACAGCCTGATACAAGAGGCACAAAAGGAAACCAATGCATTCCCAGAAAATCAGAATGGAACACATAAAAGCCAATGACTCCATGAAGTAACAATAAATATTAAACAAAGTCAAAAGATTAAAAATAGAAGAAAATACAAAATATTTAATAGAAAAAAAGTAGCCAACCTTGAAAACAGACCAAGAAGAAAAGAAATTTAAGAAGCATTTTACTACCTGAACATCAAGACCAAAAAGAGCTGAGTCATCATAATGAAAGTTAAAAAAAAAAAAAAAATAGAACTGCCAAGATATCTTGGAACCTTAAGGTAAAGGGGAAATACAATCAAGTGATTACCTCCTAAAAGAAATCTCAAAATGAAAGCTCCCAGGAACAGAACAGCCAAAATCCAGGGTATCCAGGTCAAAGAAAAAATACTAAAAGCCATGAGAAAGAAAGCATTAAAGTGCTAAGGAATCAGAACTGTAATCACACAATTTAGTAAGCTCATAACTGAGCAGGGAGTTTAGAATACAATACTCTAAAAGGCAAAGGATATGGGCCTGTGGCCAAAAAGAACCTATTCAGTAAAATTAAGTATAATCCTATAGGGGGAAATGAATCTTTATTAAAATAGAAGACTTCCAACCATTCCTGATGAAGACATCTGAGCTATACACAGACTTTGAAGTTCAAACACAGGAGCTAAAAGAACATTAAATGGAAATATGAATGAACAATGATAAAGGATATAAAAAAGGCTAACTTGCTTATATTGTGTTGCAGGGACATAATACATGGGATCTCTGAATCCTATCATCATTAAGGGTCAGAGTCTAACTAAATAGAAGGGCTGAGAGTGATTCTGCTATGTCTTAATGGTTTTAAAAGAAGAATGTAAATGGAAGGGAAGAGGATTACACTAGAGGAGGAAAGGGAGAGGGAGATTAGAGAAAATGATCACACATAATCATACTGTGCATGTAGAAGTCTAAACAAACTAGGAAGAAGGGATAGGGGGAATGGCTGAAACTTAAACCTCTCTCTCATCCAAACTGGTCAAAGAATGTATATACACATTTGAGTGCAGAAAAATATATACACACATTTGAGTGCAGAAAGGCATTTTACTCAAGGAAATGGGGTAAGGAAGGATGGGACAAAGAGAAATTAGAAAAAAACATGGAGTAAGGGAGGGATTAGTCCTAAGCAAAATAAACTCTAAGATATACAAAAGTATTTACACATCTTTTTGAGGCAGCAAAGAATGGGAATCTTAGAAAGTACCCACTGATTGGGGAATGGCTGAGCATGTTGTTTATAAATGTGATGGAATACTATTGTGATATAAAAAATGATAAAGGGGCTATTTCCCAAGAAACCTGAGGAGATTTGTGTGAACTGCTGCAGACTGAAGTGAGTGGAACCAAGAAAGCAATTTATACAATAATGACTAGAACACTGGGATGAATTTAATCAGATAAAAATTAATAGGTATAAAAGTGAAGTCCTCTCCTTGGGTTAAAAAAAAAATCAGTTGAAGCATTACTAGACGCATTTTATCTGAAAAGTATCAGGAAGTTTTGGTGGAGTTCAAAACAAGTAAAATGTAAAAATGAATTAAATTAAAAATGAGTAAAAAATGTAATATGAAATCCAAAAAACAGAGTATATGATTTTGTGTTGTAGTAGGAAAAGAATAGTGTGTAGGAAAAGGAGATGGTAGCCCAGCATACTGTGCCTGCTCAGAACACATCCACAGTGTTGTACTTCAAGAGGACATTGACAGCTAGAGAGTGTTCAGAGGAGGTGACCAGAACGGGTATGTGAAGGGTCTCAAGGTTTCTGTCAAATGAGAACCATTTGAAGGAAGTGAGAAAGTTTCTCTTAGAGCAGAAAAGGCTCAAGGGAACGTGGTAATCCACTCCAAGTACCAGAAAAGCTGTCATGGAGTCTCAGGTCCAGGAGGGGAGAACAAAGAACAATTTCATCTTCATAATATATCTCCGATATCCCCCCCTTCTCTGCTCTGATACTGTCACCACAGAGGTGTGGACCCTCATCTCTTCACTCCTGGGCTTTTGCAATATCCTGCCAGTGGACCTGCCTGCCTCAAGTCTTTCCTCAGTCCAACTTATCTTCTCTCCTGCCACCAAAGTGATTTTCCTAAAACATATGTCTGACTATGTCACCCCCTACTCAGTAAACTCCAGTGGCTCCCTATTGCCCTCAGAATCAAATAAAGGGGGGCAACTAGGTCTTGCAGTGGGTAGAACACTAGACTTAGAATCTGGAAGATTCTTCTTCATGAGTTTACAACTGGCCTCTGACATTTACTAGTTATGTGACCCTGGGCAGGTCACTCGTTTGTTTCCTCATCTGTTAAGAATGAGCTGCAGAAGGAAATGGCCAACCACTTGTGTTTCTTTGCCAAATAAAGCCCAAGCTGGGGTCACAAAGAGTTGGACACAACCGAACAACAACAAAAACCCAATATTAAACCTTCTCTTTGGCATTCAAAGCCCTTCATAACTTAGTCCTTCTACTTTTTCTGTCTTCTTACACCTTCTTCCATGACATGTACTCTTTTTTTCAATGACACTGGCCTCTTGCTGTTCTACAAACAAGACACTATCTCTCAGCTCTAGGCAACCTTTTCTGGCTCTCCCATATGCCTGGGATGCTCTCCCTCTTCATGTCCACCTCCTGTTTTTCCTGCATTCCTTTAAGTCCCAACCTAAATCCCATCTTCTACAGGAAGCCTTTGTCAATCCCTCTCAATTCTACTGCCTGCCTATTTCTCTTTCTATAGCTTGTGTATATTTGTTTGTTTGCTGTGTCCCCCATTAGATTGTTAGATCCTAGAAGGCAGAGTCTATGTTTTGCCTCTTTTTTGTATCCCCAGTGCTTAGCACAACAGCAGGCACTTAGCAGGTACTTAAATGTTTATTGACTGACTGCTAAAGGGTGTAAATTACAAAGAAGGCATTCAAATTTGAGAAGGATATTGACAAATTGAACAGAGTCCAGAGGAAAACAACCAGGAGAGTGAAGACCCTTGCTTCATGGCATACAGGGGTGATTTAAAGGAACTGGGGTGGATGGGGGCAGTGTGTGATTAGTCTGGAGAAGAGAAGACTCAGCAGACATGATAGCTATCTTCCAATGTTTGAAAGACTTGTCAGGTAGAGGAAAGATTAGTCTTGGTACATTTGGACATAGAGGGCCAAACCATGAGCAATGGTTGGGAACTGCAAAGAGGCAACTTTGTGCCCCATGTCATTAAAAGCTTTCTAACAATTAGGGGCTGTCTAAAAGTTCAATGGGGCAGCTAGATGGCTCAGTGGAGAGACAGTTCAAATTCCTCCTCAGAAACTTACTAGCTGTGAGACCTTGGGCAAGTCACTTAGTCTTTGTTTACCTTAATGTACTAGTTAAAATCCACTAGTTTAAATATTATAATGAAGCGCTAGTCTATATTCCAGTGAGGGTCTTGGGGTATGTGACTTGGATTACCTAAGTCTCAATCAAAGAGACTTAGCCATTTCTGCATCACTGTCTGACAAAAGTAGGATCTACATTTTCTCAGACCTGTCTGAGTAAACACAATGGGCAGGAATCTTCCCATTAGCCCAAACTTAGAATTTCTCTTACTGTCTGCTTAGATCTTAACCTGGGTAAGTCTTTGAGCAAGATTTCTCACACTGATTGGTTTCTACATGAGAAAATAGAAAAGGGGAATACTCTTGGTACCAATTAAATAATGACTTATTAAATACAAGAAAGAAATAATCATTTCTCTCAGGTTGGACTTAATGACCATTGAAATCCATTCAAACTCTCAGACTCTGTGCTCCTGTGTCTAAGGTATGGGAAAAGCTAACAATTTTCCTTAACAAATCTACCAAGAGCTTAAAGGTTTCAAAGAATCATTTTCCCAAAGAAACTAAAATGGAGGTGATGGGGGAGATGCCAAGAATGTGCAAAGAAGAAGAGTTCCAAAGTAGAGTTTTCTGAACTGGCCTGTATACCAAAGACAATTCTAGAATCCCATTTCTACCACTTATTGTCTATTCTTGGACAAATTACTTCACTTTTCTGTTTCCTCCTCTGTAAAATGAAAGCACTGGACCTGGTGATGTCTAAGATCCCTTTCAGCTCTGAATCCTACCTAAATTCCAATCTTATCATTGAAAGGAACCTTAGAGAATACCTGGTCCAACCCTGAGGCATATCTGATAAGAAAGTGAGGTGAGCATAGAGGAACTGGACCTGAGGTTAGGACTGCTAAAATCCCCACCCATCTGACCTGATCTCAGCATAGTGGGCCTGCCATGACTCTCCAAGGCTCTTTGCTTCAATTGGAATTACTGAGAGAGGTGGCATGGCACAGTATGTAGGGTGCTGGGCTTGGAATAAGGGAGACCCGCATTCAGGTCCTGCTGCTATCTTATCATGGAGATGTCACATCTGTCTGAACCTCAATTTATTACCTCTAAAATCATAATAACTAATAATACTGCCTGTGGGTTTTTTGTGGAGATCAAATGAAACATGTGTGAAAATACTTCATAAACCTAAAACTGCTACCTACATGTCAATCATCCCTATTTTCTCTTTCTAGCATTTCCTTGTCGACCCCACAAGACACACATAAGTTCAGTCCTAGGTGTCTATCTCTTCCCCTTAAATGCCTTGGCCAAGTGTCCTTACCTTTGGCAGTGATATCCACACTTACAGATTTAAAGGATGTCTGCCCCACACTACATTTACAGTAGTAGGATCCACTGTGAGTATGATTCACTGGAGAGACAATGTAGTTGAATGTTCTGTGGTCAAACTTTATGGCAATGTCATTGTGGTAGTATATGACTTTGTGCAGTGGTTGGCTCTTCCAACTGTGGCACCTCAGGATCCTCGTGTCACCTGCCATGAATTCTAATCTCTCAGCTTGGAGTAGCAGCCAATCTGAAAGACAAACACAGAGGCCATTGGTTCAGGACATTTCCACTTGTCCTAGAGCCTTGGGCCATCTAAGATTTCCTGCCATCTCTAAAGACAAAGAAAAGCAGACCTTGATTCTGAACCTGAGGACCTGGTCTGAGGACATGCAGAATGCCACTTTCTAGCATGTGACCACATATTGCTGGTGCTGTTTTGTCCTTTGCTTTCAAAGAGGCCCAATGATATCACAGGGTGATGTCTTGACTCCTGGGTGAATTGGATTTAAGAGAGGCAGAGCTGCACAGAGTTGTCAGCCTCAGTCTCTCTTCCAAAGTCATCAAAGTCCAGTGGCAAGACAGAAGGTAGGCTGACTGGCAATTGGCCAAGATGATGGGGAGGACTCTGGGATCTTCAGTGTCTGACCAAGCCCTAAGCACCCCACAGTGCCACCTCTCTTCCTATAAGATGCAGCTCAGGCATGAAGCCTTTTCTCTCCTTGCAACTCCAAGCAATCTTCCCTCGAATGTGCCTTCCCTAGAGCTGTAGTTATTAATTTTATATGTATGCTGTATGTATGTTATATATCTACAGATGTGTATCTATATGTATATACATAGGTATTTACATATACATACATGTGCATATACATATGTGTGTACAGTACTTGTTATCTTCCCCTTTAGAATGTAAACTTTTTGTGACCAGGGATTGTTTTGATTCCCTATACTTGTATTTCCAGTGCTTATTGGTAGGCCTTTAAGAAAGGCTTATTGATTGATTAAATGTACATCTCTAGTCCCCTGGTCATTCGGGGAGGGGAGGTCTGGAAATTTCCTAGCAGAAATGATCAGTGAGTATAGAAAGAGTCAGTGAGAGCAACTTAGAATAAGACAAGCAGAACTCACACCTCAGTAAAGGTAATAGTGAAAAGGACAATTGAACTAACCTGCAGATTCTTAAAGACTGTCCCACCCATCGCTCCTGACATATTAGTTCAGCCAGGATGTGTCTGCTTCCAAGCTATATTATAAACAGATTTCAATTCTTCCCACCCCTACCTTACCCAAGATTCCTTATCTTTCACTTACGATTAGACACCTGTAATTTCACAGGGCTGCTGAGGGCTCTGTGTTGTGTTTGACACTGGTATTCCCCACTGTCCTCTATTCTGACACCTGTGATGAAGTAGAAGTCCTTGTGGATGGGGAGAGGTGAGCCATTGTGGAACCATTCAATGAATTCTTGTCCAGGAGTCTGGAACCCTTCACAAGTCAAAGTCACATTGTCCTCTTCGAGCACATTGAACCATGGGGGCTCCAGCGTCACTATTGCCCTTGAGGTACCTGATGGTTAGAGGAGAAGGGAATGAAGAAAAGGAGTCCCCAAGGAGGCATCAGATCCCAGATATGAGAGGAGGACACCAGAGAGAGGCACAGAGGACAGAATGGAGCATGTTTAGATAAGGGCTGTGGAGGAGACAAAGGTCAGAGCTGCATCAAGTGCTGGTGGCAGTTTTCTCACACACTGACACCACACTGAGACATTAGAGCACAGAGCCTTTTCCAGAAGGGTGGACAGCTCCCTAGGGATTCCCTAGGTCCCATCTGATTGGCAAATACAAGAACAACAACCACCAACCACAAAACCCCAAGAGCTCTCATCTTCTTCTCAGAGGGAACCCATCTCAGGGAAAGGCGGAGTGAGTGATCTGGAAGTTCAGTCTCCAAAAGTTCTGGGGTCAGTTTTGTTCTGTGAGAAGGAGAGGGATCCATTTACTGAGGAAATACTCTTCCCACAGAAAGAGGGAGAGTCATATTTGCCTCCATTCCAGCCCCTACTACCTGCTAGCCTCATCAAAGGACCTGAGTCTCTGCCCCAATCCCTCCTCCTCCAATGCACCCAGATGATATAATACAGAGGCCCAAGATCTAAGCACAACAGATACACACACATGTACAAAGCACAGTACATATACTCAACAGGGTGTAGACAGCACCTCCCACAGATTGTGAGGTCTTTGTGCAAGGGGATTGTTTTTGCCTTTCTTTGTATCCCTAGCAATCACTTTCAGACACATCACAGACACTTAATAAAATACTTGTTGGCTTGATATGACATGACCCACATGGCACATACACAGATATCTAGAGATCAATTGGGGCAGGAGAAAGATGCTTGCTTTGGATTCAATTTCTGGGTTAGCCTCTTACTAGTTGTGTAAATTGTGTTTAGCCCAAATAACCAGTTGAGCAACTCGGTTAACCTTTCTTGGACTCAGTTTCCTCACCTGGAAAATAAAGGAGTTGGAGTAGATGACCCCTCCCTCTGATCTCTGACCCATTAACTATGTTGGCAACCTCAGAGCAACCACAGATATAAGGGGAGATGCCCTGGGGAGTGAGGATGGACAACAAGCACTTACTAAGTGCCTACTGTGTACCAAGTATGGTACTAATACACATCCTCTCATTTGATCCTAAATCTTAATATTTAAAGGTGAAAGTGACCATAAAGGTAACCTAGTGAGTCTGACTGGCACATTTTACAGATGAGAAAACTGGAAGTTAGAGGAATGAAATAATGAAGTCAATGTGTAATAAATAGCAGACCTTTCTTTCCATGGAAACACACACAAGTCCAGGGATACAGAAGAAATGGGGATCCATACAGGAACGACTCAAACCCAGAAGGGCAGTTAGATGGGACAGTAGATGTAGAGCTCCAGGACTGAAGTCAGGAAGACCTGAATTCAAATCTCTCCTCAGATACTTAATACCTGTGTGATCCTGGACAAGTCCAATATCCCAATTTGTCTCAGTTTCCACACCTATAAAATGATCCAGAGAAGGAAATGCCAACCACTCCAGTATCTTTGCCAAGAAAATCCCAAAAGCATCGTAAAGAGTCGAACAGGACTGAGTAAAAACAATTCACTCAAACATGGGGACACACTTGAGCAGACAAGTCCTTTTTGGAGGGGATATGCTTCCTGTGACTTTGTGACTGAAAACCAAATTCCCAATCAGAAAGATCAAAGTTCAAACCCAGGTTCAGACACTTACTAACGGTGTGTGTGAGAGTGAGTCACTTAATTCTTCTTTGCCCCAGTTCCCCATCTGTAAAATGGGGACACAAGGAGAGGCAGACATGACTGAAGCACCTAAAAACAGACTCCTGAGGAAGAAGACTGAATCTCTAGCAGTAGGAAGGAGTGGGTGGAAGATACTGAGAGAAGAGAGTTATCTCAGTGACAGCTGCTGCAGTACTGGCCCTAAAGTCTCACTCTGTCCTTAATCAGGTGGGTTCAAGGCTCCAGTCAGGATAGGAGCTACTGTCCTGGATGTACTGATATGTCCTCTAGTGCATTGATATGGATGTTTAGGAAGTGGGGAAGTAAAGGGAGTGTTTAAAAAAAAAAAAGACGCCAAAACTGAATACAGAACTTATCATTACTCTTGATGGCTGGAGCTGCAAGAGATCAGAAAGGAGAGATTAGACCAGTTCAGGGAATCCAGGGGCTGGGCAGCTCCAGCATGGGCCAGGCTGGGAACCAGAGGAGCCTGTTGTGCACACTTTCCCCAATGTTCCTCAGAGCTGCCTGGAATCAGTGGGATCCCAGGGGCACTGGAAGTCCCCTCCCCTCAAAAAAATTAAATAATAACCTACTGGCTGCTCAGTGACATCTGAAATGCCACCATCAATGTTTTGGTCCCTTCCAAAATGAAAACATCTTTACACCTCAGTGTCAATGAGTTTATTCAACTAAATCCTTTGTAAGAGTAGGATTAAATCTGAGTGCTCATGAGCAGGGAGAAAGGCAGAGAGAGGAGAGTCTCTAGGGGCCTGACTATATCTGGTTGTGCTTTTTCTTCTTTTTTGTTTGTTTTTTATTATTTTATTTTTATTATTTTATTTTATTATTTACTTATTTTTAACATTCTTCCTTTTTTTTAAATTTTGAGTTTCAAATTCTCTCTCTCCTTTCCATCTCTCAGTTACCCACTGAGAAGGCAAGAAATGTGATATCAACTATACATGTGAAATCATGCAAAAAATATTTCCATATTACTGTCTATGCTTCTTAAGAACTAGGAAAGGCCATGGGGGCTGCATATTTAATTCAGGATTGGTGAGTAGTCACAATTTAACCAGATGGTGCAGTGGATAGAGCACTAGGCCTCAGCAGGAAGACCTGAGCTCAGAACTAGGCCTCAGACATTTAAGTAGCTGTGTGATCCTGGGTAAGTCTCTTAATGCTACCTACTCATCTGTAAGATGAGGACAGTAACAGCACCTACATCACAGGGTGTTGTGAAGGTCAAATGAGATAGTCCATGTCAAGCCCTTTACAAACCTTAAAGAGCCATTTAACATAAACTCTTGTTATTAGCACAAAGGCAGAACTGGATCCTAGCCTGAATGGGGGAACAAGGTCAGGGATGTTCAGATGTTCAGAGACTGTACAGAGGGGAGGTGCAGGAAAATCAGAACTTTCCCTCCATGTAGACAGAAAGACAGAGCTATGGGAAAATCATCTCCCCAGTAATGGATTGAAAATAGAAGAAGTGCAGACATTCCAGTGTCTTGGACAGATGAACTGCTCTGAAAGTCAGGACACATGGCCATTGATCTCAACAAAGTCTCTTGCTTTACCAGGTGTTTATGGAACACTTTTATGTCACTTACTATCTATGGGACCTTGGGCTGGACATTGTGCCCTTCCAGAACTCAAGCCTCATCTTTAAATAGGACAGCTAGACTAGATGGCATCTCAGGTCTTCTTGGGCTCTACAATTCTATTCTAGCCTTTGCTCTCCTTCATTTTTCACAACCAAACACTGCCCAGGATCAGGTCTGGAGATTTCTCTGCTTCAGTCCTATTACTGAAATAGGTCCAGGGTTCATGGAATCCCTAGGGCACTGAGGTGAACGAAAAGGTGCCTGGACTTGATAGAGGTCTGCATATCTAGGAATCTGTCCAGACATAAGCATGACATTTGGGGGAATGGAGAGGAGTGTCTGCCATGACCCACTGTGAGCAGGCCTAGAGCCTCTAGAATGTGTTTGGCCTTGGTGGAGTACAGGATGCACACACAGTATATCTCATCTCAACTTAAAACTGAATCTGGAGATGATTCCCCCAAAAAAGATGAAAGAAGAGGAATTTGCACCAAAATCAGAGCAATGGTCTGGCTTTGGAGTCAAATGATGACTCTTCTGCCTTTGAGACCTTGGGCAAATCATTTACCTTCTTTGACTTTGGGTTGACTTTTTTTTATCTAAAAAATAGGGGGGAAAGGGGGAAGAATCTAAGTGGCCACTAAAGTTTCTTCCAACTCTCAATCTTTGATCCAGAGCCCCAGCTCAGTGCTTAAAACTACACTACCATGTAATGATGTACCCTTCCAACATTACCACCACCCTCCATTTCAGACAATGTCTATATATATGAAGGAAGCAAACCACGAATCTCTTAACTCTTTAAGCCTCACAATCTGCTCCTTCTGAATTACTGAAATTGGTGTTCTCCCTATTCCCAAGTTGCCCAGATAAATACTTCCCTTCCCTCAATAAAGAAAGCCAACTTTAGACACAGGAGGAGGGGGCAAACACCAGCAAACTTTCATGACTTGAGCCACAGAGGGAGGAAGCATCCTCTTCCACCTCTTGACTGAAGCAATTTGATTCCACTGTGGTTATTAAAATAGAAACATCCTGAAGAAGTCCTGCCTACCACTGAGTTGTTATCAGCCATTTATACCATAGAGAGGGTCAAGTTCTCAAAGGATGGCCACAATAGGAGGGAGAAAGTAAAACTATCAGGTGCCTGGTGGGGAGAAGACACCAAGAGAAGAGTTTTGTGTAGGAATCCGCATCATTGGCAACTTTCACATCTGTCCTCTGTCCCTGATCCTAAGGAACTGGTCATGTTTAGCCCCTTCCCACTCCTATCCTCCTCCATCTTTCCATCTTCCCCCACTCTGTGCTTTCCTTCCTTGTTGGGCCCCCAAACAATGCCTGAGCTAGAATTTGCCTTTGTCTTTGCACCCCCATTTTCTACTGCATTAAGCTCAGACTCACCTAGAACACAAGAGTGTTACCCACAGCAGCAACAGAGCTGGTGGTGGGTGACAGGCTGGGGCATCCACAGTCCCCCCATGGCAGGCAGGGGATTCCAGGAGTGGATTCCAAACAGCACAAAGATTCAGAAAATTGCAGCACACACCCATCCCAACAACCCAGCACAGTCCACCTAACAGGACATAAAACTCTTCCAAAAGAGGGACTGAGCATTAGGCTTCTACCTCAGTCTCTTCCCCTCCTCCTCTTTCACTGACCCTCCTCCCACTGAAGTCCCCCTTCCATCTGCTCCTTCCCTCTTTGCACGAGTAGAATGCAGGGTTTCCTAGCTAAGGACCTACAGCTGGAACCAACTGATTACTCAACTGTAAATTTCAGAGAAAATCTATTAGATAGCAAGCAAACTACTCCACCCCTAGCCTCAGTGGAACCCAAGATGTAAGCTGCACTGGAAGTAGAAGTGTGTTGTGGGTGTGTGTGTGTGTGTGGATAATATATACATATATGTTGGTATAATTACATGTAAAGAATACATGTATGTAGATACATATGTATTCAGGATCATAATCTTCCTATCCACCCCAGCAGGCTGTTGTAGGGATGAAATGTGATAATATATTTAAAGTTATTTGTCAGCCTCAAAGCTCTGTATAACCATCGGCTGTTGGGTTATTCAATGGGTCTATCCCAGAGCCCAGTCCTAACGCAGAGAAAGAATGGAGGAGTATGAAAAGTACTCTCCCCTAGATTCTCCTGAAGCTCCATAATCATAATGCATTTATGTGGCACTTTTTCTCATAACCACCCAGTGACAGGTGGTGCATAGATTATTCCATCTTGGTGGGTGAAGAAACAGGAGCTCAGACATGGTCATAGATCTAGGTCCCCTTCATTCTCTCTGTCCATCACACCATTGGATCTGAGTTCTTGATGCTAGATAATAGTAACCTGATGTTGCCCATAATTATGTTATCCATAATAATAGGACAAAATGGCTCAAGGGAAAGTCAGGAGTTTGGGTGAGATGGGAAGCTCTTTAGAATGAAGATGGGTGTGGTGGTTCTGGCTTTCAGTACTCCATACTGGGGGAGGGGAGGCTGAGATTAGAGATCCATCTTGAGTTTGGCGTTGCAGTAGGGTTAAAGCTAGATGTGTGTCCGCACTGTCTCCCTGGGAGCAGAGGACTACCAGGCTGCCTAAGGAGGGTGTGCACCAGTGCAGGGTCAGAAAAACACAGAAAGGTTAAGCTCTTAGTCTTCTCATTACTGGAATTGGGCCTTTGTACTTCCAGTGCGAAGGAGATAGGCCCTCAAAAAAAAAAAAGTCTTGAAAAAATAGTAAGACAGAGAGAAAGAAATGGAAAAGCAATGGGATTTGAAGACACAAAGAGAAATAATTCCGAGGAGGAAGAAAATACATGAATTGTCTGAAATAAAGGAAACACAGTGGTACAGGCAACTCACCAAGTAAATTAGACTTTTAAAAGATACATAAAAAAGTTGGAGGCAAGGGCTAGTATCCTAGGGTCCATCAGGCTATTGGTCAATATGCCGGACGTTAGTATTAGGAGATGGGAATACAGAGACAGAGCACACAAAAGCATGCCATGCATGATCCTACAAAAATGGTTTGAGGACTATTTATGCTCAGAAGCTTGAGGTTGGCATGGAAAGTTAAGGACAACTAAAAGGGAGTATTCCAGGCTATAATTATCGGTTGGTTTGGGGTTTTGTTTTTTTTTTTATCTATATTAAGGGACATAAAGAGATGCTGCGGTGTGAAGATGGTATGGTTGTATTGCAGTGATGGGACCACTAAACGTAAAGATCTCTGCTGGGTACGTATATGACTTAGTTTTCAAATGCAACATTATTTTATGTTTTTATTGTATTTTTATGCATTTTGTAAATTTTCCAAATTACATTCTAATCTGATTTGAATTGCACTCAGGATTGTTGTGGGTTGCAGGTGGCCCACAGGCCTTGTGTCCTGACCCCTCTGGGTGTAGAGGCTGGAGAAGTATCCTCATGGCCAGATAGACTTGGTTCCAAGTCCTTTTTCTGACATGGAATGGTTTTGACGCTGGGCAAGTTACTTATACTCCCAATGTTCTAGACAACTTTCTCAGCTGTGAATTGCAGAGAAGGTACTAACCTATATTATTAGGAGTTTTCTTATTTTGCTGTTCTTTTATTAGTGAACTCGTTAATTTTTGTCCTTATTTCTATGGAAAAAAAGGAAAAATGAGTGTGGAGCCAAGATGGTAGAGTAGTAAGTACAGAGAGCACTCCCTCCCACTCCCAACTCAAACTCCTCCCAAACAGATCTAGAAAATCTGCCAGACTGAATCCTACTCAGGAAAACCAAGAAAAAGCTGCGAGTCATTTGTTCAGTTTAGTTTGGCATAGGGAGACAGGCAGAGTAGTCTGTTAACACTGGGAACAGAGTGTGGCCAGGAATCCAGCAGTCCAGAGCCCAGGGACTGGCCCAAAGGCACAAGAATTTCAAGAAGTGATGAAAACAAGTGGTTTTTTAAAAAGAGTTTACAAATGTTTCTTATAAATAAAATGAGAGCCCTGAAGGAAAAAATGGAAAAGAAATGAAATTTTTGTAAAAGAAGGAATTAGAAAAGTAATATCAGCTTGATACAAAAGGTTACAAAACTTGCTAAAGCAACGTATTTTTTAATTTCTAATTTATTTATTTATTAAGTTTTCAAATATTCATTTCCACAAGATTTGGAGTTCCAAATTTGCTCCTCTCTACCCACCCCAACGACAGTGTACATTCTGATTACCCCTTCCCCCAGTCTATCCTCCCTTCTATCACACCACTCTCTTCTCTTATCTCCATCCCCTCTATTTTCTTGGAGCAGAAGATAGATTTCTATACCCCATTGCCTGTATATCTTATTTCCCAGCTGCATGTAAAAACAATTTTTAACATTCATTTTTAAAACTTTGAGATTCCACCTTCTCTCCTTTCTTCCATCCCCACCCATCACTCCCATAAAGAAGCTTATTCCCTGAAAATTGAAATGGAACAAATAGAAGTCATGAGGCAACAATAAATATTAAACAGGAACAAAAGATTAAAAGAAGAAGAAAATCTAAGGCCTTTCTTAGAAAAAAACAGCTGCACTTGAAAACAAATCCAGGAGAAAAAAATTTAAGGATAATTCGGCTACCTGAGAAATTGCTACAAATAAAGGCTTGATTTAGTTTCTTGATTTGTCCTAGACTTCAGAAAGTGATGAAGAAAATGCTAGTAATGCATATTGAACTGGAGAAGTGTGAAATGCATAATGTTTTTCAGAGTTTCTGACTGCTAAACATTTGGAAGCACATTCTAGAATGGGGGACGGAGGAGAGAAAGCTAATTAGACCGAGGGTTAATGTCTAAAATGAGGAAGACATTCTAACCTCTGCTCTAATGGTGGAGGGAAATCACCTGGAACCCATCTCCTCCTCTACATGACCTTGGTCAAGGTGATTTATTTTTCTTACTCTGCTTCTTCCTACGAAAAATGAGAACACTGGATGTCTACTGTGTTGTAGGGTCTCCGGCAGTTCTAAATTCTAAGCATCTCAATTTTATTTTCCCTACAGTGCCTACCTAGTATGATGCTGAGCACAAAGCCAACAAGACGCTAGAGAATTATGGTTCTTGCCAGGGGGAAAACAGGTTTCAGGGCCACATAGCTACCCTCAGTCAATTGCTTTCTGTCTGCAGGCTCTCTCCCCAAGCCTTGAGAACTCTTAGGGCACTGGAGCTGGAGAAATTACAGCCACAACTACTTGTAGCCACTAGGTGGCAGACTCCCCTTCATCTCTCTGTGGGCTCTATAGAGATTCTCAGGAGTTAACTCTACAGCTCACATAAGCTCTAGGAAGGAGGGTTCTTAGGAAAGGGATGAGAGATACCTCATCCTCCAGGGGTTCTGGGGGATATTTCTGAGGGGCAATGGGGTTTTCTCTGAAGCTATAAGCTCAAGTTCAACACACCCCACTCTAGTGTGTTCTCTCCACTACAGTTAGTACCTCCCCAAGATCATTGATTGATCCAATGATGAGTGCCCCCCCCATCGATATACCCAATTAACATCAATTGGCTTTTACAAAATGGTATTTACTATGATGACATAGGAAAGAAGAGAAATGCAAAGCACTTCCCTGCAAGGGATAACCCCCTATCTCCTCCATCTCAGCCCCTCCATAAAAGTAGGTTCAAATTAAACAATTGTGCCAAGTTTTTCTGCTACCTAGTTCATTTCTGAATGTGCCATGCTATGGATGGTGACTCCTGACTTACAGGGCACAGTGTCAGCTCTCAGGTCAATTCACTGTTGGGCTAGAGCCCATAAGTTGTCCCTCCCCTGATCTGGCTGCCAGTTAAACTATGATATGAATCTTATAAAATATCACAATACAATGTACCAGAGGAAGGAATCAATCCATCCCAAACAGAGGCTGGCTGAGGAGGCCGTGTGCACACTAGTTTCCTGGTAGCTATGAGAGAGAGAGGGCCTGAAGCCTCGAATCCAATCACAACCTTCCCAGAATTCATCCTGTTCACTTGAATGCAGCCAAGGTGGAAAGAAGTTGAGTTGGTCCTGTGGAAACATAATATTCACGATGGGTTTCTGACTCAGCAACCAACTGAAAAGCCTTAATTTACCACATTGTAAACAGAAAGGAAACATTCTGGATGTTCTGAATCAGGTGCTTTTCCATTATGAATACCTGAAAGCAAGCTTACCTAACCTCTAAACAGGAAATTTCAGTAAGACACTGTTTAGGCTCACAGGCTGAGACCCTGATCTTAGGACTAAATTGAAGATGGTATGGGTTAAATGATAATACAGTCAGAAGGGTTTACAACTGGCTGTATGACTGGACCCTAAAGGTAACTTTTAATGTTCAATGTCATTGCAGAAGGAGATCCCTAGGGGAGGGAAGTAACCCTATGATGTTAAACTTTTTTTTTTTTTTTTAATTAATCTATAAATCTGAAAAAGCTATCTCTACCTTCTGGGAAAGTGTAACAGGCATGGGAAGTTACTATTCTATTTTTTAAATACTTGCTCATTTGCGCTTATGAGTCTTTCATGTTTTAAGCATTTCTCTAGCAGTAAAAGGAAAAAAATAACCATCCTACAACTGTGTCAACTCTGAAAAATAAATAAGAACTGCCAAGGTTTATACACCAACTGTTAACTCTGAAAAATTAAATAATAAAATAAAGTAAAGTACCAAAGACTTGGAACTTCCTTTTGTGTGTTGTCTTCCCCTCATTAGATTGTGAGTTTTTTCCTGGTCAGGATTTTCTTTTTAGTGTAAATATCCCTAGAACTTAGCATAGTGCCTGGAACATAGTAGATATTTGATAAATGGTTATTGACTTATTATTGTTACTGTTATTAAAGTCAACCCCACCTAACAAATCGAGGCCTCAACTAATGCAATTGACTATTCTGGGCAGTAAGGAGTTTCCTGCCATTGGCTGGATGACCACTTTTCTTATCAGATATGCCTCAGGATAGGATCAGGTATTCTCTAAGGTTCCTTTCATTGCTAAGGACTGGAATTTAGGTAGGATTCAGAGCTGAAAGGGGATCTTAGAGACATCACCAGGTCCAGTGCTTTCATTTTACAGAGGAGGAAACAGAAAAGTGAAGTAATTTGTCCAAGAATAGGACAATAAGTGGTAGAAATGGGATTCTAGAATTGTCTTTGGTATACAGGCCAGTTCAGAAAACTCTACTTTGGAACTCTTCTTCTTTGCACATTCTTGGCATCTCCCCCATCACCTCCATTTTAGTTTCTTTGGGAAAATGATTCTTTGAAACCTTTAAGCTCTTTTGGGTAGATTTGTTAAGGAAAATTGTTAGCTTTTTCCATACCTTAGACACAGGAGCACAGAGTCTGAGAGTTTGAATGGATTTCAATGGTCATTAAGTCCAACCTGAGAGAAATGATTATTTCTTTCTTGTATTTAACAAGTCATTATTTAATTGGTACCAAGAGTATTCCCCTTTTCTATTTCCTCATGCAGAAACCAATCAGGTGTGAGAAATC